>CM051244.1:50897381-51489881 GCA_027917425.1 Gastrophryne carolinensis | reverse complement strand
ACGCTGCCATCTTGCCTCAGAAACATCACATACAGTGGAGATGAAAGGGGACAAAAGTGCGGGGGGATGGCCTATAGCTGTGCTCTACACAGACAGAGTAGAGCTGGGGTCAAGGAAAGGACAGCAATCCTAGAATGCAGAGCAGCACAGTCAGACACTTCCTGTTTGCATGTTGCCTGAGACTCCATAGGCCGCCATCTTGGATGTTTAAAGGCTTATAAAATGCAGTAGATGCAGGTAGGGTGATTTTTAAAATGGACCAAAATCCACCGCGATCAGCCTGGGAATCTATAAGATTCCTGGGCCGATTGGTTACCTCCCCTCGGGGCATCCAAAATCTGGGTGTCCCACTGTGTGAAACCCCCCAGGTCACCCCATACACTTACCTTGTTCCCTGTCCAAGAGCACATGTGCGAGCCGCGTCCGGGGTGCGTGTCGGCAACAGGCATTTGTGAATGGCCCGCGTGGGCATGCTCCCTGTTAGAGGGAACTGGGTGATGTGGCGGCCAGCACACTTGGAGCCACTGGCCTTAGACGAAGGCTTAGACGACGTGAGGTCATCGGCTCCAAGCGTGCTGATTGGACGAGCGAGCGTGCCTGCGGGGAAGTGGTGAGTTGGGCTCGGCGATCTGGGGGGGTTTCACGCAGCGGAGCACCCCAATAGGGGAAAGGACCAAAACCCAAAATAGGCAAAATCCTGAGTTTTGGCCCACTTGGGTAATTGTATGTACAGGGTGGGGGAAACATATAAGCTACAGATGCTCTTATTCAGGATGAAGGTCCAGTTTTAAAGTTTCAAAAATTGAGGTGGGGTAATCCAAAATTTGACACATTTTATCTCTTATATCTCTGATTTCTTTTGTTTACCTGTGCAGTGGGTTTGGAGAGTCTCACTCAACACAAAAGAAAGTGGCAAAAAATAAAAAACAATGCAATGGAGCAGTACTATGTGTGAGGGCCAGAGTCTTTCCATTGAGGAAGACACCCCCCCCCCCCTTCCCCAATAGGGATATTTATAATACCGTGTTTACTGCAGAGGTCAGTGAGAGGTCCACTAGGCTTTCCATCTTATGAATTCAATTTTTGCACCTCAGCTGTAGAACTTGACCAGGTTCTGGAGATTTTAATCTTTAAATATATTTTTAGTATTTTCATGTGTGTTAAAGGAGATCAGAAAGCTAATAAAAAAAACTAAAGAACCAAGCCTCACCAAATCTTTTGGATTACCTGAGTTTTATGGGGAAGTAGCAGCATCAACAGACGCAATTGTGAGGCTTGGCTTATAACAGAGAACAACAGAGACACACTGTGTAGTAATAAGCTACACCTTACTATTAGCAGCCTGAGGTTGGTGGACACCTGGTCAACCCTCCGAGCTTGGTTGCATAGTCCCAGCTTCATGGTTGGGTGGTGGGCTGATACTCATGATTTTGCTAGGTGCCCAGGTCTGGTGAAGGGAAATCTTACAGCTACAGCAGATACTGTATGTGCTTCCATGTTATAAATGAGTCGTTTATTGCAGTTATATGTGAAATCTGTTTATGTTGCTTTTAGAACATCTCCATAAATGCTGGGAAGAAGACCACAATGTTTGTAATGTAAGTATGTTTTTAGATATTCACACATAAGGATCGATTCAGCATCATGCGCTAATTCCTCGTGTACTCGTGTACTCATGTACTCGTGGGCTTGTGGTTCAGTGAACATGCGTCACAATAACACATGTGCATGAACAGTGCGCCAAATCCATGAGTACATTTGCTCTTCATGCGGCCATTTACAACATGCATGACATTTTACTGAACTGCTGTATGCGGGTTGTACATGGTTTCATTGATAAAATCCATGCCACAATGCCCCCATTTGATCCAATTGGCGGTGGCAACATCTTCAGCACCAGAGAGACCCGAAGACAGTGAGGAGATCTGGCACGGGACTGGAGGAGGATGGCTTTCCGGCGGGGGACAGAACAAAGAAGGTAGGGGCCAGTAAGTAGTGAAATTTAGATTTATAAAATTATTTATTCTAAGCATACAGCACGTCCTGCTCCATATATAATACTTACACATGGGTAATCCTCCCCCAGATGGTGCTGTGCACTGCAGACATGCAAAAACAGGCTCCTCCTGGCCCTACATATACCGAGGGACCTCCCACAAATCCCCAGATTTCTCTGCAGTGCTGATTGCATGGACATGAAGTATCACTCTCTTGCAGGTGAGCGGGGCTATTCAGCCCGCGGCCCTGTGGGACTATTTCCACCCGTCCTTTTTGTGAAGAATATGCCTCCCAGCCTGGCCTGCGCTGGTCGGGTGAAGGTAGGCAGCACCTTGTGTGCTTATGGAGCCACGCTCCACCGCAATCCCCCACCATAGGGTAGGCGGTTAGGCTGATGGTGAGCCTCTAGTGGATGCCCCTCCCGCATTATTGCCCCATGCCCTGAGCAGTGGTGGACCCTGTTTATAGGGTCACCACCCTCCCTCATTTCCCCAACTAGTTAGGGGGAAAAGAAAGGGGGGGGGGTATGTGTGTGGCGGTCCCAGTGTACTGTTATGTCACGCTTATGGCCTTATTTCTGCCCTTTATTAACATCTGGGTGTCAGAGCCACGCTGCTTGCTCTTTATTCCGTTTTGGCTGCCGCCGTATGTGTCTCTTTTTACATAGTTTGCTGCGTCGTCTAGATGCTGCGGCGCCTTTTCTGTTACAAAATGCGTTGTGATCTTATCCTTGCTTTTTTGACTACTACCTCAGAGCTTCGCGCTCTTCGGGGTGGGCGGGGACTTGACTTGGCGCGCTCCGCGTCACGGCCGAGCCCGCCCTTCGAGGTTCGCTGGGCGCCATTTTGATAATCTTCGCGCGCGCGCGTGGTGGCTATTCCCCTCCTCCCTTGGTCTGTAAGTGCCCTTGCGGGTGACTCTTTATTTTATGTCTTTCCAGCTGTGCATGGCCCTTACACCTCTTCTCCCTTTATGTCTTTATATACATATATAGATATTAGCGGGCCTACCTACAATTCTCCCACATTAATCAGCGGGTCGTTGGGGCATCCAGGGTTGCCTATTGCATAAATCCCTACGGCATACTGTGCCGAGATAATCACCATATGGAGGCATCTCAGGATTGTGTTTCCGGGGTCCCTCTGGGACAAGACCGGCTGTGTATAGCGTGTGGACTCCCCCATGCTGATGCTGACAGGGCACGGGTCTGCGCGCCCTGTGCCGAGTAAGCACTGGCCCTGCGAGCGGCGCCTGTGGCTGCACCTCGCTCCTATACTCCCCTTTCCCCATGCCTAAATCTCACTCCTGTTGAGTCATGTACAAGTGGGGAGTTACAACCTGACGTGTCTTCTAGACGGCCTACGGTTGACCAGATTGTTGCGGGGTTGTCCGAACGCTTGGGGCCTGGCAGAAAGCAGCCCTTGACGCCCCCGGCTTCGGCCTTTGCTATGGGATCAGAGGAGTTCTCTTCTCCGCGTGATTGTGCTCCGTCTGACGATGGAGATCTGTTCTCTGACCCAGGTTCCTCTGATGAGAGGCCGAGGAGTCATGATGATTCTGGCCAGGATGACTGGGGCCAGCTTGACGTTGATGGTATGTTGCTTAGGATTTTTAAGGCTCTGTCTATCTCGCTCCCTGGCGCGGTCCCCAAGCCGAGAGGGGAGCGCTTCCATACTGCGACTGTGCGCTTGGAATTTCTCGAGCAGGCTCACTTCCATGCTCTTGTACTCAAGGAATGGGAATGTCCCACTAAACTTCCAGGGACCCCAGAGGACTGGGATTGGAAATACCCTTTTCCCCCTGAGGTGGTTGATTGTTGGTCATCGCCTCCCGTGGTGGACGAACCGATCATTGGGGTTCCTAACCCCCCCTTCTTTACAGTCCCGGCTTACAGCACCCTTCGGGATGTCGAGGACCGGCGCATCGATAGGCTGGCTTCACACGCCTTTGCTTGTGCAGGAACGGCGCTGCGTCCTGTCTGTGCCGCGGCCATCACTGCAGTGGCCGCTAGAACCCTCATAAGAAAGATGCTTGAGCATCACCCTGAGGACTTACCCTGGGAGTTTAATGCACTCTCCAGTTGAGATATTTTTGTTAAATTTATCCTTTTAGCTCTGGATGACACCATCAGAATGTGTGCGAGGACCTCTGCCCCAGTGGTGGCTATACGTCGCTTGCTCTGGCTGCGACACTGGGGGGCTGACGATGCTGCTAAAAGGACTCTGACTGGGCTCCCTTTTAGAGGGCAACGCCTGTTTGGGGCCCGTCTGGACCTATTTGGTAAAGAGGGCAATTCACCCCATCAAGGGCGGCCGTCTCGGCCCCCTCGGAGCAGGGATACCTCTCCACCTCCATATCATAGTGTTAAACAAGAACCAGGGGTGCCCTTTCCGGGGTCTGGTGCAGACTCCTGCCCCAGGAGTGGCAGACAACGTCCGGGGCCCTCCGGTCGGGCTAAGTCCGAATCCTTCACCAAAACCCCCCAAGCATGATGGGACGCCCTCGCCCGCCTGGGTGAGGGGATGGCCACAGCACCTTGCTCCTATCAGGAGGCATTATGCCTCGTCCTGGTGGATTCAGGAGGTAGTTCCTCCGGATGCGGGACAGTGTTTGCTGAGCGGTCCTTCCCCGAGTTGGTCAGGGTGCTTCTGGTCCCTGTCTTTCTTCAGGTGTTGGTGCAGGCCTTGCTTGGCCTGCTAGGTCTGGGGTCCTTGGCAGGATGCCCTTACCAGACAGAGGCAGGGGCCTCTACACCAGTTTGTTCCACGTTCCCCTTGAGGATGAGGTGGTCGCCCATCCTAATCCTCCATGGGTTCGGCGATTTGTATCCACAGGCATTTCTGCTTGGCGTCTCTGAGTTGGGCCGTCGGCGCTCTGTAAACCAGTGGGCCTCTGGCCATCCGTGGAATGCTAAGTTGCTTATTTTGGCTCCCATGTGTCTTCAGGACACTGAGGCTGGTGTTGGTGGTCAACACCGCTGATTGTGGCCGTGTTATTGGGCCCCTCTTCCGCTCCCTGTGTTCGCTAAGGCTCAGATGGGGGTGATGTCTCGGATGAGACCAAGGGGCAGCCGCACAAGGACCTATCAGGTCGTCCTTCTTACTTACAATGGGGAGTTATGGATGGGTGTTCAGTCACCTCAGTTCCTCTTTGTCCCATTCTCCAGTATCTCCTTTCCTAGGATTGCATTTGGATTCGGTTCCGGCTAGTACCTTCTTCTTTGGCAATAAGTGAACTTCTGGTGGCAAGGTCTCTGTCCCTCTTTGCTGTCACCTTACTTTCACCAGCCAGGATTGCAGCTGGTGGGGCCGTTGGTGGCTGATCAGATGATGTCCCTTATACTCAGAGCCCTTGGGCTCTGCGGCGCCTTAGGTTATTAATTCTGGACAGGTTTTGCAGCACCCCTGGAACTAGGTCTGTGCACATTCCCCCTAGTTACGGTGGTTCCTCTTGAGAAGGTTAAATTCAAGGAATCTGTCAGGGGGCATCCCCTCCCTTCTTGCATCTTCCTGTTGATGGTCACCATGGGTACCAAGTCTTGCAGGGGGGGTTTGTCTCTTCTGGAAATCCCCCGTGGTTCCTAGGTAGGGCCCTTAGGGGGTCCATTTACCTACTGATTTTGTTGAAACAGTGAGCCTTCGGTGGGCTCTATCTTGCTGGACTACTCCTCTTCAGGACCTGTCCATTTGGGGGACTCTTGGTCTGTCTGAGGACAGTGGCCTGTTCTTATTATCTGTGTGAGTCCCGGAACAGGATGATCCTCCAGGAAGGTTTCTGATCCTGATCTAGGTGGGGGTCAAAGTTCCTTGCACTTCATTGGTATTCGCTCCAATGGATGTCCTTCAGTGGAAGGATGTGCTATCCTGGTGTCCCTCTGAGGTTCAACTAGTGTGGCTCTGTTGGGCCCCGTCAGTATCACAGGGGCTCTGCCCTTGGTTTATTGTCCCTGAATATTCTGACTTGGTCATGGGGCTTAGTAATTTTATGTCTGGACATTCTATTCTATATGTCTTCATTCTCCCTGCTAGGCGGGGTTCTGCGCATCAGGTTGCTCTTGGTAGCAAGATTTGCAGGTGACAGCACTTTTACTGTTTGCTGTGCCTTTTTTGATGAGGATCCCACCCTACTTTATGGACACTGCTATTGGATGTCCCATGTGTAAGTATTATATATGGAGCAGGACGTGCTGTATGCTTAGAATAATACAATTCTGTGAAATACTCACCTGTAGAATTGGTATTATACGCATACAGCACGTCCTGCTCCACCCCACCCTGGTTTCACTTCGTTCTGGATCCCCTGTATGGTGATTGTTATCTTTGTTATCATTACCAGTTTTTGGTGGTTGGTTTCTCCCGGCTTCTCCTTCTCACTGCTTTTCAATGCTGGGGATTTGTGGGAGGTCCCTCGGTATATGTAGGGCCGGGAGGAGCCTGTTTTTGCATCTCTGCAGTGCACAGCGCCATCTGGCGGAGGATTACCCATGTGTAAGTATTATATATGGAGCAGGACGTGCTGTATGCGTATAATACCAATTCTACAGGTGAGTATTTCACAGAATTGTATTATTTACCTTTGGGGTGAACTGCTAAGGGGTCCAGGGTACCCTTATACCAGTTCACAGGGTAGGGGCTGCCATGTCACCTGACGGCATTGGCAGGTGAGATGACGGTACCTTGTCCGATTGCCTGCACCTCCATTTAGGACACCCCGGGTGTGGAAGAGCCCAGTGCCCATCGGTATGGTCACAGAGTTTTTACAGGGGTGCACCCCTGGAAGAGCCCCGAACCCATGATGAAAGGCATAATGGCTGGCCTCTGAGTCCTGGGTTATCAGCCCCTATGCCTAGTGCTCGGTTTGTTGGCTCTAGGCTCTAGTTCACGTTTAAAAAAACGTTTAAAAAAAAATGTAGAAACAAATGCAGGCTGTCATTTTCATTGATAAAACTATGCCGACTACTGCGCCATGGCTTTCATTAATGAAATAAGCATGGCAGGTAATGAAGTCATCATTTTACTTATATTAGCATGAAATAAAATGCCAGTTCATCAAAACCTGTTTGCTCACATACTTCCCTCTGCAAAATACTCCCTGAATCACACGCAATTCCACTTTTGGATCAATGTACATGAGATATCTGGCAATATTCCAAGTATACAGCACGTCCTGTTCCAGAAGATTCCTTACACATGAGTAATATATCCACAAGATGGCGCTGGACTGCAGAAAACAGCTTGTGGCTCCTCCCGATCCCATATAAGCCAGGGACCTCCCACAAATTCCCCAGTTTATTTTTGCAGTCTGCGCTGAGAAGATAGAAGATAGCTCTCTTGTGGCGCAGGTGAGCGGGGCTTAGGGCCTGCGGCCCTGCAGGACTATTCCCACCCGTTCCGTACCATATACTGCCTCCCAGCCTCGGCTGACAAGGTTCTGGTGAAGGTAGGTTAGCAAGCACCAGTAAAAAAAGGTGCTGAGGAGCTAGGCTCCTACCGCAGTCCCTTTGACAGGGTAGGCGGTTTAGGCTGATGGTGAGCCTTTTGGGATGCCCCCACTGCTTCTTGGGTGTTGCCAAGTAATCCTGTGCAGATACCCTTACCATAGGTGTCCCTTCCCCCTCACTTCTCCTATATTCCCCTGGATGTTATATCCCCCAGGAATCCTGTATGTTTATCGGGGGGCCCTCTCTCGCTCTCCCTCCGGGAGCTCTCCGGGGGGGGGGGGGTGTTCCGTGATATATGTATGTGTTTGTATTTTGTACTGTAAAACGCAGCTGCCGCACGCTTGTACAGCGCTCCGCGGACGGTGGCGTCATTCTCCTCAGAGCTGCCGGGCCGCGATTGGCTGGCAGGATCACGTGGGCACGTTTTTGCGCTCTTCGGGGGGGGGGGCGGGCTATGGGCATGATGTTTTTTACATCACATTTCATAGGAGGCCCTCCCCTCGAGGTCTGCGGACGCCATTTTGACTTCCCTTGCTGTGTGTGCTGCTGGCTCCCACGGTCCGTGGAAATTTTCTAATTCTTCTGCATTATCTCATGGGAATGTCTATTATGTATTTCAGGCGGGTTAAAACTTCGGCACTGTGGTTTCTCCCGGCCTTTTTCCCTCATTACTGCCACTTCCCTAGCGGGTCATTGGGGCATCCCGGGTAGCTATTTTAGAGTTAATCCTTACTGGCCTGTTGTGCAACAATATACACCATATGGAGGATTCTGGGGATGATGTGCTTGGGGTTCCTTCGGGACAAGCCCGGCTATGTGTTGCGTGTGGGGTATCCCCTAAAAGTGATGATATCAGGGTGTGTGTTTCCTGCGCCCAGCAGGTGCTTGCGCTGAAGTCTGGGTCGCCTGCTGCTGGGCCTAGTGCTGTGCCCCCTCTGGCTTCGCCTACCTCCCCACGCTTACATCTGACCCCCAGTGGGGGGGCACGCCAGTGGGGAGTCTAAACCTGATTTGGCTGCACGGGTGGCCAGCATTGAAAAGCATATTGCTGGTTCTGCCCCGCATAAGGCTTCTGCTAAGAAGCGGCATTTATCACCCGCGGGTTCCCTCTTCCCTGTTGAGGCTGAGGAATTTTTTGACATTACTGGCTATTCCCCCCTGGAGGAGGGGGAGTTATTCTCTGATTCAGAGTCATCTGAGGAACAGCCTAGGCTTTAACCCTTTCGCTGCCAGCCTACCTGGAGTTTTTGTCACCCTTTGTTGCCAGACTATTTTGCACTATTATGCACTCCCCATGCTCCCCATGTGATTTTTGAAGGGATTTCCAGGGATTTCCCAGGAAAATTATATACTGTTTTTTTCAACAGAATCTGGGCTTTAACATGAAATGTCTTGTTTGTCATTTCTTAGGTGTATTCTCAATATTTTTGGGTGAAATGTGTGCAAAAAAATAAAAAAATATCTATTTTTTACAATTTGTAGTGTTTTTTTGTAATAAAAAATGTAACTTTGTCAACAAAATCTTATTGCGTGTGAAATCCCAATTTCTCCCGGTTACAGCGGTACCTTATATGTATAGGTATACACCCTTTCCTGCCCAGGAGACTCCGCCAAACTGAAACAGCGCTTTAGGGGATTTTCAGATAAAATACAACTATGCTATGCAATATGCGCACCTTGCAGTTTTTCCAGAAAAACAACCCTTTACATTTGAAATACCCCCAACAAACTATATATTCTCCGGAAGTAC
This sequence comes from Gastrophryne carolinensis, assembly GCA_027917425.1. Taxonomy (NCBI): domain Eukaryota; kingdom Metazoa; phylum Chordata; class Amphibia; order Anura; family Microhylidae; genus Gastrophryne; species Gastrophryne carolinensis. The sequence goes on along the minus strand of CM051244.1, from coordinate 51,480,693 downwards.
AAACCTCAAGCTTTCTAGGTGTACCAGGCTTGTTGATGTGGCCATAGCTTTCTGGAAGTAATCCCTCAATGTATTCTTTGGTTGCAAAGAGTTTCCCTAAAAAAAGGATAAAAAAGCAGAATCAAAGCCACATTTTCCTAAAAAAACTATATACAAACAAGAAAAAACAAGTTTACTCTGAAAAAGCAACATCTCCCGAACAGAACGATACCCAACATGCATTGCTACTGTCAAGGGAAGAGTTGCCAAACACCCCAAAGTAAAGCATGTGCTTAACGGTAATTTTACTTGAAAATTTCAGCTCTGCAGACAAAGTGCGCACCTTGCGATTTTTCAACCAAAACAACCCTTTACATTTGGAATATCCCCCATAAACCATATATTCCCTGAAAGTACACATGTTAAGCTTTCTAAGCGTACCCAGCTTGTTGTAGTGGGCTCATCTTTCTGGAATTAACCCCTCAAAGAATTCTTTGGTTGCGCAGGGTTTCCCTAAAAAATGTATAAAAAGCTGAATAAAAAACACCTTTTCCTAAAATATAAATATGCAAACCAGAAAAAACAAGCTAAGTCTGAAAGCGCAAGGTCCCCCGAACAGAACAATACCCAACATGCATAGGTACTATTAACCCTTTTAATTGCCAGCCTACTTGAGATTTTGTCACCCTCTGTTGACAGGTCATTTTTCCCCATTTTGCGCCATGTTTTGCGCCATTTTTGTTGGAATTTTCAGGAAAATTATATATATTTTTTTTGCAGCAGCAGAGTTTAGGCTTTAACATGAAATGTCTTGTTTGTAAATGTTATTTAGTTTTTTACAATATTATTAAGTAATAAAAATAAATAAATAAAACATTTTTTAGAAAATTGACTCCTTTATTTTAAATAAAAAATGTATTTTATTAAGGAAAACCATATTGCATGTGAAAGCCTATTAGTAGCCCCCCGTTCCTGCCCAGGAGACCATCCTAACTGAAACAAGTACTTTATAACATTTACAAATGTAATACAACTACCATCCACCCTTAAAAATCCCCCCCAAAAATTGACATGGGGTCCCCCTTACCCAGAGTAACCAGCCCGGGACCAGATATGCAGGGCTTGTAGAAACAGGGGCCTGCATGCTACAAGCCCGCATAGCCCGTGGCCACGGGCTCTTCTGCCCCCCCCGGGCTTTGGGGAGGCAGGTAATGGGGGTGCCAGGGGTTAATGGCAAGTCACCCCAGCCTTGTAAACTGATATAGGGGTCATGGACCCCTTACCAGTTCACAAGGGGTTAAATGCAACAAAAACACAGACACACAAAGAGAAAAAAATATTTTATTAATTTTTTATTTTTTTTTTATACTTACCTTCCATCCATCCTGGAGCACTGTGTCCCTCGGCGATCACTGGCTTCTGCTCACCTGCTGGAAGCCTTTTATAGCTGCTGGATGACAGAACACAAAGGGTTTATTAAAAAAAAAATGACATAGGGTCCCCCCATTTTTTTTTTTATTTTTAAGGGTTAAAAACCCTTAAATATAAAAAAAAAAAATGACATGGGGTCCCCCTTACCCGAAGTAACCAGCCCGGTACCAGCTATGCAGGGCTTGTAGGAACAGGGCGCATGGGCCAGTTTTTGTGGCCCCTGGCCCTGCAGGCTGCAAGCCCGCATAGCCCGTGGCCACGGGCTCTTCTGCCCCCCCCCCCCCCGGCCTTTGGGGAGGCAGGTAATGGGGGTGCCGGGGGTTAATGGCAAGTCACCCGCTAGCGCCATCCCCCCAGCCTTGTGAACTGGTATAGGGGTCACATGGACCCCTTACCAGTTCACAAGGGGTTAACAGTAAAAAAAAAAAAAAAAAAACACACACACAGATTAAAAAATTACTTTATTAAAAAATAAAAACTTTTTTTTTTACTTTGGTGCCTCTTGGGCTTTTCATCACCAAGCTTCTGTTGAACAAGTTTGCAAGGCCACTACTTGGTCTTCTGTTCATACTTTTTCTAAGTTTTACAAGGTTGATTTTAGGGCCTCAGCTGATGCTGCTTTTGGTCTCAAAGTTCTGCAGGCGGCAGTGGTTTAAACTGCCCGCTGTTACTTTTTGGGGATCCCACCCTACCTTACGGACACTGCTATTGGATGTCCCATGTGTAAGGAATCTTCTGGAACAGGACGTGCTGTATACTTGGAATAATACAATTCTGTGATTACTCACATGTAGAATTGGTATTATAAGTATACAGCACGTCCTGTTCCATCCCACCCTTGTTATCATTATTCTTAGTTACCTCTGTATGCTGATTGTTCATATGTTTATTTGAATTATGGTTATTATAGTTCTCCCGGCTTCTTGTTAACTGCTTGTCAATACGGGGAATTTGTGGGAGGTCCCTGGCTTATATAGGGCCTGGAGGAGCCACAAGCTGTTTTCTGCAGTCCAGCGCCATCTTGTGGATGTATTACCCATGTGTAAGGAAGGACGTGCTGTATACTTATAATACCAATTCTACAGGTGAGTAATCACAGAATTGTATTTTTGGATGCTTCTGCTTCACTCCGTTTCCCACCAGTGCTGCCTGTTTTAACAGGAAGTCCCGCAGCATCAATCTCCTAGCAGTTTCCCCTGTAAGACACGCAGCCCAGTCTTCTCAAGATAAAGCCATGGCACATTTGTGAGATGTGGCCAGGGACCAGAATTCCCAAGGTGCATCACATGGGGCTGCAGGGAGGCGTGCAATGATGACATAGGAGCCAGAGGAGAGGGGCAGCAAAAAATATATAGCCGGTGGTATAGGGTTGTTTAATAGAATACTACATTATAATCAGAATCCTATACTACATAATATGCTGGAGCCATCTTTGATTTCAGGACTTTTCTGAACGAGACCAGGAGATTCTGGATTCCATCGTGGAGCTTTTAAAGAAAATTCATTGTAGAGAGGAGAAGATCGGATATCTAAATGGTGCCCTACAAGGAAAATTAGCTGGGATTTCATCTATCCTACAGATCAAAACAGGTATGATGAGGTCCTGTTCACCCTGAAATACTAAGGCTCCAGTATAAGATCGTAGAAGACTATATCAAAAGGAGTAAATCAATATCAGCCCAAATGTGACTGGGAAAGTTCACTTTCAATGTTTATTTTCTTGTGTGAAAACGATGTTCTCAGGATCCTGAGCTGATCTAGTATTTTATGTTAGCAAATTTTATGGAAGCAGTTTTCACTACCTGCACTCTGTTGCTATTAGCAACTGTACACCACAAGTGCTACAGGAAGAGACACATGCACACGTACACACAGAAAACTGCTGCAATGGCCGCAGCACCTTGACAACTATGGATTTTCCGGTAAATATACCGAAGAGTAGGTGAAGTTGAAAGTCCATTGTAGAGTCAGACAGCAGAAGATCACACTGACTCTAAAAGGGGTTTTAAAAAAGGGAACTTCGGACCTCTAACCTACTAAGTCCTAATGCCCCCCCCCCCACCTCAATTCTCCATACCTTTTGGATGACAGCGTCTTCCAGATCGCCGTCTTCCTACTATTTCCTACTATTCGAAATCTCGCTGCGTTTCAAATCCTCCTGCAGCCGCCCTGGCCCAGAAAGAAAAGGAGGAGCAACATTTGGAGGCGAGGTACATAAGAAAGGTTTCAGAGGAGCGAGCTCCTTGTTGCCATTGCGGGACCGTCCCTTTAAAATCCCTTTTTAGACGTTAAACCGGACCTTCAGCATCTTTTAATGAAAAGCTTACTTTTCATTCTTTACTCCACTGGGCTTCAACTCTGGTCAGGATACGGGAGCCACCATCTTGACTCAAAAGCATCACACATACTGAGGAGAAGAGAGTGGGGTAAAGTGCAGATTAGTGCAAGTTATAGCTGTGCTTTACACACACAGTGCAGAGCTGGGGTCAGGAAAAGGACAGAAATCCCAGAATGCAGAGTGACATAGTCAGAAGACTATGCTCTCAACGCGGAGACGCTCCCCTTCCATTCACTGCAATTGGTAGGCGTGTGTGTGAAGACCTAACACGCCCCTTTCCTTTGAAGCGAATGAAGGAGGCATGGCAGCAATAAGTGACTGATGGTGGGGGGTGCAGCGCAGGCCGTGGTAAGGTAAGATGTGCAGGAAAAGGACCTTTTGCCAATTTGCACTGCTTTACTCTAATCCCAGATAATGGTGCCTCTTTTAGCTGTAAAGCTCTGCCTCCTCCATTCATTGCCATTGTTGTGTGTGGAAATGATGTCATTGCCACACCTATGCTATGGCTGTTTGCCTGCTAACTTACAGAGAGGGGCAGCAATAAAAAGAAAATACAATTCTGTGAAACTCACCTGTAGAATTGTTTTTGTATCCATCCATTCCAGGCCGTCCAGAAGTACTAACAGATGGTGTTCCACCCCTAGGGGGGCGCTGACTGCAAGATCAAAAGATGTAGCTCTTCCCGGCCCCCTATAAAGGCAGTTGCCCGTCTATCAGTCCCCAGTGGTTTAAAAGCAGTACTCAACAAAAATACCATTTTGTGATTACTCACCTGTAAAATGGGTATTATTAGTATGTCACACACCCCGCTTCAAGACATTCATTACATGTGGGTATACTGTCCTGTAGATGTCGATCCTGCAGAGATGTCAATAAAAAAAGTAAGACCCTCCCGGTCCATAAATACCTGGGACCTCCCACCCATCCCCCAGTATAAAGATAGCAGTAAAGTAAAGGGACCAGGACAGTCAGTTAAAACTAACAATGGTTCACCATATAAAGGATCCAGAATACCAAAGGGCAGGATGAAGCGGGGTGTGTGACATACTTATAATTACCATTTTGTGATTACCTGTAAAATGGGTTTCTTCTAAGTATGTCACACACCCCGCTTCAAGACATTCATTACATGTGGGACATCCAATAGCAGTGTCCATAAAGGGCGGGGATCCAAAAAACAAGGCAACAAGGCACAAACTTTAACCACAGCAGCTTGCAGAACCTTGCGGCCAAAAACAGCATCCGCTGAGGCCCGCACATCAACCTTGTAAAACTTGGAAAAAAAGTGTGAACCGAAAACCAAGCAGCAGCCTTACAAACTTGCTCAACAGAGGCCTGGTGCTGGAAAGCCCAGGACGCCCCAACAGCACGAGTAGAATGAGCAGTAACACGAAAAGGGGGAATCTTCCCCTTAGCAGAATAGGCCCCAACAATGGCCTGGCGAATCCATTTACTAATGGAAGACTTGGCGGGAGCCAAACCTTTCCTAGGCCCAGAGGGCACCACAAAAAGGGCGTCAGTCCTACAAAAAGAGGAAGTAGCCACCAAATTGTGGTAGTACTTCACACAGCGAACCACATCCAAAGAATGCAAAACCCTCTCCTTGTCATTGCTGGGCTTAAGACACAAGGAGGGTAGAACAATGTCCTGATTAAGATGAAAAGCAGAGACCACCTTAGGAAGGAAATCTGGCTTGAAGCGGGAAAACAACCTTGTCCTGATGCCTCTCAAAGTAAGGGGCCTTAATGGACAAGGCTGCCAACTCCGATACACGCCGAACAGAAGTGATGGCAACCAGAAAAACAACCTTCTGAGTAAGCGTAGAAAGTGCAATATCCTGCAAAGGTTCAAGAGGAGGACCCTGCAAGGCAGAAAGAACCAAATTCAAATCCCAAACTGGGAGCAAAGGTTTCCTAGGAGGCCGCACATGCGTAACCCCCTGGAAAAAGGTCTTAACCAGAGGATGAAGAGCAAAAGACTTGAAAGAAAACCGCCAGGAGAGAAACATGCCCTTCCAGCGTACTAAGCTGCAAACCTAGGTCCAGACCATGTTGCAGAAATTCCAAAACCCTAGGGATAGAAAACGCCCTGCAAGGCAAAGCCCTGACCTCACACCAATCAATATAAGACCTCCAAATCCTATAGTAAATGGCAGAGGAAGACTTCTTTCGAGCCCTAACCGGAGTCTGAATGACAGCATCAGAAAGACCTTCCTCCTTCAAGATGGAGGTTTCAGCAGCCACGCCGTCAAAGCCAGCGTTGGTAAATTGGGGTAGAGCAGTGGACCCTGAGTGAGCAGATCAGGCAGAAGGGGCAGAACTAACTGATCCTCTGCCAACCTTACCACGTCTGCGAACCAAACCTGTCTTGGCCACCTTGGAGCCACCAGGATCGCTGACGCGCCCTCTAGGGCCAGCTTGCGCACCACTTTGCCCACCATGGGAAACGGAGGGAACAGGTATAGAAACCCCAGATCCCTCCAGTTCAGAGACATGGCATCCGCTGCCAGAGCCAGCGGATCCCGCGAGAGAGACACAAATGCCGGAAGCTTGTGATTGTGACGAGAGGCAAAGAGGTCCACCTCCGGAGTCCCCCACCGGTGGCAAAGCGACCGAAACACCTTGGGGCTGAGCGACCATTCCCCCCCGGCGAGATGACCCCCTGCTCAGGGAGTCCGCCTCCATGTTCTCCACTCCCGGAATGTACACTGCCGAGATGAATGGGACATTGCCCTCTGCCCAAGCCAGGATCAAAAGACACTTCCCTGAGGGCACGCCTGCTGCGAGTCCCTCCCTGGTGATTGATGTAGGCGACCGCCGTCCGATTGTCCGACCGAACTTGAACCGGTAGTCCCCGCAACTGATGAGTCAAGTGAGCCAGAACCAACCTGATGGCTCTCAAATCCAGAACATTGATGGGATTGTGAGCCTCCAGAGGCCCCCCACAGTCCCTGAAACTGAAGATTCTTCCAAAATCCCCCCCAACCTGACAGGCTGGCATCCGTGGTGACTGTCCCCCAACGAGGGGTCAGAAAGGACCTGCCCCTCGTCAGATTGCTTGGTTTCAGCCACTACCGAAGGGAACGCCGCACCCGGGGGGACATCAGAAAAGACTGATCCAATGACAGCGGGGACCCATCCCAGGCCGCCAAGAGATGGAGCGTCCTTGTGTGAAACTGGGCCAAAGGAACCGCCTCGAACGATGCCACCATCAATCACACCAGTCGCATCCCCAGCCGGATGGACGGGTGAGGGATAGATAGGAGACGCTGAGTCAATTCCTGAATCAGAAGAACCTTGGCCCGGGGGAGGAACACCCTGGCCTGAGAAGTATCCAGAGACATTCCCAGGAACTCCAGCACCCTGGAGGAAGAGAGGCAGGACTTGGGATAGTTGATCACCCAACCGAAACTCTCCAGAGTGGACACCACCGTCCTGGTATCCAGCTGCGCCTGACTGAGGGAAGACGCCATGATGAGAAGATCGTCCAGATATGGCACGATGCGGATACCCCGAGCTCTGAGGATGGCCATCACTCCTGCCAACACCTTGGTAAAAACCCTTGGAGCCGAGGTCAGGCCAAACGGAAGAGCCACAAACTGAAAATGTCGATTTTCCACGACAAACCTGAGAAATCTCTGGTGTGCCGGAAATATTGGAATATGCAGGTAAGCATCCTTGATGTCTATGGACGTCATGAAGTCCCCCTGACGAAGTGAGTGGATGGCTGAGTGCAGAGTTTCCATACGGAACTTCCGGGGACGGACGAACCTGTTGAGCAACTTCAGATCCAGAATGGGACGAACGGATCCGTCCTTCTTGGGCACCGTGAACAAATTGGAATAGAAGCCCAGGCCCCGGTCCGAGGGGGGCACCCGGCAGATGACAGCCATGTCCAAGAGACTTGCTACTGCCGCCTGAAGCCCCTGAGCGGCCAGAGGATCTGACGGCACCCGAGACCTGAAGAATCTGAGAGGGGGCCGGAACTCGAACACCAGCTTGTAACCGGAAGACACCACTTCCTGAATCCACCTGTCCGAGACCTCTTGGACCCAGACCCGGGAGAAGAGTTGCAGCCATCCCCCCACCCGAAAGGGTGAGGGCGCCCCCTCATTGCTGAGCCGGCTTGGCAGCGGCTTTAGGCTTAGAGCCCCAACTGTGTCCTGGACAGGCCCGACCCTTGCCCCTGGACCAGGAATCACCTCTGGATGAGGGGAAAGCCGAACCCCTGCCAACTCTTGCCCCACGAAAGGACTGAGTGAAGGAAGCCGCCCCCCGAAAGGGGCGACGCTGCTTCTTACGCTGAGGTAACTTACCTCCCTTAGCAACCGAATCCAATTTCTCTCCAAAGAGCCGCAACCCCACAAAGGGAAGGGCCGTAAGTGACTTTTTAGACACAAAATCAGCCGCCCACTGGCGTAACCAAACCGACCGCCGGATAGCCACAAGCAAGGCCGAAGTTCTGCTACACATCACCAATGTGTCATCCAAGGCGGTCAGCACAAAAGACAAAAACAACATCGTCTAAGGGCGGTAAACTCCTCACTAGCCGGGTCAAGCCCGGAAGAGGTCAACAATCCTCTAACAACCGACCTGGCAGCTACCAATAAAAGTGCTGAAGCACAAACCGGCCGCAAGGCCGACCCAACACTGGCAAAACCATGACAAGCCATCTGGTCAATGCGTTTATCCTCACCATCCTTGAGAGTAGTGCATTCCGGAGAATGCAGGATTGAGGTGCTGGACAACCCCAAAACAGGAGCATCCACCTCGGGGGGGACCAGTGCTTCACCGGGACCAGTGCTTCACTGCGTCCACCGGAAAGGGATATTTTTTGTCCCAACCCGGAGTGACACCCGGAAGCCGAGTGGGCCTCTCCCACTCCTTGAGAATGATACCATCAAAATGCTTTTGATAAGGAAATTCCAAGCGCGGCTTGGTCACCTCAAAGAACTCCCTCTTCAGCGGCGGAGCCGCCTCAGGGGGAGAAATAGCCAGGACCTTAGGAGGTATCCAAGGAATCTCCCTGGCCCTGCTCGGTATCAGCACCCACAAACTGCTGATCATCGGAGCCCTCGGACTCCTCAAACAGCTTCCCTTCCTTAAGCGAGGAGCAATCAGACCAATCCAGAGAGTCAAACTCCTCCATATCAAAAGCCTGCGTGGCTGTATACAAATGTTGGCACTGGAAAACAATTTTTCAAGATTGGCCAATCTGGCACACACCTCAGATTGCACACACCACTTCCTGAATCCACCGATCCGAGACGTGACGTCTCCAGATCTGAGCAAACAGCAGAAGACTTTCTCCCACCAGTATGGGTGAGGGCGCCCCCTCATGCCTGAGTAGGCTTGGCTGGGGGTTTGGGCTTAGCTCCCAAGGAGGGGCTGGGCTGGCTGCCGGACCTACCTCTGCCCCAGGTATCTCTGCGGGCACCTGGAAATGAAGATCCTCTTCCTCCCCGAAAGGACTGATAAGAAGAGAGGTTCCGATAGGACCGAGCAGGCTTTCTTCTCTGAGGGAGCTTACTATCCTTGACCAAAAGGTCCAATCGTTCCCCAAACAGCCAGCTTCCCACAAATGGTAGACTTGTGAGAGACTTCTTGGCAGCCGCATTGGCCGACCACTGCTTCAACCAGAGCGAGCGGCGTAAAGCAACAAGCAAGGCCGAAATCCTGGCACCAAGCCTGACCACATCATCCCTTGCAGTAACAAAGCCGATGAAATCCGGGCAGGCCTTGAGTTCCTTATACTCCTCTGCCCGTTTGCGAGACTTCGCCTTAGCCACAAGATGTTTAACCTTTCTCCTGTTGGCTAGCGACACAATTGCCGAGGCACAAGCAGGCCGAAAAAGAGCACCAGCAAAAGTGGCAGACCAAATGATCCATGCGTTTGTCTGCAGGATCACGTAAGGAAGCATTGTCAGACGATGGCAGTGGTGTTGGACAATCCTGACACCGGAGGGTCCACCTAGGGAGGGTGAGACCATAACCGAACCAATTCAGCAGGGAAAGGGTACCGCCTATCCAGGCCCTTAGGGACCAACGGTAATTTGTTGGGCCTTTCCCACTCCTTAAGAATCATGTTAGAAAAATGAGGCTGCTCAGGAAAGACCCGCCGTTGCCTCTCAGTCCGAAATAAATCACCCTTTTTCCTCTTAGCCATTCTGGGAGAAACAATGTGCAAGGTATCAAACACGGAAGAGAGCAAACTTTCCGTGTCATCCGGGAGGCAGGAATCCTCATCCGAGGAGGTACCAGAGATGCTATCGCCTCCAGCGGAAAGAAGCTCCGCCGCTGAGAGTGAGTCATCTGGCAACTCACCTTCCTCCGCAGATCCCAAGAAATCATAGAAATCATCCTCCGAGTAAACCGGCTCCAGATGCCGCTTCTTACTCGAGGCCTTCTTAGGGGCTGCCAACAAGATCTGTTTCTCGAGGCTAGCCAGCCTGTGCGCAAAATCAGCATGTGACCCCCTGCTGGCTTCCCCTTCACTAGGGGCTGACTGCAGCAGCGGTGGATCCGGAGAGGCCGGGAGGAACTACAACCCTCCACCTTAAGCCCACGGTCTAAAACAAAAAGAGAAAGACAGAAATTACAAATAACCCACAATGTCATGCATTAACATATAAAAATCATAGAATATACAGTACATTCAATAATAAAGAAGGTACAGTGTCTTCCCATATCCCCTTAAGAAGGAAACCAAAAAAATAAGGACTCACGACCACGGCCATTTAAGTGAGGATTTCATGCAGACGCTCCACATCAAGGCCAGGAGACACACAACGCTGTCTCCCTGCACAGCCGCGCACTCCGCAGCAGCTGAGCTTCTGGAAAGATCCGCCGGGGGACGTAGGCTGCGCCGCGTGACACCACCCCCCGCGGCGTGTCAGCAGAAAGGACCTCGCCATGAGGAGGCGGTCCCCCCCCCGCGCTGCTCGAGAGCAGCAGACGCGCGAGCCCGCGGGGCGCGTCTGCCAGCATGCGGAGCGCGCACCGGGCCGAAGCCGCCGAGGGTATGAGGGAGGTAAGAAGTGTAATGAGCCGCTCCTCGCTGCATGTTTCAGTGATGGAGCTTTCCATGCTCCCAGAAGCACCAAGCACAGCACCACACACACCAATAATAAAGAAAGTGGGAAGGGAGGGCATATATAAAAATATATGTGGTTCCCCATCAGGCTCACCATAAAGCCTGTGGCCGACTAATAAAGTCTGCGGCCCAGAGCGTGTGCTCTGTCAGAACGCCCTAGACCCTCGCGTTCACCCTACCGTACACGGATCCCTGTAGCATCCAAGGATGGGTCAGAGGAGATCCGTGGAAATAGAGTCCTGCAGCAGCCAACAAGCCAACAGGCTAGTGGCCCCGCTCTGCTGCCAAATTCTGAGAGAGTGAGTAGCGATCTTATGCAGCCAACTGCAAGATGAAGAACTGGGGACTGATAGGCAGCTGCCTTTATAGGGGGCCGGGAGGAGCTACATCTTTTGATCTTGCAGTCAGCGCCCCCTATGGGCGAACACCATCTGTAAGTACTTCTGGAAGGCCTGGAATAAATGGAGGGGAAAATAGTTCCAGGACAATTCGAAGAGCGACAATATTAGTTTCTAGTTCTACACCCCAAGAAGGGAGTATTGGCAGGGGCTTTGGCCAAATATTTTTCACACCTTCAGGGGGTTTTGGTCCGCTTTAAAAACAAAAAAGCGAATACTCACCTCTTATCCCCCCAGCTTTAAAACCTACAGGAACTCAGAGAATGGGTTTCCCTGCATCCAGGTGCCCCCCCCCCCTACAGTGAATAGGGCAATGTGCTCCAGGCACCTGTGACAAGGCGGGGGAGGGTTCCTTTTTGAAATAATGGCATTGGAATCATTGTTGGCTCACCAGTCATCAGTTTTTTCATGTAGTTTAGAGATTCTGCCATGATGCATGCAGTGACTAATCACCTGCCACCTTACAGAGGGGGAGAGCAAAAAAAATTAGTGTTCCAGGACAACTCGGGAATCCGTTTCTAGTTCTACACCCTAAGAAGAGAGAAACGGCAGGGTCTTTGGTCAAATGTAATTCACAAGCTCAGTGGATTTTGGTCCACTTTAAATTAGCAACGGTTATCGAAAAAAAAAAGTTTTCAAATATGATGCAAGTATGGTGCTGACTTCCTACAATAACAATCTATCCTTGATTTTATTTCAGGAAGGAAAGACAACTGAACCCTGCTGAAAACCGGGACACCCAAACTCTGAAGCCACCTTTATTCCATACAGTCGCATCAAACAAAAATGTGTATGTATAAAAGAAACACAAATAAATAGAATCATATAACAAGACACGGTATGCATTGCCATCTATACACACAAACATGAAAGGCGCTCGCTCAGTGAACCCAGCTCACCATCTATAGAGAAGTCTGGCCTAGTGTGGACAATATGGACCTAATGCACACGGGGGGACTATGTAGTGCAGCTGCACAAACCTCTACAGGTAGAAGGAGCGTCATTAGCTTCATTGGATGTGAAAAGGAATTGGTCACATGTAAGAACCCATCACAGAGTTAAGAGGTTGAATGAATTTTCTGACCGTCAGGATCTGAGACTGGGAAAATAGATGTGTCCCGGGCAAGATTTTACTCCACTAAACATCTATAAAACACATCACATGGGCCAACAAGTTACTTGTTCTAAAAAAACTGCTCCAAACCATCTTCAATGAGGTCAGCAAAGACCCCTAGACCATCAGCAGCTGTGGATTCCCCAGGCGGCTGGCAGAGCTACAACTCCCACTTTAAATATTCATAGAGGGGGGGGGGCTGCTCAGGGTAATATTCTGGAGATTTTTTTTAGAAGTGCTGACTCAAATGGAACCGGCACGGTTACGGCAAAAATAGGTTTTCAGTACTGTCTGATGACACCTTCAATTCTGAGGAGCCTTGCCAGCGTACCTACAAAGAAATGACCCTCATGGAGGCTTTTATGACCAAATGCAGGGCCAGAAATCCTAACCTGGTTGTTATCTACATATTAATAAGCCTACTCTTTCCCAGGATCATTTTAAAGTGACACAGCAATCAAAATTGTCTGGAAGGTCTATCAACTGGGCAGCAGCAGGGAGAATCTTTACACATCAACATGGTGGCACTGCTCAAAAGGACTGGACATTACATGTCCAGGGGGTTTTGATAACATCCCGACTTAGGATACTCCTCCAGTTAAAAGTCATACCCCTGCGTTTCTCTTGTGTTTGGTATGTGCGAGCGTGCAACCAATGAGGTATAGAGGTGTGAGAGGACCTCCGTCACTTTGAAATGGGGTTCTGCTTTAACCCCCTTGGCGGTGATCCCGAGCGTGACTCGGGGTTAAAGTGGACCAACACCCAGGATTTTGACTATCCTGGGTTTTGGTCCACTTCGGCGGGGCACCCCGATCGGGGGTGCCCCGCTGTGTGAAACCCCCCAGAAACCCCAAAAAACTCACCTCTCAGCGCTCCCACGTGAGCGCCGCAGCCAATCCCCGCCAACGTCCAGGCGGGGATCAGGAACGTCCAGGCCGCTTCCGCCGCCGCCGCCTCCCGCGCGTCACTCTCGGCGCGCGCGCGCCCCCGCCGGCCATTCACAGAGGGCCGGCGCGGGCGCGCGCACGTCTGGAGGGGTGCGCGGGAGGCGGCGGCGGCGGAAGCGGCGGCGGATCAGGTAAGGTGTTTTTGGGGTTTCTGGGGGGTTTCACCCCGCGGGACATCCCGATCTCGGATGTCCCGCGGGGTGGGGGGTGATCGGCCCGGGAATCTTATAGATTTCCGGGCCGATCACCCCTGGGTGTTGGTCCACTTTAATTTGCGCTGTAAGTGGCGGTAACCCCGAGTCACGCTCGGGATCGATTTGGGAGCAAGAGCGGGCGGCGCAGCCTCCTTACCTTCTCCCTGCGATCCAGCGATGTCTCCGCCGCGATCACAGGTGAGAGCCGCGGCTGCGGCGTCCGTCTCCGCTTCCGGGTTCCGTCTCTGTGAGCCGCAGAGGCTCATGGGGGCGGAGCCGTGTGTCAGAGACAAATGCAATGGTAACGCTTTCGTTGCCATTGCATTTGTCTTTTTCACAACGCCAGGGAGGTTAAAGTACACCTATACTCAAAAAGGAAGTTTATATGGTCACCTTCCATCCCCAGCCACGTGCCCCCTAATAGCCCATGTTTATTTTTTTTACTAAAACCTTTGCCTAATATTCATAACAATAACAGAAAAAAAACAACAGGAAGTAGTATTATGGTGAATGACCTGCCATATGCTAATTAATTCAGTTACAACCAAACTGTCACATAATGACCTTATTGCTGAGCTGTGTGTACTCTAGCTGGTTGCATTGTTGTGGCTGCTCAGCCAGGGAGCAATATGGGCGACTGTATCAAGTTCATGTTGTTATCATAATTGGGCAAAGGCCGAGGTAAAAAAGCAACACAGGGTATTTTGGGTCGCTGGGCTGAGGATAGAAGATGACTACATATATAGGTGCACATTAACTACACTTGCTAGGCCCTGATGTCTATAGAACCCCAGTCCCCGATACTCAACTGAAGTAGAAATAAAGATAAAAAAAGAAAATCAGGTGCTGGTGCCTGGAAAGGACTTAGGACCTACTAAGGTAGGGACTATTTTTTGGCGTTTTGTTATGTGGTGGGACAATTAGAGCCATGGTCACAGACTGTAAGAGCTTCAACTGCTACCCTCTTTACTGACACCAAGCTCTGCCACAAGCCTTCATTATTACTGAACCACTGACCAATTAGAAGCAGGCCAGTAGTCTAAAAGTGGTCAGGTAAGTATTGCACGTCTTCTCACATGTTCACTTGCAATGGGTTATTTTTAAAAGATAAAAAAAAAACACAACAGGAAAAAGAAAAGAATATACATATGCACATGCACAGTCCCCCTCTCCTAAAACTTTTTCTTTACTGTGTATATGGCTGTCACACCGACAGCCAGAATAAGAGGTATAGCAATTCTTCCTGCCTCCAGTTCCAGTGCAGGTGGGCTTAGGTCTTTCTTAGAGGGCTTCAGTGTTAGTGAGTAGTTAATGCTTTTGTTTTAAGAGACCCCACGGTTGCTGAGAAGAGCAATGGCGCTTGGGAACCGGGCCTTTTTCTTGTTCTCAGTTCTCAGCCATGTGTAGAGTGAAGGTTTACGTTTTCTAGAAGCTGGTAGAGGCAAGTCCAGACTGAATTTGTTCTGAATGGTTAGCAGTGTGCTATGGAGAGTTGTAGTATTTGCATACTATGCTCACCCAACCCTCTCCATGTTATAATACAAGTATCCTCCTATGTTCTGTATCTTGAAGTCCCATCATGCTCCCAGCGCCAGATACATATTTTAATCTTGGGGACACATTTGTGCGCACATCTCACAAAGAGCTTGCAATAAGTTATTCCTCGACGTTTTGAAGCATAGCAGTCCCCCATGCATAATGGATCCAGCAATTGTCTGGGCAATTTCATAGGCATGATATGCAATGTGAGGCAGCACAGTGTGGGAAGTCTCATGGAGATCATTCGCTATGAGGCAACATTACACCACGTTCTAATATCTTGGTCATGCCACAGAACGGTCAGTTTACTTGCTGAAGAGGACGGTGCGTTACGGTTTTTGGGTAAATACTGACTGGTCCAGCATACAAAATGGCTGTGTCCACCAAGTAGGCAACAATTTACTTTAAGTATGTTGCACGGGAGAGGTGGTGAGTTTTATCAGTTCCCTGACAGAGAAGGCTGAGCATCTATTAATGCCCATTGCTTTCCTCCTGGCGTATCCGCGCTGGATCTGTGAATTTGGCAGTTAGCAAATAGAAGAGAGTCGGCCCCGGAACCAGTGCGAGAAGAGGCAAGTCCCGCTCCAATTTATCCATTCTGGAAATGGAGATTATCCCATAGGCATGCACGAGCCAGTGGCTGAAGAGGACTACTAGTCTTTTCTTCTTCACTAGAAGGTGCTTGAAGGACTAAAGAAGAAGTAGAAGGTTATAGTTATGTATATGTAACAAGCCCAACACACATAAAAAGCAATGCTAACAAGTTATTCACTAATCAAACTTAGCTCGAGTGACATAGACCCATGTAGAAGGAATTGTCGCTGCCTTATACAAATGGACAAGATCATTACCATAATGGGTCAATAAACCCTAAAACAAAATTGTACTCGCCTTTTCTCCCAATTTCAGTGATTGGGTCACCCGCTACCCCTCACATCAGTCACAGTGGCTGTGCATGCCCCTGCAATGAATGGTATGCCGTCTCTATTTTAATAAATAAAGCTGGAAGTCCTCAGCTCAGTTCTTGTGGGACTCACAAGAGGGGCAGGGCCATGACAAACAGTGAGCATTGGTTTTGCACCCAAGGAATTCTGGGGTGCGTGCTCACCTTGGCGACTTGTTTTCAGAAACTGAGGTTTCAGTGCAACAGAAGTGGTTGGGAGCTGCTGCAGGGGAGAAAAAGGGAGTACTTGTTTTTATCCTTTACATTTACAGTCTTTATTATTGAAATCAACACTGCATTCCAAATTATTATGCATATTGGGGCCATGTGTTACCATTTCATGTGGCCTGTTGAGATGTTTTTGATTAAAATAGCTTTTGACTGCAGTAAATGTGACCACCATTTAGCAAAATCAGAGAAAAATAGTTTGCATAATAATTTGGAACACTATAGGGTCAATCCATGTGTTTCAAGTGCAAATGATTCCGCATGCGCCTAGACGCATGATTCATGGCTGCGTGTGCACATCGCACCAAATGGTGAGCGCACAGAGAAGCATAAATAGCGCCTCCTTGCGTCGATTTGCACCTTCCGCAAGGAAAATCTGCTGCTTTGAAGCACAAATGGGCCTTCCCCATTGGCCAACTAAGTGCTTAACTGCTCCTGATTGTCCCCCCCATGTTTCTCGCCTTACCTTTACTGTTTTTCCATTCCAGCAATTTGATCTCTCTAGCTTTTGTATTTCTGCGAAGATATTCGCAATTTCAGAATGTGTTCTCTGGAGAACCTGTGTTCTCCATTTTTTGGGGGGGAAGTTTATTCGGATTCCAGTTAACCCTTAATGTTTTTTAGCCCAATGTTTTGTCCCACATGTTCTTTTTAACCCTCCCCTCTATAGTTTGCAAATGAATGCTTAATAATTTAACTGTTATTTTTTATTGTTTGTGTTTTTGCTAAACTTTGGGGCTCAATATCCACATTTTTGTTGTTTTGACCCTAATTTTTGTGATTTTTTTATCATTTTTTTTTTTAAGGGTTCAATCCCTAAAAACAACTTGCGGCTAACACTTTCATTGTTTAAAAAACACGCCAGTCGCCGCCGGCATGTGTTTTTGGAATGAAAGAGGCCTGTTACTCATTGTAATCGGCAGTTGCCTCCACTCTTTTGCTCTTTAAATTGGCACATTTGTGCACACTTTGCTATCCTTCTAAATATATCATAAGTCAGGCGCTGGAGGACAACAATATAGAGCAAACTATAGATCAGGGTTTCCCAGCCTTTTTTTCCTGGAGTACATCATTCAATTTTTGTCAGGCAACACACTACCGCCACCAATACAACTTCCATTATAAAAAGCATCTATACTGCATGTACTCCACATGGTCCAGCAGGACAAGTGCTTTTGCCAACACTAGCTCATGTACTGTGTACTTGGTGTGTGCCAGAGGCAGGTCTGCATTTACCATTGCCTGATGCGTGATGCTGGTCCAAATGCCACATTATTCTAAGTATGTCACACACCCCACTTCAAACATTAATAATTACATTAATAATTACACTAGGGCACCGCTAGGTGGCAGCATTGCAGAGAACTCTCCAAAAACTTCAACAGGCCCCTCCCGGTCTATACATACCTGGTACCTCCCAAGAACCTCCCAGTGTTGTTCTCTGCAAGGTGGCGACAAGACAGAAGAAAGAAGTCTCCTGCTTGCAGGTAGCCGGGGTATCCCCCCGCCCCCCCCCCCCCCCCCGGTCTATTTCTGCCCGGCTCTTGTTTGAAAGTATACTATTTAATGGCAGCCTCCCAGCTTCGGCTGTAGGCCGGGCAAAAAGGTAGCCGGCACCATTGGTGCCTAGGAGATTAGCTCCTCCACTCGACCCTTCATTGCGGGGCATAGCGGGATTCCCGGAGTGGTGATCCGGATGTGGGATGCCCCATCTAATAGGAGGTTAGCGGTCAGGATGTGCCTAGCCCTGGGATATTGTTATTCACATTCCGGGGTGTGGGGCGCGTTTGGGACGGTGACATGCTGTGCCGGTGACATGCTGTGTGAGTGTGGCTGCTGCGCTCTACATTGTGAGGCCTTTCGTGATTTTTACTGTGACTAACTTTATTGCAAGTTTTGCCTGCCTCTGTCCCCCTGTCTGTGTGTCTGTCCTCTCCCCTCAGGAGCCGGGGGGGCGGGGCCTCGCGGCGCGCTGCCGTGTCCGGCGCTTGCAGCCTGCTTGTCCGGTCTGCTCAGGGGGGGGGAACTGGTTATCAGTGTGTGGGTCTGTGTCTGGTGCGCACTGGGAACCGGCGGGTTGCTCCGCCGGTCCCGTCCTTGAGGTCTGAGCGCGGTCCCCGCCGGCAGACGCTGACAGGGGGCGGGGTCGCGCGCGCACGCGGGACGCGCACGGATTGGATGTCCCGGAGGGGCGGGGCCTTCTCGGCTCCCGCGCTCCCGGAGCTGGTCTCCTCCTCCCTCACAGCGCTGTGTGCGGGCCGCCATCTTCTGCGGTGCCTGGCTGCGTGGTTTCTCTCTCCCTCTCAGATAGGCGTTTTTAGTTTTCTTGCGATGGCCCCTCGTATTGCGTCCTCTCCTCCTCCTCGCTCCGGCGCATCTTTAAGGTGCTGGTTTGTATTAACCATTTCCTGTGTCTTTGGTTAATGAGGGGGGGGGGTGGTGTAAGGGGGGTTTTGTATGTTATGTTGGATTTTGGTATATGGTGCTGGATTGACGCCTGTCCCTCTCCCTTTGTGTCTTTCAGATCCTGGGATCCCGTCTGGCAGGGCTCTCCCGGTCATATATACCTGGCTCGTGGGGGGTGTTTTTTCATTGCAATATATATATATATTTATTTATAGCTTTATATATTTTTATAAGGGTCTTATGCTATTCCCCTGGGTCAGGATCTTGTGACTATCCTTAGACTAGTGTTAGGTTATTTAGGGGCATCCCGGGTCGCGTACCGCATAAATCCCTGGGTTCTGCTAATACCATAAATTTCACCACATGGAGGCTGCCACAGATACCGGGAATGGTTCTTCGGGACAATCCAAGGTGTGCGGGGGTTGTGGGACTCCGCTCCAGGGAGATGATGTCATTTTGTGTATCCCTTGTGCACAGCAGAACATTGCACGGCAGTCCAGTACTCCGGTGCCTAGCACTTCTTCAGCCGCGCCATCTCCCTCTCCCCCTCGCTTATTCCGGACCCCGTGTGACGTTGTCCTGGGCGGGGATTCGCAGTCTGATGTATGTGCCCACTTGACCAGCCTTGAGAAGCGGTTTTCTGCTATAGCCGCTCAGAAGGTTTCAGCTAAGCGGAAGCATCTGTCTCCGCCCCCGCCGGATTCAGATGAGGAAGTGGTGGGAGATCTGGATTGGTCGAATCGTCCCCGTGAAGAAGGTGAGCTCATTGAGGAGGAAGATTTTGATGTTCAGCAGTTGCTGGGTTCTGAGGGGGATCAGGCTGATGGCCTCCCTCTCGATTCCTCTACCATTCTGAGCCAGATGTTTGAGGTTTTGGATTTGGAGCCTCCGGTGGTTGCTCCTAGGCCTAAGGGTCAGCTTTTTGGGGTGTCCAAGCAGCGTCTGGAGTTTCCCAGCCAACAGCATTTTGAAGAAATAGTTTTCAAGCAATGGGAGCAACCTACACGTCTTGTTGGTGTGCCGTCTAGCTGGGATAGGAAGTATCCCTTTCCGGCGGAATTGATGAAGCGTTGGTCTGTTCCCCCTGAGGTAGATACTCCGGTCCTGGGGCTGTCCAACGCGGCGGTCGTGCATTCCCCTGACACGACTTCGCTCAGGGACGGCGAGGATCGCCGGGTTGATCAGCTTGCCCGTCATGGTTTTGTATGTGCGGGTTCGGTGTTAAGGCCTGTCTGTGCCTCGGCTCTTTTGACTTTTGCTGTCAGGTCTATTGTCAGGGACTTGGGGGTGGATCTCGAGCCTACCAGTGATGAGTCCCTTGGGCTTAAGCGCTGCGATGCTTTTTTGTCTTTTATCCTGGCCGCTCAGGAGGATGCCATGCTGATGTG
Organism: Gastrophryne carolinensis; assembly: GCA_027917425.1. NCBI lineage: Eukaryota > Metazoa > Chordata > Amphibia > Anura > Microhylidae > Gastrophryne > Gastrophryne carolinensis. The sequence continues at coordinate 51,460,696 of CM051244.1, read as the reverse complement.
TGGCAGGGCTACTGCCTTGCTGGTGGCTATCCGGCGCTGTGTGTGGTTGAGACAGTGGACGGCCGATTTTAATTCTAAAAGATCGCTCACGGCTCTGCCCTTTTTGGGTTTGAGGCTTTTTGGTGAGAGGCTGGATTCTGTTGCCAAGGGAGGTAAGTTACCTCAGCGCAAGAAATTTCGCCGTTCCTTTCGGGGGATGGTCTCGTTCAATCCGTCCTTTCGGGGAGTCGGCGCCGGTAGAGGTGCGGGCTCCTCGGCCCCCAGGGGCGCCAGTTGGAATAGGGGCAGAGGTCGTGGCCGCCCCACTCGCGTCTGGGGTGCCAAGCCCAAGCCGGCTGCCAAGCCCACCCAACAATGAGGGGGCGCCCTCACCCGTTCGGGTGGGGGGGGGCGGTTGCAACTTTTCTCCCGGGTGTGGGACCAGGAGGTCCCGGACAGATGGATCCGGGAGGTGGTTTCGGCCGGTTACAAGTTGGAGTTCGAGTCCCGTCCTCCTCCAAGGTTCTTCAGGTCTCGGGTGTCTTTGGATCCTTTGGCCGCGCAGGGGCTCCTGGCGGCAGTAAGGAATCTTCTAGATTTAGCTGTCATTTGCCCGGTTCCTCCTTCAGAGGTGGGGCGCGGGTTTTACTCCAATCTCTTCACGGTCCCCAAAAAGGACGGGTCCTTCCGTCCTATTCTGGATTTGAAGTTTCTCAACAGGTTTATTCGTCCTCGGAAGTTTCGCATGGAAACCCTGCGGTCTGCGATCGGTTCGCTTCGGCAGGGGGACTTTATGACGTCCATAGACATCAAGGATGCGTACCTGCACGTGCCGATCTTTCCTGCTCATCAGCGGCTCCTCCGTTTCGTGGTGGGGGATCGGCATTTTCAGTTTGTGGCTCTTCCATTCGGTCTCACCTCTGCTCCGAGAGTGTTCACCAAGGTGTTGGCGGGGGTGATGGCCCTGCTCAGAGCTCAGGGGATTCGCATTGTGCCTTACCTGGACGATCTTCTCATCATGGCTCCTTCCTTCAGTCAAGCAGAGGGGGACACCAGCACGGTGGTGTCTATGTTGGAGAGGCTGGGTGATCAATTACCCCAAGTCCTCGCTGGTTCCGGCCAGGGTGGTGACCTTTCTGGGGATGTCGTTGGACTCCTGCCAGCACAGAGTGTTTCTTCCTCAGGCCAAGGTTCTGATGATTCAGGAATTGGTCCAGCTGCTCCTCTCCCATCCTCATCCATCCATTCGTCTGGGGATGAGACTGGTGGGGTTGATGGTGGCCTCGTTCGAGGCAGTTCCCTTTGCTCAGTTTCATACGAGGACTCTTCAACTTCATCTTTTGGCGTCTTGGAACCGGTGTCCGGGGTCGTTGGATCGGTCCTTCCGGTTGTCCCCTCGGGTTCAGCAGTCCCTTCTGTGGTGGTTGGTCTCGGACAACCTTCTGAAGGGCAGGTCGTTTCTGACTCCACTTTGGGAAACTGTCACCACGGATGCCAGTTTGTCAGGCTGGGGAGGTTACTGGAAGGATCTTCGGTTTCAGGGGCAGTGGGACCCTCAGGAGGCCCACTTGCCCATCAATGTTCTGGAATTGCGAGCCATCTGGTTGGTTCTGTCTCGCTTGACGCATCATTTACAAGGTCTGCCGGTTCAGGTTCGCTCAGACAATCAGACGGCGGTTGCTTACATCAATCACCAAGGAGGGACTCGCAGTCTGGGTGCCCACAGGGAAGTGTCTCTGATTTTGGTCTGGGCGGAGACTCATGTCCCTTGCATCTCGGCAGTTTACATTCCGGGTGTGGAAAACACAGAGGCGGATTTCCTGAGCCGGTGTGCGTCCCGTCGGGGGGAGTGGTCTCTCCATCCCCAGGTGTTTCGGTCTCTTTGTCTCCGGTGGGGGACGCCGGAAGTGGATCCGTTTGCCTCTCGTCACAATCACAAGCTTCCGTCCTTTGTGTCCCTGTCCCGGGACCCTTTGGCTCTGGCGGTGGATGCCATGTCCCTGAGCTGGAGGGACCTGGGGTTTCTTTATCTGTTTCCTCCGATTCCCATGCTAGGCAGGGTTCTGCGAAAGTTGGTTCTGGAGGGAGTTCCCATTCTCGTGGCTCCAAGGTGGCCAAGGCAGGTGTGGTTCGCGGACATCGTTCGTCTGGCCGTAGATCAGTTCGATCTGCCTCTTCGGCCAGATCTTCTCACTCAGGGTCAACTATGTTACCCCAGTTTACAAACGCTGGCTTTGACGGCTTGGCTGCTGAAACCTCCATCTTAAAGGAGGAGGGTCTTTCGGATGCGGTCATTCAGACTCTTATTAGTGCCAGGAAGAGATCTTCTTCTTCCATCTATTACAGGTATTGGAGATCTTATATTGATTGGTGTGAGGCTAGGTCTTTGCCTTGCCGGGTCTTTTCTGTGTCTAGGATTTTGGAGTTTCTTCAGTCGGGGCTGGACTCCGGTCTTCAGCTGAGTACCTTGAAGGGGCAGGTTTCTGCTTTGTCTATTTTTTTCCAGAAATCTTTTGCTAGTCATTCCTTGGTCAAGACTTTTTTCCAGGGGGTTTCGCATGTGCGGCCTCCCAGGAAGCCTTTGCTCCCAGTGTGGGATTTGAATTTGGTTCTTTCCGCTCTTAAGGCTCCTCCTTTTGAGCCTTTGCGGGATGTCGCTTTGTCCATTCTTACTCAGAAGGTTGCCTTTTTGGTGGCCATCACTTCGGTTCGGCGTGTTTCAGAGCTGGCAGCTTTGTCTATTCAGGCTCCTTATTTTGAGGATCATCAGGACAAAGTGGTTTTTCGTTACAAGTCAGATTTTCTCCCTAAAGTGGTCTCTGCTTTTCATCTTAACCAGGACATTGTTCTTCCTTCTTTGTGTCCTAAGCCTAAGAATGCCAAGGAGAGTGCTTTGCACTGCTTGGATGTTGTACGTTGTGTCAGGTACTATCTACGTGCTACGTCTTCTTTTCGTAAGACTGATGCCTTTTTCGTTGTGCCCTGTGGGCCTAGGAAGGGTTTGGCTCCGGCCAAGTCCTCCATTAGCAAATGGATTCGTCAGGCCATTGTTGGTGCTTATTCGGCTAAGGGGAAGGCTCCTCCTTTCCGAGTTACTGCTCATTCTACTCGTGCGGTTGGTGCGTCCTGGGCTTTTCAGCACCAGGCTTCGGTTGAACAAGTGTGTAAGGCTGCAACTTGGTCTTCTGTTCATACCTTTTCTAAGTTCTATAAGGTTGATGTGCGGGCTTCAGCGGATGCTGTTTTTGGCCGTAAGGTTTTGCAGGCTGCAGTGGTTTGAGTTTTTTCTGCGTTATTGCCTGATTCGGATACCCACCCTTTTCTGGACACTGCTGTTGGGATGTCCCTAGTGTAATTATTAATGTTTGAAGTGGGGTGTGTGACATACTTAGAATAATATCATTTTGTGAATACTCACCTGTAAAATGGGTATTATAAGTATGTCACACACCCCACTTCACCCGCCCTTTTCGGTATCCTGGCTCTCTATTTGGTGAAGTTTGGTTCTTTACGTTGAGGGTTACATTGTTTGGTTCTGGTACCTTGTCTTACTGCTGTTCTAATACTGGGAGGTTCTTGGGAGGTACCAGGTATGTATAGACCGGGAGGGGCCTGTTGAAGTTTTTGGAGAGTTCTCTGCAATGCTGCCACCTAGCGGTGCGTTAACCCTAGTGTAATTATTAATGTTTGAAGTGGGGTGTGTGACATACTTATAATACCCATTTTACAGGTGAGTATTCACAAAATGGTATTTTTCACAGGCAGATTGATGTGCTCTTGCACTTTTCATTTATACCTACCCGTGAGTCCACATACTCACCTACTTCTTGGATCCATTGGCGGATTCTGCAATGGGGCCAGGCAGAGAGTGGCTGCTGGGATTGTTTTCCTTCTAGATAAAATAAGTGAGGCAGCAAGAAAACATCCTTGTCCACAGAGTCGTGTATGGCTCAGTGAGGGAAGCAGCCACCTTCACTCAATGGGCGGCATGAAAGAAACCTTATAGCAACCAGTTCTGGATGCTCTCCTGCTCATAATAACAGCTTACCTCAATCTCAGAAGCAGACATGTATACGGCCAGCGTGATTAGTGACAACACCAGAATGATGTACGGGAAGGCATAATCTTAAAAAAAAAAAAAAAAATACAATCAGATAACATGCAACAAACAAGTGTCCGCTATTAAACCCAGTACTAAAAGCCTCAGCATGCCCTCCCTTCTGTATTGTTTTCTTGCACTGTGGCCCACAGTGTCATCAAGCTTGGTCCAAAAGCCCTGTCCCCCCTTCCACACTGTTATCTATGACTGATAGGGCTGGAACAGTTATGGGTGGTACCAGGATTATGGCCGCACACTTGCTGCCCAGCTCTGCTTAGTCCACGAGAGGCTAGTTAACAAGTCTGCCTGGCAGCTGGATTGCACTGCCAGAATGGAGAGATTGCAGGACGGGGCTTTGATGTAAAATCCCGCCCCTATGATGATGTAGTGGGGAAATACTGCCTTTACACAAGACGGCATCAAGCCAGCTCAGCCCACCAGTAACTGTGAAAAGCGACATGAGGTAAAGGAAGGTAGAGAACCCGAACCCTATCTCATCCCATCCCGGAAAGCGGTATGCTGCATTAAAGAGGACCAACCACGTATTTGGCTGGCCCTGAAATCTTTTAGGCTGATTAAAGTGGACCAAAAGCAGCCCTGGAGTCTATATGCTTGATCCTAAATACCCGGGGCATCTCAAACCACTGTTTGCAACCCCCTCCCGGATCACCAGTAAAACTGACCAACAATCCAATGGCCATTGACCACTGGATGCCCCAGAGGAGGGAGTAAGTCTGCCCCAGAATCTCAAACTCCATGGTGGGTTTTGGTCCACTTTTAGCAACCTTGGACCTGAAGTTTTTTTCCAAACCATATAATGAGGACCCTTCCAGAAGTTCCCCCCAATTGCACATATCTGGTATGGAAATGCAATCTGAACTGCCATTAGGAAGGGGTGCATCCCAAAGGACACCAACCACAGTGGAAACTAAAATGGGCGCCAGGGTCCGAATATGTGTGCGGTCAGATTTGGAATCAAGAGCTCCAAAACAGACCACTGCAGATCAAGCCTGCGAGTGGTAAGATACGTTTTTTCCATTGGATAGGACAGTCACTGCAACAAATCAGACCCACGTAAACTATCGCTGTACAGCGTTCACTTACATAGTAATCCGCCTCCCACTGCCTGGATGACGGTCAGGATAGGAAAGAAATAGAGCGCTGCGTAGATACTTTTAAACCGATCTGACTTGCCAAGGCCGCAGGCAATCTTCTTGATTAACAGAGGTCTGAGCAGCATCATTAACATCAGGCAGAAGGCATAATAAATAAACACTATGGTGTACCTGGAGAGACAGCAAGAGAACATCTCCTTAGACCAGGACATAGATATCAGAATACAGAGTGAGTCTATGTTCCTATTCTGTCTGACTAAAGTGACTAGTGTAAGCCTGCAGCAACAACCTGAGCACATAAAAGGGTCCCAGTAATGCTGATGAAGGCTCATTCAAATACAATATCAAAGGTCCCTCTTATTTGGAGACATTTGAGGACATCTGTTGGGCTGGAATGGGAGTCTCTCTTGAGCAGCAAGACCCCCACACCCTGCAATCAGTATTCCTCACCTTGTTCAGTGTGGATAAGGTGAGTACTGCAGCAACCCAGCTTCCAGTAGAAGAGGGCCAGCTTCTGTGGTGCTTGCAGGGACCTCTAAATAAATATAGGTGAACCCAGCTTGGTTTGAGAAACGGAGGTTGAAAGAAGATTGTTCCTTGTTTTTATACTTTTCAAGGACCATTGGGCAATCCAGATATAATCTCAGCTATTGTAGTTCACAAATCAAGTACTGGGCCAAAACCAAAAATCGATAAGTAGATTTAATTAAGAGACCTGGTTACATTACATAAAAAGTAATAATATGAACAGTGAGAATTTGATGGAAATTGCAATGTCCAGGCTGTAAGCAGAGTGTTTATTCAAACAGGACCCTTGTCCTCTGCCCAGCCCCCGCAGGGGTTCCGCTATACTGCCTGTGTTCCTATATACACACACACACTCCTTGTAATAACTAAACATTCTAGCCAGATGCCGTAATCAATATTAAACAACCAATGGCAGTTAGCGGCAAAACATAGCGCAGCCATGATACTCACAGAGGGTAGACCGCCTCGTGTGTGCAGTGCACAGTGTTGACGTAATCCGGGCTGGGATTATACAGCATTGTGTACCAATCAGAAAGCTTCTGGACCCCACATGAGCGAATGTGCAGGGATCCAATGGGATCACTAACCAGTAACGTTATGAGGGCAGCTGCCGTACATTCAAATAAGGCCGTGATGTGCTGGAAAAGCGCGCTGGAACTAGAGAGACAAAGTTATATTTAAAGGAAATACTGAAAAACAACATCACAGTTATAGGATTTTTTTTGCACGGGTGGTGCTTAGCTTTTATGCCTCACAGTTGCAAATTTGCAGTGCAAAAGCCAACAGATACAGCCAAACAACGAGTAAAGTAATGAATAAAAGAGCAGAGGCTGGGATCAACACTAGGGACATCACAGGAGTGATTCAAAAAGAGTTACTCTAATATCAGCTCTGGTTGCCTGTTGGCCCTGTTACTGTACAGAACATGTGTCAAACTCAATGCCCAGTGGCCCACAAAGCCTCTTTATCTGGTAGCGGCTGCCCAGGAGTCCTGAAAAACTCCAGGACCAGCTGCTTGGTTTACCTTGATTAAAACCCCCGGGGTTGATGGCATAACTCACCTTTCCAATGGTGTTTTCTTGGCCACATTCCTGGCTTCTGTTATGGTGCACTGGGGTGAGGGGGCCTGGAACAAAGATCTGCATGGCTGGAATAGAGAACGAGGGGATCTGCTGCTCTTCAATTTCTTAGACAAATTCTCCTGTTTCTCATCCACTCTGACCTACAAACCTTCAGGAAAAAACTGATCTCAATCTAAACTTGAGCTGGCTTAGTTTTCCCTTAAAGTGGATCAAAACCCGGATTTTGCCCATCCCGGGTGTCAGTCCTTGCCCCTTGGGAAACCAACAGGAGTGATTCAAAAAGAGTTACTCTAATATCAGTCCTGGTTGCCTGTTGGCCCTGTTACTGTACAGAACATGTGTCAAACTCAAGGCCCAATGGCCCACAAAGCCTCTTTATCTGGTAGCGGCTGCCCAGGAGTCATGAAAAACTCCAGGACCAGCTGCTTGGTTTACCTTGATGGAAACCTGGCTTCTGTTATGGTGCACTGGGGTGAGGGGGCCTGGAACAAAGATCTGGTGCCCAGCCATTCAGATAGGCTGGGAGTAGGAGCGCGCCTCAGACTCGAGAGAAGTCAGAGATGCGGCCATTAGGCTTTGTCACATCTGAGATCAGCCAATCAGGCTACGGTTTAAACCAAGATGAGCCTGCAGCAACACCTGAGGTATTCTGGTGGGGGGCAAGTCTGGGGTTTTGGTCATTTAACAGCAAACCTATGTGTGGCGCCACCAAGTAATGAGGCATTACTTTGCGCTCCACCGCCTCTGATCCTATCCCCCATAAAAGCGACAGGTGCCTGCTTTTTCAACGTTCAATAGAGTCTGCATCTGTTCAGATGTTATCGCAACCTATAACCAGGTGGGAAGGAGGGAGGTTGTGGGCCTGTTCTGGGCAAAATAGCATCTGATCGGGGCAAAATCAATTCCGTGGCAAAAACAATTCCGCTGCCATCCTGGGCAACCAAACCTGATTGAATTACATATAACCATACATTTAAATGCTCCTGTTTGGCTCTGATTTTATTTTTTTTGAACATATACACACCCAAAATGGTTCTAATGAATAAAACTAAAATGAAGTCAGGTGCAAGATAATGAGAATCCCCCCACCCCTCCCATCTAAACATGCGTCCCCTGCAAACACTGCATGGAGCGGCGCACACAGTGATGCGCTACTCTTTGCTCATATCAGAAAGTGGCCTAAATTTAGAAGTTTTTTGGGGGGGAGGGGGGTCCGGCCATTGCAACTACACTCTTAAAGAAAAGTTCATATGATCTGATTTTACACCTTGTATTTGCTGCATGTCTTTAGGTCCTCGCCATAAACTAATAATAAACGGATGGGTTATTTATACTGCATAGAAAAATTAATCCTTCCAACTTATTATTTTCTTTACTGAAAAGAAGAGGAATTAGAGATTGTGAAGGTTGTGAATGTACCATTCTGCAATTGCAGGAGAGACCAGCTTAACTCAATGGTCTGTTTCCTAGGCATTACAGCCAGCCGGTGGTGGACTAATAGCCGATTGCTATTGGAATTCCTCTGATGTGCGTGTAGAAGATGCTTTGGGGAGATGTTAAGAGTTGAGCAGTTCTCCCCTGTATAAATTGAATGGTATGCTCGAAAACCCATCATGCCTGTGTATTAGGTGTGTGAATTGGCAAGAATCTGGCAATACGATACATATTGCGATACACGTATGGCCATACGGTATATCCCGATTCTGTCTCAAAGGCGATATATTGCGATTTTTATTTAATTTTCATTTAACTACAAAAAAAATGAGGTAGGGTCCCCCCCAAAAATGGTGCAGGGTCACCCTTACCCATTATAACCAGCCCAGGACCAGCTATGGGGGCTTGTAGAACAGGGCGCAGGGACCAGCTTTGGTGGCCCATGGCCCTGCAGGCTACAAGCCGGCATAGCCTATGTCCACGGGCTCTTCTGACCCCCCCCCCCCCCGGGCTTTGGGGAGGCAGGTAATGGGGGGCTCGGGGTTAATGGCAAGGTGATTTGCTAGACCCAGAGCCTTGTGAACTGGTATAGGGGTCACATAGATCTTTACAAAGGGTTAACAGTAAAAGAAATGTCTTAATAAAAATATATATATATTTTTTTTTTCTTTACTCTGCTCCTGTTTCCCTCACCGCTTCGATGCAGTGATCACCGGCCAGAGGAGGGGGGGGGGGGATCTCCTGCCTCTCTCCTCCTCTGCCCAGCGGTCACCGACCCAGTTGAAGAGGAGAGCCAGCTAGATCAAACGAGAGCTTTTTTTAACGTTTCTTTTACTGTGGGGGGGGGGGGGGGGGGGGGAGTTACAGTCAATACTAGAAAGAAAAAAAGTGTTGCTAGTATTGTTGAAAGAAAAAATTGATTGTCAAGTATCGCAATATTTCAGACACCCCTACTGTATTTCCAGTGTTCTGTTCTATAAGACTAGGGCCAGTCAGTTCCCTGGCTGTGAAACCAGCTGGCCTGTATTCTCAATCCCATGGTGCATGCACAGGCATCCTCTGCTTCCTTCTATCAGCTGCCTGCACCTACACCAGTCACATGTGAATAACTGGCATGCGTACATTTGGAGGGGAGGGGCCAACAGCTAACTATTCCTTTAGCTTTCTCAGCCGCTCATTAATATACACACCTAAGAAAACTGATTAGACACCAGCCTGTGCATGGGCCGCGGGATTGTTGGGGGAAGGTAAATCAGGGCAAACTTCAGGGAATTATAAAGATAGGATTTCCAAATGCGGAGTTTTGTTAGAACATAATGATGATGATAATAAGAATAATATAAACCTCCTACCTCTTCTTCCCAGAGTACCACTCGATGAAGAACCAATGTAATATGAGTGGGAGCATTGCCATAAAGCCCAGATACAGCCAAACATAAAGCTCTGGAGCCCCTGTACACTGCCGGCAAATGCTGCTCGGGTCGGTCCTCTGACCTCGTGGGCAGGCCTGAAAATTAGACACATACAAGACATGGAAAATCATTAAACTGCACCCCCGCCTTCCTATTTTCTGAATAAAGGTTTATTGCTACGGCACCACAAAGCTTTCCCACTCCACCATCCACAGTGCCGGGAAGTACAGTCATACCTCTGGATCTTACCCACATTTTTAAACATCACAGCCACAAAGTAAAGATTCAGCATGGTTGTAAAAAGTGCCATTAACCTTCACTGTCTACTTAAAGTGGATTTTGACTATCCTGGGGCACCCTGATCTGGGTGCACAGGCCCATCAGGGCTATGTATGCCCCTGGTCCTTACATTTCGTTTAAGGTAGACTCAAAGGGGAACAACACCCCAAAATTTCACTTTTTGATGTACTGTTACTCTCTGGTGGGGAATCCCGAATTGGGATGCCCCACTGTGCCCCCCCCCCCCCCCCCCCCCCCCCCCCTCCAGGTTGCCTCAACTACTCACCTTCCCGTCGCTCCCATTCAGCCAATCAGAACGCTCACTTTCACTCGGCTCCCCTGATGGCTAAGCCACCTGGACAGTGGCCAAAGGCAGCAGAATGTGCCACCGGCGGCATCCCTCACTTACCTTCTGGCTTTGTTTCCCTATAGCTGCATATACTGTTTTTTATTAAGGGAACAGGGATTGGAGAGGGGGGTTTAAATCCACATGAATATTTTAATACTTAATGTTACTAACAAGACATCTATTTCCTAATAGATCATCCAGGGAGCAGTGATGGAACAATTAAAATCTAATGCAAAGGAAAATTGTGAAGCAGTAAATTATGCAGCACATGAAGTCGGAGCGCTTACCCCACACTCGCCGTAGGTTTCATTGGAGCCATTGGCAAAGAGAATGGGTCTTCCGCAATACAGGCCAATGCAGGTCTTGCCAGCGTCTGCAGCTGAGAACGATACACAACATCAAAACCGAGAAGGGCAGGCAAAATACCAAGTGGACCTCAGTGCGAGCCGTGGAGTCTAAAAAGACGGCTGGCTGACTAAGTGCCTCTGAGGCATCCTGGTCCCACTGTGTGAACCTCCCACAGAACACAATCACTTACCGTCCAGACGTTCCGTGGTAAGGGGAGTATTATGGAGAGATCTGAGGGGGGTTTACAAAGCAGGGTGCCCCAAGAAAACGAGCCTAACACCAGAATAGTGAGGTCCACTTTAAAGGAGAATTCTAGGATGCTGTAAATGAAACTGGGGCAAGGTTATGGGTAGACAACAAAGGCTGCAGTATTCCTAAAGCTGGGCAGTTTGTGCCCCCCTTCATAGCTAGTGATGGGCTTTATTCACTGGGATAGAGGCAGGTGGAAGAGTGGCGGAAGATCATTTCCAGGCGCATGCACGCCACAGGTCATGATCTTGGAAACAGGAAGACTTAAATGCCGGGCTTCCCCTACAGCCACCACGTCCTTCAGACACACAACACTGACAGGGCCAGATTAAAGTCATACTGCAGGCAAAGGTAATTGTTACACCATTGTGTCGGACTACATCTGGCACTGCCCTAAACTGTTTTCTGTTTTTAAATTGAAGAAGTAGTAGGCAAGATATTGAGGTTTACGGTTTCAGGGGCAGTGTGGCTTCCACATGTATCTGCAGATATATGCAACCAAATCTCTGTCTTTCCACACAGCTAGACATGTTTGTTGCTTGATATTTAGTTGATGAGAGGGTTAAACTGGGCGGTAAATTAGTTCCCAGGCCCTGAATAATAATAATAATTTTGTATAAATAATAGTGATTGAGCTGCTCCCACCCCCCTTTATTCATTTGAATTGCCATGAGCACAAGCAGGGGGGAATTCAGTCAATATGGATTTCTCCCTGTGAAGTGTTCTAAAGGGAGGCTGGCTGCTTCCCAGGTGAGTAGCTCTCAGATATTTGTCTGCATTGCATGTCCCAACTTTGGGGACTCAGAATTAAGAGTAGGGACCACACTAAACACAGAGTGCCTTGCCGGGGCAGTGTGGCTTCCACATGTATCTGCAGATATATGCAACCGAATCTCTGTCTTTCCACATAGCTAGACATGTTTGTTGCTTGATATTTAGTTGATGAGAGGGTTAAACTGGGCGGTAAATTAGTTCCCAGGCCCTGAATAATAATAATAATTTTGTATAAATAATAGTGATTGAGCTGCTCCCACCCCCCTTTATTCGTTTACAGTTTCAGCTTATGATTTCCCCTACAGAAAAAGTAGGCATGGTCCTTGGATCTGTGATGCTGCATAATAATCAGCAATCTGATGAATCTGGCGGAGGAGACGGAATAGGGGTGGGAGAAGGGAGGGACCAGAAATCCTGTCCCGCTCTGCTGAGCTGATTGGGGGACAGGATGAAAAAGAAAAATGTAATTGGCTGAACCTGTAAACCCCGATATCTCATCCACTTCTGCTTCAATTAAAAAAAGGAAAACAACATGGACAGTCTGGCTAATGGGTCAGAATATGCCTGAATTTAGGGCATTCCTTGCCTCAATGTAGACAGACGGGTAGATTTGGCTCAGTGGGGGGGGGGGGTTGCCCTGGGGACCAGGCTGCTAGATCCTTCCTACTGTTTCCCCTCCCCTACTTTTTTTTTATCATCTCCCCCTTTTCTCGCCCATCCCCTTCCCAGTGTCCTTTTTTCTCTTCTCTCTCTCTCACTCTTTTCTTCTCCTTCCTCCATCTTGGAGCTCCTCTGCGCTCTAAGGCGCTTCTTTGCTCCAGTGGTTTATTTCAGAGAGTTTTTAGTGCCATAAGTCTGTATAGGGGCCAGAGTGTGGTCCCTCACTGCAGATGAGCCCCCCCGGGGCCACTAGTGATTAGTCAGCTTGGACACAGCAGATGGTTGGGGTTAATGGTGTGAGGGGGAAGAGGAACTTGCATAGAGGACTCAATAGCCATAGGATTAGAGGCGACTAGCACAATGCATGTACTAGTGTCATGGCACTGTATATCCTTATGTGACGAGTCTATTGTGAAGAATTGCTCTTTTGCTGTACAATCTTTTCTCTGCTTTAATAAAACATATTGCACAAAAAAAAGGGAAAACTATTTAGGACAGTGGCAAATGAAGCCCGACACAATATTGTAACAATTACCTCTGCTTGCTGTATCACTTTAAGGATGTCTATGGAACACAGATCTTTTGCCCCCCCCCCAAATGCCAACCTCATATATTTAATTTCTCTCTACTGTCTGTTTTCTCTCTATATTTCATGTCCCTTTCTCTAATGTTTACTTCTTCCCTTTATTTCTTTTCTCTCTCTCGAGTATCTTGTCTCTTTCTGTCCTGTTTCTCCCTGCTTCCATTAAGTCTTTCTTTTCTCTATCCCATTTCCCACTCATGTATAATTCACTCCTGTTACTTTCTCTTCTCTCTTGGTCCTGTTTCTCTTCTGTGTTTTTCCCCGTTTGTGTCTATTGTTTCACTCTCATTTCTGTCTGTCTTGTGTCTCTCTCTTGCTCACGTCTTTATCTCTCCCCAGCTCTTTCTTCTGTTTATTTTTCTCTGTCCCACCTCATTCTTTCTTCTGTTTCAAACCTTCTCCTCTCCCCCCATCTGCAATGCTATACAACACTCGACAAAGTGACGACATCGCCCCGCCTACTGCCGCGACGGGCGCTCCTCTACCTGCAACAATAAGACCACCTCAGGACAAGCATTGAAACACTGGAATACTATTTAGCCTAACATGAATTGGAATACATTATAAAGGTGGCAACAGCTACAAATAAATCCATACCTTATAATTCTACAAAGCAACATACTTCTGCCTACCAAATGCACAAGATATAAAAATGGCATTGTACACTGATGAAGTGGCATACCTCGAAACGCGTCTGTAAAAAGAAAGCACTCACAGAAAGCACTCTACATGCTACAAACTGTATGCTTGCTACAAACTGCGTAAAAAGTTTCACTGAAAGCACTCCACATGCTACAAACTGTCAACCATTTTTATCACTGTATGGTATATGGCATTATTAAACAACACATATGAAATGTTTATTATAGGTTATGAAAATAGTGCAAAGAATGGTTTAAAGCATATGTCACAAGAAGTATAGGGACGTCCTTCCACGGTCCATAAACTCCCTTCCGTAACGGGACCAGGGAAACCTCCCCCCTCTCTATGCTAAAATTCATTTTGGGAGCAGGACCTTAACCCTAGACCAACACTATAAAAACACCAGACACCGCAAACCAGTGGGAACCCCCCCCCCCCCCCAACTCTCTATACAAAGGATCTAGCATTGCCGGGCACACTGTTCATGTCTTCACTTTCCACCGCTTCAAATGTCTAACACAGTACAAGAAAATAGTGCTTGAATCATGGAGGCCTTCTACCTCATACAAGTAGGTAGGAGATCACCCCAAGCCCACAATTGGAACCAATCAGGAGCCTTCACTAGACAGGAGGGGGTAAGGAGAGTATAAGATTTCATTCTATACATTGCCCAATGATTATTCCCTATTCAGAAATAAGCAGATCTGTATTTGGGATGGAGGCACATCAGCCCCTTCCCAGGCCCAAATCCTGGAGTACGTATGTAGTAGATACTCAATAACACTGAATTGGAAAGCACAGTAACACACCATATAAAATCATAGCCACTGGATTTGCTGATGTGGGTCATCCAGTCACTTCCCAGGGTTAGAATATTCCTATCCTCAGTATCCAACCAATAGCAGATAGGCTGACATATCCCTCCCAGGGTGGTCAGTGATCTTAGATAGGACTTACCAGGCGGAGCTGTAATGATAGGTGCCCTCAGGCATGAGACATCCCACTTACCTTCCACCTACTCCTACACTGCACATCTCTCACCCGCCACACCCGGCGGCACCCCCTGATCTGACTTATGATTTGTGTGTCTGTGGTCCGTCACGAGCCCTGACCTATCATTACTTGATTGAGGCGCCTGTCATTTACTAAGTCAGGAAAGGATAAGTGAAACCTATGATGGGACTGGGCTTGTGAGTCTTAATACATAGCACTGTCCACCTGGCTGCTCAGCCCTATCACTTTCTGCTGATAGCCATCACTTTCTGTGGACTCTTTTTCAAACTTCCAAGCAGAAAAACATGGCGACCTCACTGGGGCCCATCTGAAGCCATGTGAAACCCCAGGATCGCCTGTATACTCACCTTAGCAATTGTTTCCACAACACATTGCCCGGCCTTTGGGCAGTAGCCCAGCACTAATTTATCTGAAGGGCTGGTGGTGGGTGCAATCAATTCATACAGAACTCATTGCTGGGCATGAATATACTGATTGGATAAGAGCCGATGAATGCACCGTGGTAGCCTGGATAGAGGTAAGCAAACAAGCAATCTCCATGGGTTTCACATACGGGCAAATAGGGATCCCCCTCTAAAGAGGCCACAGTTCTAACATTTCTTTCCATGTTAAATGATGACTTTTAGGGAGGATTAGCTGGGTAAAGGGCCCCTTGTCCGAGGACAGTTTTAGTTAAGCATACCTAAATTAGGGCCAAGTGTCCCAGGACATCCAATTAAGGGAAGCATAGCTAGATCAGGTGCCCCTGGTCCCAGCACAGCCAGTTTATGGAAGCATAGCTACATCAGCAGGCCCCCGGTCTCAGGACAGCCAGTTTAGTGAAGCATAGTTAGAACAGGGGCCCCTTGTCCCAGGGCAGCCAGTTAAAGGAAGCATAGCTAGATCAAGGGCCCCTTGTTCCAAGACAGCTAGTTTAGGGAAGCATAGTTAGAACAGAGGCCCCTGGTCCCAGGACAGAAAATTAAGGGAAGCCTAGCTAGGTTAGGACCCCCTGGTCCCAGGGCAGGCAGTTTAGGGAAGCATAGCTAGGTTAGGACCCCCTGGTCCCAGGGTAGGCAGTTTAGGGAAGCATAGCTAGATCAGGGCCACGTGTCCCAAGGCTGCCAGTTTAGGGAAGCATAGCTAGGTCAGGACCCCCTGGTCCCAGGGCAGGCAGTTTAGGGAAGCATAGCTAGGTTAGGACCCCCTGGTCCCAGGGTAGGCAGTTTAGGGAAGCATAGCTAGGTCAGGACCCCCTGGTCCCAGGGCAGGCAGTTTAGGGAAGCATAGCTAGATCAGGGCCACGTGTCCCAAGGCGGACAGTTTAGGGAAGCATAGCTAGGTTAGGACCCCCTGGTCCCAGGGAAGCATAGCTAGATCAGGGCCACGTGTCCCAAGGAGGCCAGTTTAGGGAAGCATAGCTAGGTTAGGACCCCCTGGTCCCAGGGCAGCCAGTTTAGGGAAGCATAGCTAGATCAGGGCCACGTGTTCCAAGGCGGCCAGTTTAGGGAAGCATAGCTAGGTTAGGACCCCCTGGTCCCAGGGCAGGCAGTTTAGGGAAGCATAGCTAGATCAGGGCCACGTGTTCCAAGGCGGCCAGTTTAGGGAAGCATAGCTAGGTCAGGACCCCCTGGTCCCAGGGCAGGCAGTTTAGGGAAGCATAGCTAGATCAGGGCCACGTGTCCCAAGGTGGCAGTTTAGGGAAGCATAGCTAGGTCAGGACCCCCTGGTCCCAGGGCAGCCAGTTTAGGGAAGCATAGCTAGATCAGGGCCACGTGTCCCGAGGCGGCAGTTTAGGGAAGCATAGCTAGGTTAGGACCCCTGGTCCCAGGGCAGGCAGTTTAGGGAAGCATAGCTAGATCAGGGCCACAGGTCCCAAGGCGGCAAGTTTAGGCAAGCATAGCTAGGTTAGGACCCCCTGGTCCCAGGGCAGGCAGTTTAGGGAAGCATAGCTAGATCAGGGCCACAGGTCCCAAGGCGGCAAGTTTAGGCAAGCATAGCTAGGTTAGGACCCCCTGGTCCCAGGGCAGGCAGTTTAGGGAAGCATAGCTAGATCAGGGCCACGTGTCCCAGGGCAGCCAGTTTAGGGAAGCATAGCTAGATCAGGGCCACATGTCCGGTGGTGGCCAGTTTAGGGAAGCATAGCCAGGTCAGGGGCCCCTTTTCCTAAGACAAACAATTCAAGGGGCCCCTGGTCCCAGGACAGCCAATTTTAGGGAAGCATAGCGAGATCAGGAAGGTGCTTCATGTCCCAAGACAAACAGTTTTAGAGAGGTATAGCTAGGTTGGGGCCCCTGGTCCCAGGAAAGTGTCCATTTACACCCCCCCCCCAAGCAGCGCCAGTGTAGGGGATGCCTGTACCCTTCCATGACCAGCAGCAATGATGGAGTCTCAGCCTGACCCCCCTGAGGACAGGGCTCTCTCCCTATTGGCTGAAAGCTCTGACCTATCCTAGCATCAGATCACCCCATGCCCCCTGCGTGCCGGGCATCTACTCACCCATCAATAGACAGGGTCACAGCACCCCTCGGCAGGCATATCCAGAGCTTCCGGGTCTGTCTCCGTATGCCTGTGACGTCAGGTCACGTGAGAGGATTTAGTAAGATGAAGAGGTAGCCGCCATGTTTATTATGGGCAGCCTGTCGACCGTATCATAATAACGATGGAACCGTACGTCCAAATTCCATTTTTAAGGAAAGTAAGAAACTACAGATACGAGCTCTGTTATTTCTATTCGATTTTATGATCAGCGTCATACGTTTGCCCTGTACAAATATGGCCGCCGCCCATAGCGAGTCTGACCAGGACTGAGTGAAGCTATGTCGGCGCTAAAGCTGCGGCTGCCGCCGAATGACGGGCCGGTGCTGTCGGTTGTAGACATGCACACGGGCGGGGAGCCGCTGCGGATAGTGCTGAGCGGGGCTCCGGTGCCTGAGGGGAACTCGGTGCTGGAGAAGCGGCGCTGCCTCAGGGACAACATGGACTGGCTGCGCCGCGTGCTCATACTGGAGCCCCGGGGACACCGCGACATGTACGGCGCCCTGCTGGTGCCCAGCGAGGAGCCCGAGGCCCACCTGGGGGCGCTATTCATGCATAACGCCGGCTACAGCACCATGTGCGGACACGCTGTCATCGCGCTCGGCCGATTCGCTCTGGATTATGGATTGGTGGAACCGCAGGGGGCGGAGACTCCGGTCACCATACACTGCCCCTGCGGACTGGTGCGCGCCTTTGTCTCCCAGGGCAATGGTGGCCGAGTGCGCTTCCTAAGCGTCCCAGCCTTCACCCTCTGCACAGGTAATATTGCATACGTCCCAACTTCAACCGGACCTTCACCATGATTTATAGAAAAGCCCAAACCCTTAAAAATGATTCCCCAGCAACTAAAGTTAATATATTTTAAGTTTTTAGTCAGTTATTATTCTTTCCCACACTGGTGTGCAACTCTGTTCAGGACTAGGATACGGGCGCTGCCATCTTGACTTAGAAGCCACACACTTACTGAGGAGAGGGGAGTGGGATAAAGAGCAGGGGGGCGGGTTATAGCTGGGCTTTGCTCAGATAAAGTAGAGCTGGGGTCAGGAAAAGGTCAGCAATCCCAGAATGCAGAGCAGCACAGTCAGAAGGCACTTCCTGTTTGCAAGCTGCCTGATGTTCCATGAGCTGCCATCTTGGATGTTTAAAGGCTCATAACATGCAGTAGATGCAGGTAGGATGATATTTAATGTGGGCAATCTGTATGTACAGGGTGTGAGAAACATATAAGATAGACTCTTATTCAGGGTGAAGGACCGCTTTCATAGGGTAGGAAAGAGGGACAATTGTTATTAAGCCATTCCCCCTCATTCAAAAAATGATGCCGTCTGCACTCCCATAAAACATCCATTCATTGGCAAAAATCATTAAAAGCAGCCCATCAGTGCAAATGCAGGGATAAAATCGGCGATGATTCTGCACTGATGGGCTGCTTTTAATGATTTTTGCCAATGAATGGATGTTTTATGGGAGTGCAGACCGGCATCATTATTTTTTTGATTTATCATGGTTGTGGACTAACCAGGTCGGGCACCCGATTTCCTGCTATAGCTGGAGAGTGAGTCTCCCCATTTATTCACACCCTCATTGTTTGATGGATAGGATATAGGGTTTAACAGTTACAACAATATAAACACTTTAAATCGGCAAATGGATCATTTTTTGGTGCAGATCTGCATGTTACACCCCAAAGAGGGAGAGAGAACAATGAATGATAGGGGGACATGGACTCAAGAGTCCCTCCAAATCAGGGACACTTGGGAGGTATGATACTGACTTGCTCCTCCCAATGAATTACCCCCCAACACACATTATTAATACCCACAGCTGCCCTAATATTATAACTGCCTTTCCGAAAAAAACACATACCTATCAACTTTTCAGGGTGAAAATTAGGCCACGCCCCTCATTGAGGGATGAATAGGTTAGAATGGTTAAAAGTTTAAATAGGCAAATGAATCATTTCTTGATGCAGATCTGCATATTACGCCTCAAAGAGGAACACATGAGAACAACAAGGGACAGGGGACATGGACTAAAAAGAGGGACATTACCTCCAAATCAGGGACACTTGGGAAGTATGTAATCACTCTGTACAGTATTAATGCCCATACTTAACTGCCTCCCCCCAGGTATAGTACTCCTACCTACCCTATTTACCCCCTTGAGTTTTAAATAGCCTTAGTGCAACCCCAGTGTAATTACTGACCCTCCTCCATCTGTGTATCCCTCTAACCAAATAATGGCATTTCTAGGGTTCCCCCGACCCAGGACCCCCTCCTCAATTTGGTCCTTCCTTTTTTGTTTTTTTCTCCCATCGTCCTTCAGGACAGCTACAGGTAGAGAGGAAAGACAAACTGGGACAGGTTTAAAAGCCCCGCCCCTTCCTCCCAGTCCTCAGTATCATGTTTCCTGTCCTGGAAACCCCTGGGACCTCCTTTCATCGTCCAGTTTATTTTTTTTTTATTTCCAACTCCCAGGAGGCTACTGGGAAGGTGCTGGAAATGGGAGATGGATAGTACATTTGCTTCATACAAATTTCAAATTGGATCAGTTTTTGCCTGCCCTATAGGCTCCCATCCCAGCTTATCCAGAGGACAGTGGGGTTGCACAGGTCAGGGGTCCGAAAGCAAGTCAATCATTCGGGGTGATCCCTGGGTTTCCCCCCAGGGCGAGAGCATGAAAAATTAACTTTTTCAGACGAATCTATTCACTCCTGCCACACAGAACAATCAGCTAAGATGGAGACAGCTGGCAGTTCTAGATTCAGGTTTGCAGTAGAAGACACGCCTGGTCTTATTCAGGCCATCTATACCACACTAAAGATTGGAACCCCAGCCCATGTCTCTAAAGGATTATATCATGGCTTTCAGGATCCTAAAACACATAGGTTTTTTGTCCATGACTGAATTAAGGAGAGGGTTTCAAGGGAATGGAGGAACCCAGATGCCAGGTTCTTCTTCCAAAATCCTTTAAAGTGCAGGTTCCCCTTTGAGGAAGCAGACCTAGGGCTGAGGCGCCCAGGTCTCTAAAAGGTCTGACCTGTCTCACCATATGGATAAACGAGCAGATATTTTTCCTAGAAGCCTTTTTGATTTAAAGGCTTTTATTGCCACGGTGTGTGTGGGGGTCTCGGCGGTGAATAACCAGGCCACCAGCGACCTGGCAGCATTGCTCAGGCTGCTCGGGTGGGGATGGTAGAGCGGAGGACCTAAAAATGGGTTTTGCTCAGTATCGAGTCCCCTTTTTACAACCATCCCTTCCCATCCAGTGGAATTATCTCCCCAGATAATGACCTGCCTGCACATTATGGCAATCCCTCCCCTCTAGTGGAATCCATGCATTGTTTCTCCAGATAATGACTTACCTGTATATTACTAGCACCCCCCTCCCGGGGAATCCATGCATTATTTCTCCAGATAATGACTTACCTGTATATTACAAGCACCCCCCTCCCCCTCCCGGGGAATCCATGCATTATTTGCCCAGATAATGACTTACCTGCACATTACGGCCACCCCTCCAGGGGAATCCATGCATTATTTGCCCAGATAATAACTTACCTGTATATTACAAGCACCCCTCCCCCTCCAGGGGAATCCATGCATTATTTCCCCAGATAATAACTTACCTGTATATTACAAGCACCCCTCCCCCCTCCCTGGGAATCCATGCATTATTTGCCCAGATAATGACTTACCTGCACATTACGGCCACCCCTCCAGGGGAATCCATGCATTATTTCCCCAAATAACTTACCTGTATATTACAAGCACCCCTCCCCCTCCAGGGGAATCCATGCATTATTTGCCCAGATAATGACTTACCTGTACATTATTACCACCCTTCCCCCTCTATGGAAATCTATGCATTATTCTGATGCTATTTCTGTGATATCTATACCAGCTCCTGCAAAATAACGACCTGCTTTTATATGTCTTCAATTCTCTCCCCTGAATTACACACCCAATACATTATTGCTGCCCTTACTGCTGAAGAAACTATACTACCCCTCTTTATAATTAAAATAATTACTTGCATTTTACTAGTTACCCCCACCCCAAATTACTTCCCATACAATTTTACTGCCCTTTCTGGTGGGTTGTTATATAACCCCCCCTCCCCTTAGTTCTACTCCCTCCCCTGAATTGCCCACCCATACATTATTTCTGCCACCACTGATGGAAGTAACCAAACTAATACTACCCTTTCTCCTGATTTACCCACTTAAATATTATTTATTATGCTACTACTGCTGGGGTAACTACTATTCCTCCCCTAATGACATATCCAGACATTGCAATGATCCCTCCCCTGAAGAACCCCTGTTTATTCCTGCCCCTATTGCTGGGGTAGCTATACTATCCCCTGCCCAAATATTGTCTAGCCTGTATATTTTTACTTACCCCTTCCTCTGAATTACCCACCCACACATTATTGCTTTCCCTCCTGATGTGTTACCTGACCTTTATCGTGTGCAGATGTCCCGGTGGAAGTTCCTGGCTATGGGCAGGTCGTAGTGGACATTGCATATGGAGGAGCTTTCTACGCCTTTGTTAGCGCAGAGAGGTTTGGCCTGGATGTTTGTACCTCTAAGACCAGGGACCTGGTGGATGCTGCGGCCGCAGTGACCGAGGCAGTAAAGGCTCAGGTAGAGTACGCTGCCCGCTCCTACCCAGCTGCTCCTGTCCTTTCCTGTATATTAACAGCTACTAATACTTCACCCTTCAGCAGGTAATAATAGTAACACCTCACCATTTACATGGTAAATGATTGACTTTTCTTGGCTAATATGTACACTTTTTTTCAGGTTAAAATCAGTCACCCTGACAGCGAAGATCTTGCTTTCTTATATGGCACCATATTAACTGATGGAAAGGACGCCTACAGCGAAGAGCCCACCGCCAATATCTGCATATTTGCAGACTCCCAGGTAACTGCTCTACTGACTTTAGGGTCACTGAATTGGGTGCCTGGTGGCATTCCCGCAGAATTACAATAAATAATAAGCCCCAATACAGGTTTTCACACCATCCTATGTTTGTGGTGTTTGAGTAGGATCACTGAACATGCCTTGTCACGCCTTTTGAATTGCAATTAATGGAGTAGCCAAGGCGCCCAGGACAATGCTGAGCGGGCCATTGCACCAGAAGGCTGGATCTTTGGATCTCTGTTCTTGGTAAGTATGCGGATGGTGAGACATCACACATAGGATCTGTAAGGGTAAAAAGGTGAGTAAAGGCTTTTTTTTTTTCTTTTAGCCTGGATGTCAGGAATAGGGGGATATACTATATTTTTATCCCTGATGCCTGGTCCCCCTTTTTTTTTTTCTTTTTTTTTTTTTTTAATTCTTTATTTTAAGATTTTCACATACATATTCATTGCACAAGTGCAGCAAAACAGTACACATATATCAGATAACAGCGAATCGTGAACACCTAAACAGTCCTACAAATCTCACAACATGACACAGCAGTCAGATTGCAATCACGTCACTATAGGACAATCTACAGGGGAAAGTAGGGGAGGGGGGAGGGAAGGTGAGGGAGAAGGGGGAACGGATCTCTGGGCTTCTCCTAACAACACTCGACATTCATTAGATTCAGAGAATTTCAACCAATCGAACCATGTGTACGTAAAGTTCTCAAATCTATTCTCCTGAGAAAGGACTACACTTTCAAATCTCATAATTTCGTTAACCTTCAGTATCCATGACGCAACAGAGGGGGGGGCTGGGCTCTTCCATTTTTGGGGAATACAGGCCTTAGCCGCATTAAGAAGATGGCACAGTAGCGACTTCTTGTATGACTTCAGAGGAGTGGCTGACAGGTGAAGAAGGCAGGAGGCCGGATCAGCCACTTCTGCCTCCGTCACCCTGCCCGCCAACTCCCTCACCGAATCCCAAAAGGGTCTGAGTACGGGACAAGCCCAGAAAATATGCATAATGTCTCCCCTCGCCACACCACATCGGCAGCAGTTCTCTGAAACATCTGGGAACCATTTGTTAATCGACGCCGGCACTCTGTACCAACGCATCAAGATTTTATAATTGCACTCTTGCAAGCGAGTACAGATAGAAGTTTTGTGGGGCATAGCCAAAAGCCGTCTCCGCTGGCCTGGCGTAAAGGAGACACGAAGTTCCCTCTCCCATTTCCTCAGAAAAGAGGGCACTTCTCCCTCCGGGGGAGAGGCCAATAACCTATGTATATAAGAGAGTGCTGAGTGCTGGAGCATAAACTTTCAAACGGTGTAAGTTTCCTCGCCTGGTCCCCTTTTAAATCCCATGTGCTAGTCACTCTTTTGACAGCCTTGTAGCAAAGCCTTTATTTTTTAGAGAAAAAAGAGATTTCTCTAGAGCCGCGCTACACAATTAAGTTCAATCGGGAATCAATTTAAAACATTAGACATTAATAATACAGATTTCCACAGCAAATTAAATTAGTCCGGCGCAGGGAGTCCAAAAAGCTGTGTCAGTGCAGCCTCACAACTAGCCAATGGATAAAACTATGTGATTACATAGAACTGACTCCGCGGGACAACAAAGCGTTAAATGTCTCTGTAAACTTCACCAGCAGTGCTCATCTCATAACACGTGACCCAGCCACCAGTATTAGATTGCACGTACCAGATAGGGATTTAAAAAAGGCCCATCAATATTAATATCGGCTCCTCACAGGTACAGTGATCCACAGTGAAATCTTGGTCCACCAAATTATCCTCCGTTATCTCAAATATATTTCCTCAATAATTTCCAATATGTAAAGGGAAGATCAAAGTGCAAACATAGCGTAATACCGTTTTCCAAGTGATTAAAAGTTAAAAACTTTATTGCGCTTACCCTCCAACAGGCTTAAGCATTCATGTAAAAAAACAATCCAGCAGAAATCACAGCTATTATCTTCCTATGTTCCTCCTTGGATCGTCCAAACGAGATAAAAACAACCTCACCACCCCGGCCGTGGGTGATGCAGGTAAAAGCGAAACCGCTGCTACTAACAGTCAGATTGAGCGTGATGACGCAGTGGAGGGTCCCGCCCAACGCGTTTCGTCGATTCTGACTTTCTCATTAGGTCTCATTGTAACAAAGCCTGTCAGGAATAGGATATTTGTGTACAAGGAACTGACACTCGCTTTCAGAGATGAGCAAACAAAGACAGTCCCCAGTTGAAAGACCCCCTGCTGGTCCCCTCACAACCCTGGCCTGAAATAAAGCCGCAAAGTTTCCTCCGTAGTTACACACTTGATAGAGTCACAAAGATGCACACATAGCTTTTTCATTTTTGTCCTGAGCTCAGAACCTCCAGATCTCCAGTTCTGATTAATTGTAAAACCCCATTCTTGGACTCACCAGATGTGCGGCATCAGACCCAGTGGTTTAACAACATAACCAGGGTCCTCCATATCAGTTCTCCAGCAGCAAGCTAAGAGGGAGGAGAAAGCCTGCCACAGGGGAAGGGGGGTAATGGGAGACAGAACCATAAAAAGGGGCCTCCAGGGCCAGCACAATGGGTCACTATTTGGAGGGAACTTGCGTGTCATTGTGCTGATAGGACCGGAATTCCGCAGGCTGTCCCCATGCTTCCCTGGGGTGCCCTACATTACTACACCTAATCTGTTTGGCTGAGGTAAGCTGACTTTCTATATCATTTCTGTTTGTAATTACAATTATCAGACCTACTTGGATATGCTGCTAGTGTGTGCCTTTTGCATTTAAAATATATAATTTAATTTAAACAATCAGTTTCACGTTTCCATGGATTTCGGTTTAATTACTTGCTACTGGGCTGGTTGGAGCCCGATATTTCCCACTGATGGACCAGGGTTAGAGAAGTGTATGCGTGAGTCTAGAAGCTGTGGCGTCTGCTAGGGTCACGTGATACACTGTTCCTAACTCTGGACAATCCTGATAAAGGCCAGATACTCATCTCTGCCCTTGTGCCTCCTCTGCCCTCTTCCTACCACAGCACAGCAGGTAAACTGACCATATTTTGGGGATCTCAAAGTAGAATAGCTTTAGGCAGTTTGTGGGTGATGGGTGGGATGGGGTTTATGGGATTTTTAGGAAAAATTATCGACCATATTCTATGCTACTCATGTCATGTGTAGGTGTAGCCTCACCCCTGGTTGCATGCTCCAGGGATCATGGGTATATAGAAGATGAGTCAATGGTAAGCCAATCCATGCATCCCACTACCGCCATTAGCAAAAGAGTTGGGGCATTTGTAAACTGACCCAACATCTTGCATCCTGTATTTGGTGAGACAGTCGTCCCCCTTGTCAGCAAAGTTGGACATTTAGGTGTCTTCAGAGTTTTGGGAGGAACAGTGGTACTCAAAGTGGGACACCTGGTCAGTTTACTTGACGGAACTAAATTTTAGGTTCAAAGGAGGGGTGGCAGCTGCTCAGACCATTTTATAACTAACCTGGGAGGTGCACGTTAGCAGGGCAATTAGGATACAAAAGTCTTAAAGGAGCCACAGCACTCAAACCAGTTAGCTTGCTGACCAACCTACAATCTGTCTCTAAACTAGGTTAAAAACAGAGGACTCGGTCACACACATCTGCAGAAGTATGCTTAAGCTGCACCACCAGCGCCAAGGTGCCTCTATGGGTGCAGTCCTAACTCTAATCTCTGAGAGCCCCATTTGGGACATACAATGCAATAGATAAATTGGGAGCAGGCTTACCTGATGTTGCCCTAAACCTCAAGTGCAAGCCATGGGGTGGAAGGGTCAAAGACCTTGCAGTACAGCCTAGACCCCACACTCCATGTGCTTGCACAAATTCAAAAGAAACAAGGGAGGGGTGGCAGCCACTCAGACCATTTTATAACTAACTTAGTTTTATAACTAACTCCTTTGCCTTTGGACCTGTTTTGATTTGGGTAATGTTTTTTGTATGTTTATAATAGACATCATTTATCTTTATTTGATTCATTTAGGTGGATCGCAGTCCTACTGGTTCAGGTGTGACCGCACGGATTGCCTTACAATACCACAAAGGCTTAATCAAGTTGGACCAAACCAGAACCTTTAAGAGTGGAGCCACAAACTCTTTGTTTACTGGAAAAGCTGTCCAGGTATTTCAAGTTGAGCCTGGAAAGAACATCCTTAGACACTTATTTGCCTACCTAAGGACTGTTCTCTGCTACATGTCACCTTTATTCCTTTATAGAAAAACAACATGGTAGTTGGTCCTCTGAATTAGGCAGAGGAGGGGATGCATCTGACTTTCCTTGCCTGTTACTCACCTGGTTCCTGGTACCCATAATGCATTGCAGCCCCTCATGCCAAGTTAAATAGACAGCCCCGCATTGTATTGATATTTTCAGCCACACTGGAACCCTGAAGGGTCACCAAGCACGCATCAAGGTAAAGGGGATGTAAATGCTGCATTCCACAGCCACACTGGAACATGGAAGGGGTAAGTTTGCAAAAGAAATGGCCCAGACAAAAGAAAAACCCTTATTCCCTTGTCTCCCACACAGCTCACTGCAGTCCTATACGGGCAGTCGCTTGCCAGGCCGGATCCATTCACCGCAATGGAGGGGGTGTGCTGAAACTCTCAATGAATGAAGTGGGCATGCTACAGGCTCTGTGACTGATGCAGGGGGACAACTGACTGTCCCTGAAGTCATCAGTACCCCCTTGGGGTACAGACCTGCTTAATGCAGGACTCTGGACTAGAACGGGCAGCATACTTTTGAGACTTCCAATTCCCACTCACAAGGCAGGGAACACGTGACCATCAGAATCACATAAAAACTCTATTCCACCCCTCGCTCCTCAGTTGTTGTAGAGATCTAACAAAGAGACACACCCACAACATAACTTGGTTAATACTAATATCAAAATCTACTTTAATTCATATTAATCTATAATGTGTAAAGGGAGGGAAAACACAGTATGCTTCCCGTTCGGATGTTTAAAATAGAAGTTACCAGGTAAGTAACTAAACATCCTCCGGGCAGCATACCCCTTAGAGATAGCTGAGATTTACCTCTATTGGGTGGGAAGAACAGCCCGGAGAAAACATCTACCGAAAGACTGATCCTGTTAAGTAAGAAGATCCAACCAAAAGTGCCTCACAAAGGTTTGAATCTGTTTAATAGAGGCCCAATATTCCTATTCTATAAGATTCCCAGGTCGATCGATTCCTTCCCCCCCAGGGCATGTCTCGCTGTGTAAACCCCCCCCCCCCCCAACACTTGTTTCCCGGTCCAACGGCACATGCGCGAGCTGCAGACGCATCCTTGCTATCCCTCTAGCAGGCCTGGTGCCCGCGGCAGGCATTTGTGAATGGCACGCTCCCTGTTAGAGGGAAGCGGGGGATGCGGCCGTCAGCTTGCTTAGAGCCGCTGGCCTTAGGCGAAGGGTAAGCCAACGTGACGTTGAGCGTGCTGATTGGATGAGCAGCTGTGCATGTGCTGTAGGACTGGGAAGAGTTGAGTTGGCCTTGGCGATCTGGGGGGGGTTTCACACAGCGGGCCAACCCAGATCAGGGTGCCCTGGGGGGGGGGGGGGGGGGACCAAAACCTGATTGCTGTAAGGTTAGAGGGCAAGTTTTACTTGTAACAGGTTTCCTTTTATAGGAACTTCTTCTTCCACTTTGCCATCCTGACCACAAATTGAAGCCTAAGGCTCATGTCAGATTGGCACCCCCTCTTTAGTAATCAGAATGGAGCCCTTCCCATGGTCGGTCAATCTCGGCTTACTCCAGTGCAATGCACACAGTGTGTTTGCATCACTCTGCACTGTCCTATAACGGAGAACAGCACAACATGAAGTGAAACTTTATTTTATAATAAGCCTAGCAAAATAGCTTTGTTTTCAAACCAACAATAAATAAGAACATTGTCCTGTGTAGCCCTACACAGTGGGAATACTGCTGAGTGTTCCGGGACAATGACTCTAAGCACAGTTTCCTTTTTCCTGAATGATATTACGGTAGAAGTCTATTAATTGCTGCACTTGTTTCCTCCAGACACTTGCGTGACAAATCCTTTCTTTTCCTCAGGAAAGCGTATGTGGTGAATATAAATCTGTGATTGTGGAAGTCTCGGGACAGGCCTATTATACTGGAACAGCAAGCTTTGTTCTGGAAAATGAAGACCCCCTGAAAGACGGCTTTCTGCTTAAATAGTGATGCTCAATTGTGCGTCTGGCTTTCACCTTTCTCCCCCTTTCCTCATACTTGCCCCAAGTAACTGACCGCATGGCTTCCTTGGCAACCAAACCAGGGGCCAGTAATACTTAGTTCCCCCAATGTCACACTCTGCATCCCAAATCTTCTGCCCATAGGGAAGAACAGGATAATAGTGCTGGAGACTTGTAGAAGAAGTCTCTAGCCTGGAAGCCACAGCTTCACGAACTTGTCATGGGCTGAAGTTCCACCTGTTTTTATGCCTTTAATAATCATTTGAAGTGGGAATACCACCATTCCATAAACCGGACCTTCAGCATCATTTAATGAAAAGCCCAAATCCTTATAAAAAAAATGTCCCCAGCATCTAAAATTAATATATTTTAAGTTTTTAGTCACTTACATATTATTCTTTCCCCTGCTGGGCTTAAACTCTGTTCAGGACTCGAAGATATGGGCACCGCCATCTTGCCTTAGAGGCATCACATACTGGGGGGGGGGGGGGGGGGGGGGCAGGTTATAGCTGTGGGGTCAGGAAAAGGACAGCAATCCCAGAATGCAGAACAGCATAGTCAGAAGACACTTCCTGTCTGCATGCTGCCTGAGATTCCTTGGGCCGCCATCTTGGATGTTAAAAGGCTCAGAAAATGCAGTAGATGTAGGTAGGATGAATGAATTTTAATGTGGGAAATCTGCATGTAGGGGGTGGGGGAAACCTACAAGATAGACTCTTATTCAGGGTGAAGGTCTGGTTTAAAGCAGATTTAAACCCAATAGCAGCCCTCCCAATCATATATGCCTTTCTGCATAAGAATGTCAGAAAAAAACAAAACATTCAGGAACCTGCACCGCCCACTTAAAGCAGACCAAAACCCTTGACTTTCCCTGATTTGGGATGCCTCGATGTGTAAAACCCCCCCAGGTTGCCCAGTAAAACTCACCTTTCCTCAATCCTACGGCATATGCACGGGCTCACCTCCAATCAGCCCGCTCCTCAATATCGGCCAAAGGGAGCGGAGTGTGCTGGCAGCCAAAGCCCTTTTACCCTCTAACAGGGTGCGTGCCCGCCCCGACCATTCACAAATGCTGCCGTGCATCCTGCTAAAGGTTTAGCTGACAGCAGCTGCTGCTTGTGCCATTGAAATGGGAAGGAGGTAGGTTTTTTTTAGGAGACTGGGGAGGGTTTACACAGCCAGGCATCCCGATTTGGGATTGCCCAAGGGGAAGGGGATTAGAATCATGCAGCCCTGGAATCTCATAGATTCCAGGGCAGTCAGCTGTGGGTTTTGGTCCACTTTAACTTCCAGCAGCCAATAGAGACCATGAATAGTTGAGTTTCAGTGTCCGATTAGGTCTCATTCAAGGGCATTTATGTTGCCATATCAGGATGCCCAGAGTGTGCAGTACCAAAGGCCACTGCCGTAAATTTGAATTTTCTGACTATTTACTGTTGTTGCTTATTAATCAACCAGTGGACCTACCTGGCCAGATGTCTCTACGTTTCTAATATTATGGTGAAAAAAATCATGGCAGGTAATAGATGCATGTATAGGGGCTGTAATGGTTGAGAGAGCCATCGCTCCTCGTCATGTGACTGCATGGCCTCCCTCGGAGTGTAATGCTTACCTTTCCTCCAGTACCAGAGTCAGAGGGGGCAGAGCCTTGACAGCAGGGCTTTGCAGTTCATCTATGGCCTATCACAGAAGGGGAGGTTAGACCTTACAGAAGAGCGTAGAGGCATTTACCTTAAACATACATTCTTCTCATTTATACCTGATCAGGAAGACGGTTTACATATCCATGCCGATTTCCTTTAACACATTACCTATTCTATTGTAGCTTTTATGACCGTATAGATATATAACCTAAGCCCCCCACCTCTGCTTAGATAGGAGGCATCACCAATATAATTCTCCTCCATATAACTGTGCTGACTACATAACCTATTCCATTGTAACAATTATCTCCTATTATCACAGTATAATCTAAAAACCTCACTAATATCATTCTCCTGCATGTAGCTGCTCTAAATAAAGTTTTTTTTGTTGTTGTCTGTCTGTGTTGTTGTAGACATCTATGCATCTCAGAATAAATGAAGTTGAACTGAGCAGTCAAGATTAAACAAAGACAAAAGCTAGCCAGACTTTATTTGAAGACTATTGGATTGCATTAAAGTCAATGTCCAGGCTATAAACAAAAAAAAAATAACTCTATACTCACCTTTTGTGACCACTGCCACAATAGCGGGCTGCCTCGACAACCCATGCCCCTTCTATTTGCTGCAATGGAGTGGGCATGGCAAGTTTTGATGCGGGCATGTTCTGGACACTGTGACTGATGGTGAGGGATGGCTCGCCCACGTGGAGGTGCCTGTGACCAGCGGTTGGGCGTTGACAATGACTCTAAGAGATACTTGCTTTTAGGTACAGCTGTTCCCCCATTGGGCAGCTAAGCTCAAGTATCTCTTAACTGCAGCCTTATAAGTGGCAGGGTGGACTTGGTGCTACAGGCCCGGACTTGCAGCTTTGTACCAGAGAGGCTTCAGGTCCAATTTAAAGGGGGCCTATAGTACAAATATAGTCCATTTCTGAAATATTAGAATAAAAATAGTTACCTGCTATGTGCAAAGAGGCCTCTCTTTTGCCAAAAGATATACCCTGTAAATGGTCATGAGGGGTACAAAAGTGAGCGCTTAACCCTCTCCCAACCAGAGAGGGTTAAGCAGACATAAGTTTTTTTTTTTTTTTTTACAATTGTTAATTTTCTGCTTTAAGGTTACAAAGATCCAGCTCTCACTCTACATATGTAATAATGCATGCTTACCTGTATCTCATTCGCAATACGTAATGGAAAAGTGTTCTACCCACAACAGGTGTGACTGAACACCTTCTATAGGGGACCCAATGCTACTCAGTGCATTAAACTCAGCTGGGATGCGAAGCGGCTATACACATACAGAGAAACTCTCCAACCTCACTTTGTCAAGGAGCACTCCCTGTCCGAGTTGGACACGTAGAGCTGGTAAACTCCATGGCCGCATTCATCAACTAGGGGGACAGCTTGAGGTGTGGGCCTTGGCCTTTAGTGGATCTGATGCTTTTAGTGAATCCTGGATTTATACTTGTTCATGCTTTTATGCAGCAAGGAGGTGGTTACCTGTCCTGACTAATGATCATTCTTTCTGAGAGAATGCTCTGGTGATAACCTGGGAGCAGTTTATGCTTAGCTATCTATATTTCCCCCCGCACCAAGTTGTGATCACAGTAAAAAATGGTTCAGGATGGAAAAATTGTCTAGGAGGCCCATTTTTTAGCACTTGCGAAATTGGGCTTAAAGTGGACCAACACCCAGGATTTTGACTATCCTGGGTTTTGGTCCACTTGCGTGGGGCACCCCGATTGGGGGTGCCCCGCTGTGTGAAACCCCCAGAAAGCCCCGAAAACTCACCTGACCCCGCTCCCACGTGACTGCTGCAGCGAATCACCGCCGACAGACAAGCGAGCGCGCCCGCCTCCCGCGCGTCACTGTTACTGGGAGCGCGCCCTCGCCGGCCATTCACAAACGGCCTGCGCGGGTGCGCGCCCTGCTAGGGACGCGCGGGAGGCGGCGGTCCGCGCTGGAACGGGGAGAAGGTGAGGCTTGTGGGCTTCCTGGGGGGTTTCACCCCACGGGACATCCCGATTTCGGATGCCCCGCGGTGAGGGATCTGATCGGCCCGGGAATCTTATAGATTCCCGGGCCAATCCCCCCTGGGTGTTGGTCCACTTTAAAGTTATAATAAAGTCAAGCTCAATTATTGTCCCATTGTCTCTGGCTATACTTTGCACTGTCCCAAACTTGAATTCGTTTTCAAAAACACCCTGTAGTCTAAGTTATTCTTTAAAAGTATTATTATATTGGAGATGCATAGAAACAATGAGGAGAAACCGTGGGTGTGGCAACAGCAATGTAATGAAAGCACACTGCTTTACATATTGATTAAAGTGGACCAACACCCAGGATTTTCACTATCCTGGGTGTTGGTCCACTTCCACGGGGGCCCCGCTGTGTGAAACCCCCCCCCCCCAGAAAGCCCCTAAAATCTTACCTTATCGGCGACAGATAAGCCGCCTCTCGCGCGTCCCTCTTACAGGGTGCGCGCCCACGGCGGCCATTCACAAACGGCCGGCGCGGGTGCGTGCCCTGCTAGAGGGACGTGCGGGCGGCGGGGAGGGAGCTGATCGGCCTGGGAATCTATCAGGGGTGGGTGTTGGTCTACTTTAATAAGGGTGCAGGAGATTCTTGAGCTTGGCTCCAGCCTGTAAGCTCATAATGTCAGCAGGTCATGGGGGTGAGAGTGAAATGCTGCAGGTTGAGATTGTCTCCAACCTGTCAGCTTGTCAAGCTTCTTGGCTACAACCATGGATAGGGCTGAGCGGAGCTCTGGGTGTGGGAGGTGCAGAGAAGCAAATAAGTCCAAAAGAACAAATCAGAATTCAGAGCTGATGGCAGACAGGCAAAGTCCAGTGAATGAATCCGAGTTCAGGGGGTGACAGAAAACAGGCAAAGTCCAATGAATAAATCTGAGTCAAAACCATGTAATCCGTTCGAGGGTTAATTAGGGAAACAGAATCCAGGAACTTAGCTGATAACACAGCAATGAAAACTGTCCGGCTGTCCATTTAAATAGTGCTCTTAATAAAGCTAAGAGGGACGTCTCAGAGTATGAGTGAGGTATCTTCCTATCCATTCAGACCAAAGGAAACCCGGAAGTAAAAAGCAAGCCCAAGAGCTTATGCTCTAGGCTTCGTGCACTTGCAGTGTGCTGAACACCAGGCGGCGCTGTTGAGCAGTGCAATGGATGAATAGCCACAAACACCTAAGCATGCACATCTGCGGCTGCGTGCAGACAGCGATGGAGCATGCCCACATCTCAAAGAAGAGCAAGAAAGGCGAGGAGACTGACACAGCTCATAGTGTCAGCAGATCATGGGGTTGAGAGATATGCTGCAGGCTAAGATTGGCTCCAGCCTATCAGCTCATAGTGTCAGTAGATAATGGGGGTGAGAGAGATGCTGCAGGCTGAGATTGTCTCCAGCCTGTCAGCTCATAATGTCAGCAGATAATGGGGGTGAGAGAGATGCTTTAGGCTGAGAATGCCTGTCAGGATGAAGGGGGGGTTGTCTGACTTGTGGCAGAGCTGGCAGACACAGGTGAACGCTGGGTGGGTGGCAGGCTGGTGATTGCTGGCAGTCTCATCAAAGTGTTCTGTAGACTGGAGCTAGCTGTCCGAGTACTGGGCGTTCACAACAGGGAGATCAGAGAGGAGGCCAGGGTTTCAGAGAGTCAGCCAATGAGGATGTTTCCATTCTTCATCCACCAAAGGTTGATTGATGGACCAGTACAGCGGGATGGGAACTGAAAGCTGAATGAGGAAGTGATTTTCCTCACAGGAGACTGAGGAGGAAGCACAGCGCTGGAGCCATTCAATGAAAGTTTTTTTTTTTTTTACTTTTGACTTGCTAAACAGAGAGAAACAGTGCATGGCTACTGGCATGGCTGGGGATTTTACCCAGGAAATGCTTCCCAACCCTCCCACCTTTTCTTTGTCTGCAAGGTAAACTAGGATAGGTGTTTCCTTTTGTGTATATCAAGGCAGATTTCTTTCCATTAAAAAGGCCTTCATGCCTCTATACAGTCCTAACAC
The DNA here is from genome assembly GCA_027917425.1 of Gastrophryne carolinensis. NCBI lineage: Eukaryota > Metazoa > Chordata > Amphibia > Anura > Microhylidae > Gastrophryne > Gastrophryne carolinensis. Next base: position 51,426,807 of record CM051244.1, on the reverse strand, counting down.
TGGGGGCATAGGGCATCCCCAATTGCTGCACAGTGTGGGCCGGTAGCCCCAATACCAATTTCAGGATCCAGCCTCGGCCAGCAAATGAGAGACAGCTGACGTCCATTCAGATTCACTGGGTGGGGTTTGGGATGCCCTATGCTGCCAGTGTTGGGATCTGTATGAAAGGAGTGAAACCTTTTCTGACCAAACATCATCTTTAATGTGTGTCATTCTGAAATGACCTTTTTTTTGTGATGCAGTTTAGAAGCAGAAGATGGACATCACGATCTTGGAAATGTTAGATGCTTTAAGGAGCAACCACTTGCCTAGAATATATAAGACTCTAGGGCTGGCTTACTCCCTCTATGTGAGGTATCCCAATATGGGATGCTCCTCTGTGAATTCTCCCAGATCTCGCCAGCAATTCCATGGTGCATCCGTGGGTTATGGCAGTGGCAGCTGAGGCACGTACCCACATTAGGCATTTCTGAATAGCTGGTGTGGGTACGCAGCCAGCAACTCAGACTCCTATTAGTTTTTTTTTTTTTTTCTGCTGTGATCCTTGAAAGGCATACTAAAAACCAGAATGCGACCAGTACATGTGCTGTCAGATCTCTGGAAATGCAAGTTTACAGGTGATCTGGGGGATTTAACACAGCAGGGATTCCCAAATCAGGAAGCCCAGAGGAGGATAAACAAAGCTTGGTATAGTGAAAATCACTGGCTTTGTTCCTCTGTAATGTTATGGATAATGATGGTCTTTTACTTGCATCTATTTAGATTGAAACGACCCTTCTGATTGCTTCAGACTGGCCTTGAAGGTCTAAGTACACACACGGGCAGGCTGATTCATTACTAGCGCCAGGTAACGGCAGATGAGCGTCTGTACAGCGGCGCTAAAAGCGACTGCTAGGGGTCGCTCTGATCGTCCGTAAGCCGCTATTACAGAGAGCCTCTGTCGCTGTAGTAACATTGCCGGCATTGATGAATTTGATGTGTGAGTCGCTATAACACCAGTACAGAGCTATATGGGAGCAAACGGTAGCGACTGAGTGTGAGTGACTCAAACCATATTCATCAAAAAAACAGACTCACACAGCGCCGGCACTCAAAATTGTGTCGCGTAGCCCAGAGCGCCAGATGCTGTGTAATTAAAGTCTGTTTTTGAACACATATCCACTAGTAACAAAGCGATAACTTATGGAATTACATTGTTATTACATTGTGACATTAACAGTTTAATACCAGACCTGTAATGACAATTCTGTATAAAAATAAAAAAGTTTTTCAAAAATGTATTTAAATAGGCCAGGAGAGGTCACATAATGATAATAATATTTGATACAAGACAAAAAAATTATTAAATAAAAACCCTGTTTAAAGAGAAGAAAAGTAACGTCCATTGAAATGCATGGGAGAGTGACAGGTAGCGACAGGTAATACCAGGCGCTCTGGAAGCCAGAGCGCCGCCGGGATCCGCAGAGCCGTCTGTGATGATGAATCGGTCGCTACGTGTCGCTGTAAGAGGCGCTCACCAGAATCACCTTCATAAATGTGGTGTTGTGTGCTACGGCTGGCGTTCACCAGACGCTGCCTGCCGCTTACAAGGCACTACCTGCCGCTATCCTTTGATGAATAAAGCCCTTAGCCATCTTGTTGGTGGAAAAATTCTAGCAGATGCTGGACCATCCATTCAGAGTTTCCCTCATGCATAGATATTCTCAGTCTCTGACTGATGGCTTTGATTTGTACCTTGTTTAAGTCTCAACAGATTTTTCGTTTTCCTGGTGCCCCGACTTCAGCGCATACCCATGTGGAAATAACTGGCACACAAAATAAAATGTCATTTTAAACAACAGATCAATGAGCTGGTGCTGAACGTAAATGAATGTTTATTCTGAAGGCCACTGAGGTCGGCATTGATAGAATTCAGTGACAGGGTCTGACAGCCGTCTGCAGAGATGACTACCGTGATTGGCTTGTTGCACTCTCTTGAGGACAAGGCTGAAAACAAGCCAGCCAGGGTTCCACCTGAGAAACGTTTTCTGAGGTCTCGGTGTGAACCCTTCCTTCGTAAACTGTTGAACTATTTGATTAAAAGACTAGGTCCAACCTGATATCTAAAATATTTCCGTAACCTATCAATACAGGATCCTAAAAGCAAGGCGAAAGGTATAGCAGTTGTGCACAAATGTGGAAACTTTTGGGTCAACATTGTTTTTTATTCTCCCAGACTCGAGAGAAATATTAATAGTTGTCAGGAGCCAGGCTAGGGAGAGACCCATGTTAAGCTATATAGAGGGATTAAATAGATCTAAAAGCCTTTCCTAAAACAGAAAGTATTCACTTTCACACAGCGTATCCTAGAATAGATATGTTCTTAATCCAGCATAGAGGCTTGCCTAGTGTCTCTGCAGCCTCCATTGGTAATATTTCAGACTTCGCCCCACTCTGTCATTGTGGAACTTGGAGACTCACAGGCCACCAATTTCCTGGAAGATCAATGAGAGCTTAATTCATAACCAGGCAGTGGTGGCTCATATTCAGGCTGAACTGTCCAACTATTTTTCTTCAAATGAGACCCCGGATGTTAACACTTATAGGTATATAGAAGAAATAGCCAAGTTGGAAGCAGCTCACAAATAGTCTTGAACCCTGGAGGTGCAACTTAGGTCCCTTAGGGAAAGAGTTAATAGTCTTCTCTTAGGTAAAGCTAAAGCCCAATTAGTAAATTGCCAGAGATAACAGTGGAAAATTACTATAAATGCACTGAGATTCAAGCAGTACATGTCATACATCCCACAGATAGCCACTGCAGGATACAAGGTTGTCTACATGTCAAAGGAAATTGCTGATGCCTTTCACTCCTTTTTCTGGATAATCTATAGTCCCCAAACTCCACACTGGATGTGAATTCAATGGATATGTACCTAGCTTGGGTTTACTTACCTTGCCAGGACAGGATTTGTCATTCCTTGAGGACCCCTTCTCGCTAGAGGAGTATTTGGAAGCAATTGCTTCCACCGCTAAGGGAAGAGCCCCTGGCCCAGATGGCCTCACTTTCCCATAGTATAGGGTCCAAAATTCCCCTTGGCATCCAATTCCATCAGCTCTGACAACCCTCTTCCACCTGATGCTATTCAGGCCCATGTTTCTCTCATAGCTAAAGAGGAGAAGGACCCATTACTGTGGCCAAGTTACCATCATATCTCCCTTTTAAACACAGACCTTAAATTGTTTTGCGAAAATTATGGCAAACCGTTCCCTACCTAAACGGCCTAATCCACATGGATCAGGTGGCGTTTGTGGGTGGGGATAATACCACAAAGGTAATGAACTTCATTCATAGAATTTACTCTGACTCTATCCCTGCACTCCTTTCTACCGACACTGGATACTCATTATATTCCCGCCCCTCTGCTGCAGTGCGAGTCAATAGCACCCTGTCAGAGACTTTCTCCATTGCAAATGGGACGCGTCAGGGCTGCCCTCTTCCCCCGATAATTTTCATTTTGACTTTAGAACCCTTTTTATGTAGAATAATAGAAAATCCAGATATTATGGGCATACGAGGATGATCTAATTTCCTACCTTTCCAACCCTGAAATTTCAATGCGTAGCCTAATTACTAAACTCAATACATTTAACCTTCTAGCCAACTATAGGATCAATTTCCAGAAGTTGAAAGTTTTAAACATCAACATTCCTCACAGTAGATTGGACCAGCTAAAATCATCTTTCCCCTTTTAATATGCCGCAACAACGCTAATGTACCTGGGCACTAAGATCTCTAGTCACACCTCACTGATATTCTCCGTCAACTTCCCTCCTCTGCTCTCCTGTTTTCAGGATGTAGCCCCTACCACTTAACATTCCCCAAAGCTTCCATTTCAAGGTCAGGGCGATTGTCCCCAAATTCATTTTGGCAGCCAAGCCACCTAGGGGGGTCCTGTGCTTGCCCTAGTAGGAGGGCAGGGTTGGTCTTCCAGACCCAACATGCTATGACATGATGGTCCACCTCAACAGGGTATTTGATGCAGACATCAGCAATATAAACCGTGAGTCTGCTTCTAAATGATCTTCCTTGGACATGAGACTATTGGCCTGATGCTGAAAGTGTGTGCAAATGCTTTTGATACATGGAACATTTCCCCAAGCACTTCTCCTATGTATCTGATTCTAGGGAACAACCTATTTTCTCCTGTTGTGTCTCATGGGGTCTTTAGTGGCTGGATTACCAAGGGCTGCTATGGATTCCTTCCCTTTACAGAGGACTCTCAATGGTTAGGTCCTTAACAGACTTTAAGAAGCTCTGCCACATGCTCTCTCAAATCTATAGGAGGTTAGCCATGCCCCGGAGGACTCAACGCCACCCTTTTTGGATAAGTGGGAGAGGGACATATCAGTTACAGTCTCTGCCAAACAGAAATGGAGGATATTTGCTCTGGCACACAGAGCCTCAATTGCTAACAAATACCAGGAGTCCGGATATAAAATCCTCTCCAGGTGGTACAGGGTGCCTTTGGTACTTCACAGAATTTACCCCAAGGTGTCTCCCACCTGTTGGAAATGTAGTGAGGTAGGCATCCTCCTCCATGTCTTTTGGTCCTGCCTGAGCTTATCTGCTCTCTTGAGCTCAGTCAAGTGTTTCATGCAGAAGCTCACAGCAGGTGCTCACTTAAGTCATACAAAAAGGGTTGCTCATAAATCTAGTTAATGTGGCCAGAGCTTGTATTCCTGCAGCCTGGCAAAGCACGAACCCACCAATGATAGTTATGTGGAAGGATATCTCTCTGGAAGGATATCAGATATCTATCAGTTTGCAAAAGGTGCGAATATTTGCCAATACATCCTTCTGTTGATTTGTATATGTCAGTATAAGGGATGGTCTCCTAGTTGGATCCTTGTCCTTTTTCTTGTACAATAACGTATTTCTATTCCTAAAAATCAGAAAAGGAATATCCAGAAACACATTTACCAGGCCCTTAGTGACCTGGACAAAAAAAATATCAAATAGTGATCAAAGCAGCAGGCAAGGGGCTGGCACTAAAGGCTATTTGGAGACCCCATGCCTGACCATGCAGACATTGTAAGCACTCTCAAAAGTGCACAATGGATCCAACTAGACATCCTATCCTGTCAGGCATGGGGTTCCCTAACCAAAAAGGCAAGCAAATACATCAACTTTTTCTTGCAGCCTTTAGTGAGCCAATTGCCATGTTATGTGCAGGATATGACCCGCAGCATGCACATCCTGGACGGGGTCATGGTGTCACATGAAACTATCCTGGTCACTCTCGACGTGAAGGCCCTCTACTTCAGTATTTCACATGCTGGAAGAATGCTTCTCATTGAAACTTCTAATTTCAAATTGACCCACAATCTGATCCTCTTTAAGGGAGACCTATACCTCCAAATACAGGAGACTGCAATGGGGACTACATGTGCCCCGTCTTTTGCGAACCTGTATCTGGGGTCATGGGAGAGGAGATAGTCGGCCAATTAAAATATTTTAATTTACCTGTGCCATGTTAAAACGTAGCACAGGCACATTGGTGATATACTTATTTTATGGACAGGATCGATATCAATGTTGTTAAAATGTGTAACAGAATTAAACAAAAACCCAGACAACTTAAAATTGACATTGGTGTACAGTATAGAGTCAATTTCCTAGATTTGTAGATCTGAAAAAAACAGGATGGGGCAAGATTTCCAATGAATAGCAGGTGATATAAAAACCAGATTAACCCAGAGAGGTTACAAACTGAGAATCTTAAATGATGCATTAATGAAAGCAAGGAGCAGGGATAGAAATACTCTATTGTACAAGAAAAGGACAAAGATGCAACTAGGAGACCATCCCTGATACTGACATATACAAATCAAAAGAAGGATGTAATACAAATGATTAGCAAACATTGGCACTTATTGTGAACTGATAGATATCTGATACACAGACCCCAGTCTGGGGAGACCAGGATGAGAATATGGTTGAGTGAAGGGATTGTCCCCTAATTATTTCATTAGATGGGATAAGGAGTTCATATTGATTGATTGTAATTATCAGAATACAGATCACTGATAGCTATGCAGGACACTCTCCATGGTGCAACAGTAGCCACTTCAAGTGTATACAAGTGAGTGCTACACTTATTTTCTAATGACTTGCAAATATGCAATTATGCCTTTAATGCAGGATATGCTTGTCTCTTTAGATCAGTGGTTCTCAACCTTTCTAATGCCGTGACCCCGCAATACAGTTCCTCATGTTGCGGTGACCCCAAACCAAAAAATAATTTTGGTGGCTACTTCAAAACTGTAATTTTGCTAAAGTTATGATTCGGAATGCAAATACCTGATATGCATTATGTATTCTCATTGCTACAAAACATAATTTAAACATAGTGATTAATCACAAAATCAATATTTAATTATATGTTGAGAAATATTTATTGCTAATTCTAATAAATAACATTTCACCATGGCATAGCATGTGTCGGAAACTGTCATTTCTCCGCCTCTTATTCAAATTAATAGGAGGCTGCGGCGGATTGTGTGGTAACTGGAGATTCTCGGGAGCTCTCTTCCACAAAATCCGCCGCACTCACAATAAAATCAAGGAGGCTGATTCAATGCCGGAAACCACTGATTTCAGCAGTTTCCTCATTCAGAATATGGGAAAATAGTGGGATATATGGGAGATAATTATACATTGGGGAACAGTGTGAACTACATCTTATAGTGGTCTCTTATAGTATAAGACCGATATAGTTCACACTGTGTAAATGTATGTGTAAGCTGTGTAAGTGTAAGCTGCTTTGTGTACTGTGTAATGATTACACACAAAGCACCTTACACAGTATTGTGTGTATGGTGTGTGCACTGTTTTTACATTATTAACTTTTTTTACACCAGCAGGCTGTCTCGCAGGCTCTCTTGCCTCTCCGCCTTCTAGGCTTCTGTCCTCCGGCGCTTGCTGCGTCCGCCCACTGATGATGTCAGCAAGCACACGTAATGCGCTGCTATGGACTGTGGAGTGTTCCCACCGCCCCTTAGGCCCGGACGGATGATGCAATCACGTCTGCGCATGCGCGCAGGCATTCAGTTTGGAACGTGCATCCATAACGGCGTGCGTTCCAGCTGAATAGCGCTGCTGCAGACGGTAGCGCGACTTCTCAGCAGCTAAAGCCATCTGAAATATGTATTTTCCAATGGCTTTAGGCGACCCCTGTGTTTTGGTCGTTCGACCCCCAGGCTGAGAACCGCTGCTTTAGATAGTATATAATTGTGTTTTTAAAAAGCTGAATCACAATGGAGAAACATGTTTACCGTATTGCCTGATGAATATACCAAGCATAATACCTGATTTGGCAAATAACCATATGGAAGAACAAGTAACATCTGACACTTATTGATGTTTGTAAGAGTACGTCACTTTTTTCATACATTTTCCATTATCTATGAAAAATGATGTTTTTTTATGAGTACAAATTAATACATTTAAAACTTTTTATTACGTAAATGTATTGATGCATATGTGAGTAGAGCAAGGTGCATGACCATGTGGAAATAAAAAGCGAATGGAAGCTCCTGCCATCACAGTTTTTCGGGGTAGAGAAGCTAAAACAGCACACACTGTGGGTGCAACATGGAAAATTAATTGGTGTTACTGTGTAAATTGTGAAAACAGTGGAAACTGGAGTCTAATGTCTCTAAATGTAAACTGTATGGGCAGTACTGTGTTAGCCAGGACTTCGGAAAAGAGAGATTTAGGGATACTGATTACTGATAGCTGCAAGATGAGCGGACAGTGTAGCCAGGCAGTGGGAAAAGCAAGCAGGATGCTCGGCTGCATAGCTCGAGGCATCACCAGTAGGAAGAGGGAGGTTGTGATGCCGCTGTATAGAGCCCTGGTGAGGCCACAGCTAGAATACTGTGTGCAGTTCTGGAGACCTTACCTGCAAAAAGACATTATTCAAATATGCAGCCATATGGTTATTTGCCAATTCAGGTATTATGCTTGGTATATTCATCAGGCAATAGGGTGAACATGTTTTGCCATTGTAATTCAGCTTTTCAACAACACAATTATATACTATTTAAAGAGACAAGCAAGAACGCAGAGTTCCCCTTTAGCTCTCAGGGACAGCATTTGACACTTGTGTGTTAGAAGGAGTGGGCGCAGACAGGGCTGGCGTCAGCACCCGGCAAGGAGGGGCAGCTGCCGGGGGCCCCCACCCTCTGGGGGGCCCAATGACAGGGCCGGCCTTTGCAGTGTGTAATGGCGCTTGACCGGTGGCAAACTGGGAGGGCATCATTACAGCTGGTGCCCACATCTCCTGGAATGGCGGGGTTCCACACAACGGGGCATCTCGATTTAGATTCCAGGGGAGGAAGTGCTGGGTTTTGTTCTGCTTTTTAGTTGCCCACCCCAGCTGATTTCTTATCCCTGGAGCATCCCAATCTGTGATACTTTACTGTGTGAAACCCCCTAGGATCGCTGCCATACCCACTATGCAAGAAATTCCACCCCTGAGTTTTAGTTCCCTTTACAGGGGCATATCAATTTGGGATGCCCCTGTTTGTGAAAGAACCCCCTTGTTTGGCTGGTAACTCAAACTGGCGATCCCACAGTGCATTCACCAGTTCCAGGAAAGGGGGGGGGGTCACACAACACAGTTAAAGTGGACCAAAACCCACCCTGGCATCTATGAGACTCCAGTACAGACTTACTCCCCCCCCCCCGCCCAACTTGGATGCCCCGCTCTGTGAAACCCCTCAAATCGTCTGCAATAGCATGATCCTTAGGGTGTAACCAGATTTGGGACGTCCCTCTGTGATATGACGCGACTCTTCACCACTGACACTGTAACCGACATATAACAAACCTCTGCTGGGAGGCTTCTGGAAAACTCTTCTCTGTGTGTGGGTGGGCGGAGCCAGCCATGAGAGAGAGGCTGGTGAGGTCATTCCTGCAGCCTATAAAAGGCACAGCACAGCTCTGAGGGAGCAGAGTCCGTGAGGTGGGTCACAGGGAGCACTTCTGTGTGTGTATGTGTTTCTGAGCCACATAAATTATAGGGCCACAGTGAGGTTTTTGGTTGAAACTAACCCTCTCCATATTTACCTCACTGCTGAACTGTGTGCGGGGTGTAAAGACTTATTCTTTTGCGTGTTATCACTGTGTGAAGCCTCCCGCGGAGCAAAGAAAGGGACTCAGCGCAGGTGGAGGACACCCTTGGCAATTTTACTTAGGAGAGTTTTTGAGGCCGTGACCACTTGAAGAAAGAAATATCCGGAAAATAAAGAAACAGCATCATTTTATTCAGCAATAACAGGACATTTTCCACCAAGATCGTTTGGTCTAAGGGTAAGTGAACTTTTCTCAGTTCTCACTATTTACAGCATAGTTACACATTTAGAGCATCATCTACCTGAAGTTTATTATATAGAGTTCATTTTAAATACATTGTGTTATGTATTGATAGATTGAATTACACAGAGCATACAGTGTGTCTTAAAGTTATCCAAACAGCCATATATGAGAAAGTGACCTAGACACAAGTTTATCCTTTGTTTGAGATATTGAGAATAATGAGAAATTATACAGTCATTTATTGCCTTAATCCAGCGGATATATATTGTGTTCAATGCTTTGCCTGATATTCAACCGCTAAATTCTTAATTGGTTCTTATTTATCTGGTGTGGTGGGTTTTATTCCTTTATTCAGACTACCCCACACTACAGACACCATGCCGCCCAAGGGCCACATAAACCTGGAGCCAACCCTGGGCGCAGAGTTCCTCTTTAGTCCTCAGGGCCAGCATTTGACACCTGTGTGTTAGAGGGACAGTACACAGTTCCCCTTTAACTCCTGTGACCAGCATTTGTCAGAAGGAGCGTGCGCAGGGTCCCCCTTTAATCCTTGAGGCCAGCACGTGACACCTGTGTGTCAGAAGGAGCATGCGCAGAGTTCCCCTTTATGCCACATCCGCCCATCATCCTCGTTGCGTAAAATGAAGCCGAAGCAAAGAGATGCAGTTTCCCTGGTAACGGAGCGGGTGACGTCACCGAGGCAAGGAAGCCGGGCGAGCTCCCCGGGAGGCGGCAGTGGCAGTGGCGGTGTCCGGCAGAGGATGCCGCCGCCGCTTCCCCGATGGAGCTGCTGCACCTGACCCTGCTGAGCAACCTGAGCGGCCCCGCGCCCGCAGCCACCCCGACCTCTAACCTCAGCAGCAGCATTATCGCGGGTGAGGCGGGTGAGGAGGACTCGGGGGGCTCCGGGGTGGCGGTGGCCTGTCAGGCGCTGCTGCTGCTGCTTATCTTCGTGTTGTCGTGTCTGGGGAATTGCGCGGTGATCCTGGTGATCGGGAAGCACCGGCAGCTTCGCACGGTGACCAATGCCTTCATCCTGTCTCTGTCTCTGTCGGATTTCCTGAGCGCTTTGCTGTGTTTGCCTTTCTCCTTCGTGCTGCTCTTCTCTCGGGGCTGCACCTGGTTCTTCGGTGACCGCTTCTGCTTCGCCAATGGCTTCTTTAACTCTTGCTTCGGCATCGTCTCCACGCTGACCATGACCCTCATCAGCTTGGACCGCTACTACGCCATCGTTCGCCAGCCGCAGGAGAAGATCGGCCGTGCCAGGGCCCTGCAGCTGCTGGCCGGGGTCTGGCTGACCGCCCTGGGCTTCTCCTTCCCCTGGTACCTGCTGGCCAAGGAGCAATGGGTGGTGCACAAGAAGGGCTACTACCACTGCATGTACGTGTTCCACTCGGCCGGCTCCAGGTTGGGGGCCGCCTACAGCATCTCGCTCATTGTCCTCTGTTACCTGCTGCCCTTCGCCCTTATGTGCTTCTGCCACTACAACATCTGCAAGGCCGTGCGCCTCTCGGAGATCCGCGTGCGGCCCGTCACCACCTACGCGCACCTCCTGCGCTTCTACAGCGAGATGAGGACCGCCACCACTGTGCTCATTATGATCGTCTTCATCATCTGTTGCTGGGGACCCTACTGCGTCATGGGCCTGGTGGCTGCCGCTGGGGACTACCCGTTCACGCCGCTGATGGACACCGTGGCTATCTGGATGGCGTGGGCCAACGGGGCCATCAACCCGCTCATCTACGCCATACGCAACCCCAATATATCTATCCTGCTCGGACGTAACCGCGAGGAGGGGTACCGGACTAGGAACATCGCAGCCTACCTGTGTACTCAGAGTCAGAACAGAGAAATAAGGGGGCAGGCTGACCCCATTCGGGATCGCTACTCAAACAGGCAGGGGCAGGGCAGTAGGGTGTCCTCTTCTAGTCCGGCCAACGGTGGTGATGTGGCCATGTGGGCCTGCAAAAACCCCACTGTGCTGTTTTGCCGTGATGGTCAACCAGACACCTTGTCAGAGCCTGCCGCCATCAAAACGGACACAGCAGACACCAGCCTTTGACGGGTCCGAGGTTCTTATTGTACTGCCCACTGGTTGGGTAATCTTAGAGGACCACTTTGTTTCTGCTCATCTATGCCATACCTGACCCTGAAACCTTCATGCTGCTCCGCCACAATCAGAAGGAGGCAACAGGACTAGGAACATGGTGAACCACTGGCGTCTGCAGGATTAGGAGTTAGGGACAGCAGAGTATCTTCTAGTTTGACCATCAGTGGCAACGAGTGGCATGCCAGATACCATGAGGTCCAAGTATTACATAGTGCTGCCCACAGGTTGGGCGACATGCTGTACAGATAGGCCACATTGTAAGCCCCTCCTCTATAGTATTCTCATCTCTGCTGTTGATTGGCCTTTGGGCTCAGAACCAAAGTCATGGTCATGACCAGCCAAAGGAGACCATGGGCTCGTGTTTCTAGGAATGCTTGTAGCTTTAACACCAAGGGGCTGGGGGCATTACATCTAATCAGCATTATTCTGCAGCTTAAAGGGACAGTGTCAGGAAATCTATGGGATCTATAGCCGTTTTATTAGGAGGGGTCGAGAGTTTGCACTAATGTGTTTTTGAAGCTTAGCTTTGCCTTTTCAGTCTTGGATGGGGAGGAGGGGGGTATAAGTACCTAATTTCTGTTTGTAGGCTTAAAATGTGGACCCAGAAATGGGTTTCCATCAGCTTTAAAGTGGGCGATGACCTGGGATTTTCAGTGTTCTGGGTTTTGGTATATCCCCCTAGGGAACCCTGCTGTGTGAACTCACATCTTCTTGGTTGTCTCCTGAGGCTCAGTGCCTCCATTCAGGAGTCAGGTGATAATGCGTTCCTTCATCTGGTCTCTGAGGCTGGCAGCGTAGGACCGCCTGGTGTGGGAACATCGGCCCTTGGGAAAGAGATAAGGGGATGCGGGGCCTTCTGGTCTTGGTCTGGGGCCTGTTTAGGAAACCTAGCAAAGTGGACCAAAACTTTTTAATCTTTAGGTAAAAGTAGCAACAAACCCCAATATTTTCACTATCCTGGGTTTTGTTGCTCCTGCTGGGTACATCCTGATGCCCCACTGTGTGCCATCCAACAACTCACCCCCACATCATCCAAAAACTCCCCTATAGCTGGAGGTGTTCCCACGCCAGCCATTCCTAAATGACTGACATGTGGCGCAGATAAAGGTATTGTGGTGATGTGGTCCAGAGATGCCACATGCGCAAGGTCAGAGTTTTGGGCACTCCCCAGGGTTTCACTTAGTGGGACATCCCAATTTGGGATGCCCCATAAAGAGGAAGACCTATAGTCCTAGGGTCTTATAGACTGGGGTGGAGGTTGCTCTTTTTTTAAAGTGAAACAAAACCCATCAGCAGCCATCCTGGAATCTAAAAGATTTCAGGGCCGGCTGTTGGCTTTCCCCCAGGGAGATGCTCCACTGTGTGAAATCCTCTTGGGCAGTATGAGGGCGCCGGTAATCACTCACCTTTCCCTGGTCCAATGGCGCATGTGTGGGCTGTCGTCCAATCAGAGCCGCCCGCTGAACTGACATAATTCGGCAAGGGGGCTCTGATTGTTTCCTATGGGGAGTGAGCACAGCCGCATCCCCGCATCCTCAAGCTGTCCTGCCCTGGCCCATCGGATAGGCTGGGTCGTGAGCCCCGGGCAGGGGGGGATTCAGCCAAGCTCGTTCCCCACTCGCTTTAATCAGAGCCGCTTACTGAATTACATCACTTCAGCAGTGGTTCTGATTGGACAGGAGCCGCACATTGTATGAGAAAGAGGTGAGTGGGAATTTGGCGATGGCAGGGGTCTCACACAGTGGGGCATTTTGTTCTGCTTTAAGCTCCAGGGCTTGGTGAAATCCCCTCCCATAAGACATCCCGATTTGCGATGCCCTGCTGTGTGTGCTATCTTGTGACGGGTGCACACAGCTGGAGGGTGTAACCTTGTGAGGTGCATGGCTGCAATCATTCAATGCCATGCTTTGCCATGCTGGGCAACAAACATTGGAGGAGGCCCGCGCATGTGCTGTGGGATTGGTAGCTCAAGATAACACGGCACCAGAGGGTTCACAACCGGGGACCAAACCAATCTGGATGAGTTTCTGGGTTTAGATCTGCTTTAAGCAGTGCCTATCAGGAGTGCTCCTCTCTCGGTCATGGAAAAAGCGTGCTCCTTGTGACCAGGGAAAGGAGTGTGCACAGAATAAAGGTGATTTCTTCACACAGCGCTGCTATGGATCAGCTGTCGGCTGTGGGGGGTGCTATGGGTTTTGAGGTTATGCCCTCTCCAGCAGAGCATGCTGATCTGGGATGTCCTTTTCTGCTTCTTTTACTCACCTTCCTGCAGATCCACAGAGCATGCTCAGACTCTCCTCCAATCAGGTGACAGCGGCTTAGTAAAGGTGATGGGGCGGCTCCCCTCCAGCTGTGTGTGCATCTGCTGGCATGGTTGCGTGCAGCAGCCGGATGTTTCACAATGTGGGGCATCCCAATCAGAATGTTTCCAGGGAGGGCTTTTACCCAGGCCTTGAATCCTTTAGACTCTAAGACCAGGTTATGGGATGCTTCTTGCTCTTTAAAGTCATTCAGCAGACAAAAAACAAAACAAAAGGACACTCACCTTTTGTCCCCTGCCACTGATCGGCGATAGTCCGGCCATCAGCAACTCACCTGATCGCAGGATCTAAGCCCACACCGTGCAGGGCTTGTGACTCGCCATAAGTCGCAGGCCCACTGCCACTCGCTCTCCATTAGAGATCGTGGGGTGAGGCCTGACACACCCCCTCCAGTGTAGTGAATGGAGAGGGCGTGGTCATACCCCTGTGACTCATGGCAGGGGGCAATGCCAAGCATGAAAGCACCAATCAATAGAGTTTAACCCTTTGTTTTTTGTTTTTTTGCCTGTTGAATCACCTTAATCCTGTGATCCATTGGCAGGATATGACATCACTTCCTTGTTGGTCACCAGGAAATCCACGGGTGTCATTGGGACAGACAGTTTGCATGGATGTAATTCTATTCAAATTGAGAGTTATGGGTGGAGTTGTTTTAAAGGGACAGCGCAGTCTAAATATCTCTTGTGGTTCATGGGAGCAGCCATGATACTGCTGCTGCCGCCCTATTGACTACTATTGAGAGGGGAAGGGAGGGGAATGCCTGGTCTTAAAGAGGAACTTTGAAGGCCTTGGAGTCTAAAAGCCTCCAGGACCCGTCCCACTCCTTGGGGTATTCAGAAACAAGATGGCCGCAGTGTGAAACCCTCCCATCATTGCCAGATCTACTTACCTGTTACCAGAGCCCTCGCCATGCCTTGATGCTGCGGCCTCATCCCCGCTCACCTCTAGCTGTGCGTGCACCTGCACCAGACCTCAGCCAATCAGCGCGTTTGGTTTCGACCAAGCGTGCGCCGTGGGAACCCCAGGAAGATGAGTAGAATGGGGTGGACTGTGGGGATACACACAGAGGGGCATCGCAATTTGAGGAACAAGTCCCTTTAAACATCTCAGGTGAGGGCCCACAGCCCTCACCTATCCCCCTCCCCAGCTGCTGGCCCACAGCCCTCACCCCCCCCCCTCCCACCTTGCCAGCGGGTCACCCACAGCTTTCATCCACAACCTACACCCAACCCCCCTTCCCAGCTGCTGATCACAACCCTCACCATCCCTCCTCGCCAGCTGCTGACCCACAACCTTATCCCATCCCCCCACCGCATCTTCTGATCCACATCCCTCAACTAACCCCCCTCTCTAACCAATGACCAAACCCATCACCCCTCCTCCCCAGCCGGTGGCCCACAACCCTCACCCATCCCCAGCTGCTGCCCCATAACCCTCACCTATCCCCCTCCCCAGCTGCTGACCCACAACCCTCACCCAACCCCCTCACCTAGCCCCCTGCTTCCATAGCTGCTGACCCACAACCCTCAGGCTGCTGACCTGAAAAATTGCAGGAAAACAGGCCAGGAAATGATCTCTCTTATCTGCATTGAGAGGCCTCCCCCTCAGAACAGGCCACAAGGCAGGTCCCATCCTCTTCCCCTTCCATCAGTGTACTGCAACCCAATGTGATGACATTTCCTGCTCTGTGATTTGCTTTCCCAATACACACAGCCGCCCGGCCACGCCACCTCTGACTGAGCTTTATTTAAATGGACTTTGCAGAGTATTATTATTCTTATTCTCATGTGTGTATGTTGGGGTGTAGCTGGCTGGTATTCAGCTTCACTGGGCCTATTTACCTGCTAGTGTGAGGCCTATGGAAATAACTTACCACACAACAAGGAGTTCTAAAGAGTTAAAGCTCCTCTATGACACTGTGATTTTAATGTGTTAGTTGCTTTGCTATTTTTATATCCTCTTTGAAATGCAATTTACTAATCTTACCTTAAACCTGTGGTGAGATATGGTGTTTCTTTCATCAATCCCCCCCAATCGTGTGTGTGATACCCTCACCCGAATTCTTACCTCACTCCCATGGTGCATGTGCCGGTTCCTCCAATCAGCACGGATTACCATAGGCCTGGTAATCAATGATGGATTAATAGACATTAGCCAATCCCTCTCACTGTGCATAGGATTGCCACCTGGCCAGTATTTTTTTTTTAATCTTTACTGGCCACTGGCCTGGTGGTACTGTTTTTTTTTACTGGTAATTGAGGATGGGAAAAGTATATCTGCAATGACAATAACCAGTTTAAAAAAAAAAAAAAAAAGGGAGAAGAATACCGGTACCACCAGGCCAGTGAAGTAGGGAAAAAATACACCGACCAGTGCACCCCCGCAGTCAGGCATTCAGATATCCCTGGCAGGGGTGTGTGCAATGGATGGAAGGGTGCTGAGAATGAGGCCCAAAAGCCTGAGGAATGAGGTAAGATTATAGCGAATCCTGGGGAAAGAGGGGGGGGGGGGGGCCCAAATCAGGGGTACCCCTGGGATGCCCCACTGTGTTAACCCTCCCAGCTCACCGTAATCTCCTTACCTTTCCGCAAAATCGGACCCGGGTTAGTCAAAATCTTGGGTTTTGGTCCATTGTAAAGTGGAACAAAACTCAGGGTGGCCAGTCCTTGAATCCTTTAGGTTCCAGGGCTGGCCTTTCCTTGCATTGGAATGCCCTACTGTGTGAAACCCCACAGATCAGCAGTAGTCACCCCACCCCTGTTCAACGGCACATGCACATCCAATTAGAGCCATTTGCTGTGACCATGTAATTCGGCAAACAAATCTGATAGACTTCAATATGGAGCAAGAGTGGGCGCATCCCCTGCATCTTTGGGCTGTGTGCACCCTCCCGCCCCAGTGGGAATGGCTGCACACTCAGCCCAAAGATGAAGGTGCTGCGGCTGTTTGTTCTACCCATTGAATTCAATCAGAACCGTTTGTCGAATGACGTGGAGGCTGATTCATTACTAATGCCAGGTATTGCTAGATGAGGGTCTGTATAGCGGCGCTTAGAGCGATCGCTAGTAGACGCTGTAAGCGGGTATCGGGCGCTGTAACAGAGCGCCTCGGTTGCTGTAGTAACCTGGCCCGCATTAATGAATCTGTTTTATGTTGGGCACTCTAACACCAGTACAGTGCTGCAGGGAGCAAAAGGTAGCGCCAACTCAGTGCGTCCGGCACTCGGCGCTCCACACCAAAAAAGGACACACACAGCGTCAGCGCTCTAAAGCTGGGCCCGGTAGCATAGAGTGGCAGACGCTGTGTGATCAAAGTCTTATTTTGAACACATATCCACCAGTAACAAAGCGAAAACACATGGAATTACATTGTTTTAACACTGTGACAATCACACTTTAGTGCCAGACCTGTAATCACAATTGTGCATAAAAAAACAAAACAAAAAAAAAATCTGAAAAGTTTTCAAAAATGACTCTTTCTAGGCCAGAACAAAAAAACAAAAAACCCTGTTTAAACAGAAGAACGTCCATTGAAATGTATGGGAAAGCGACAGGTATTACCTGGCGCTCTGTAAGCTAGAGCGCCGGCATGATACACTGAGCTGCCTGTAATAATACATTGGACGCTACATGGCGCTGTTAGAGGCACTCACCAGATTCGCTTTCATAAATGTGGTTTTGCGTACAGCGCCCAGCGTTCACTAAACGCTGCCTGCCGCTACGAGGCGCTACCTGGCACTAGCCGTTCTTAAATAACCCCCCCAGTCACGGCAAATTGCTGAGATTGAGCGTGTGTGATTGGACCGAGGAGAGGTGAGTGAACACTGGTGGGGCACACAGTGGGGCTAATTTGGGATGCCCAGGGGGCATGTGACAATCCTGGGTTTGCTCTGCTTTAACGTTTCTTGCTATGCTAAACTCCCTTCTGTTGGGCCCCCCTTATGCAAGCACAGGGATCACTCCAAAGCGCCAGGCCTTGAGTTGGCAACCGGGGGCGGCTTTAGGTTTGTGTGGGCCCTTGGGCAACAGAGTCTTAGTGGGCCCCAAAGCAATGAGTAACACAATGTCACCCTTCATCTCCACCGTCATAAATTGGTCATCTTCTGCTGATCACCCTCTAGTCGTTATTGCCTTCCTATAGCCACCAATCTTCCTCTAGTCCTTGTTGCATTCTCTACAGCCACCAATTGTCCTCTAGTCCTTGTTGCATTATCTACTGCAACAATTGTCCTCTAGTCCTTGTTGCATTCTCTACTGCCACCAATTGTCCTCTAGTCCTTGTTGCATTATCTACTGCCACCAATTGTCCTCTAGTCCTTGTTGCATTATCTACTGCAACAATTGTCCTCTAGTCCTTGTTGCATTCTCTACTGCCACCAATTGTCCTCTAGTCCTTGTTGCATTATCTACTGCCACCAATTGTCCTCTAGTCCTTGTTGCATTATCTACTACCCCCAATTGTCCTCTAGTCCTTGTTGCATTATCTACTACCCCCAATTGTCCTCTAGTCCTTGTTGCATTATCTACTGCCACCAATTGTCCTCTAGTCCTTGTTGCATTATCTACTACCCCCAATTGTCCTCTAGTCCTTGTTGCATTATCTACTGCCACTAATTGTCCTCTAGTCCTTGTTGCATTATCTACTACCCCCAATTGTCCTCTAGTCCTTGTTGCATTATCTACTGCCACCAATAGTCCTCTAGTCCTTGTTGCATTATCTACTACCCCCAATTGTCCTCTAGTCCTTGTTGCATTATCTACTGCCACCAATTGTCCTCTAGTCCTTGTTGCATTATCTATTGCCACCAATTGTCCTCTAGTCCTTGTTGCATTATCTACTGCCACTAATTGTCCTCTAGTCCTTGTTGCATTATCTACTGCCACCAATTGTCCTCTAGTCCTTGTTGCATTATCTACTACCCCCAATTGTCCTCTAGTCCTTGTTGCATTATCTACTGCCACCAATTGTCCTCTAGTCCTTGTTGCATTATCTACTACCCCCAATTGTCCTCTAGTCCTTGTTGCATTATCTACTACCCCCAATTGTCCTCTAGTCCTTGTTGCATTATCTACTGCCACCAATTGTCCTCTAGTCCTTGTTGCATTATCTACTGCCACTAATTGTCCTCTAGTCCTTGTTGCATTATCTACTACCCCCAATTGTCCTCTAGTCCTTGTTGCATTATCTACTGCCACCAATTGTCCTCTAGTCCTTGTTGCATTATCTACTACCCCCAATTGTCCTCTAGTCCTTGTTGCATTATCTACTGCCACCAATTGTCCTCTAGTCCTTGTTGCATTATCTATTGCCACCAATTGTCCTCTAGTCCTTGTTGCATTATCTACTGCCACTAATTGTCCTCTAGTCCTTGTTGCATTATCTACTGCCACCAATTGTCCTCTAGTCCTTGTTGCATTATCTACTACCCCCAATTGTCCTCTAGTCCTTGTTGCATTATCTACTACCCCCAATCGTCCTCTAGTCCTTGTTGCATTATCTACTGCCACCAATTGTCCTCTAGTCCTTGTTGCATTATCTACTGCCACCAATTGTCCTCTAGTCCTTGTTGCATTATCTACTACCCCCAATCGTCCTCTAGTCCTTGTTGCATTATCTACTGCCACCAATTGTCCTCTAGTCCTTGTTGCATTATCTATTGCCACCAATTGTCCTCTAGTCCTTGTTGCATTATCTACTGCCACTAATTGTCCTCTAGTCCTTGTTGCATTATCTACTGCCACCAATTGTCCTCTAGTCCTTGTTGCATTATCTACTGCCACCAATTGTCCTCTAGTCCTTGTTGCATTATCTACTGCCACCAATTGTCCTCTAGTCCTTGTTGCATTATCTACTGCCACTAATTGTCCTCGTTGCATTATCTACTGCCATCAAGCACCCTTCAGCCCTTACTGCTTGCTCCATTGCTACTAAAGACTCTATCATTGCAGTCACCTGGTTCTCGCCACCTTCTCCATGTCTTCCTTCCCCTATTGCTGAGGCCAGCCATGAGCAGGTCTGCACACAACACCAACCATTCGGTGGTTGTGGACCATTGAAAAATAATACCATGAACAAGTGTGAGTCTGAGTGGGCCCCTGAAGATGCCTGGGGCTCTGGCAATTGGCCAGGTTTGCCTTGTGCTGGCGCCGGCCCTGGTTGGCAATTGCCGCAGTTGCTGCATGCTAAAAATGTTTTAAGAGGACCAAAACCTCACCCAGCTGTTCACTGTGGTAGGGATTTGGGGTGTCCTGCAGCCGTTTCCAGTTCTCCAGCAATGGGAGCCTGACCCTTATGACACAAGTTATATTACTGCCATTGTATTTAACCTTCCCAGTGCTGCTTCTCCCCTCATTTGCAGGTCCATAGTGCCAAAAAATATATATTTTTAAAAGGGAAATCAGGTTTTGTTTTCACTTTTTTTTTAACCCTTTCTGCTTTGTAATCTTTGCCGCCTTAAAAAAACATTGCCGTCTTTTTTGGAAGAATAACATTTGACATACAACAGTATTTTTCTTGCACAGTATTTAAGAGATTTACATTTTTTAACCGGTTGTGGGACGTGAATGTCGATTCTTTTGTAAGCCGAGCCAATAAAGGTCTTATTGCAGCAGGCGCGTGGTGAGTGTGGAGTGGCGGCCATCTTGTTTCTTCTTTCGCAGGCGTGACGGGCATGCTCCAGCTGTAGGAATAAACCAAGGCAACTGGAGTTGCTAGCAAAACATCTTCAGCAAGCATTTATTATTATTGTTTATTTATATAGCACCATCATCTTCCGTAGCGCTGTACAAGGTACGATTACAAACAAGGTAAAACATATAGTACAGGGAACGATACAAAATTAGATGCCACAAGGTTTAAACCAAGTGTTGTGAGCACAGCAGACAATAGAGAGGAGAGCCCTATTTATTCCTACAGCTATACTGTGACCTGAATGAATGAGAAGAGTTTTTTTTTTTTTCTCTGGTCCTGCTTTTATTCATGGACATGAAATGTAATTATCCCAGATTCAGCTGCAGTGAGATGGTCAGTGCTAAGGGCAGGACCATTTGTATAATAGGATTAGGGTGGAATTATATTACACAAAAGAAATTGAAAAAACAAAATAAATATAAAAAAATTTAAAAAAGTCAGTGTTCTGTACAATGGTAACGATATAAGATGTTGCAATACTAGTTTCCACCACTGGATGGCACCAAAGTACATTGTGACTGATCTGAAAGCAGACCTTCAGCATCATTTAATGAAAAGCCCAAACCCTTAAAAATATATTATATTTAGATGCTGGAGAATTTTTTTTTAAGTGTTTAGTCGCGTACTTATTATTCTTTCCCCCACTGGCCTGCAACTCTGTTCAGGATTCTAGGATACGGGTGCCGCCATCTTGCCTCAGAAGCATCACATATTGAGGAGAGGGCTGAAAAGTACAGGCGGCGAGGTTATAGCTGTGCTTTGCACAGACAGAGCAGAGCTGGGGTCAGAAAAAGGACAGCAATCCCAGAATGCAGAGCGGCACAGTCAGAAGGCACTTCCTGTTTGTAGGCAGCCATCTTGGATGTTTAAAGGCTCATAACATGCAGTAGATGCAGGTAGGATGATTTTATTTTGTATAGGGTGGGGAAACATATAAGATATGATCTTATTACAAACCCTACATGGGGCCAAGTTGTTAAATAAGACCTTCAGTAAAAACAGACTATGGTACCCCATCGTTATAATAAAAGGGGGAGGGGCATATTTGTGATGGCCTTTCACAGCTTGATTAAATGCCCAGCTGTAGTGAGGATGGCTGCTGTGGGACACACCATAGAGATATCAGGCTACCACAGCCCCGTCTTCTACCGTGATGTGTCCTGCGGCAGCTGTTCACACAACCACAGGGCGGCCAATCAAGTTTGCCTGCTGGTGGTTGCACAGCCACAGAGCATATGTGATTGGCTGCTTACAGTCATGTTAGGTATCAAGGAAGAGGTGTTGGCTGTGGGTCAGTGAAGAGCAGCGGGTTGGAGCGCCCTCCAGTGAGCAGATTTTAAAGGGATCCTATACCCAGAAAGGAAATTTATGTCATCACCTTCTATCCCCAGCCCAGTGCCCCAAAACAGCCTTTTTTTTTTAATTTTTTTTTTTTTTTTTTTTTTTTTAACTAAAGCCTTTGCACAATATTCATAACAACACGAACTGGATGCAGCCTGCTGTGTGAATAGCAGTCGTTTGGCTCCCTGGTGCTCTCCAGTGATTCAGTTACACACAGTTCAGCATTGAGGGTCTGCCATATCAGTTATAATGATTGCAAAAAATCTGAAAGCACTAAAAGGTAAACTGCCATATACAGCTCAGGCACTTTAGCTTGTAACTGTATGAATTATCGTTAGAGCACCAGGGGTTGCTGCTGCACAGCCAGCCATACGGCTGCCATTTGAACATCATACTGTATCTTGAGCTTATGAATATTGGGCAGTAAAAAAGAAACACTGGGGTGGGGATAGAACTTGAAGACAATCTTCCTTTTTGGGCATAGGATCACTTTAAAGTGGACCAAAACCCAGGATTTTCACCATTCCAGGTTTTGGTTCTTCCCCCTGGGGCACCTTGGTTTGGGATACCCTACTGTGTGAAATCCCCACAATGCCAAGCGCAACCACCTCTTCATGAGCCCAGGGCACAGACACAACTGCATGTCCAATCAGCTTCTCCCGTCACACATATTAAAGTGCGGCTAGAGAAGTTGAATGAAACCCTAGCTGCACCAGCGTTGCCTCTGAATCCCTGCACAGCCGAAAGGGAGACAAGTGATGCTGGTGTTGGCCACGCATGTGCCATGGGCTCGGAGGAAAGAGAAGATTAGTGGGCGTCCTAGGGGGGTTTACACAGCAGGGCATCCCACCAGACTCCAGGGTGGGTTTTGGTCCCCTTTAAGTCCCCTAACATTATAGGTCTGCAGGAAAACCTCCTAATTAAGACGCTCTGCTCCTTCATGAAGCCGGGGGAGCCCAAAAACAGATGAAATGTGTTACCCAGCCTGTGGTTCCAGGTTACTGCTACTGCTAGTTGGGGTCTTATTAGACTTTAGGTTTGCTTTAAACAGTAGGGGGGCACCATTGTATCCCAGTTAAAGGGGAACAAAGTAAAACACATGTACACATCTCCTCCTGGCAAGCCCGAGACTGGGCAGCCAATACTTGCCACTTCTGCATTCCCTGTATGGCTGCCATTCACATGATCTCCGAGGACCATTCAAGGTATGCTGGGCTGGCCTTGTCCTCCCCCTCATTGCTGGTCACCTCCAGATCCCATCCTTCTTTAGGTGGCCTTGTCCTTCCCCTCATTGCTGCTCACCTCCAGATCCCATCCTTCTTTAGGTGGCCTTGTCCTTCCCCTCATTGCTGCTCACCTCCAGATCCCATCCTTCTTTAGGTGGCCTTGTCCTTCCCCTCATTGCTGCTCACCTCCAGATCCCATCCTTCTTTAGGTGGCCTTGTCCTTCCCCTCATTGCTGCTCACCTCCAGATCCCATCCTTCTTTAGGTGGCCTTGTCCTTCCCCTCATTGCTGGTCACCTCCAGATCCCGTCCTCCTTTAGGTGGCCTTGTCCTCCCCCTCATTGCTGGTCACCTCCAGATCCCGTCCTTTAGGTGGCCTTGTCCTCCCCCTCATTGCTGGTCACCTCCAGATCCCGTCCTTCTTTAGGTGGCCTTGTCCTCCCCCTCATTGCTGGTCACCTCCAGATCCCGTCCTTCTTTAGGTGGCCTTGCCCTCCCCCCTCATTGCTGGTCACCTCCAGATCCCGTCCTTCTTTAGGTGGCCTTGTCCTCCCCCTCATTGCTGGTCACCTCCAGATCCCATCCTTCTTTAGGTGGCCTTAGCCTCCACCTCATTGCTGCTCACCTCCAGATCCCATCCTTCTTTAGGTGGCCTTGTCCTCCCCCTCATTGCTGCTCACCTCCAGATCCCATCCTTTAGGTGGCCTTGTCCTCCCCCTCATTGCTGGTCACCTCCAGATCCCATCCTTCTTTAGGTGGCCTTGTCCTCCCCCTCATTGCTGCTCACCTCCAGATCCCATCCTTCTTTAGGTGGCCTTGTCCTCCCCCTCATTGCTGCTCACCTCCAGATCCCAACCTTTAGGTGGCCTTGTCCTCTCCCTCATTGCTGCTCACCTCCAGATCCCATCCTTCTTTAGGTGGCCTTGTCCTCCCCCTCATTGCTGCTCACCTCCAGATCCCATCCTTCTTTAGGTGGCCTTGTCCTCCCCCTCATTGCTGCTCACCTCCAGATCCCATCCTTCTTTAGGTGGCCTTGTCCTCCCCCTCATTGCTGGTCACCTCCAGATCCCGTCCTTCTTTAGGTGGCCTTGTCCTTCCCCTCATTGCTGGTCACCTCCAGATCCCATCCTTCTTTAGGTGGCCTTGTCCTCCCCCTCATTGCTGCTCACCTCCAGATCCCATCCTTTAGGTGGCCTTGTCCTCCCCCTCATTGCTGGTCACCTCCAGATCCCATCCTTCTTTAGGTGGCCTTGTCCTCCCCCTCATTGCTGCTCACCTCCAGATCCCATCCTTTAGGTGGCCTTGTCCTCCCCCTCATTGCTGCTCACCTCCAGATCCCATCCTTCTTTAGGTGGCCTTGTCCTCCCCCTCATTGCTGGTCACCTCCAGATCCCGTCCTTCTTTAGGTGGCCTTGTCCTTCCCCTCATTGCTGGTCACCTCCAGATCCCATCCTTCTTTAGGTGGCCTTGTCCTCCCCCTCATTGCTGCTCACCTCCAGATCCCATCCTTCTTTAGGTGGCCTTGTCCTCCCCCTCATTGCTGCTCACCTCCAGATCCCATCCTTTAGGTGGCCTTGTCCTCCCCCTCATTGCTGGTCACCTCCAGATCCCGTCCTTCTTTAGGTGGCCTTGTCCTCCCCCTCATTGCTGGTCACCTCCAGATCCCGTCCTTCTTTAGGTGGCCTTGTCCTCCCCCTCATTGCTGGTCACCTCCAGATCCCGTCCTTCTTTAGGTGGCCTTGTCCTCCCCCTCATTGCTGGTCACCTCCAGATCCCATCCTTCTTTAGGTGGCCTTGTCCTCCCCCTCATTGCTGCTCACCTCCAGATCCCATCCTTCTTTAGGTGGCCTTGTCCTTCCCCTCATTGCTGGTCACCTCCAGATCCCGTCCTCCTTTAGGTGGCCTTGTCCTCCCCCTCATTGCTGGTCACCTCCAGATCCCGTCCTTTAGGTGGCCTTGTCCTCCCCCTCATTGCTGGTCACCTCCAGATCCCGTCCTTTAGGTGGCCTTGTCCTCCCCCTCATTGCTGGTCACCTCCAGATCCCGTCCTTTAGGTGGCCTTGTCCTCCCCCTCATTGCTGCTCACCTCCAGATCCCGTCCTTCTTTAGGTGGCCTTGTCCTCACCCTCATTGCTGGTCACCTCCAGATCCCGTCCTTCTTTAGGTGGCCTTGTCCTCCCCCTCATTGCTGGTCACCTCCAGCATCCATACAAGCATGATATCTCCTCTTATTGTCACAGGTTAGCCCTCTGAGGAAGCAAGGTAAGGGTAATGCCCATTGCCAGCCATTGCTCAATCAAACCGCAATATGATTGGGCAGCTTTAGAGTACAGCGAATGACACGCAGGCGCTCCTCTTTCTGTATGGGTTTTATTGCATATTTCCATAGTTATATATACACACACATCATAGAAACGTGTTTTTTTTCTAATACTAAACATTCTCATTCCTAATAACTAGATCACCATTATCAAAGCGTCTCGACAGACAGGACACATTTACAAAAGGTTCAGACTTTCGCTTTTTTGGGACTGGATAGTAAAAAGAAATCTTTAAAAAAAATGCACATTGTACAGAACACGTTCCCTAAATCCATCAGAGCAGCTCCAAACCTCACATTGGCACCATATCGACAACTGCCCACATAGAAGAGGTAACTGTGTATATTGCAAACCCTCCATGGCAGCACGCAGGTACACCCCAAGATTCCATGGTCACAACAACAAAAACACCCCAATAATAGAAAACCCGGAAACAAAAGAGGCACTTTGAAAAAATAACCCTAACTGAAATACAAGCGTAAATCTAGAAAAGGAGATGCATCCTATTGGCCAATCAGGGTAGGTTCGGGGAGGATTCTTTATCAGAATAGTTTTTCATGTGAACTTGGTTTACCTTTGATATGGTTCCACACATTTATTTTTACCCAGCGTGCAATTTGAAATTTCAGTTTTAGAATATTTTAGAATATACAGGAATGTGGGGACATAAGACAATAGACGTGGTATCATTAATTTTTGGTTGAGTATTTACAAAAAAAATATGTAATACCATAGGGGGTTGGTTAAAAATAAAGAAAAACAGAGCGGGCTGCACTCAAGGCCTGGGGTGGTGTCCCAGCCATTCCATCATTGTAGAGTGGTGGGGAAGCGTGCTGTATGAGTATTTGCTGCTCCTCCCTCATCTGTGTGCTCCGACCTCCGCATTGATTGAAGACCACTCCCCCACAAGCCTGGGATTTTTTTTAAGGGAAAGCTGGCAACTGTAGCTGGGACTGCACTGGAAAGAAGAACTGTGGGGAGCCCCTAAAGAAAAGCACAGAATAAAACACAGTGGTGGGATCTGGGGCTGCACTGGATCAGGTCTCAGCAAGCCTTTAACCCCTTAGCTGACCCCAAACCTCTTAAATACCTTTCTCTAACAGACGTGAACGATTATTAATCCTAAAAAAGTCAAATGATTATTCTAAAAAAGTCAGATCACTATCAGAATAGCCTAAGTAGCAGTATCCAACCAGGTCCACTTGGGTGCTCCAACTTGTCTTAGAAGATGCAGATGGTGGGGAAAGCGGCAGCCTGGAAAGTCTTTGATCAAATCATTCTGCTGTCAAATTCTGATCAGCGAAATCACAGGACTAAAGAGACTAATCATTTTCAACTTTTACAAACCCACATCTTCCTAAAAACATATTGAGTGAAATAAGTGTTTCAAGTGAAATTTGGGCTGTACTAGGACGCTCATTCACTTGGTGGCATTTGGCTTGGATAGTCTTATTGATGTGGTGGCACTGGAGACAGGAAGTTCAAAAGAAAAACAAGATTTGGAGTTCCCACAGCTAGCTGTTCAGTTCTCATTAGAGGGCGCTCTACGCTTATACTGTAGAACACATCCACCTATTTTAAAAAGCTTTATTTTGTGTTTAAAAGGCAACCTTTTGAAAAAAAAAAAAAAAAAAAAGTTTACTGCTCATTGTTCATGTTAGATCTGAAGTTGCCTTGGCCAAAGTGTCTACATAAAAGCAGCAGCTTGTAGGCATAGTTACCACAACCCCCACAGGAATCCTGATTTCAGAGCCTCTTCTTAAAGCAAGACAAAACTAGCAGCGTCTGGCCTGGAATCTAAAAGCTTTACATCATCACAGCAAGCGTCTATGATTGGATGGGAGCCCATGCATGTGCTGTTGGACCGGGGCGGAGGTAAGCAGATCAGGTGAGTTGGGGGGGGGGGGTTCACACAAAGGGCATCCTGATCCAAGATGCCCTAGGGAAGTGGAACAAAACCCGGGAAAGTAAACAAACCTGAGTTTAGTTCTGCTTAAAATCAGATCGCCTTTCAAAAAAAAAATCAAAGCTTAGTAAATTGCTAAACCCACTTTTTGACAGTCAGTGACATAACCTTATTGAGAGGGATTAACACAATGCAGCTGTTTGGAATAGCAGATTTAGCACTCCTAAACATGCATGGCAGCGGCCATCTTGCCATACAGTCATCATCTCTTATTTCTAGCCAGAAGTAGTAAGCCTTCAGCTGTAATGACTCAAAAAAGTACATTGTATACATTGTATCCCCTGACTGAATGCTTTTTGGCATCCACCTCCATAGACATACATTGTAACGGCTTCCCTCAGATAAATGTCTTATGATACATTAGTGATTTATTCTGTGTTTTTATGTGTAAAAAATGACAGACAAGCTTCTCGTTTCTGAGGCATATTATCTCTCAATTCGGTGTGAATTGCTGCAGGCAAAGCCCCCCCCCCCCCCCCCATTCCCATGTGTAAGCAGGGCTATCAGGTGTGTGGCAAGATGGCCGCCCCCATGTAATTCTAGAGTGAATAATCTTTACGCCATTCCACAACATCAGCAGCATGGGGGTTAAGCCCTATCACACCGATTATGCCACTGATCATAAGCGCTGAAGCCATTGACTAAACGTTCTTTTATTGACTGGAGGTCCGCTTTAGGACATGTGCAAGTTAGACCACTAAGAATCAAACAGTGAGGAGGACAGTGTGCAGAGACAAAGAGAAAGAAATATTATGTATTGTATAAAGACAAATAAATTAATAAAATAGTATTTTAGTGTCACCCAAAGATGTATTTATTTTTTTTTCAAAATTTCTGGCACAAGCAAAAAATGAAGACAGGGATAGGTTGGGCAGGCCATAGTTTATGCACCTGATGTGACATGTTTGTTTATATGTTTAAAGCAGACCTTCAGCATCATTTAATGAAAAGCCCAAACCCTTAATAAACTATTCCTCAGCATCTAAAATAAACATGTAACGTTTTTAATCGCTTACTTTTTATATTTTTTCCTTCACTGGCCTGCAACTCTGTTCAGCACTCTAGGATGCGGGGCGCCGCCATCTTGGCTCAGTAGCATCACATATTGAGAAGAGGAGAGAGGTCAAAGTGCAGGGGAGCGAGGATATAGCTGTGCTTTGCACAAACATAGCAGAGCTGGGGTCAGGAAAAGGTCAGCAATCCCATAAAGTGAAGCGGCACAGTCAGAAGACACTTCCTGTTTGCAGGCACCTCCATGGGCCACCATCTTGGATGTTTAGTCTCATAACATGCAGTAGATGCAGGTAGGATGATTTTTAATGTGAGCAATCTGTATGTCCAGGTGTGGGAAACATATAAGATAGACTCTTATTCAGGGTGAAGGTCTGGTTTAAGATGGGCGCCACCACTGTGAAAAAGTTCACAATAGTCCTAGAAGAGAAGGATGGCAGCCAACACTAAAGGCACCTTTTAAATATAATTGATGTTGGTACCCTTATACTGAGGCTTACTTTTCCTGGTTAAAGGTTGACAGTCTCCATCTTTTTCTTATCTGGTACCAGCCAAAAAATGTTTGGGGGAAGTTTTATTATCCGAGACATCAGGATATAGGTGATAAATAATCATTCATATCAGAGCACCTCTGATAGGAAAGCATTGCTTGGAGTTTCCTAACAACTGTAGCAAACTCGCATCATTTCTGTAAATGGTCCTTCAGAAACAATAAGATCTACTGAAAACCCAGCATGGCTCACACCACTTGTTCATGTCAACCCCTTCAGCCAATGTTACATACAGGCTTCATGGTGGGAGGTTCTGGCCAATAATCCTCCTGGCCAGACCCTGAATCATGGAGATGTACATGGTTTGGAATACAGGAGGAAAGCATGTAAACACAGTGGCGGCCCTGTATGGGCTGTGCTGCGTTCTGTACAGAATGTGCTTCGAAAAGTACAGTAGCCTCAGAGCCTAAACAGAAATAGTGTTACCCCTCTAGAGACCCTCAGAAGACTAGAGGCATAGATAAATAAAATATCTAAAAGCAGAATCTAGGAAAAGCTTTTAAACACAAAGGGAAGCCAATTTATAATTATACAAAAGAGCAACAGATTCACACCCAAGCCAACCAATCACATATCTGGCAGCCTGCCATTGGTTACTGCACATCTCGATCCTCTATGTCATAACAATGTAATCGTCCAGTCACCCATCACTGTTTATTCTCATAGCTACAAGAGCGATTGCCGAGGAGGTTGCCATTGATTAAGAAAGCAGTTGCCGTGTATTGCTAAGAAACAAAATATTGTAACGCTAAGATCTCTAAAAATATTGCGAGGTCTGTTTAAAAGGAAGATATCGTCACCACTACAACATCTCTATAAAAGAGAAGTAAAACAGTGTATAAGCATATTAAAGCAATAAATAAAATACAAAATAGTCCTAAAATATTGCAAACATATATTTGTTGTTTCCCAAGAGGTATGCTGCCCAGCGCACCTGGAGAATGGAAGGTAATATATTGGCCCTGGTTACACCTAATACGTTATTGACCTAAACAGATGGACAAGACGTACATGAAAGGAGGGACACCTCCACAAATACCTGTGGTGAATTAAAATATAGACGCTGATGCTACTAACCACCTGCTGAATGTGGCTGTTGCCTGGCGTCACCGTGAGTCGCTATCCTGGAACCTATGTGCCAGTCAGGAGAAGCAAAGGGCCAAGGTGGAAAGTGCAGCTTTAGTGTGTGGTGCAATGCAGATTACAAAATAAAAACATTAACATGAGCACAAAGTTTCTATTGGAACAAGTTTGCACTGAAGTAAATATAATAAAAAGAGAGGCAATAGATTTTTGTGGTGTGAAGCTGTAAACAACCTAAAAACCTTTAAAAAAGAAATTAAG
Source organism: Gastrophryne carolinensis (assembly GCA_027917425.1). Classification (NCBI taxonomy): domain Eukaryota; kingdom Metazoa; phylum Chordata; class Amphibia; order Anura; family Microhylidae; genus Gastrophryne; species Gastrophryne carolinensis. The sequence continues at coordinate 51,396,566 of CM051244.1, read as the reverse complement.
CGGTAGGGTTTTTATAAGCCTATAGCAGTCCTGCGCCACTCTGTGCACCACCTGGCGGCGACAGTCCTGCGCCGCTCTGTGCACCGCCTGCCAGCGGCAGTCCTGCGCCACTCTGTGCACCGCCTGCCAGCGGCAGTCCTGCGCCGCTCTGTGCACCGCCTGCCAGCGGCAGTCCTGCGCCGCTCTGTGCACCGCCTGGCGGTGACAGTCCTGCACCGCTCTGTGCACCGCCTGCCAGCAGCAATCCTGCGCCACTCTGTGCACCGCCTGGCGGCGACAGTCCTGCGCCGCTCTGTGCACCGCCTGCCAATCTGTGTTATTGCCCAGGCCAAAAAAAAAAAAAAAGTAACACCTTTTGTCCCCGGTTGATGATCACTGCTAGTCTGATCTAAGTCCAGCGACTTCTAGCAATCTGGTAAGATTCAGAGCACCAGACCAACAGCGGTCAGCTGTTGAGGAGAGGAGTTAAAGCATTTGTGGTGCTTTATTTAATACAGCAGGCCACATTTACCAATGGTGCTTACTAAAAAAAATAATAAATAAAATGAGGAGCCAAACCGATCGACCAACAGATCAAGCACTGCCTTCTTTTAAAGCAAGAGTCAAGGCAAAGTATATAATTATTATACCCGGATATTGCTTACAGGGGAAGCACTGTTCATGTGATGAACCGACCAGTCAGTCGCCTGTAGCCTGGAGACAATGGAAGCTGCATTTTAGAAGAAACTGTTGCCACCAAGGCAGCCGAGAGGGGGGGGGGGGCGCTGCCCAGTGATTCTGAAGATTCATAAAGAGCAGGAAGTACCTTATGGGTCATTTTTTGCTTTGTCTTGGCCAGCGCTTTGTTATTTTTATTTCTAGCTGGGTGCTGTGCTTACCCTTACTCACCACAATAAATATACTACCTTAACATGAAAGGAGCACTGTTGTGAAAAAATGACCCAATCGTAAAAATCCATATAAATACGCTGGATGGCAGGAGGAGGGGTCACTTATACACCCAACATCAAGAAATATCCAGCCAGGCTTGTCTCTTATTTTAATGGATGGAAGAGGACATCAGGGCTGACAGGTTCTGTCACCCCTCATAGACTAAACCTGTCACCCCTGGATTTTGTTCCTAACATGTGAGAATAAACCAGAAGCTTGGCGAGAGATTTATTAGGTTTGGTTGTACCTGTGACCTCTCTTCTCATTAGCCAGCGTGTTTATGTGGATTCAGTAGCGGCAGTGTCATGGATGCTCCAGCAGTCACGACCCCTTAATCCACTAGTTCCAGGCACATCCAGCTTGGTTGGAAATCGTAGCCATGGTATCACAGGGAAGATGGGGTTTGGCTCACCAGGAATAGCCACTCAAAAAAAAAAAACACATCTACCTTCCTCTACCTACTTTTTGCTGTTGCTGGGAGTGGTGTTCACATGGCCCGACAGCTTCTGTGCATTGCATCAACTAACAAGACTAAATAACAATAAAAAAATACAGAAAACAATACAGAATACTGGTCCAGTAAAGTTCTAGGAGATGCTGTGACCCTTCATGTCAGGTCATGTCCTGCTTCACTTTGAATAGTAGTATTATAAAATAGTCATGTAACCGGTAGCTTGGTAATGACCCCCTCCCCCCAAGGGGCTGTATTAGCACTGATCCCAGCAAAGCACCCGTGTAAAGTGATCCGGCATTGTATAGTGTTCACCAGGCAAACTAAATTGCTACCTCTTACATATTTTCATTTACGGATATATTAAATATATTTTTAACCGTTTATGGTTTACTATTAATCTTCTTCCACATTTAAAGTGCATGTAACCTGTGTTAAGTGGAGGCAGACATTTTGTCGCTAATAAAGCCAGGAGACCATTTCATAACAGACTGAAGTTACATCACAAAAGATGTTTTGGATGGAGAAAGCAAGGGTTACATGATCTACCAGGGGAACTGTATTAAAAAATGGACTACCAAAAAAATTGGGGGGTGGGGAAGGCCTCTGTTTGAGCCCTGGTGCCCTAGTGACTTAAGTGCTGATGTCAACAGTCCCTGGTCTTTCTTGGCAATGTGGGGCATTTTGATTATATGGACCTACATGACAAGAAGGACAAGGAGGTGGAAGGACCCTGAGGTGCTTGAGGAAGGAGAGGCGAGCTTTGCTTTCTCACTGCCATTTTACCTTCCCCTCTCTTTACAAGTTTGCGTCAATTCTGCACCCCCGATCTCAGATGAAAAGAGGTGTCAACAACAAGTTCTGATTATGGCAGAACCATTAGTGGGTTTGAATACTTGACTTTGTCCTTGTGCCACCCCAGCTTCCTGTTGAGTCATAGACACTGCAAAAAAAAAGACAAAAAAAAAGGAAAACCTTTACCTAAAAATAACCCTTCTTTGTTCCATAAATGATTTGGGTAATGTCAACTATAAGGACACCTCTAGTCACACCTTGTACTTGATGACATCCCTCGAAAAAAAAAGGTGCATCCTCTACACAGGTGTGCTACTCTGTGACAGTGACGACACTTGTAACCCATTCATTTACTAGAATTTCTGTGGGTCTGGGGTCTCAGATCAACTATGTGAGACCGAGTCTGTTTCTACACTTTCTTGTAACAAAATGGCTGCCTCCACCAAGCAGGACATGGCTACACTTTAAAGACAAATCTTATTAAAAAAAAAAAAAAAAAATTCAGAATAGGAATGCAGCCGCCATAATTGGCGGAAGGTGGTTTGTGCTTTTGCACTCTAATTTGGTTATAAAACATGAAACATTTTTCCACAGTGGCTCTGTATACATGTGTCTGTACACATAAACACACAATACCGCAATAAATCACACATTCAGTATGTGCAAGAAGTCCTCCAAATTATATACATATAGGTGTGTGCAGCTGTATAAAATGTTTTAGGCAAATACATAGGCACACACAATATTTTACATAGACTACATATGTACACACACGCCTTGCCCTCATTTTAGAAGTGAGGTCATCAATGGCCATGACTACCAAAGGTCTCTAGAAGAAGGCGGCAGCAGCAGCGGCGGCTTAATAATTCAGCTTCATTACAGGCCTCTCCCGGTTGCTGTCTGTCGTCTGGCTAACGATACGTTTGCGGTTCCTTTTAAGTTTGGAAAGGTCCTTATCAAAGACTTCTCCCGATCGAAGGGCGGATACAAGATCATCAAACTCTCCTTCCTCCTCTCCGTTTTCCTTGGCCTTCCTGGCTTTCCGCTCCCGTTCACGCTGCTCTTTAAGCTGCGGGTAAGAAGTAAATATTAAAGCCAAACAAGAATATGTCCAGAAGCTACAGTACACACTAGGGTCGATTCAGAGACAGGTGACAATTCTCACTTTTTTTAGGAGAGAAAACTGCCATTCACTTGGCAGTAGACTTAATTGTCTACTGGGTGTAAATTGTCACCTGTCTCTGAATCAGCCCCAAGGTAGACAATGAAAGTCAATGACAGTTTTCTCTCCTAAAAAAGGAGTTCTCATCTGGCTCTGAATCTACCCCACTGTCCTATCAATGCCTTCTGATAAAGAAGACCTTAGCATCGACTGCACCCGGCAAGTTCTGTACCGCCCTCCTCACACATATGGACACACATTTCTGTTTATAATTTTAGACCTTAGGTCGGCTTTGAATTGCGTGAGCCAAGGAAATCATCAGAACCAGGATCGGATGGCACCACTGGAACAAAAAACAGGGTCTGTACTGGTCACTGCCTTTCAATCCTGTTAAACAGGTTGACTTGATACAAGGTGATGACCCACGTGTCCAATCATTAGGAATGCCTGGACCATCCTGAACTGGATTGGAATCTTTTACCAAAATGGATTAAACGTTACATTTTTTACTTCATCCTCCACAGGCCGCTGGAGCGCTGAACCCCCCTCTTTTATCAATAAAGAACTACACCCTTTATGGGAGCATTTGGTAGAAGTTGGGCTTTAAAAGAACATCCATGAGTGTCATCAGGTCTGAAAGGTGGTCACCAGCACAAATACACAGTTCTACTGGACCAATGCAGGGAGCAGGATGGACACTGTCTGCCAGGCAGGAGGGGATCCTGCAGTGACTGTCCAAGTGCTGGGGCCCATTGCCCTAACTTTGCCTCCGAATAAGGCTTTTTAGTGTTCGTTCCCTTTAAAAAAGGGTAAAAATGTCTAAACTCCAGGAGTCAAAAATACAGTTCTGTGAAACTCACCTGAATTGTTTTTGAGTATATCCAGTCCAGGTCGTCCCAGTGATGACATGTGGGTATTCCACCCCCAGGGGGCGCTCGACTGCAAAAATTAAAAGCTGTTGCTCCTCCCAGCCCCCTATAAAGGCAGGTGTCCCTCTATCATTCCCCAGTGGTTAAAAAGCAGTAAAAGAGGAGACAGGCCGGAAGGCCAAGAAACCATGTTACTTCACATAGCTTCAGCTTGTACTCTCTCTAAACAAAACTTAAGGACTCAAATCCAAGAATAAAAAATGGTATCACCATAACAGGCAAACAGATAATGAACAAGGGCGGGGTGGGGCGACCTGGACTGAATATACTCAAAAACAATTCTACAGGTGAGTTTCACATAATTCTATTTTTCCCTATATCCAGTCCAGGTCGTCCCAGTGATGACATGTGGGACATCCAAAAAAAGTGTCCATATAGGGCAGGATCTCCAGTGCGGAACAGCATGTAGTTCATTTCACTACTGCCTGAAGCACCTTTCGGCCAAAGACAGCGTCAGCTGAGGTCCTGACATCAATTTTGTAGAACTTTGTAAAAGTATGAACTGGTTCATCCGATGCCTGGTGTTGAAAAGGCCAAGAGGCACCAATAGCTTTGGTAGAATGAGCTGTGATTCGAAAAGGGGGTTTCTTCCCCTTGGCAGAATATGCTTGCACCACCGCCTGTCTGATCCACCTACTGAGAGTGGACTTGGCTGGTGGCAAACCTTTCCTAGGACCCTCTGTTAGGACAAAGAGCAAATCCGATTTCCTGAAGGACTCAGTCGCAACCAGGTAATACTTAATGGCTCTGACCACATCCAAGGCATGAAGGGTCCTTTCCTTGGAATTAGCCGGTGCAGGACACAAGGGAGGTAAGACAACTTCCTCATTAAGGTGAAAGGGAGAAACGATCAGGTTTAAAGCGAAAAACCACCTTATCCTTATGCCGCTCAAAATAGGGAGGATTCATACAAAGCGCGGCCAGCTCTGACACGCGACGCACCGAGGTGATCGTTACCAAAAAAGGCCACCTTGAGAGTCAAAATAGACAATGCAGCATCGCACAGAGGTTCGAAGGGAGGACCCTGAGGAGCAGACAGTACTAAATTCAAGTCCCACACCGGTAATACTGACTTACGCGGTGGCCGGACATGGGTAACTCCCTGGAAAAAGGTCTTGATCAACCTATGATTGGCAATGGATCTCGGGAAGAAGATGGCTAAGGCCGAGACCTAGCCATTGAGGGTACTCAGTTGAAGACCCAGGTCTAAGCCGTGTTGTAAAAACTCCAGAATCCTAGAAATAGAAAATGTGCGGCAAGGGAGACTCTTGGTCTCGCACCAAGCAATATAGGTGTGCCAAACCCTGTAGTATGTCAGGGGAAGACTTCTTCCGTGCCCGAATCATGGTATGAACAACCAGGGCCGACAGCCCCTTGTCCGTCAGGATTGAGGTTTCAATAGCCAGGCTGTCAAAGCCAGCGTCTGTAAATTGGGGTGTCGCAGAGACCCCTGAGTGAGAAGCCCTGGGTCGTCGGGCATGATGTAGCGATCCACCGACATCTGAACTATGTCCGCAAACCAACTCCTTCTCGGCCAGCGAGGAGCCACCAGGATAGTCGGTACCCCTTCCTGAGCTATCTTGCGCAGCACTCTGCCCAAGAGTGGAAACAGAGGGAATGCATAAAGGAGCCTGAACTCCGTCCAGGGAATTGCCAGAGCATCTGAGGCAATGGCCAGAGGATCTCAAGAGGGAGACGAACCTTGGGAGCTTGCGATTGTGTCTGGACGCAAACAGGTCCACGTCCGGCTGACCCCAGCGGAGACACAGAGCGTGAAAAGTCTTGTTGCTGAGGGACCATTCCCCCAGGCGTGAGGCGCTCCTGCTCAGGGATTCTGCCTCCTTGTTTTCTACCCCGGGAATGTAAACCGCCGAGATACAGGGAACATTCTCCTCTGCCCAAGTCAGAATCTGGGTCACCTGCTTGAGGGCTCGCTTTCTCTGAGTCCCGCCCTGGTGATTGATGTAGGCGACAGCACGACAGCATTGTCCGAGCGAACCTGGATCGCACGACCACTTAAATGGGGAGTCAAGCGAAGCAACACCAACCAGATCGCTCTCAGCTCCAAGTGATTTATGGGTAAGCGGTTCTCCTGCGGTCCCCACTGACCAAAAAGGTTCCTGGAGTCCAACTACCACAAGAGGGACTGTCTGGCCAGGGGGGACAGTGAAAATTCTTATTCCAACCACTCCTGCATCCGGTTCCAGCTGGTCAGTAGGTTCAATTGAAGAGGTCTCATGTGATATTGGGCGAAGGGCACCGCCTCGAAGCATGACACCATGTGGCCCACCAATCTCATCCCCAGGCGTATCAACGGCCGCTGACAGGACAGCAAGGCCTGCACCTGCGTCTGGAGGCCCAAAACCTTCTGCTGTGGCAGATTCCCAGGAAGGATCCCACTGTTGAGGGAGTGATAAAAGACTTTGGGTAATTGATTACCCAGCTGAAGGCCTCCAGGGTTGACAACACCGTCCGAGTATCGCTCTCGGCCTGCTGCAAGGACTGGGCCGCAATCAGCAAGTCGTCCAGATAGGGTAGCACACGAATGCCCTGGTTCCTCAAAATAGCCATGATGCCTGCCAGCACCTTGGTGAAGACACGGGGGGCTGAGGATATCCCGAATGGAAGTGCCACAAACTGGTAATGATGATCCTTCAGAGCAAACATCAGGAACTTCTGATGCCCCTGGAAAATTGGGATGTGCAGATAAGCATCCCTGATGTCCACCGTGGTCATGAAGTCGCCGGGATAGGTCTTAACGTTCCGTCCTTCTTGGGAACCGTGAACAGTTTGGAGTAACAACCTTGACCCTGTTCCCGACGAGGTACAGGGCAAATCACACCTAACCGCAGGAGGTGTTGCACGGCCATTCTCAAGCCCTGTGCCTTCAATGGGTTTTGGGATATCCAAGTCCGGACAAACTTTGTGGGCGGCCTGACTGCCAGCTCTATTTTGTAACCGGAGGACACAACCTCCTGAATCCCCCGATCCGAGACGCGCCGTCTCCAGATTTGAGCAAACAGCAGAAGCAGTCGGATGGGTGAGGGCGCCCCCTCATGCCTGAGGGGACTTGGCAGGGGGTTTGGATTTGGCTCCCCATGCGGAACTGGTTCGGCCACGGGACCTACCTCTACCCCAGGTATCTCTGCGGCCACCTGAAAAAGAAGAGCCTCTTCCCCCTCGAAAGGGGCGATAGACAGAGGAGTTCCGAAAGGGCCAAGCAGGCTTCCGTCTCTGAGGGAGTCTACCATCCTTGACCAGGAGGTCCAGATGTTCCCCAAACAACCTGTGCCCCACAAAGGAGATACTCGTAAGAGACTTCTTGGCCGCAGCATCAGCAGACCATAGCCGCAACCAGAGCGAGCGGCTGAGTGCAACAAGCAGGGCCGAAATCCTGGCACCAAGCTGGACACATCGTCCATGGCAGAGACAACAAAGGCAATAAAATCCACGCAGGCCTTGAGGTCTTTATACTCCTCTGCCCGCTTGCGAGCCTTAGCTCTATCCACGAGATGTCTCACCTTCTTTCTGATGGCCAGAGAGACAATAGCCGCAAAGGTGAAGGCATGACAGACCAGCTGATCCATACGCTTGTCAGCCGGGTCACGTAAGGAAGCGGTATCCGGTGACGGCATAATAGTAGTGTTGGACAACCCCAAAAGAAAAATGGGCCTGCTCCGGAAAAAAACCCGCCTCTGTCTTTCGGGGCTAAACAAATCAACTTGCTTCCTCTTGGCCGCTCTGGGAGGAACAATGTGTAATGTCTCAAATACTGAGGCAAGCAACTTCTCCGTATCATCAGGGAGCCACGCATCCTCGTCCGAGGAAGAATCAGACATACTGTCATCGCCAGCAGAATAATCCGCCGTGGAACGGGAATCATCTGGCAACTCACCTTCCTCCACAGAGCCCAGATCATCAAAAAGATCCTCATTGTCTGAGTAAACGGGCTCAATGTGCCGTTTCTTACTCGTGGATTTCTTGGGAGCCGTCCGCGAGATCTGTCTCTCGAGATTGGCCACAAGGCACTAATGGCCCAAACCTATATGATCCCTCTTAATAAAGGAATGGGGGACCGGGAGGAACCACAACCTTCAATCACTAGGCCCAACCTAAACAAAAAATAAAGAGGACCATCAGACTCCCACAAGCGTATGCAGAATACAAGCAAACGATTGTTAGCAAGAGGGACTCACGGCAACGACAGGAGAGCGATATGCGACCAGACAACGGCAGCAGCAGTGTCACCAGAGAGAGAACGCAGCACGCCTCAAACACACCGGCTTCTGGAGCGTTCCTCAAGGGGCGGGCCACACCGCGATGACGCGAAAAGCGTCAGCGTACGGCTCCGCCCCCTGTCTGTCAGAGCCGCACGTGCGCCATCCCCCCCCTCACAGCGTATGTGACGAGACAAGATGGAGGGGAGCGAAGAACAGCAGCTCGAGAGGAACCGCTAGGGAGTGGGGGAGGCAAGGATGAAAAGCTCCAAGAGCAGCCCAAGTAACGGTGCACAGTCAAAAAAAAGCACAGCACACATAATAAAGCTTGTGGGATGGGAGGGATATACAGGCAACATCAGCCCCTTTACATGTGGTTCCCCCAGTTAGGCTCACCATCAGCCTATGGCGGTTACCCATTAAACAGAGTCTGCGGCCCAGAGCCAAGCTCTGCCAAAAACGCCTGACCCCGGCGTTCTCCCTACCGTCACAATCCCGAGGCAGCCAGCAGCTGGGAGGCAAGAGTGGGTCTCACGGGATCAATGGGAATAGGGCCCGCAGCGGCCGATGGGCTAGGGGGCCCGGGTCTGCTGCCAAAATCCGAGAGAGAGTATCCAAAGATCTTCAGCAGCCAGAATGCAAGATGAACACTGGGGAATGATAGAGGGACACCTGCCTTTATAGGGGGCCGGGAGGAGCGACAGCTTTTGATCTTGCAGTCGAGCGCCCCCTGGGGGCGGAATACCTACATGTCATCACTGGGACGACCTGGACTGGATATAGGGAAAATATGCCCATTACAAAAGGCTCGGGAGATACCCTATAACACAATAATAAATACACACTGCAGGAACGATCGTCCTTACCCCAGTGGTTCTTTAGTGCCAGGCGAAAAAACAATTTGGATTCCTAAGGGTGAACAGAAGTCCGGTCGTTTTAGCGTAGAACTAAATAGCACCGCAGGCACTTTTTTAGGGTTTTTGTCACCCGTTATTTACAATGGTGTCTTACATGGATATGATGTCCAGGCAGCTTTTAGCTTCATGGGTAAAAGATTCAGATTTGGCCTTGTACATGGCTTGCTATTAGGTTTAGCACTGCCTACAAGTATGATTGCTTCAATGTTAATTATGTTTGTTGGGGTTTCTATCCATGAAGGAAATTGGCATCCAGTGTGTGTTCCCAGTTTTTGGATTACAATGTCTTGGTAATTACTGCATTTTTATTGAACCTTGGAGTAGCTTTGACACTTACCTGACATTTTTCTCTTTTTCGCATGAGCTTACATCCACTGGCTGTTCCGTGCAGTGGTTTTAATATTGTATTTTTTGTATGTGCTTTATTCAATAAAGATTTACTGTATATATATATATATATATATATATATATATATATATATATATATATATTTGTTCATTGTTGGTTGTAGAATTTTGTACCTGGGTGCCCCGTTTTTTTGTTGTACTTCAAGGTACTACAGCGGTTTTGGAGTTATTTTGGTCCAAATTGTTCATTTACAGATTGAGGTCAGGAACTGGATTTTAGGAGAGGAAGGATAATAGGGGCCGAGCACAGGGTTTTTTCTTTACACTACAATATTTTATATACTTATCTTGTCCAGGGCCACACTTTGTCTAAAATTAGCCCTGCCTATGATAAAATCAGCAGCTATTTCAAACCCGGTCAAGTTTTGTTTGGTGCTTTGTTTTCAACTAACCCCTCTTGGTGTTCGGCTGTGAAATGTTTTTGGGGGAAAAAAAAACATAATTTGCTGAGTGGTAAACAAAGTTTTAATTAGAGCCACATACAAAACAGCTCTGGTAATAGGAGCCAAGGGGATTTATGACCTACTGTAGAGACTGTCCCTGTATACTGTGTGCTATAATCACGGGATGCAGCATATGGCGTTAAATGATTCCATCATGCCGGACTCAAGGAGAGAACTGCCACTTCAAAGCTTCCAGCCATGATTAGCTAAAGATGTTTCCTTTATTGAACATCTGATATCTGTCTTGCGGGAACTCAGTCTCACTCAATCATGTTAATTAAAGACAAGAGCCGTATGACGCTGAACAAGTTGAAGCGGACAATTTGCTACCCCAACAATGACTTCACTCTGGAAAAACAAGTGCCTTCACCTTGCAACAGGAAAGACAATGGGTATGGCCCAATTCCACTGCAGCTAGTCCCAAGGATATTTGCTATGCGAGTTAACGACACAATGAACACCTCCTAAACATCTATAATAAATAAATGGAAAACCTGTGCCTAGCACCAACATCAGGATATTGTTGGCACAGTGTAACCTAGTGCTTTTCAACCTTTTTATACCAAGCACCCCTTTGGGACAAGTTCCACCAAGGATGCGATCAGTAATAAAGATTACCAAAATCGTAGGTCAAGGGACACACAGAACTTTTAAAGCTAGAAGGAATAATGTATGACTGCTAGAATATTATACCAGACCAGTGGGACCCCCTTATTGGTGCACCACTGAACATTGTTGTTTACCCTTTTAACCTTCAGCATAACCCCCACCTTGTAGTATGCATCCCAGTATCCTAGATAATTAAGTCCTTTGACCCACCTCCCATATTTAGGTCCACCTCAAAATCTTACGGTCACAATATCCTTTTCTTTTGCCAACTGTTCTATGGTGAAACATTTGCCCCCCCTCTTTAACTACTCCTAGATGGTCTCACTGGTGCTATGCTCACTGTTGCTTTTGTTCCAGATCACTGCAGTCATGTCATAAAAGATATAAAGACCACAGTTGAATCCCCAGGGGACACAGGGAAAGATCATCTTATAAGAGCAACTGTTGAAGGATTTAATGAGGAACATCGGACCAAAAATAAAAAGGGGACGATCCCCCCCAGCAGCCCCTACTTACCTTTTGGATGTCGCCTCTGCCTGCTGCGGGACATCCGGCGTCTTCAGCTTTAGCCATGCTCTTCAAAGTCCAGCACTGCTTAGCGCAGTCTCATGGGATTTCGGGCGGCTCCACTGCATCCCATTTATGCGAGCTGCGCAGGTGCGAGATTGGGGCTGCACGAAGTGCCTGATGGGATGCAAGATGGCCCCAGTCGGAAGGACGCCCAGAATCTGAGGGATCCAGAAGATGGATCCCCTGGCGAGGTGAATAAACATTGCCCAAAGATACGACCGGAGGGGGGAGGCAGCAGGTCGGTGAGGTTTGGGGGGAGGTTTTAACCCCCCCCCCCCCCCCCGATGTTCCTCTTTAAGACTATAATACCTATGGTCAGTACAGACCAGCTAAGGAGCAGGAGTAAAAAGAAAGGTCAAAGCCTTAGACCCATATAAATCAGCTAATGAGCAGGGGAGGAGTTTACAAGTTGTACAGACCAAACATAGCCAAGAAACCATCCAATGGTCCATCACACCAGCATCAGCTCCTGCTCCAAGCTAGCTCACAAGTACCCCATTAGGTCTGGTCCAAATAGATGACTCTTAGCATTTGACAAAAAATAACTTTTTCCCCCCTCAGATATCATTAAAGTTCTACTTTTACCATTGTTGGTCAATCATGTGACCGGTGACATCACACTTTATTAACAATAAAATTCTCTTCTGTGGGAAAGTTTCTAACCTGAGCCTCCATCCGTGTTCTTCGTTCCTCCTCTTCCTTCCTCTTCCTCATGTTCTCGTTTTCCTGTTTGGCCTCGGACAATGCCTGGAGAAACTGATCGAAAATCCCAAAGAACTCATCAGGCTGTATCTTGTTTGTTTCCTCTCCAAAATGTTTGGCTGACTTTACAAACTGCAAGAATTAAAAGAGGAAAGAAACATTTTCAAAACAAAAGATTAAAGATGGCCGCCCAGCTAATTATGTCCATCAGATGGAAAAAAAAAAGCGATGCTAAGACAAGTTCCCAAAACCCAGATGGCTCCGTCTCTTGGCAACCAAGACCAGGCTTTTAAGCTGTTCTACCAGTGGAGCAACAACCAGTTCAACGACTAGAGAGCCACCCAAACACAAAGTGGCCTAATTTTAACAAATCCACATAAACATCTCAAAGAACTTACATTATATACTTCCTTACTTATATACCCTGCATGGAACAAAGAGAGCCACATGGGGAATTGCATTTTAAAGCAGTGTTCCACAACCTCCTCCCCTCAACAGGACAGGTTTCTGAATTTTAACTGCCCGTGTCCAGAGCCATTCTGGGCGGGAGTAAAGATCTGTATATTCATGCATATGGATTTTATTAGATCATCTTAATAGTACATGAGCATGTCCAGTGTTCAAGCACCTGCTCATGTTAGTGCCCAAGGCTTTAATACAAAGAGCAAACCAGTTGACAATGGTGCTGGTTATTGCAAAAGAAGCAAGAATCAGACATTCCCACTCCAAGGATCGTCGGCCCAGTGCCATAAATGCTTCCAAGTGCAGTAAGCAGAATTAAGGGCATAGATCTATAAAGGGGCTCAGACAAACTATACTTCTGTAGGTCAATAGGCCAACCCAAATGCTGGTTTTAATGAGGCACTTCCGAATCCATACCAGGCACATGTAACCAAGGCTTTATTCTGACCCCACTTATGCTTCATCGCCCCCCAAATGCAGTCATTATGGCCATCTGTTTAATACTCTCCAGCAATGCTCAAAATATGGGCAAAAGGCACTGTATCCAGGTTTCTGTGGGCCCCTAGTACTGGGACTATAAAGGGTGTCTAGAAACTGGTTTGAGGCAGTAGGGGCGGAAGATGGAGCACTCACACAGGGTGCCATCATCCTATGGCTGCAGATGGGGAACCAGACTTGCGTCTCACCAGTGAAGTTTGGATGTAGCTCCTCTGCTTTCCCTTTTGCGCAGCCCCTCCTCTGCTTTCCCTTTTGCGCAAACCTCTCCTCCGCTTTTCCTTTTGCGCAGCCCCTCCTCCGCTTTCCCTTTTGCGCAGTCCCTCCTCTGCTTTCCCTTTTGCGCAAACCCCTCCTCCGCTTTTCCTTTTGCGCAGCCCCTCCTCCCCTTTCCCTTTTGCGCAGTCCCTCCTCCGCTTTCCCTTTTGCGCGGCCCTCACTCCCCTTTCCCTTTTGCGCAGCCCCTCCTCCCCTTTCCCTTTTGCGCAGCCCCTCCTCCCCTTTCCCTTTTGCGCAGCCCCTCCTCCCCTTTCCCTTTTGCGCAGCCCTCCCTCCCGTTTCCCTTTTGCGCAGGCCCTCCTCTGCGTTCCCTTTTGCGCAGCCCTCACTCCGCTTTCCCTTTTACGCAGCCCCTCCTCCCCTTTCCCTTTTGCGCAGCCCCTCCTATGCATTCCCTTTTGCGCAGCCCCTCCCCGCGCTCCCTTTTGCGCAGCCCCTCCCCTGCTTTCCCTTTTGCACTGCCCCTCCTCCGCTTTCCCTTTTGCGCAGCCCCTCCCCCGCTTTTCCTTTTGCGCAGCCCCTCCCCGCTTTTCCTTTTGCGCAGCCCATCCCCCGCTTTTCCTTTTGCGCAGCCCCTCCCCCGCTTTCCCTTTTGCGCAGCCCTTCCCCCGCTTTCCCTTTTGCACAGCCCTTCCCCCGCTTTCCCTTTTGCACAGCCTCTCCTCCCCTTTCCCTTTTGCGCAGCCCCTCCTATGCATTCCCTTTTGCGCAGCCCCTCCCCGCGCTCCCTTTTGCGCAGCCCCTCCCCTGCTTTCCCTTTTGCACTGCCCCTCCTCCGCTTTCCCTTTTGCGCAGCCCCTCCTCCGCTTTCCCTTTTGCGCAGCCCCTCCCCCGCTTTTCCTTTTGCGCAGCCCCTCCCCGCTTTTCCTTTTGCGCAGCCCATCCCCCGCTTTTCCTTTTGCGCAGCCCCTCCCCCGCTTTCCCTTTTGCACAGCCCTTCCCCCGCTTTCCCTTTTGCACAGCCCTTCCCCCGCTTTCCCTTTTGCACAGCCCTTCCCCCGCTTTCCCTTTTGCACAGCCCTTCCCCCGCTTTCCCTTTTGCACAGCCTCTCCTCCGTTTTCCCTTTTGCACAGCCTCTCCTCCGTTTTCCCTTTTGCACAGCCTCTCCTCCGTTTTCCCTATTGCACAGCCCCTCCTCCGTTTTCCCTATGGCACAGCCCCTCCTCCGTTTTCCCTATTGCACAGCCCCTCCTCCGTTTTCCCTATTGCACAGCCCCTCCTCCGTTTTCCCTATTGCACAGCCCCTCCTCCGTTTTCCCTATTGCACAGCCCCTCCTCCGTTTTCCCTATTGCACAGCCCCTCCTCCGTTTTCCCTATTGCACAGCCCCTCCTCCGCTTTCCCTATGGCACAGCCCCTCCTCCGCTTTCCCTATGGCACAGCCCCTCCTCCGCTTTCCCTATGGCACAGCCCCTCCTCCGCTTTCCCTATGGCACAGCCCCTCCTCCGCTTTCCCTATGGCACAGCCCCTCCTCCGCTTTCCCTATGGCACAGCCCCTCCTCCGCTTTCCCTATGGCACAGCCCCTCCTCCGTTTTCCCTATGGCACAGCCCCTCCTCCGCTTTCCCTATGGCACAGCCCCTCCTCCGTTTTCCCTATGGCACAGCCCCTCCTGCATTTTCCCTATGGCACAGCCCCTCCTCCGCTTTCCCTATTGCACAGCCCCTCCTCCGCTTTCCCTATTGCACAGCCCCTCCTCCGCTTTCCCTATTGCACAGCCCCTCCTCCGCTTTCCCTATTGCACAGCCCCTCCTTCGTTTTCCCTATGGCACAGCCCCTCCTCCGTTTTCCCTATGGCACAGCCCCTCCTCCGTTTTCCCTATTGCACAGCCCCTCCTCCGTTTTCCCTATTGCACAGCCCCTCCTCCGCTTTCCCTATGGCACAGCCCCTCCTCCGCTTTCCCTATGGCACAGCCCCTCCTCCGCTTTCCCTATTGCACAGCCCCTCCTCCGCTTTCCCTATGGCACAGCCCCTCCTCCGCTTTCCCTATGGCACAGCCCCTCCTCCGCTTTCCCTATGGCACAGCCCCTCCTCCGTTTTCCCTATGGCACAGCCCCTCCTCCGTTTTCCCTATGGCACAGCCCCTCCTCCGCTTTCCCTATTGCACAGCCCCTCCTCCGCTTTCCCTATTACACAGCCCCTCCTCCGCTTTCCCTATTACACAGCCCCTCCTCCGCTTTCCCTATTACACAGCCCCTCCTCCGCTTTCCCTATTACACAGCCCCTCCTCCGCTTTCCCTATGGCACAGCCCCTCCTCCGCTTTCCCTATGGCACAGCCCCTCCTCCGCTTTCCCTATGGCACAGCCCCTCCTCCGCTTTCCCTATGGCACAGCCCCTCCTCCGCTTTCCCTATGGCACAGCCCCTCCTCCGTTTTCCCTATGGCACAGCCCCTCCTCCGCTTTCCCTATTGCACAGCCCCTCCTCCGCTTTCCCTATTGCACAGCCCCTCCTCCGCTTTCCCTATTGCACAGCCCCTCCTCCATCCTACCCATATTTCCTCCTCTTCTTATTTCACACCTCCCTTCACCTCCCTCTTGTTTCTTTTTGTCTACCTCTGATTCAAACTATCTCAACTATGTTCCCCTTTATTCTCCTATTTCTATTGTTGCAGAGGTTGTTGTTTGGAGGCAGCGTCCTGGAGGCAGTAGCAGTAAGCTGCAGCTCCTACCTAGAACAGCATGGGGCTGATAGTACATATACAATGAATGTTTGGTTCCACCAGTGGATCGGCAGCTTTAACCTGCCTTTTCCCTGACAAAACCAGGAATTATGAGGCCACGGGTGACCTTATGCACATCACATCACGGCAAGAGGTCGGCTACACATCTAAACACACGTGCAGAAGCCAGCCTCAAGTTTCATTTAACCATTGACAGTAAAAGCAAGAGGCACATTAAACACAACATGCGCCACAGGAGTCAAAGATCTTGCCCCCAACACCACTTTGAAGTAGCTGTGGCCACATGGCCTTTTATTAAAACCAAATGTCTGCCCGGGGCTCGGTTTGTGTTTTTATATGACTTTAAAAACAAATTTCATGCAAGCATGTGAATCCTGTAAGTGTACGGCTTGAGCAGATTTTTTCAAAAACTCCTTGATAAAGGAATAGGCTAATGCAAAGGGTCATGTATTATATAATATAAATCACTATAAAACAGTGTTTAAATGGACCTGGTATCAAACAGTCAAAAGTCTTGTCACTCACCTCAGCTCTCCCACTGTCAGGTCCAGGGCTGGTTAGCTTGGTATACTTGGCACACATGTCCACCACTGATATGATTATCAGCCCTGGATGAACTAAAGCCTGCCGAGAGCCGTGGGGACACACTGTCAGAACTGGCCCCCTGACAGCAGAACACAGAGGAAATTGTGTGGCTGTGAGGGATCAAAGCACAGGGTGCTCAGGTAAAAATATAGGCTTTTTGTTTTTGGCCACATACACCCTTTCAAACTGGACTAAAAAATTATAGGGGGAGGGGATGCTGTTGGTGTGCACATCCTGAGCGCCATTTAAAGAGGAACAGAGTGTCCCTCTTTATGGGGCATTCCCAAATTAGGACGTCCCACCGTGTGTAACCCCGTGGATCGAGCGTTACACTCACCTCACCTGAGATCCCATGCCGCATCCCTGCAAAACCTTTAGCTAGGCACATAACCAAGCCAGGCATTTCTTAGTGACTGGCGCATTTAGCTTTTCTTGTTGCTAAGAGTGGCAAAGAAAATCAGAATGATCACAGATCAGCAATAGGCTGAGCAGCCGCACATGCGCTGTGGGAACGGGGAAAAGGACAGTTTCCATCTGATCCCAGGGAATGAACACAGCGGAGGATACTAGGATGCTCCGAACAGAAGGAACAAGGCCCAAGAACAAATCCCAGGGTTTGGTTTCTCTTTAAATACAGCATGGTTAAGTGTGGGGGCTGGGGCAAGAGATAGGCAGTAAATTAGCCTGTGGGGCATCTTAAATAATTATGCCCCTTAGGAATCTAATACCAGAGCTAAAGACGTATCATTTGTGGTCCAGTTTAAATATTTCCTCCATCGTCTATGCACCACAGTCCTCAGGACTACAAGGGAAAAATTCTGTTGGTCTTGAAGACGAAGAAGAAGTGAAGAAGTTGTCTTTTTCCTGCAGGGCATGCTTCCCCAAGGCATTCTAAATACCAAAACCCTGTAATAAGAAATACTCACCTATAAACAAGCCACTTCCCTGAGCAAATGGAAGACACACTTCACACTGCAGCAGCCTGTGCTTCCAAATAGAGGAGATGCTGGCCGCAACTGTGCACTGCAACTTCCCATTGTGTGCGCTGAGTCACATGCCAAATGCTGCAGTGATTGGGTAATGAAATGGTTAACCCTAATCCCCTGCAGCGCTGAACCTATGGTAGCCGTGCATATAGAACCCAGATTTTGGCAAGAGATAAGAATAAAGGCAATTGGACAATGTACTCTTACAGAGGTTTCCACTAATAAGTGTGATCAGTTTTAATATTAACAGATGCATTTTAAAAAGGGGGAGGGGGGGGGATGTCTGAGAAATAAGCCCATTATTTGTTCTAATGAAAACGTGGCAGCATACCTCTACAGGAATTTACAGTACCAGCTCCTTGTAAAATTCCAGGAACTGGTTTCCATGTGTTCACAACATGGGGTCCGTGCACTATGCTTGCACCAATATTCTTGGTGTTTCATTCCAAGCAGCAGCCAGATCTGCTCTGCACTCGCTTTGGGCACTTTGCTGCAGGTTGAGGCTGGTTGGAATTAGAAACGAGTGGGAGCGTTGGCTCTCGGCAGTCGGGGGTCACAGCTGTGTACTCACCAGCTCTTTGGATTCTGCCAGCAGATCCTCCACATCTGAAAAGCTGAAACCGGCCACGGTGATGAACTGACTGACAACTGAGACAAACTTGTCCCCAGGCACAGACGGCTGATTCCTCTGGTATTCCAGCTCCTACACAAAGCACAAAAAACAATCACCAGCTTTTCTCCAGTTTACATTACACTGATGTTATTTTCAATTAAAGTAGACCAAACCCAGGATTTTGACTATCCTGTGTTTTGGTCCTTTTCCCCTGGGAACCCCGATCAGGGGTTGCCCCGCTGTGTGAAACCCCCCAGAGCGCAACTCACCTCTTCCCAGTCCTACGGCGAATGCGCAGCCGCTCGTCCAATCAGCGTGCTCCGAGCCATTGACGTCACAACGTCTAAGGCTTCGTCTTAGGCCAGTGGTTCAGAGCGCGCTGGCAGCCGCATCCCCCGCATCCCTCTAACAGGGAGCGTGCCCAGTGTGCGGGCTGACAGGCCTGCAATCCATGGGCAGCCATGGATTGCAGGGACCAGGTAAGGCATTTTATTGTGTTTACCCCCATCCTGCCTCAGGACCAGGGAGGGGGCATCACCTTAGACTGATTTCGAGTTTAAATGAAAAAGTGAAGTAACAAAAGACATTGTGTTCTCTATCCCCTTGCAACACAGATTCATCCACCTGAGCTGTGGATCTTTGTAGCTCCTCCAAAGTGACCCTGGGCCACTTCTCTAATTAGTGCTCTCCTTGCTGGATGGTCATCTTAGGCCTTGGTAGGTTTGGAGTGGTGCTATACTCATAACATTTACAGGTAATGGATTGAACAGTGCTCCCCAAGCTGTTGAGAGCCTGGGCTATTTTTTTTTTTTATATCCTAACATTGCAATACACTTTATCACAACTTTACCCCTGATCTGTCTGGTGTATTACTTGGTTGTCATGATGCTGTTCACTAATATACTCTAGGTCTTCACAGAACATCTGTAGTTATACGGAGAATAAAGGACATACAGGAAGATTCTATTTACCAATTCGATTACTTCTAAATCCAATTGATCATACTGGATTTTATTTAGAAGTATTTAGAAGTATTAAGAGTACAGGGGTATATATAAATACATATGCATGCCACGCTTTTCATTTTTTTTAATGTACATTTGGAGAATGTGTTGCTCTATCACATAAAATGGCAATGTCAACATTTAAGTTTGTGGCTGTAATATTTAAAACAAGTATGAATGAGATTTAAATGCACTGTAATCCAGCTTATAGGTCAATGCACTATGCTCTTTAATTCAACACTGCAATTGAACAGTCCTTTCCAAAAGTAAGCCTATCCCCTTACCACTATAAACTAGGGGTGCAAATTGGCAAGAATATGGTGATACGATACGTATCGCGATACACGTATGACCATATGATATATCCTGATTCTGTCTCAAAGTGGGGGGGGGGGGCACCCAATTTATGGTGAATTTTAAAGGTTACAAACCCTTAAAAATCCAGCCCCAAAAATGGCTTGAGGTCTCCCTTATCCAGTATAACCAGCCTGGCTCTGCAGGCTACAGGCCGGCATAGCCTAATGGCCACGGGCTCTTCTCCCCCCCCCCCCCCCACCTTCGATTGTCCGCTCCTGTGTCCCTCGCAGATCCATAGATGTGGTGATCGCTGGTCAGAGGAGGGGGGAGACAAGGGATCAGAGGATCTCCTGACCCGCCCTCTTCTGGCCAGTGATTTTCGTATCTGACAGCTGAATTGATGGGAGCCAAGTTGACATCATCTGCCCCCCACTTGGGGCAAGTCGTGAAGATGACGCCACTCATCAGGAAAGCAGGGGGAGAGGGCCTGGCGGAGGAAGGATCGGAGACCCCCGCCCCCCGGAGAAGAGGAGAGCTGGCCAAATCGAACGAGGGGTCAGGTGAGTATTTTTTTTCACTTTTCTTTTACTGAAGTCAGATTCGATACTAGAAAGAATGAATCGATTCTAGTATCATCGAATTAAATATCGCGAAACTTGACAACCGTTTTTTTTCTCATACCCCTACTATGAACATCCCTCCCCCCCCCCCCAACAGTTAGAAATGCTCATCTACTACACTGTTGGGTCTCCATGTGACAGGGGTGCAGCAGCAGATGGCATCACCTATTAGAGGTAGTGTCAGTGGTCAGCTTAGGTGCTTTTCACAGGGAAATAGGAGAGTTTTCCAGTTGGGCTTTGGGGCAGAAGGAGGGAGAGGTTTAAAATGCCTTTGGCAAACACGTTAAACTTGGAATATTCAAATATAATGATGCTTTGTAAGGTCTGTAAGTGCTATGTGTACGCAGGAAAGGGTCTCTTGTTCATGTAACTACATTGTTGGGAAACCCTCTGGAGACTTTATTTTGTAAGCGGGCTAAAAGCAACATATTTGTTAGAGGATAACGGGGGATTCTATAGTATTTAAAGAGATTGTAAACAGTTAATCTGCTCAACGGTTTCCAAAAGCAGATTATATACGATTTGAATTCGACTAATCAGTCTGTCTGGAGGAGCTTAAAGCGGACCTTCACCCTGAATAAGAGTCTATCTTATATGTTTCCCACACCCTGTATATACAGATTGCTCACATTAAAAATCATTCTACCTGCATCCACTGCATGTTATGAGCCTTTAAAGTGGACCAACACCCTCCACTGATCGGCCAGGGAATCTATAAGATTCCCGGACCGATCAGTCCCCTGACTGCGGGGCATCCCGATCGGGGTCGGGGTGTGTGTGTGTGGGGGGGGGGGGGGGGGGCTGCCATTGCAATGAACAGAGTTAGGCATGCACAGGCACTGGGACTGATGCAGAAGGGAGAAGCCAATACAAACAGCAAGGTTCGGTCATTCATTTAATGAATTTTGGGGCTCATGCTTGCCTCTGGACTTATTTTCAGAAACCAAGACATTTCTGAGCACTGGATTGCCGGAAAGCTGCTGCGGAGGAGAAAAAGCATTTGGGTACCTCTCCTTACTGGTACTGTCCAGGCAACGGCAATAGGGCAGTAAGCAGCTTGCCTGATGCCTGTCCAATGTACCAATCCTACAGCACTGGGTAGAAGCCATAGAAGTGTTCAAATGTTTGTTCTCCTTTCAATTCCATTCCTCTGGGACCACGCAGAAAAGTGGTCTTACAGCTACAAGTGAGTGCAGCAAGCCACAGTGGTAACCCAGTTGTCTCTGACCATGTCAGAGCATCAAAGTTCCTAAAGTTGTGTCATGACGTGCCCCTTACCAGCTCAGCCACGCCCAGAAATGAAAGCATGCGCCTAGACAAGGACTTTAAAGCAGAACAAAACACACCAGCGATCGGCCTGGAATCTAAAAAATCCCAGGGCAGCCACTGACTTTTCCCCAGTAATAACTCACCTTTCCCTGGTCTAATGGCACATGAACGGGCCCACGTCAAGTCAGAGCCGGTTGTCTTTTGACAAATAGCTCGGATTGTTTACAATGGGAGTGTACACCACTCTATGGGGAGGCTTTCTGGGAGTTTCACACAGCAGGGGATACAGAACAAAACCTGGGAGAGTCAAATTCCTGAGTTTTGTTCCTCTTTAAGGAAATCCAGCTACGTAAGTGTGTGTGGTATCAGCTTGGGCAGGTAAAATAGGGCTGTGGAGGCCGTGTATAGATAATAGTGCTGAAGGGCTAGACCCAGGGGAGGGTGCTGCAGAGGAGTAAAAGTAATTGTATTTCATCGGCAAAAGGGTCTTTAAGTCCATTTACTTTTTCTTAATTTTTAAACTCTGTTTCAGCTTTATTCTTTGTTTTTTATCATCATCAAATAATAATATTATTATTGGAAAATTGCCCTGCCAGATGGACGGATCATTGTAGAGGTGGGTATAGCCCACCCCTGCTTAGCCCCATAGCATTGCTTGGTCTAATAGGCCTCTAATGCTTACAGGATACATCTGTAATACTTACACTCTCCACAGCCTTTAAACCGTTTCTTAAGTTGCCAATTTCTTTCTCAAGTTCAGACATGCTGCAATGATTAACACAGAAATAAATGTATAAAAGCAAATCAAAAGAGGCTATGAGTATGATAAAGCTTGATACATAAAATTATGCATTTCAAAGCATATGTCCAGTTTATTAGACCATTGGAACTGCTGCATCTCACCCATTCTGGTGCAGCAGACCGGCCCCACCACTGAGAGGCATGTGCCACCACTGAGAGGCATGTGCCACCACTGAGAGGCATGTGCCACCACTGAGAGGCATGTGCCACCACTGAGAGGCATGTGCCACCACTGAGAGGCAGTGCGCAGCCATTTCCCATGTTCAACTTCAACACCACATTGAATAGGTAAAGGTCTTAGGGTTGCTTAACTTGCAATTATAATGCACATGCCAAGAAAAGATTTTGTTACATTATATATCCCTGTATGGCTGTGCATAGCCACATCAGCCATTCAGTTACGGCAGGCATGGCTGAGCACAGACCTAAAGGGATGCAGCCACTGACTGCTGCTTAAATTTGAGTGATGCAGGAGTGGGTTTGGTCGATTTTAATAATGTTCTACTGTACCAGTCATGCGTCAGCACTGTAGCCTGGCGGGTTTGTCTGGGAGCCATAATAGGGGACACTGGACTTCCGTTTCAAGGGTAATTCAGACAAAAGCTGGAGTCTAGAGGAGTTTTTGAGCAGTGGTGAGGTTAGTCATACAGGTTGGGGCCTACAAGATCTAAACAGCTTTCCATATTGCAGCAGTATCCCCAGGATACAATTATCTTCATTATTTTAGCAAAAAATACAATTCTGTGAGTACTCACCTGTAGAATTGGTTTTGACTGTGTCCTGTTCAGGTCGCTCCACTTCTTACATGTGAGTAGTCCGCCACCAGGTGGCGCAGTGACTGCAAGATCAAAAACTGTAGCTCCTCCCGGCTCCATACAAGGCAGATGTCTCCCAGGAATCCCCAGTGGTTCAAAAGCAGTAAAAAAGAGACAGGCCGGGAGGCCAAAAAACCATGTTACTTCACATAGCTTCAACATGTACTCTCTCAAACAAGAAAAACCCAAGGACAAAGTCCAATATAGAACGGTAATCACCATAACAGACAAACAGGAGATAACAAGAACAAGGGTGGGGTGGAGTGACCTGAACAGGACACGTCAAAACCACAGAATTGTATTTTTCCCTGTGTCCTGTTCAGGTCGCTCCACTTCTTACATGTGGGACTTTCAAGAGCAGTGTCCAAAAAGGGTGGGATCCCCAGTGTGCAACAGCATGTAGTTCATGATACTACCGCCTGAAGCACCTTACGGCCAAAGACAGCATCAGCTGAGGCCCTAACGTCAACCTGGTAAAATTTCGTAAAGGTACTAACAGAAGACCAAGTAGCGGCCTTACAAACTTGTTCAACAGAGGCCTGGTGCTGAAAAGCCCAGGAAGCACCAATAGCTCTAGTAGAATGAGCCGTAACACGAAAGGGGGGTTCCTTCCCCTTGGCAGAATACGCTTGCACCACTGCCTGTCTGATCCACTTACTGAGAGTGGATTTGGCTGGAGGCAAACCCTTCCTAGGGCCTTCAGTGAGAACAAAGAGAGAATCCGATTTCCTGAAGGATTCCGTTGCAACCGGGTAGTACTTAATGGCTCTAACCACATCCAAAAGCATGGAGGGTCCTTTTCTTAGAATTAGAAGGTGCGGGACACAAAGAAGGCAAAACAATGTCCTCATTAAGGTGAGATGAAGAAACAACCTTAGGTAAAAAAATCCAGTTCAAAGCGAAATACCACCTTATCCTGATGTCGCTCAAAGTAAGGAGGCTTCATACAAAGCGCAGCCAGCTCTGAAACGCGACGCACCGAGGTGATTGCTACCAAAAAGACCACCTTTAGAGTCAAAATGGACAGTGCAGCATCGCACAAGGGCTCAAAGGGAGGCCCCTGAAGAGCAAAAAGCACCACGTTCAAATCCCACACTGGTAATACAGGCTTACGCGGTGGACGTACATGAGTAACTCCTTGGAGAAAAGTCTTGATAAGCCTATGATTGGCGAAGGATCTTTGGAAAAAAATGGCCAAGGACGAAACCTGACCCTTGAGGGTACTTACTCGTACTGCCGCTTCTTACTCGTGGCCTTCCTGGTAGCCGAGCGAGATAACTGTCTCTCCAGCCTGGCCACCCGGAGTGCCAATTCTGCTTGTGACCCCCTGCTGGCTTCCCCCTCACTGGGAGCTAAACGCAGGCGCGGGGTGTAGGCGAGGCTGCAGGTAAAGTAGGGCTGGGGGCAGAGACGCCCGCCCTATCCTGTTCCAAAAGTACGCTCCTGGCGCAAGGGACACACAGAGGACTGTTACCACACATAAGGCAGAGCTTCACCCGCCCAGAGGGCGCCCCTAGCTCGCTATCCCCAGAAGCCTCCATTATGGTGATCATAGCAAAAATAAAACAGGTTACAACGCGCTAACGGCCCAAACCTATTTAGTCCCTCTTACTGATACCTCTTAGAGAGAGTGCGGAGAGAGGGGGTGGTAGGAGACTGGGAGGAACCACAACCCTGATCTGGTAAAGGTGGCACCCACCTGGAAGACACAAGCATATAATCTATGAGTATCCCACAGCATAAGGAACAGAGAAAAAAAAAAAAAAAGAGGCAAGTGACTCACAGAAACGCCAGCGGGAGCAGGGAAGTCAGGATGAAGCGTCCCTTCCTCAGCAAGAGCAGAGCAGAAGAAGGGGACCGGCGCGCTGTGGACCTGAACTCACGCAGGGAAGCGATGCAGAGAATGGCGCCGGATGGAGAGCCACGACAGCACCGCGAGGAGCGGGCTGCGCAGCGATGAGGCGGAACGCGTCATCGCGCGCCCCCCCCCCCGCTGCGGCGCGAATCCAGAGCGCACCCTTCACAAAACGGCGCCCAGACGAGCAGGGGGAAGAACGCTCCCTCACAGAGCTGTGTCAGCTGGAGGGGAGAGGAGAAGGAGACAAGGAACAAGGGAGGTGAGTATACGCAGCAAGTAAAACACACACACAATGATGAATAAAGCTTGTAGGTGAATATGAGGGAATAAACTGGCCCTAGGTGGTTCCCCCCCCATATAGGCTCACCAATGCCTATGGCCGGCTACCCTTTATGAAGGGTCTGCAACCCAGAGCTTAGCTCTGCCGAACGCCTGACCCTCTGCGTTCTCCCTATCTTCACCTGTTCCGTAGCGGAGGCTAGGAGGCAGAATGGGTCCACGGAAAACGGTGGGAACAGGTATGCAGTGGCCGACAGGCTTAGAATGCCCCGCTCGCCTGCAATATCCAGAGAGAGTAGGAAAATGATCCTCGTAGTGAGACTGCAAGATGAATTCTGGGGATTCCTGGGAGACACCTGCTTGTATGGGGCTGGGAGGAGCTACAGTTTTTGATCTTGCAACCTGAACAGGACACAGGGAAAATATAGGAAACCGTATTCCATCCACACATTCTTAGATATGGGCAGTTTTTAATTTCACCAAACAAAGCACTTCTGAATACACACAGAGCACAGCGCAATTCACCAGCCACAGATACGCTGTCACTTACTTGACTTTGGCAGCTTCAGGAACACTTTGGAGCTCCTCATGTAGGCTGACAACTTTGGGATACTTCTTTTCGACCACAGTTATAAGATAGTGCAAAAGAGTGATGTTCCTGTAAAGATACACAGCATTATGGGATCATTCCAGAAACCCAAACAAATCTGTTCTGCCAGTTTCGTTCCAGAGCAGATTTCAAAGCTGGATTTGCATCTAACATCAACAATCCTATAATGTGATACACACAATCTTTCCTTACAATCTCCCCTTGGAATGATAGACTTTCTAAATATTTTAAAGAGGCCTGGGGTTGGCTACCGCAATCTTCTTTCTATTATTTCTGCTTGGTTTTGTTTTTGGAAATGTTAAGATGCAGTTCAATGTTGGATTACATCTTCATAACAGAAGAAAAAAAAAGGAGCAGGAAAGAATATGTAGTACACAGTACTAATGGACCTTGATCTATGTGCTACCTGTATCGGATTGTGAAAACATGTTATTTCATTCTGTACATACCAGAATGCTAGCAATGTGTTTTTCGGATTGTGGGCTAACATTTTGTATAACTACATTGTGACATTCTAGGTAATGCATGCTACATCTGGAGAATACAATATATGGACTTATCCCACATACTATCTTTTTAATGGGCCCGTAAGGCCTGAAACAAAAAACACTAACCTCACCAACACTAAACACTAACGTTCTAGCTTTTGCCCGCTCCCAGGCCAAGAGCCCTGCACCACAAACCTGGTTTTCGGGCTGCTGCAAGCCCCGAATGACAGCCATGTGACCCAATCACAAACAATGCAGCACTACTGTGAATGGGTGGCAAGGTCCTCTATAACAGTCTGCAGCCAGGAAATTCAAATATGTCCCCACTTGAAGCCTAATGAATCCACCAAGTTGAACAGCATAATTCTAAAGGGTGTCCGCCTGGGTAAGATACTTAAAGCGGGCATCCAGTAAATAAAAAAAGTTTAGTAAATTGCTTTCCTAAACCCTCTTCCTCCCAATCAGTGATGCACACTATTTGAGAGAGCTTAATTCCATGCAGATGTTGTGGAATATCATGCAGATTCTATGCTACTGAATTGCATGGGAGCATCCATCTTGCCACAATTCTGACAGACCTACTTCTGAAAAAATACCATTTTGTGATTACTCACCTTTAAAATGGGTATTATAAGTATGTCACAAACCCCGCTTCCAAGATTAATAACATTCGGGTTATGTCCAGTAGAGGGCAAACTTCTGCAGAGATGACTAGAAAAAAAGGAGTCCCTCCCAGTCCATAAATACCTGGGACCTCCCACACATTACCCAGTATAGGAAAGCAGTAAGGGGACCAGGAAGAGTCAATAACAAAACAAATTAACCAAACAAGGTTCACCATATAGAGGATCCAGAATACAAATCAGGGCGGGATGAAGCGGGATGTGTGACACACTTATAATACCCATTTTAAAGGTGAGTAATCACAAAATGGTATTATTCCAAGTATGTCACACACCCCACTTCCAAGATTAATAACATTCGGGACATCCAGTAGCAGTGTCCAACATGGGCGGGGATCCCAAAAAGGCAATTAAACCACTGCAGCTTGCAGAACTCAGCATCCGCTGAGGCCCGCACATTAACCTTATAACCTTGGAAAAGGTATGAACAGAAGACCAAGTAGCAGCCTTACAGACTTGTTCAACATCAACAGAAGTCTGGTGCTGAAAAGCCCAGGAAGCCCCAACAGCACGAGTAGAATGAGCAGTGATCTGAAAAGGGGGATCCCTCCCCTTAGCAGTATAGGCCCCAACAATGGCCAGACGTATCCATTTACTATTGGTAGACTTGACGGGCGCCAAACCCTTCTTGGGCCCAGAGGGCACCACAAAAAAGGCGTCCGTCCTACGGAAAGGAGAAGTAGCCACCAAATAGTACTTCACACAACGAACAACATCCAAAGAGTGCAGGGCCCTCTCCTTGTCATTGTTAGGCTTAGGACACAAGGAACGGAGAACCACATCCTGATTGAGATGGAAGGCAGAGACCACTTAAGGTAGGAAATCTGGCTTAAAACGGAAGACCACCTTGTCCTGATGTCTTTCAAAGTAAGGGGCCTGAATAGACAGAGCCGCCAACTCAGAAACACGTCGAACAGAGGTAATAGCCAACGTTTTGCGTGAGAATGGAAAGTGCAACATCCTGCACCGGCTCAAAAGGAGGCCCCTGGAGAGCCGACAGAACCAAATTCAAGTCCCAAACAGGCAACAAAGGCTTTCGAGGGGGCCACACATGAGTGATCCCCTGGAAAAAAGTCTTAACCAAAGGATGGAGAGCAAAAGACCTTTGAAAGAAAACCGCCAGGGCGGAGACCTGCCCTTTCAAGGTACTAAGCTGAAAACCCAGGTCCAAACCATGTTGAAGAAACTCCAAAATCCTGGGAATCGAAAACACCCTACAAGGCAAGGCCCTAGCCTCACACCAATCAATATAGGACCGCCAAGTCCTGTAGTAGATGTTAGAGGAAGATTTCTTCCTAGCCCTAACAAGTGTCTGGAACACGGCATCAGACAAACCTTCATCTTTTAGAATGGAGGTTTCAGCAGCCGCGCCGTCAAAGCCAGCATTTGTAAATTGGGGTAACAAAGCTGACCTTGAGTGACCAGATCCGGAAGCAGGGGCAACCTGTACTGATCTACCGCCAGCCGCACGACGTCTGTGAACCACACCTGTCTTGGCCACCTTGGAGCCACCAGAATTGATGGCACATCCTCTTGAACCAGCTTGCGCACCACCCTGCCTACCATGGAGAAGGGAGGAAACAGGTACAGGAGACCCAGATCCCTCCAGGCAAGGGACATGGCATCCACTGTCAGAGCCAGAGGATCCTGAGACAGACACAAAAGCAGGGAGCTTGTGGTTGTGACGGGAGGTAAAGAGATCCACCTCCGGGAACCCCCACTTGTGACAAATGGATAGAAATACCTTGTTGTTGAGGGACCAGTCCCCTCGACGAGAGGACCCCCTGCAGAGGGAGTCCGCTTCCATGTTCTCCACACCTGGAATGTATACCGCCGAGATGCATGGAACATTGCTCTCGGCCCATGCAAGAATCAGAGAAACTTCCCTGAGGGCACTCCTGCTGCGAGTCCCTCCTTGGTGATTGATGTAAGTGACCGCCGTCTGATTGTCTGATCGAACCTGAACCGGTAAGCCTTGGAGGTGATGCGTCAAGTGCGACAGCACCAACCGGATAGCCCTCAGCTCCAAGACGTTGATGGGGGTGTGAGCCTCTTGAGGACCCCACAGCCCCTGGAACTGATGATGTTCCTTCCAGAAACCCCCCCAGCCCGACAGGCTGGCATCCGTGGTGACCGTCATCCAACAAGGGGCCAGAAAAGATCTGCCCCTCAGAAGATTCCTCGGTTCCAGCCACCACTGAAGAGACTGCCGAACCAGGGGAGACATCACAAATGACTGATCCAAAGACAGAGGGCATCTGTCCCAAGCCGCTAACAGATGAAGTTGAAGAGGCCTCATGTGAAACTGAGCAAAGGGAACTGCCTCGAAGGAGGCCACCATCAACCCCACCAGCCTCCTCCCTTGCCGGACGGACAGGCAAGGGTTGGACTGAAGAAGACGTATCAGATCATGAACCATCTGCACCTTCGACTGAGGCAGGAACACTCTGGTCTGAATGATATCCAGATTCATGCCCAGAAAGGAAACCTCCCTTGATGGGAAGAGAGAAGACTTGGGGTAGTTGATCACCCAGCCGAACCTCTCCAGCGTTGTCACCACCGTCCTGGTGTCCAGCTCTGCCTGGCTGAGAGAGGATGCCGTGATGAGAAGGTCGTCCAGATATGGCACAATGCGAATGCCCTGGGCTCTGAGAAGGGCCATTATACCCGCCAACACCTTGGTGAATACCCTTGGTGCCGAGGTCAGCCCGAACGGGAGAGCCACAAACTGATAGTGCTGATCTCCCACCACAAACCTGAGAAACCGCTGATGACCTGGGAAGATCGGCACATGAAGGTAAGTGTCCTTGATGTCTATGGACGTCAAAGTCCCCTGGACGAAGAGAATTGATGGCCGAGCGCAGAGACTCCATGCAAAATTTCTTGGTCCTGATGAACCTGTTGAGAATCTTTAAATCCAGAATGGGTCTTATAGAACCATCCTTTTTGGGCACTGTAAAAAGGTTGGAATAATAGCCCCGGCGTCTCTCTGAGAAGGGCACGGGGGAAATGACTTCCAACTCCAGAAGATTTTGTACTGCCAACAACAGCCCCTGCGCGGCTCAGGGGTCTGAAGGAACCCGAGACCTGAGGAATCTGGGAGGAGGCCGGAACTCGAACTCCAGCTTGTACCCGGAAGAGACCACTTCCAGGATCCATTTGTCTGTGACCTCCCGGGTCCAGACCTAGGCGAAGTGCCATAGCCGTCCCCCCACCCGCGAGGGTGAGGGCGCCCCCTCATTGCTGAGAGGGCTTGGCAGCAGCCTTGGGTTTGGCACCCCAGGCAGTTACGGGGCGGGCACGTCCTCTGCCCCTACCCCAGGAGTCACCTCTGAACACAGAGTAAGCAACTCCCCTGCTTGCTCGAGAGCCACGAAAGGAAGGATTAAAGGAGCCTGCACCCCGAAAGGAGCGGCGTAGCTTTTTGCGTTGTGGCAGCTTTCCTCCTTTCGCCACCGAGTCCAATTTATCTACAAACAGGCGCATACCCAAGAAGGGTAGTCCTGTGAGCACCTTCTTAGCCGCCATATCAGCCGCCCATTGGCGCAACCAAACTGATCGGCGTATAGCCACAAGCAAAGCCAAGGTTCTACTACACATGCATATGGTATCGTCCAAAGCTGATAAGACAAAGGTCATGAACAAATCACACCTCGTAAGTGCTGCAAATTCATCACTATCAGGGTTAAGATGGGGACCATTCAACAGGCCCCTAACTACAGCTCTAGTAGCCACGGCCGTGAGAGCTGAAGCACAAACGGGGCGCAGGGCCGAACCCACACTGGCAAAGGCGTGTGACGCCATTTGATCAAGACGACGGTCCTCACCATCCTTCAGTGTGGTGGAGTCTGGTGAGTGCACAACCGATGTGTTGGACAACCCCAGAATCGGAGCGTCGACTTCTGGCTGGGAGCCAATGGCTGGGAGCCGCAAAAAAGGGCGCCAGAGACAGGGGGCGGGCCGCCGCCAACGCGCTGAGTGCCCGACCCCGCCCCCTCCCCTGACAAGAATGAGGGGGAGAAGCTCTCTTCTCCATAATGCAGAGCCAGCCCAGGCGGCCAGCTCCAAAACGCGGCCGTAATATGAGGCACTGTGGCAACAAACCACACACACACACAGCAGAGAAACAAACAAAGTACTCAAGTACACTGAGGGAGAAGGAACAGCCCCCCCCCCCCTACAGTTGCGGGAGCAGGGAGAAACGGAAGGGGGGTCCCAAACTACCCAGAGTAGAGAAGGATAAAAAACGGACAGGGCATCCCAAACCAGGAACACCAACCTGGTAGCTGCCTACCCCCTTTAATGGGGTCTCACAGAGGAGCATGGCTCCTAATAGTACACCTGCTAAGGTGTACCCTACCCTCGCCCGGACTGGGAGGCATAGGGGTTTAAATTTAAATCAGGTCCGGGCAGAAATAGGGACAAAAATTGTCCGGGTGTGGACCCGGCTTACCTGCAAGGGAAGAGACAGCCATCTTCTGACTTGCTCGCCGTCCTGCAGAGACAATTACTGGGTAATGTGTGGGAGGTCCCAGGTATTTATGGACCGGGAGGGGCTCCTTTTTTTCTAGTCATCTCTGCAGAAGTTCGCCCTCTACTGGACATAACCCGAATGTTATTAATCTTGGAAGCGGGGTGTGTGACATACTTGGAATAAACAGCCCTACAGTCAATTACACTAGATCCCTTTGAAATAATGCTTTATTTCTAACCAAAAGTACATGTGTTACATGACAGAAATGCTGATCCTCTTTTGGAAGTAAATCTCCCTATCTGTAAGGTGTGGGATGCTCAAAGCAAAATCCTAAGCTCCAGACAGTCTGCCCTGTGTGGAGAAACAATATCACACTGGCACACTGCAGTCATGCAGATCTTTACATCAATGCAGCCAGCTAGAAGGTAGGGGGCATTGGGAAATGTAAAAAAAAGTGGAAAAAAGAACTCCGCCGTGGCCACCGAGAGGCCAGCTGATGGAGGAGCAGTGAGCGGACAGGCATGATAAATGAGCCCCGCCAGCTGTCCTTGCTCTAGCTTCCGGCACCACTACTAATGCCTCTTGGGCCAATGTAGTCTGACAAACACTTGGGTCTGTGTAGCAGGTGGGCGTGGCCTCAATGGACACCGACACAGGCCGTGTCCACCCACGGGTGTATGAGCTCGACGGACTGAGAAGTATCGGTGGCAGCCAGAGCAGGGACAGTGGGCAGGGTTCTTTTACTGCCGTCTGCACTTCCATTGGCTGGCCCCCCGATGTCTGTGGCGTGGGTTTGAGGCTCATTTAATTATACTTTTTTTTCCTTCTCTCTAGCTTCCAGGCCGGGGGGGGGATTGGGTTCTGTCACATTGCATATGGGAATGGGATGGGGGATGCCACACTGAATAAGGGGATGGGAGAATGGCACACTGCCTATTTGGGGAATGGGAGGGGAGAATGGCACACTGCCTATGGGGAATGGGAGGAGGGAATGGCACACTGCCTATGGGGAATGGGAGGAGGGAATGACACATTGCCTATGGGGAATGGGAGGAGGGAATGACACACTGCCTATGGGGAATGGGAGGAGGGAATGACACACTGCCTATGGGGAATGGGAGGAGGGAATGACACACTGCCTATAGGGAATGGGAGGAGGGAATGACACACTGCCTATGGGGAATGGGAGGAATGGGAGGAGGGAATGACACACTGCCTATGGGGAATGGGAGGAATGGGAGGAGGGAATGACACACTGCCTATGGGGAATGGGAGGAGGGAATGACACACTGCCTATGGGGAATGGGAGGAGGGAATGACACACTGCCTATGGGGAATGGGAGGAGGGAATGACACACTGCCTATGGGGAATGGGAGGAGGGAACGACACACTGCCTATGGGGAATGGGAGGAGGGAACGACACACTGCCTATGGGGAATGGGAGGAGGGAACGACACACTGCCTATGGGGAATGGGAGGGGGGGCGATGACACACTGCCTATGGGGAATGGGGGGAATGCCACACTGCCTATGGGAAATGGGGGGGAATGCCACACTGCCTATGGGAAATGGGGGGGAATGCCACACTGCCTATGGGAAATGCCACACTGCCTATGGGAAATTGGGGGAATGCCACACTGCCTATGGGAAATTGGGGGAATGCCACACTGCCTATGGGGAATGGGAGGGGGGAATGACCCTGAATATGGGGGTGGGGGATGCCACACTGCCTATAGGGAATAGAAGGGGGGAATGACACACTGCCTATGGGGAATTGGGGGAATGCCACACTGCCTATGGGGAATGGGAGGGGGGAATGACCCTGAATATGGGGGTGGGGGATGCCACACTGCCTATAGGGAATAGAAGGGGGGAATGACACACTGCCTATGGGGAATGGGAGGGGGAAATGACACACTGCCTATGGGGGGAATTCCACACTGCCTAAGGAAATGGGAGGGGGAATGACACACTGCCTATGCTGAATGGGAGGGGGGATGACACACTGCCTATGATGAATGGGAGGGGGGATGACACACTGCCTATGATGAATGGGAGGGGGGATGACACACTGAATATGGGGAATGCCTATGGGGAATGGGAGGGGGTTATGCTACAATGAATATTGGTATGTCTGTAATGGGGTGCTTTAGCACAACATTTAGTTTAGAATATTTTTTTTCGTATTTTCCTCCTCCAAAACATGGATGCGTCTTATGGGTAGGTTCTTCTTATGGGGCGAAAAATACAGTACTAAACTTCATGTTATCAAAGTAAACTCCTAGTCAGGAAAATAATCTCCCCTGATAGTCATGTCAGATGCTTCGGGAAACAAATGTAAAGATTTTTCTCTCGTCTTAGTCTTAGAAAAAGTTTAATGGGATGCACTGAGGAACAGATGAATCAGTGGAGATTGCATACACCACCCAGGCAGGGGGGAGCACCATTTTCCCAGCATAGGAGCCGTCATGACCAGACATTGATGGAAACCAAAATGATGGGTAATATAGTACAGCCCTGCAACACATGCAAGCACTGCACATAAGTGGGCTTCAGGCCAACAAGTGCATCATATTGGCTCTTCCATTTAAACAGCTGAATGTCATCAGGATCATCCCTCTTCCTCACATTACCTCATACAAGCCCCCACAGGAGCCATTTTTTTGGAAGCATGAAACAAACCGCAGCCCTGGTGGGAAATTAGGGGCTATCGCACACTGGATTCTATGTACAACACCCCCTGTGAGAGGTCGGCTCTAAGCAAACGCATAAACCTCTGCTAGGAACAGAGTAATTGCCCTGGCTTTATTAGATTATGCTTTTCAACAAGACCATTATCGAGGAATTTCCTGTGCCGTGCACATAATAACCACTTGCCTCCTGCAGGGGGCAGTGACGCAATGACACCAATAATGTGCTGCGGGGCTGCGCTAGTCCCAAAGCTCAAGTAAGAGTAATGTTAGCAATAGGCTGTTAGGGTGGATCGAGATTTTATTTCACATACATAACCTTTGTTTTTGTTTCCAAACTAAATGAGCAATAAAGTTTATTAAAGGACCGCAGAGAGGATGTTCCACTAAACAACTCTCCCAGGGTCTTAAACGAGCTATAAAAGTGGAACATGCCTGGTGTTTGTCAGCTTTCAAACATGGCTAGGAGCCTTACTGATGGACCTAAACTACCCAGGTGTGGAGGCTTTGAAAGGTCTGTCCAGGCAGGAAAAAGAAAACCTATCGCCCTTTTGCCCCCCCCTGCAGTCCTATCTGGTTGAATAAATTCATTGAGATTAACTGTGGAGAGCAACGACCACCAGCCCCATCCTCACAGCGTGGGTGACTGTGGCTGGTGGCACCCACTCCAGTAATTGCAATGGAGGGGGTGTATCAGGCCTCACCATGCCTTCTCAACTGTAAAGAATGGAATGGCCGAGCTTGACTCGCGGTGTCGGGCACAGAGGGTGGGCTTTGGTCCCCTATGCTGTTGGTGGCTGTTAACACAACTGTTAACGACTTGATCTCAGAAACCCTGGTAAGCATAATGCATTAAATACTGGCCATTTTTTTCTCATTATTGCTCCTTTAACCCTTTACCTGCCAGCCTACCTGGAGATTTTGTCACCCTCTGTTACCAGATAATATTTCACCATTTTGCACTATATTTATTTAACTGTGATTTTTGCAGGGATTTCCTGGAAAAGTATATATTTGTTTTCAGCAGTTTGAGCTTAAACATCAAATGTCTTGTTTGTAATTTTTTCAGTGCTTTCATAATATTTTGGGGTGAAATATGTGAAAAAAATTAAATAATTTTTTTGTAAAAAAACATTACATTTATAAGCCCCATTCCTCCCAACTTCAACAGTACCGTTCCAACCCTGGAGACCCACCAAACTAAAAAAGAGCGCATTATATTTTCAAATGAAACACAACTACTATGTGTACTATCAAGGGTTAAACCAGCACAGGTACCAGATATGAGGGCAGGAAGACCAGGGCATGGAGGCTGACCAGCCAGCCCTGAAGGCTACCAACCCACATGTCCCTCAAGGGCTGCGGGCACTTCTGCACCACTTTGGGTTTTGGGGATGCAGGTAATGGGTCAAGGGCTTAATGGTAATTCACTCACATGCTGAAAGGTGACTTGCCAGTTTTTTTTTTTTTTTGTTAGTTTTGACCTCCTTCCATTGCGATCCTGATGTCCCACGCCAATCACCGCTGCTGCTTATGACAGCTGAAGTGATTGGCGGAAGCAGAGTGCAGGGGATCGGAGTCACCTAAAGCAATCATCAAGGCTAATTTTTACACATGCTGTTTTACCCATGTATTTATTTTTTATTATTGGAAAGTTGAGTCAAAAATGACCAAATTTCCTCTGGCCAGATGGGCTGGATAGGCCGCCATGGAAGAGGTGAGTATTGGGGCAGCCCTGTTAACTTGGTTACTGGAGCTGATCCGGACTGCCCAGCTGCAACATCTAAAAGAGAAACAACCCCAGGGAATTTCACCCATACCCACCATTCACCCAGGAAACTCACCTTTCTGGTGCTCCCTTGGCGCAGGTGCTGGGCACTGAGCATGCTCAGTTTTGCT
Source organism: Gastrophryne carolinensis (assembly GCA_027917425.1). Taxonomy (NCBI): domain Eukaryota; kingdom Metazoa; phylum Chordata; class Amphibia; order Anura; family Microhylidae; genus Gastrophryne; species Gastrophryne carolinensis. The sequence continues at coordinate 51,360,542 of CM051244.1, read as the reverse complement.
TGAGAGAAAACGAAAGTGCTGATGGCTGAGCTGATTGACTGTGCTAAGATTCAGTGAGGGCTCTGGGAACAGGTTAGAGGATCAGGCGATCCAGGGGTAACACATGGCAACACCCCAAGTGAGGATGTCAAATTTGGACAGCCTTGGAGTCTTTAAGACTCCAGTGCTTTAAATGTTCATTTTTAAGTAGTCAACAATTACCGGACTCCCTCTTTAACTGGTGTTCAGAAATGCTCCCTACAGTACATACCTGCAATCATAAACAAGGGAGAAGGACACAGGAGACATTCCACACTTACTTGTCAATGCTGGATTTGGTATCGGCAATCTTGTTCAAGCTGGAGATTTTAAATCCAAAAGCGTTTCCCCTTTGTCCCTTGTTCATGTAGTTTCCAAAAGCAAGGACCACCTCCAGCAGCTGCTTTAGGCTTTTGCTCTGTAGCACTTGCTTAGACGCCGCACGAATTGCTAAAGAAACACAAGCGGGATTCCAATCAACATCATAAAATGCGACAATACATGTCCGGCAAGTGTATCACAGCTTATAATAAAGTTCTATATACACAGATCTCTAGTGAACATACAGCCCAAAGGAATCAAGCTGCAGATACATCTGATCATGGATCACCTAGGGATCCATAGGTTTGGTTCTGCAAGTAGAGCAAACCTTTTACGAACTGTATGACCTGTTTTGGCAACACGTAAGCCGAGTGCTCGGTTGAAGACCAACTCACTGTCCAAAATGTTTTTTTTTTGCTTTCTGTGGCGATTTAGAGTCTTTTATCCAAGTGATAAAAATCGCTTGTTAACCACAAAGTGGTCTATACATTTCTATTTCCGGAGACCACTAATGAATTGCAAAAGATCTTCATAGTGGGGTAACAGACAGCACAAAGCATGCCATATCCAAAGCAAAAGGTGTATTTGTGCTTTTTGGATAGAAGTTGGATGTGCTTATTTGGCCTCTGAACAGGAGAGTGTCCAAGTAAATATAAATGAGATTGTGGCTTGAAGGTGAGATCAAGTCCACCATCAGGGTAGTTCGAGCACAAGCCCTTTATATAAGCTGCCTAAAGAAAACCCCATGTCCCATAAAAGTTAAACTTTGCTTTTAATACAACTGTTAAAATCTGAGGGCCCCCATGTTGAACGGGTGACAGGTTTTCGAACCTATAAAGGTCCGCAAGGGGGCATGGCAGGCCAGTCCAATTCCACCAAGGAAGACTCAAGTATCCTCACTGGAGGATATATTCTCAGCAATACCTTCACATCACTGTGCGGTATGTTCTCTCAACAATTGACCAGTATCAGGATGAACAAAGCAGGGCTCCCAGCTAAAAGTCCCATAATATAGTCCTATTTATGTACACCGTTGCTGGAGGAACCTGGACAAGACCCAGGGCTCTTTGTAAGAAACCCAATAAAACAATTTCTGGAGGCACCATCCTTCCCCCTTGAAATTAATGTGACTGTGTGAAACCCCCAGAATGCCCAGAATAACTCACCTTTTCCCAGTCCAACAACACATGTGTGGGCTCTTGTTCAATTAGAGCAGTTTGCTGTGACTATGTCATTTCGTCAAACGGCTCCAATTTGCTTCAATGGGGAGCACAAGCAGCCGTACCCCAGGCAACGCGCATGCTCCCACATTACTCAGGCTCTTGTCAAATCAGAGCAGTTTAATGTGCATATTTAATCTGGCAAAAGGCTCTCATGGTTTTCAATGAGGAGTGGAAGCTGACCCCCTTGCACTCCCCATTTAAGTCAATGAGAGACAACTGCTGAAAGACAGTCATGGCAAACGTCTCGCATTGGATGAGACCCCGCACATGTGCCACTATATCAAGGAGAGGCAAGAGAACACTGGTTTTCTGGGAGGTTATCTCAGTCCGGGATGCCCCAAGGCATGGAACAAAACCCAAGAAAGTCTAATTGCTGGGTCCTGTTTGGCTTTTAGAGGGTGTGCAGAAATGAGTTACCGCTGCGGGTGGGGGCACTGGACTCTTCACATGGACATAGTATAGTTTGCTTACCTTCCACCTTAGGTTTGACTTCAGCAACTCTTTCTGCAAACTTCTTCTTGAAGTACAGGGACTGCAACCGCTGCTGGTAGTGATTGATTCTAAAACGAAAAGCCCTACATCTTAGCATGCATGGCTTCTATATAAGAGTTTATATACATTAAAGATCTATTACATTTGAAGTAATGAAGCAGACCCTTCTTTCTAAAACGGTAAGCAAGTCATCTACAATCTCGGTTTGAAAGCTTATTTAGGGAGCACAACTGACTAGACAGATCAGCCTGAATACTTGTATTTTATTTGCCTAGAAGGGAATAGAAAAAGTAGATTTATAATAATTTCAGGGAATTGCCCTTAATGAACATGAGGTTATTCTTTATTATAATTACTGATGCAAGTTCAAGGGGCCCAAAATCCTTACCCTAGGAGCATCCTGATTTGGGATGCCCCACAGTGTGAACCTTTCCACTGGGTCACATATAATCCCCTACATACAGATGTCCACATTAGTACACAGGAGACCATTCTGCAACACTAAAGAGCATGTGGCCTGCCAGCCACAAAGAGCACTGCTGTGGGATCTTGAAACAAGGCGATTATATGACAAACTGGGGGGTGACACTGAGGGAAATTATAATCATGATGCTCCCTAAGCCAGGTTTTATACAGGACCACCTTCAATTTGACTCCAGGAGTTTAGCAGAGGCACAGTTTTGAAAGCCTGTGGCATTTAAAGTGATAAAACAGGCGAAGGCAATTGGCAAGACCATTGTGTCAAGCTACGTTTGGCAGTGTCCTAAATGTTTTTAAATTTAAATGGCTGAGAGATCAAGGTCTACAGTTTTACTTTATTATTTCTCTTCTGAAGCTTGGAGCTGTGATGCAGAATAATAATAGCATAATAGGTGGTAAGAGCCAGACGTTGTTAACACCCTGGCTGTGTTTTAGCACTGTTTGAATGGCTCTGAGAGCACCATTCCAGCTATCTATACAGAGAGGGGCGTGGTCTGGACTAGCTCCTCAAGCTAGTATTGGAGCCCACATCAGGGGGGTGGGGCTGGAATGCCAGATGAGGGAGTACATTTCTTTACTCAAGCTGTGAGGAGGGACAGCACTGGAGGAACGCATGGCGAGGTAAGCGGCTATTATTCTTTTTAATCTTTTACATGAAAAATCCCTTTAAGACAAACATCATGAGAAAGAGAAGGAGAAGTATATATGCATGGAAATGCATGGAAGCATAACTCGCTTGCTTACTTTAATAAAGAAAAACCTAATTAGGGAGTTTGTGTAGTGCTCAAACATTAATGTTGGCAGCCTCAACATTTCATTTAAATAATTGAAATGCAGTATTTAATAAAACTGAAATACACAAGGGTGTATTCTAATTCTGCATGACAAGGAAACTTCAACACTTTAATGATAATGGCAACATGGCGAGCATTTCTCTGCTCCGGCCGGGCAGTCAAACCGCTTTTGTCTAATGACTTCTCCTTTAAATGCTCTGGGCAGAGACAATCAAACCTGTAACGCAAGGAGCTGCAACAAGAATAAAACATGGAAAATGTAATATTCTCCCGGGACAAATGCCTATAAAAGGAAAGACGAACAGCTTCCAAAATGTGAAATTATACGAAATGAAAATCTTTTGCAGCTGTGAACAGACACGGTTTACACTTTCTCAAAAGTGCACTGGGAAACGCACAGAAAAAAAAAGAAGTGCAAACCGCACTGGACTGCTAGGAATAAAAAGGAGATTTAGTTACGGTTTTATTCTAACCGTCTGGCTGATACTTTTACGTTTCTTGCATTCTCTTATCGGCTACATAACCGGTCAGAAGCGCCCTTGTTGCAGGGCAGTCAAATTTCACATAAGCAACATTACTACTAACCTAGAAATGTCGTCATCACACTAAACATGTTGGGGACAGCAACACCACTGAATTATTTCCTAAAATATAAAGTAGGAGGCCCTCAGAATCATTTGTGCTTGTCGCAACACCTAACACCAGAGGACCTGAGCATTATTTGGCAGGAGCACTTGTGAAAGCCACTAAGCTATTGAGGCTATTATTGTATATTATAATGCATAAGAAGAAAAGCCCAAATCCAAGCAAAATGGTTGTTTTCCTTCTATTTTTGGGTAGATAAGGCTAGGGTTAGGATAAATGTATCTTCATGTCTGTTAGGGAGGATCTTTACTTGGGACCAGCTGATGCAAGCCAAGTTAGCTCTTCCATTATCAGTCGTTTTGAGAGTACAAAGTGAATCCTCGAACCGTGAAATTGGAGCATGGTCAGTCAGGGCTCCAATCAGAAAGGGAGCCTGCTCCTTCAGGACTTTTGGCAGTAGAGTATAGACTGCCGACAGCAGAAGTGATTGACCTGTCAGCTCAATACTGGATTAGCTGGCCTGTGCCAAGAAAATAATAGCCTGCCAATTGTGCCAAAAAGCTTTACATTTAACAGGAAGTTGTGTCTGTCCAACAGGAATGAAAGGAGATAACCGTTTAAAAATAGGAGGTTCCTCTGCCAGCAACAACCTTCTATTTTCCATGACCGACACAGATTTTCTGTTAAATAAACTTCTTGTTGATCACTGCAGACAGAAAGCGAGAGGGTCTTGCTTCGTTTTTTTTTAGGAGAGAGAACTGCCATTCACTTTCATTGTCAGCTCCAAGGTAGTCAATGAAAGTGAATGGCAGTTTTTTCTCCTAAAAAAAGGAGTGAGAATTCCCCCTTGGACTCTGAATCGAACCCCATGTTTCTCACTCTCTTTATTGTTTTCGAAACCCTTCTAACTCCAACAAAAAAGCCCAGCTCCCAGCAAATGCTGATCAACAGCGGCGTGTGAAAATGTTCTGGTTGAGGTCCGCATTGCAGGCCTAGAAGTTCTGAGGTAGCAATATCGCAAATTCAAATGAGGTTCTATTGGAAGGAATCAAAAAAGAAGAAAAATGTCTGACAACTTTAATAAGCCCCCCCTCAATAAGGGGATTTACATTGTTGGATCTACAGCTGGTTCACGTAAATAGCATGTCCATTTTACAAAGGGGGGAGATAAGTAGTAATCTGCAATGTAGCAATGGACTAAATAGGGAATAAGGGAGTCTTTTCAGCGATATTGCAGCACACATCAGTAGCTAGCTGGACATGCGTCATTCTCATAAAACAAAAGTGATCGAGAAGACACAAACCTGCTCATCTCAAAGAGGAATCTGTCCGCCTTGGCCATACGATCCAGCTCATGTTTGTGCTCCTCCAGCAGGTCAATGTCACTTTTCTCTGGAACAAACTTCAGGAGCTGGGAAAAAAAAAATCAATATTGCTCGAATATACTCAAAGACTAGAATCACACACTTTTACAAAAAACCCATCTAAATAAAATTGCAAATGGGTAAATTAAAGCAGACTGAAACCGCACGGGTCCTGTCTGTAGCCTGAAGGACTCCAGGGTTGGCAGCTTGACTTGAGTAAAACTGCCAGGATTGCCCCAAAAAACTCCCCTCTACCCGGCCTCCTACTGCATCTCCGGCTTCCCTTAGCTGAAGCATGTTAAAGCGCCCAGCCATTCTGACAGGCTTAAAGCAGGAGCATACATCAGACTAGAGGGAAGCTGGGAGCCAATCTGCGGTACATGGCTTACACGGAGCCAGCAGCATCACCGTTTAAGGTAGTTTTAGAGGGGTTTTGTCCGCTTTAAGTCGCACCATTACATCCTGTCAATTTTGTAGTTAACAGCTAGGGGGTATGGACTGGGGTCAAAGATAACCCGAAGACCTCTCACCCCCTTAGCCGAAGAGCATCCAGATATCACCACGTCGAGACTAACAGGATGCCCAAGACCAAGCATCGCTACTCACTGGCTGCCAAGCTGCATGACAGCCCGAGTTTCTCCAAGTGAGAAATGGTTAAGTAGTGATGCCATCACAGCAAGGCAGAGCATCCCAAATCGGGGGAGATCAGAACTTATCTGGTCTGAAAGCGCTCAAATCTTATAAAATGTAAGTAACGTAGACAACGTGTGAGGCCTTTGGTACAGAGCTTACACTTCACATTGGAGGCCCACTTGAAGTAGACACATGATGTCTGGATCAGCTTGAGTGATCTCTCTGACCCCCTCTCCCTGCAGTAATGGAGCCTCGCTAAATGGTGGCAACCTTGCAAATACACTTTTCTCACTAGTGGTTGGTACAGACAAAGAGACCTTTACTGCTTTTAGCTTACAGCAGGTCTGTGTGTCAATGAATTGCTAGGAATGGGTTTAGCTGCTTGTCGCCTTATACCTCAGTCACACATAAGAGGGACAAAACATTCTTGCTGCAGGCAGATTTACCGGATTTTCCTGCAACTTGGTTAAATAAATTTAACCTCTTAAAAAGAGCAATGTTTCGGTTTACAAGATATTTTACAAAACACAGTTAAATCATATAACACAATTCCTATACCAAGCAGCTGTCTCATCACATTCATAGAAAGTAAGTTACACGACATTGTGAAATTGTCTATGCTTCATCTATCACTATTCAGTTTCCAAGATCTCAGACTAATGGCGGTCTATGCCCCTCACCCCCACCAAGAGAATGAGCGCCTCACCTGTTCCAGCATATCTTTTGGCAAGTCCTCCTGTTCATCCATAGTCAGAATGGCACGCTTAATTTCATCATTCGACAGCTTCAGCCTGAGAAAAATACAATCCATTAGTGAACAGGGGGATAGGGCATGACACACTCGGTAAAGGTTCTGTGCTTTGATGACAGACATGTCACAGTGCAACTCAAAACATGACCTACATTCCAGGACAGAGACAAAGGAATCAAAAACTGATCTGATATTTTACGTTTTTGCTGCTAGTTTAACATGGTTGTGCATAAGCTCACAAGTGTCTTAGTGAGTTTATTCGCTTATTGTGCCTATTTACATAGAAGGACTAGTTGGTCTGTAAAACCACCTTACTGTACCCCACTCCTTTTGTCCTCCTCTGACCATCCCGCTTCCCAGTCTCTGCCCCAGTCCTTTTGTACCCCATGCCGTCTGTGCACCTGCCCAATACCAGTTTGTGCCCCCTGGGTAGCTACCCGTTGCCCCTGTGTGGCCCCATCCCTTCTGTGCAGCTGGCAAGTCCCCCTTTGAGCCCCTCATGCCCATCTGCCTCTGTAATTTTTTCTCCTTCTCCTCTGGCCCCCCATTCCTCTCTCCCAACCTCTGCCCCCCCATTCCTCTCTCCCAACCTCTGCCCCCCCATTCCTCTCTCCCAACCTCTGCCCCCCCCCATTCCTCTCTCCCAACCTCTGCCCCCCCATTCCTCTCTCCCAACCTCTGCCCCCCCCATTCCTCTCTCCCAACCTCTGCCCCCCCATTCCTCTCTCCCAACCTCTGCCCCCCCATTCCTCTCTCCCAACCTCTGCCCCCCCATTCCTCTCTCCCAACCTCTGCCCCCCCATTCCTCTCTCCCAACCTCGGCCCCCCCCATTCCTCTCTCCCAACCTCGGCCCCCCCCCCATTCCTCTCTCCCAACCTCGCCCCCCCCCATTCCTCTCTCCCAACCTCGCCCCCCCCCATTCCTCTCTCCCAACCTCGCCCCCCCCCATTCCTCTCTCCCAACCTCGGCCCCCCCCCCATTCCTCTCTCCCAACCTCTGCCCCCCCATTCCTCTCTCCCAACCTCTGCCCCCCCCCATTCCTCTCTCCCAACCTCTGCCCCCCCATTCCTCTCTCCCAACCTCTGCCCCCCCCATTCCTCTCTCCCAACCTCTGCCCCCCCATTCCTCTCTCCCAACCTCTGCCCCCCCATTCCTCTCTCCCAACCTCTGCCCCCCCATTCCTCTCTCCCAACCTCTGCCCCCCCATTCCTCTCTCCCAACCTCGGCCCCCCCCATTCCTCTCTCCCAACCTCGGCCCCCCCCCCATTCCTCTCTCCCAACCTCGCCCCCCCCCATTCCTCTCTCCCAACCTCGCCCCCCCCCATTCCTCTCTCCCAACCTCGCCCCCCCCCATTCCTCTCTCCCAACCTCGGCCCCCCCCCCATTCCTCTCTCCCAACCTCGGCCCCCCCCCCCATTCCTCTCTCCCAACCTCGGCCCCCCCCATTCCTCTCTCCCAACCTCTGCCCCCCCATTCCTCTCTCCCAACCTCTGCCCCCCCCATTCCTCTCTCCCAACCTCGGCCCCCCCCCCATTCCTCTCTCCCAACCTCTGCCCCCCCCATTCCTCTCTCCCAACCTCGGCCCCCCCCCCATTCCTCTCTCCCAACCTCTGCCCCCCCCATTCCTCTCTCCCAACCTCTGCCCCCCCCATTCCTCTCTCCCAACCTCTGCCCCCCCATTCCTCTCTCCCAACCTCTGCCCCCCCATTCCTCTCTCCCAACCTCTGCCCCCCCATTCCTCTCTCCCAACCTCTGCCCCCCCATTCCTCTCTCCCAACCTCTGCCCCCCCCATTCCTCTCTCCCAACCTCGGCCCCCCCCCATTCCTCTCTCCCAACCTCGCCCCCCCCCATTCCTCTCTCCCAACCTCGCCCCCCCCATTCCTCTCTCCCAACCTCGGCCCCCCCCCCATTCCTCTCTCCCAACCTCGGCCCCCCCCCCATTCCTCTCTCCCAACCTCGGCCCCCCCCCCATTCCTCTCTCCCAACCTCTGCCCCCCCATTCCTCTCTCCCAACCTCTGCCCCCCCCCATTCCTCTCTCCCAACCTCGGCCCCCCCCCCATTCCTCTCTCCCAACCTCTGCCCCCCCCATTCCTCTCTCCCAACCTCGGCCCCCCCCCCATTCCTCTCTCCCAACCTCTGCCCCCCCATTCCTCTCTCCCAACCTCTGCCCCCCCCATTCCTCTCTCCCAACCTCTGCCCCCCCATTCCTCTCTCCCAACCTCTGCCCCCCCATTCCTCTCTCCCAACCTCTGCCCCCCCATTCCTCTCTCCCAACCTCTGCCCCCCCATTCCTCTCTCCCAACCTCTGCCCCCCCCCATTCCTCTCTCCCAACCTCGGCCCCCCCCCCATTCCTCTCTCCCAACCTCGCCCCCCCCCATTCCTCTCTCCCAACCTCGCCCCCCCCCATTCCTCTCTCCCAACCTCGCCCCCCCCCATTCCTCTCTCCCAACCTCTGCCTCCCCCCATTCCTCTCTCCCAACCTCTGCCTCCCCCATTCCTCTCTCCCAACCTCTGCCTCCCCCCATTCCTCTCTCCCAACCTCGGCCCCCCCCCCATTCCTCTCTCCCAACCTCGGCCCCCCCCCATTCCTCTCTCCCAACCTCTGCCCCCCCATTCCTCTCTCCCAACCTCGGCCCCCCATTCCTCTCTCCCAACCTCGGCCCCCCCATTCCTCTCTCCAACCCACCCCCTCCGGCCCCCCCATTCCTCTCTCCCAACCTCTGCCCCCCCCCATTCCTCTCTCCCAACCTCTGCCCCCCCCATTCCTCTCTCCCAACCTCTGCCCCCCCATTCCTCTCTCCCAACCTCTGCCCCCCCCCCATTCCTCTCTCCCAACCTCTGCCCCCCCCCATTCCTCTCTCCCAGCCTCTGCCCCCCCATTCCTCTCTCCCAGCCTCTGCCCCCCCCATTCCTCTCTCCCAACCTCTGCCCCCCCCATTCCTCTCTCCCAACCTCTGCCCCCCCATTCCTCTCTCCCAACCTCTGCCCCCCCCATTCCTCTCTCCCAACCTCTGCCTCCCCATTCCTCTCTCCCAACCTCGCCCCCCCCCATTCCTCTCTCCCAACCTCTGCCCCCCCATTCCTCTCTCCCAACCTCTGCCCCCCCCCATTCCTCTCTCCCAACCTCTGCCCCCCCATTCCTCTCTCCCAGCCTCTGCCCCCCCATTCCTCTCTCCCAACCTCTGCCCCCCCCATTCCTCTCTCCCAACCTCTGCCCCCCCCATTCCTCTCTCCCAACCTCTGCCCCCCCCATTCCTCTCTCCCAACCTCTGCCCCCCCCATTCCTCTCTCCCAACCTCTGCCTCCCCATTTCCTCTCTCCCAACCTCGCCCCCCCCCATTCCTCTCTCCCAACCTCTGCCCCCCCCATTCCTCTCTCCCAACCTCCCCCCCCCATTCCTCTCTCCCAACCTCGGCCCCCCCATTCCTCTCTCCCAACCTCGGCCCCCCCCCCCATTCCTCTCTCCCAACCTCGGCCCCCCCATTCCTCTCTCCCAACCTCGGCCCCCCCCCATTCCTCTCTCCCAACTCGGCCCCCCCATTCCTCTCTCCCAACCTCGGCCCCCCCCATTCCTCTCTCCCAACCTCTGCCTCCCCATTCCTCTCTCCCAACCTCGGCCCCCCCCATTCCTCTCTCCCAACCTCTGCCCCCCCCCATTCCTCTCTCCCAACCTCTGCCCCCCCCATTCCTCTCTCCCAACCTCTGCCCCCCCATTCCTCTCTCCCAACCTCTGCCTCCCCCATTCCTCTCTCCCAACCTCGGCCCCCCCCATTCCTCTCTCCCAACCTCGGCCCCCCCCATTCCTCTCTCCCAACCTCGGCCCCCCCCATTCCTCTCTCCCAACCTCTGCCCCCCCATTCCTCTCTCCCAACCTCTGCCTCCCCCATTCCTCTCTCCCAACCTCGGCCCCCCCCCATTCCTCTCTCCCAACCTCTGCCCCCCCATTCCTCTCTCCCAACCTCTGCCCCCCCCCCATTCCTCTCTCCCAACCTCTGCCCCCCCCCATTCCTCTCTCCCAGCCTCTGCCCCCCCATTCCTCTCTCCCAACCTCTGCCCCCCCATTCCTCTCTCCCAACCTCTGCCCCCCCATTCCTCTCTCCCAACCTCTGCCCCCCCCATTCCTCTCTCCCAACCTCTGCCTCCCCATTCCTCTCTCCCAACCTCGCCCCCCCCCATTCCTCTCTCCCAACCTCTGCCCCCCCATTCCTCTCTCCCAACCTCCCCCCCCCCATTCCTCTCTCCCAACCTCTGCCCCCCCATTCCTCTCTCCCAACCCTCTGCCTCCCCCATTCCTCTCTCCCAACCTCGGCCCCCCCCATTCCTCTCTCCCAGCCTCTGCCCCCCCATTCCTCTCTCCCAACCTCTGCCCCCCCCATTCCTCTCTCCCAACCTCTGCCCCCCCCATTCCTCTCTCCCAGCCTCTGCCCCCCCATTCCTCTCTCCCAACCTCTGCCCCCCCCCATTCCTCTCTCCCAACCTCTGCCCCCCCCATTCCTCTCTCCCAACCTCTGCCCCCCCCATTCCTCTCTCCCAACCTCTGCCTCCCCATTCCTCTCTCCCAACCTCGCCCCCCCCCCATTCCTCTCTCCCAACCTCTGCCCCCCCATTCCTCTCTCCCAACCTCCCCCCCCCATTCCTCTCTCCCAACCTCGGCCCCCCCATTCCTCTCTCCCAACCTCGGCCCCCCCCATTCCTCTCTCCCAACCTCGGCCCCCCCATTCCTCTCTCCCAACCTCGGCCCCCCCCCATTCCTCTCTCCCAACCTCGGCCCCCCCATTCCTCTCTCCCAACCTCGGCCCCCCCCATTCCTCTCTCCCAACCTCTGCCTCCCCATTCCTCTCTCCCAACCTCGGCCCCCCTCCATTCCTCTCTCCCAACCTCTGCCCCCCCCCATTCCTCTCTCCCAACCTCTGCCCCCCCCCATTCCTCTCTCCCAACCTCGGCCCCACCCCCATTCCTCTCTCCCAACCTCGGCCCCCCCCCATTCCTCTCTCCCAACCTCTGCCCCCCCCATTCCTCTCTCCCAACCTCGGCCCCCCCATTCCTCTCTCCCAACCTCGGCCCCCCCATTCCTCTCTCCCAACCTCTGCCCCCCCATTCCTCTCTCCCAACCTCTGCCCCCCCATTCCTCTCTCCCAACCTCTACCCCCCCATTTCCTTCTTCTTCCCAACCTCGGCCCCCCCCATTCCTCTCTCCCAACCTCGGCCCCCCCCATTCCTCTCTCCCAACCTCGGCCCCCCCCATTCCTCTCTCCCAACCTCGGCCCCCCCCCCATTCCTCTCTCCCAACCTCGGCCCCCCCTCCTCTCTCCCAACCTCGGCCCCCCCCCATTCCTCTCTCCCAATCCCGGCCCCCCCCCATTCCTCTCTCCCAACCTCTGCCCCCCCATTCCTCTCTCCGCAACCTCTGCCTCGCCCCCATTCCTCTCTCCCAACCTCGCCCCCTGCCCCCATTCCTCTCTCCCAACCTCGGCCCCCCCCATTCCTCTCTCCCAACCTCTGCCCCCCATTCCTCTCTCCCACCTCTGCCCCCCCATTCCTCTCTCCCAACCTCTGCCTCCCCCATTCCTCTCTCCCAACCTCGGCCCCCCCCATTCTCTCTCCCAACCTCTGCCCCCCCATTCCTCTCTCCCAACCTCTGCCCCCCCATTCCTCTCTCCCAACCTCTGCCTCCCCCCATTCCTCTCTCCCAACCTCGGCCCCCCCCCCCATTCCTCTCTCCCAACCTCGGCCCCCCCCATTCCTCTCTCCCAACCTCTGCCTCCCCCCATTCCTCTCTCCCAACCTCTGCCCCCCCCCATTCCTCTCTCCCAACCTCTGCCCCCCCCCATTCCTCTCTCCAACCTCTGCTCCCCCCATTCCTCTCTCCCAACCTCGGCCCCCCCCATTCCTCTCTCCCAACCTCGGCCCCCCCATTCCTCTCTCCCAACCTCGGCCCCCCCATCCTCTCTCCCAACCTCGGCCCCCCCATCCCTCTCTCCCAACCTCGGCCCCCCCCATTCCTCTCTCCCAACCTCGGCCCCCCCATTCCTCTCTCCCAACCTCGGCCCCCCCCCCATTCCTCTCTCCCAACCTCGGCCCCCCCATTCCTCTCTCCCAACCTCTGCTCCCCCCCATTCCTCTCTCCCAACCTCGGCCCCCCCCCATTCCTCTCTCCCAACCTCGGCCCCCCCCATTCCTCTCTCCCCAACCTCTGCCTCCCCCCATTCCTCTCTCCCAACCTCTGCCCCCCCCCATTCCTCTCTCCCAACCTCGGCCCCCCCATCCTCTCTCCCAACCTCGTCCCCCCCATTCCTCTCTCCCAACCTCGGCCCCCCCATTCCTCTCTCCCAACCTCGGCCCCCCCATTCCTCTCTCCCAACCTCGGCCCCCCCATTCCTCTCTCCCAACCTCGGCCCCCCCCCCATTCCTCTCTCCCAACCTCGGCCCCCCCCATTCCTCTCTCCCAACCTCTGCCCCCCCATTCCTCTCTCCAACCTCTGCCCCCCCATTCCTCTCTCCCAACCTCTGCCTCCCCCCATTCCTCTCTCCCAACCTCTGCCTCCCCCCATTCCTCTCCTCCCAACCTCTGCCCCCCCATTCCTCTCTCCCAACCTCTGCCTCCCCCCATTCCTCTCTCCCAACCTCTGCCCCCCCATTCCTCTCTCCTAACCTCTGCCCCCCCCATTCCTCTCTCCCAACCTCGGCCCCCCCCATTCCTCTCTCCCAACCTCGCCCCCCCCCCCCCATTCCTCTCTCCCCAACCTCGGCCCCCCCATTCCTCTCTCCCAACCTCTGCCTCCCCCCATTCCTCTCTCCCAACCTCTGCCTCCCCCCATTCCTCTCTCCCAACCTCTGCCCCCCCCCATTCCTCTCTCCCAACCTCTGCCCCCCCCCCATTCCTCTCTCCCAACCTCGGCCCCCCATTCCTCTCTCCCAACCTCGGCCCCCCCATTCCTCTCTCCCAACCTCGGCCCCCCCCATTCCTCTCTCCCAACCTCGGCCCCCCCATTCCTCTCTCCCAACCTCGGCCCCCCCCATTCCCCTCTCCCAACCTCGGCCCCCCCCATTCCTCTCTCCCAACCTCTGCCCCTTCTTTTGCAGCCCCCCTGTGCCTCTCATCCATTGCCCCCCTCCTCCCCCCCCCCCCTTGTACAGCTGCCCTCTTCTCTGTGTGCCTCTCTTATCTCTGGCGATGCCCCAAGCCACACTCTCCCTTCTTCTACCCACCCCCCTCTGTGTCCTTCCTTGTGCAGCTGCCCACTCTCTGTGTGCCTATCTCCGGCCCTGCCTCATGCCGCGCGCTACCTTCTTCTGCCCACCCCCCTGTACCCCTCTTTATGCAGCTGCCTGCCTCACTGTTTGCTTTTCTTACCTCCCACCCTCTCACTGCATCTCTCTTTTAGGGAATAGAATGAAGTTATTTTTTTTGTCAACTCTCACCACACTGTAAACATTAGGGAGGGAATTCACTAAAATGTATAAAGTATAAAACCTTAAAGAGGAACTAAAACATTTTCCCCCTTTTGCCAGGGGCAACCCAATTAGAGGTGCTCCGCTTTGTGTAACCCCCAGGATTGCTCAAAAACTCACCTTTTGTTGCCATGGTGCATGTGCAGGTTGCCGATTCAATCAATGGCTCACATTCCATTCAGAATTTTCTGTCACTCAGAGCAGCAAGAAAAGCTGAATGAAGCACGTGCCACCGACAGCAGCAGCAATGCAACTAGGCTATATCAGGGATGTGGTGTCGGCCCAGGGATGCCGCATAGGGTAGGAGGAACGGTGAGTTTTCTGGCTGATCCCAAGGACGCCTCACAAAGAGCGAGACCACCAGCCATAGAGTAGCAAGCTCTCCGGCTCACGTCAGGAGCGCGCCACACTTTAGTCAATGAGCTACAGGAAAGGGTGATCATTCCTGAATTTATGGAAAGTGCTCTACATTGAAAAACCTCTACAACTCACAGGGAGACCCTCTTTACCTCAAAGTGAAATAAGAGGTCAGGTGATTTTTTTTTTTTTGCCTTACACTTGCTATGATCGAACTACTGGCAAACTGGGAGGCAACAAGCTCTCCCACATGGGGTAAAGAGCTCTCCACATTCAACTGAATAACTCAGTCTTACTTTCTGTCTCTGATGACCTAACTGGAAGCAGGAAACCCCAATGCCAGCATCAACAGAGGAGTGTCACTGGCATAAGATCCCTAGATTTGTCCCGTACAGCACATTTATTGCTATTAGACAACCGTACAGATTTAAAAAAAAAAAAAAAACGTATCTTAATTTTCCAGCAAAATGATGTCATACATACCGTACGTGAAACATCAATCTGCCAATCATGGAGGCCCACACAATAAAAACATGAGCAGGTCTACACAAGACCAAAATGTCTGTCACCTTACAGATCCCCTGCACTCTGTAACAAGTATACACATGCTTAATTCCTTTACTGACTGGTACTGGCCTCAAAGTAACTACTGATGTAAAAAAGTCTGAAGTTAATATAAGCACACTGTTGCATTGCTCTACTACTATAAAAATACTGTGGGGGTAAGGCTAGCACTAAAAACCTGATCATTGTTGACCAGGTGTTATGGCAGCGGTCCGGTGTGTCATCAAGTCCCCCACTATACAGGTGGCAACACTGGTTAACGCCTTCTACGGCAACTTGCCTGGGCAACTATAACACAGTCAGAGTCTATAGGCAAGGCAGCCACCCATAGATGCAACAATCAAAAAATGGAGTGCAGCTGTCCACAGATTTGTATTAAGTGAGCAGAGCTGTACCATAGTCCATTATCTTACAACTGCCATTTTTTGGAGGCTTCTGGTATGTGGAATCTGTCAATTTCATAGGACACTACAGCAATTGGATGTATTAAAGACAATAAGTTGGTCTGCAACGAACAGGAATGGAGCAGGTGGTGCAACAAGTGCACTCTGTCAACACAACCAAGAATGTGGAGATGGTGGTCGACTCCAGAAATAGTCCTCCTGCTCTTTCAACTTGTCTCTCCTCAAGCCCAAGACGCAGGCGCTTGTCCAATCAGCTGGTCCTGCCGCACACATTAATCTGGAATCCCCAGACCCACTTACGAGCGGCCTCCCTTCGGCTGTGCGCGGCCATGAACAGCAATTAAGTCGCAGGGGCGGCCATGAATAGCAATTAAGTCGCAGGGGCGGCCATGAATAGCAATTAAGGCGAGTTTACTGGGCGCTCTAGGGGTTTCACACAGCAGGGCTTCCCAGTTCGTGATGCCCCGGGGGGAGAGAGTAAGACTGCTCTGGAGTCTCAGACTCAGGGTTAGTTTTAAAACAAACAGTTTAACATAAAGCAAGGTTCACATACGTTCCTTAGCTTGAGAGCCACATCCACCAGTGACAGATGTTCAGGAGCCACATTCAACCTAAGAGTTTGGTGACACTAGCGTCAACCCTTTATAACATTTGTTCAGTGCAAGTGAATTCATCAGCCTCAAAGAAATTAAATGGCCGAGTTGGGCAAGTGGAGAAGTGTGCTGGCAGGTAAGCTGGCCCACTTATCCACCTGTCCACCTCTTCATTAATCAGCCAGCCTGGAGAACCAAACAGAAGGAATCTGCGAGCCACATGTGGCTCCTAAGCTACAGGTTGCAGGTCCCTGATATAGATCTCCATCCAATTTAGAGCAGAGCAAATACATTTTGTTTGGTCACAGAAGTAAAATGCAGTTTCTGTGTGGGGGACACAGAAGACCCAACATGACTGTGGCTCCAACAATTCCCTACTCAAAATAACGTGCCAAAAAAAAAATGGGATAAGCATCCTATTAGGCACATGTCAAACCATGCATGTGCTCGAACAATGGCATGGAACCTTCTCCTGTATACACTGGCACTTGATATATAGTTCTCTGCTGTTCTTGGCAGAAGTTAATGGCTACAGGGTGTTTGCAGCAGTAGAGAACGGTGGTGGAACACATTAACATCAAAGCCGGAGAGGGCGAATCACTAAAAACAATTGCAGTTTATGAAATAATCCCTTAGGTGTTCAGTTTCTGCAGATTGTTCCCGCAACATGACGATTTCAAGGGGTGTTTACTCTGAAGACACTTCAAATAAATTCTAGGAATAAGATCCAATTTATTCTTTTATGAAGCAAAGCAAACAATGTAGGGCTGCCATACTAGATATAAATAATGCCAACACATATAATAAAGTCACTGAAAGCAAAACATACTGTATTTAATGTCATGAAGAAGCTTGTCTCTATTGCCGCCCCCCCACCACCCACCACCACCACCACAAGTGTATGCCATGCTTCCTGTCCTGACCTGGTGATTGAGAACTTTTAGGTAAAGTAACTTCCCTTCTATAATAAATAGGAGCAAATAAGCTGTGCTGCAACTGGTTGATGCCTTTATGGATGTAGTTGCCTAATGATGCAACAATGGGTGACACCCATCTTCATTCACTGGGCTACAATGTCCATGTTCCTCCACAACCTTCCCATTGGGTTCAATAGAGCTAGCGGGATCTTGAGATCAAGTCTAATGGAGTCCCTGCTTACTGCCGAGCACAGTGACCGCCCATTCCCACTACATTTACTGCAATAAATGGAGCAGCCTTGGCAATTCACTGTGATGGAGAGGGATGGGAAAGGGCGCATGTTGGCGTGCTGAACGAAATTGAAGGTAAGGTAAGTTGCATTCAACCAGACTGGGGCAGAAAGACTGTGGGGTGGGGCAAGGATTAATGTTTTTGTCTGGAAGATCCCTTTAAAAATAAAAAAATGTCTTTAGTTCTGCTTTAAAAGCCCCCGTCCTGGCAATATATATATATATATATATATATATATATATATATATATATATCTATATTTATTTATTTATATTATAGTCTGTAACTCACCTTTTGTACCCCACCCCCAGAGCAGCGCCCATCAGCCTGGCTTTACACTCCCCCTGACATGCCTACTCCATTAATTGCAATGTACGGAACATGCGAGGCAGGGTGTGCAGAACCCACCTAGCACCCCCCCTGCATTGCAATGAATGGAGCAGGGATGTAGGGGTGGAAACAAGGCCCCCACGATGCGGCCATGAAAGGCTGCCGCACTGGAGACCAAATCACTGGATCCCCACCATCAGTATGATGGGCACACTGGACCAATATGGAGAAACTGTGGGGGGAAAAATATAGTATGGGCTTTTTTTAGCCTGCAGTTTTTTTTTTACATTTTTTCTCTAAACCTAAAATTGTTGCCAAGTGGAGGTCTGGCTTTCTAATTACCAACCTGCCTGCTTTACCATACTTCTACGACTAGATTGTGTGGCAGGCCTAAACCATCCGCAAGATCCAAATGAAGTAGCTGCACAACCCAAAGTATGATCACACAAACTTTATAAAGAATCGGGCAAAAACAAACACAAAAGACAATCTAAAAAGTGCACCAAACATGCTGGGTTGCTGAGGTTTCTGAAAGCAGAACAAAACCCAGGATTTTTACTTTCCCAGTGTGTGAACCCCCCAGATCACAACTAACCTCTTCCCGGTCCTAAGGCGCATGCGCGGGCTCTCGCTCAATCAGAGCAGTTTGTGGTGCATACGGACATTTTTTTCCACAGCGAAGCCACACTTAGCAGCAGTTTTAAGATTGCGATTGATTGATCTCAAAACTGCTGTATCTACTTAGTGCAGCCTTGCTGGTTGCTTCTCCCATCTTTCTGTTTGGGCGCACCAGCTCCTGCACCCAGCCATTTTGATAGGGAGCACCCACAACTGCAGGAGAGCTGGCTATGAGGAGAAGGAGAAAGTTTACCGGCTACTCTGGGGGTTTCACACAGCAGGGCATCCCGCTATAGGATTCTTTTCGATTCCAGGGCTGGTCCTCAGATTTTAAACCGCTTTAATGTGGAATTCCTGATTTTTTTCTTGCTAACCGTCCATCCTGCCTCAGTACGAGGAGTGGGTGGAAGAGCGGGGGGGGTTGATTTTGACTGGGCTTCCACTTTAGATATAACTTTAGTTTCACATATGAATCCCATCAGTAAAATCTGGTCACACTAGGTGTGTTAAATGTATATGTTGGTAAATATTAAATCTTCATGTGTATTAACCCCTCCCTGTTCAGCCAGCTAGAACATAAGGTATTATTCTGCACAATGTCCTGCCTCATACACCCACTCTGTACACCGTCTGTAAATACTACTAATGTACAGTATTTGGCCTGTGCCTAGTTGTGCGAGGGCCCTTTCAACAGGACACATTTTTTCCCACCCCAGTCTTAAGAGTCTTTATGGTGATGTCATGGCGGCAATGCGCAGAAACTAATTGATCCTCTCGTGCATTACTCAGTAAAGCCAAGCAAAACAATATTACAGACAAGATGGCTGAAACGCCCTCAGGAGGTTAGACCAAACAACTAATCTGATAGGCAAAGGTTCAAACCCTATTACTATTTCAAGAACAGCCTGGAAGAATGTTGGAAATAAAAATTGTAATTAAAGATTAAAGATTTAGGCTGGAAGGGTGGGTGGAATCTTTATATTATAAACGATTAGCCCCTATAGTTTGTCAGTCCCCCTTACCAACTGCTATTTGAGCCACACAATTCATTCAGCAGGTTATGTACCCAATAATAACGTGCGCTGCGCCGCAGGGGTGGTGCGCTGCGCCGCAGGGGTGGTGCGCCGTGCCGCAGGGGTGGTGCGCCGTGACGCAGGGGTGGTGCGCCGTGACGCAGGGGTGGTGCGCCGTGACGCAGGGGTGGTGCGCCGTGACGCAGGGGTGGTGCGCCGTGACGCAGGGGTGGTGCGCCGTGACGCAGGGGTGGTGCGCCGTGCCGCAGGGGTGGTGCGCCGTGCCGCAGGGGTGGTGCGCCGTGCCGCAGGGGTGGTGCGCCGTGCCGCAGGGGTTGGTTGGCTGTACACACATCATAGGGTTTGGGCAGGCTACAGTTCTGGTGAATAGGGTGAGATCATAAAGGTGGCCAAGTCTTTAATATTCATTCACACAGTTTCCTCCAGCCACAACAGTTCAAGCCACCCAAGTCCTACCAGGGGATTCAGGCAATTGGGTCACATAGTAGGATGGAAGTGTTGCAGGGGACAAATGGGATGAGAAATGTATTTCCTTTCCTGTCAAGACAATCCCTTTAAAGCAGCCCTCCAGTCGAAATGAAATGTTTTAATTTGCCCCATATAATATATATATATATATTTTTTTTTATTTATTACACACACATACCCTTTGTCTTCTGTCTCATGGAGCCATAAACCTCTAAAAGGAGGGCAGTTGCCGAAGTGTGTGCGTTACCAATGGCGTAACAAAAAGTGACCGGGCCCTGGTACAATCATTGAATGGGGCCCCATCAGGGCTCATACGTTAACCTTTTTTTCTGTCATTTTAACTAAAATGGATCCAACAAAACAATTAATAACTGAAACAGCAGAGAAAAAAATGATGCTTCTTTATTCTGTATATGATACTAAGAGAGCACAAATCTAATGAATAAGGTGGAGGAACAATAATGGGACCCCCTGGACTTATGGGTCCCGCTGCAGTCGGAACCTCTGCATCCACTATAGTTTAGCCCCTTGTGTAGCAGAAACCAGTCATGGACAAGCCTGTGGCTCGGCGGTGGTGGGGGTCATTGATGAGGTGCCTGCAGGACAGGCTTTACCGGTCACTTACATAGAACATTGTGGACCAATGTATTGCCAAGTTAGACACCATATTACCAGCTAAAGTGGAACGACGAGATGTCAGCACTGTAGGTTGCACAATCACATGCTGCAGCGTTCCACTGTGTAATTACACTAAATAAACACTTGTTTAGCTATGCAAACACAGCTACATGCCAATGAACATACGTCTATGGCCTGTGAAAGCCAGAGTCTGGTTACATGACTTTATCACAGCACTGTATCTTCTGCTGCATGGGACACATAGCGTGCATTCCTAAACTGCCATGTCTATAGAAGAACACTTAACTCCTTCCTATCCAGAGGAGTGGGGGGGGGGGGGTTGGAGTCGTACCACCTCAAATAGGAGTCATACACCAGTCAACAGAGGATGTGTATGCAGTAGCTCAGTCTACCTACACAGCCTGGCCTATATACACGTGAGGCTCCCTTAGCAACTATCCCACACTGTTCCAGCTCCATTTAAAAATAGCCCCAGAGATGAGATGTGAGGGGGCTGAAGTGGCATGCCATGAACTGCCAATGTTAGACGCAAAACTGCTTCCTTCCCTGCCCACCCTGTCCCCAGAAAGACTTCAGACACTGATGCAAAGTGCACATCATTTTTCAGTAATGGATCTTCATGGCAGAATATATCAGCATATGTAGCTTCAGTATAGTTAGTATATACTGTTATAGTAAGTAACAGTAGAACAAGTAAAAAAAATGTACATTTAAAATAATCCAAATTGTATTTACCTTTGTCTTCCCACCGCTGATCAGTGGTAGTCTAGCAATCAGCAACTCCCCGAACCTGCGCTGCCCGGGGCTCGAACATGAGGTCGGGATTGATGGCGGGTCAGGTTTACAAGTCGGCATCAATCACAAGAGTGCTGCCACGCCCTCTCCATTCATTGCAATGGAGGTGGTGGGCCGGACCCCTACATTGTAGAAAATAGAGGGCGTGCGCAAACCCTGTGTCTGATGCCAGGGGGCATGGCCTGGCCTGCAAGCAGCGCTGAATGGAGTTTCAGGCATGGGCAGCGCAGGAAGCTAGGGCTGCGGCGCGGCTCAGATCCAGTGATCAGGTGACATGCTGATCGCCAGACTAGCACTTACCAGCGACGGAGGACAAAAGGAACGTACCCTTTTAACATTAAAGTGATTCAGCAGGCTAAAAAAAAGACAAAAAAGTCATGTGGTGCTCCATACTGCATGAACCAGTATGAAGCCCATCATGGCTCTTAACATGATTGTAAAATCCTGGGTTTTGGTCTGTTTTCCAGATTTGGGATAGCCAGCAAAATCACCATACTGCTGGTCTATAAGTGGGAGCCTGTCCAATCAGCGTTGTATCTCATGAATAATACCATTTTGTGAGTACTCACCTGAAAAATGGATATTGTTGGTGTGCCACACACCCCGCTTCACCTTTAATATTCTTCACTTATTGGGTTAACTCACCGCCAGGTGACGCTGTGCAGAGAGGAAGTCTTGTAACGAGCCCCCTTCCGGCCTATATATACCTGGTACCTCCCATTAATCACCAGTATATTAAAAAGCAGAAAGACAAGGTACCAGTAAATTAACGGTAACCTCAAAATAAATCAATATAAATAAAAGCTTCACCATATAAAAGATTCGGAAATACCGAAAAGGGTGGGAGTGAAGCGGGGTGTGTGGCACACCAACAATATCCATTTTTCAGGTGAGTACTCATAAAATGGTATTATTCTTGGTGTGCCACACACCCCGCTTCACCTTTAATATTCTTCCCTTATTGGGACATCCAAAAGCAGTGTCCACAACGGATGGGCAACTCAAGGCCAGGTGAAGCATAACTTAAATGACTGCAGTCTGCAGAACTTTGCGGCCAAAAACAGCATCCGCTGAAGCTCGCACATCAACCTTGTAAAACTTAGAAAAAGTATGAACAGAAGACCAAGTGGCGGCCTTACAAACTTGTTCAACAGAAGCTTGGCGCTGAAAAGCCCAAGACGCCCCAATGGCGCGAGTAGAATGAGCAGTGATACGAAAAGGGGGAACTTTCCCCTTAGCAGAATAGGCCGCAGTAACGGCCTGACGTATCCACTTGCTAATGGCAGATTTGGCCGGTGCCAAACCCTTCTTAGGCCCATAGGGCACAACAAAAGGAATCCGTTTTACGAAAAGGAGACGTGATAATCAAGTAGTACTTAACACAGCGTACTACATCCAAACAATGCAAAACCCTCTCTTTGTCATTCTTAGGATTAGGACACAAGGAGGGAAGAACAATATCTTGGTTCAAATGAAAAGCAGAAACAACCTTAGGAAGAAAGTCTGGCTTGAACCGAAAAACCACTTTATCCTGATGCCTCTCAAAGTAAGGCGCCTGGATAGACAAGGCCGCCAATTCCGAGACAGGCAGGACCGAAGTGATCGCTACCAAGAAGACAATCTTCTGAGTCAGGGTAGACAAAGCAATATCTTGCAAAGGCTCAAAAGGAGGAGCCTGAAGAGCAGAAAGAACCAAATTCAAATCCCAAACCGGGAGTAATGGTTTCCTGGGAGGCCGCACATGCGTAACCCCCTGGAAAAAAGTTTTAACTAAAGGCTGAAGCGCAACACGCTTCTGAAAAAAGATAGATAAGGCAGAAACTTGCCCTTTCAACGTACTTAGCTGAAGACCAGAGTCCAGCCCAGATTGTAAAAACTCCAGAATCCTGGAGACCGAAAAGACCCTACAAGGAAAAGATCTCATCTCACACCAGGTGATGTAGGCTTTCCAAGTCCTATAGTAGATGATCGAAGAAGACCTCTTCCGGGCACTGATCAGAGTCTTGACAACTGAGTCAGAAAGATCCCCCTCCTTCAAGATGGAGGTTTCAGCAGCCAGGCCGTCAAACCCAGCGCTGGTAAATTGGGGTAACACAACCGACCCTGAGTGAGCAGATCGGGCCGAAGAGGCAGAACGAACTGGTCCACTGCCAGCCGAACGATGTCTGCGAACCACACTCGCCTTGGCCACCTTGGGGCCACGAGAACGGCGGACACCTTTTCCAGAGCCAACTTCCGAAGCACCCTGCCCAGCATGGGTATCGGAGGAAACAGGTATAGAAATCCCAGATCCCCCCAGCTCAGGGACATGGCGTCCACTGCCAGAGCCAGAGGATCCTGGGAGAGCGAAACGAAGTTCGAGAGCCTGTGATTGTGACGAGAGGCAAACAGGTCCACCTCTGGTGTCCCCCACCGGAGACACAATGAGCGAAACACCCGAGGATGGAGAGCCCATTCTCCCAGACGGGGAGAGCCCCTGCTCAACCGGTCCGCTTCCTGGTTCTCCACTCCTGGAATGTATACCGCCGAGAGACAAGGAACATGGGCCTCTGCCCAGGTCAGGATCAGGGACACCTCTCTGAGAGCATTTAGACTGCGAGTCCCTCCCTGATGATTGATGTAAGCAACCGCTGTTCGATTGTCTGAACGCACCTGGACCGGAAGGCCCAGAACGTGCCGAGTCAGGAGAGCAAGCACCCGACGGATGGCTCTCAGTTCCAGAACATTGATGGGTAAGTGGGCCTCTTGAGGTCCCCACTGCCCCTGGAACTGCAGCTCCTTCCAAAATCCGCCCCTACCCGACAGACTGGCGTCCGTGGTGACAATTTCCCAAAGAGGGGTCAGGAAAGACCTGCCCTTCACAAGATTGGTCGAGACCAACCACCACTGAAGGCACTGCCGGACCTGGGAGGACAACTGGAAGGGCTGATCCAGCGACCGAGGCTGCCGGTCCCAGGACGCCAACAGATAAAGCTGAAGCGTCCTCGTGTGAAATTGAGCAAAAGGAACTGCCTCGAAAGAGGCGACCATCAACCCTATCAGCCTCATCCCCAGACGGATGGACGGCCGAGGATTGGAAAGTAGGACCCGAGCCAACTCCTGGATCAGATAAATTTTGGACTGGGGGAGAAACACCCTGTGTTGAAGAGAGTCCAACTGCATCCCCAGAAAGGACACCACCCTGGCCGGAGCGAGGGAGGACTTGGGGAAGTTGATCACCCAACCAAAGCTTTCCAGCGTGGAGACCACCAACCTGGTGTCTGTCTCCGATTGAATCTTTACCGACGCCAGGAGCCCCTGTGCGGCCAAAGGATCGATGGGCACCCGAGACCGAAAGAACCGTGAAGGAGGGCAAGAGTTGAATTCCAGTTTGTAACCGGACGACACTACCTCCCGGATCCATCTGTCCGGAATCTCCTGGTCCCAAACCTGGGAGAAGTGTCGTAATCGTCCCCCCACCCGCACGGGTGAGGGCAGCCCCTCATTGCTGAGCGGGTTTACCAGCAGGCTTGGGCTTGGTGCCCCAGGACTGAGCGGGACGGCCACGGCCCCTCCCCCGAGTCCAACCTGCACCTCTGGTAGCGGGAAAGGAATACCCCCTACCCGCTCTGAATCCCCGAAATGAAGGCCTACCAGCACTTGCCCCCTTAAAGGGACGACGAGGCCTCTTGCGTTGTGGCATCTTACCACCCTTTGCGACTGAATCAATTTTCTCACCAAACAGACGCAAGCCCAAAAAGTGAAGAGCTGTGAGCACCCTTTTTGAAGCTGAGTCCGCCGACCACTGACGCAGCCATACTGACCGACGAATAGCCACCAGCATTGCAGCTGTCTTGCTACTCATAGCCAGCGCATCGTCCTGAGCGGATAGAACATAGGAAACAAAAGATTCACACTGCTTGAGCGCAGTAAACTCTTTGCCAGTGGGATCTAGATCCTCATACAGCTCCTGAATTACAGACCTAACCGCCAATAGAAGAAGGGCCGAAGCACACACCGGGCGCATCGTTGACCCAGCATAAATAAAACCATGGCGAGCGTACTGGTCAATCCGACGATCCTCCCCATCTTTAGGGACAGTGGTCTCAGCAGACTGTACCATAGCCGTGCTGGAGAGCCCTAGCACAGGAGTATCGACGTCAGGAGGGACGGACCAGAGCTTCACCAATTCTGGCGGAAAAGGATAACGCTTTTCCCAACTGGAAGGGATTCCAGATAACCGCGTGGGATGTTCCCATTCCTTAAGGACCACCCTCTCAAAGTGGTGTTGTCTGGGAAAAACCCAACGCGGCTGAGGCTCTTTAAACAGCTGGCCCTTTGGCCGGGTGACAGCCTCAGGCGGATCTAAATTCAGAATTTCAAACATCTGAGCCAGAATGGAGGGGGTGTCAAGGGAAACACCCGCCGACCAATCGCCAATAGCTTCAGCCTCAAGCTGATCTGCCGGCTCATCTGACTCCAACAAGAATTCTCCCTCGTCCGGGGAGCCATCGGACCATTCCACAGGCTCACATACCTCATCCTGTGAAGCCGAAGGTATCGGAGTCAGGTGCTTCCGTTTTGCAGTGGCTTTTGACCCTGCTTTAACAGGCACTATTTTCCGGAGGCTGGCCAATCGCGCCGCCACCTCGGATTGCGAATCCCCACTCTTGACAGTGTCATGCGGGGTCCGGAACAGGGAGGGAGAGGTAGGAGATGATGGAAGTTGCGACGGGCCAGCAGCCGGAGCGACGGACTGACTTACTCTGCCTCGCACAAGGAATGCATACAAAGACATCATCATCATCTGGGAGCGGAGTCCCACATCTTGCGCACCCCCTAGATGGCCCAGAAGAACCATTTCCGGTAAGACCCCGGGGTCTTACCCCCTTTTGGTCTATTTCTGCCCGGTTTTGATTGTTTATACCTTTATGGTGAATTGGAAGCCTCCCAGCCTAGGCTGCTCACTGGGCAATTGGTAGACGGCACTATAGGTGCCTAGGGGCTTATCTCCTCCCTACCTGTAAGCAGGAGACTTCAATCTTCTGTCTTGTCGTCAAGCAGAGAGAAAAATACTGGTGATTAATGGGAGGTACCAGGTATATATAGGCCGGAAGGGGGCTCGTTACAAGACTTCCTCTCAGCACAGCGTCACCTGGCGGTGAGTTAACCCAATAAGTGAAGAATATTAAAGGTGAAGCGGGGTGTGTGGCACACCAAGAATATTTATGTACAGCGTACAGCTCCTTTGGAAACTGAGCTCTGGCATAGGAAGCAGGCAGATCCACAGTTTCCTTAATGTCTTAGGTGAGCTCCTGCTCATCTGAATGACTGGCCACGGGACCACACATCAGCTGCGGCCCGCACATACAACGTGGGATTGCCGGAGAGGTACATTTTTGCAGCTATCTAGTCAACCCACAAAAAAACTTCAGGGAGGCTGCATGGGGTTTTGGTCCACTTTAAATGTACAGTTTGTAAATAATTGTTTAAAAGTGGATATAGAACCTAAGCATACCACTACCTGACCCATTCTAGTCTACCTGACCCATTTTCCCCCCTGCAGAGGGGAAAGATCCAGTACGAAATGCTGGATGTGGCAGTATTTCAGTGAAGGAGCAGGTCTTATTCACTCACAAAGGAGGCACCCACAAAGGATCTGTATAACACCAGAACCACCATAAAGCATTGAAGCATGGTTGCACTGAACCTTGCATTGTTGTCTGCCCATGCACAGGTGCCCATTACAGTGACTTCACATTGAGCCTTGCCCCACTTCCTCCATTTTCAAGGCTACACGAACAAGCTCCACTAAACATGTTTGCAAAAGCCCCTAAAAGGTTTCAGAAAACCATTATTCAATGTATTAAGCAATATGCTTTACAACCACCATTATCTGGGTTCTACTGCTTTTGTACCTGTAGTCCAAAAATCACTTTTTTATTTTTTTTACATAAACAAGGGGTACTATTCCTGTTTCACAGGACTTTAAAGGTTTCTATGTTAATATTACATTAACCACAAAAGTTACAGATCAAACATGTTGCATAGTCTGACAATGAAGGCAACATCATAAAATATTTGTAAAGATAGACAAATACAGGTACAGTCTATGAATTTCTACCTAGTTCTTCATACCTGGAGAGAAGAATGTTGCAGTTCTGGGCTCTCCTTCCATCGATCACGGACAGTTCTTTCACTTTCTTGGAGCTCAATGTATCTTCATTGGTCTCCGTTTCTTTCTGTAAATGGCCCAAGAAAATAAATGTTTAGGTATCAAAACATGCCCATGCTAGGCCTACAGCAATTCTCTCAAAGCAGAACTCCAGTCAAAGCTTTGTGGAAAGTGGCAACAACTCAAGATTATTATTACAGTAGAAGATGATTTGCCTTCACTTGTTTTATGACAGGGGTGTCAAAGAACAGGATGATCACAAAGACAAAAAAAATAATAAAAGAAGAGGTCTCAAATGGGATTGGGAATTCTTCCTGTATGTGTGAAACCTATGGTTTTCTAGAATATCAAGTACCTGATGCAAACTACAGTTGTCACACAAGGGCAGGAAGCAAGGCACGTTAAGAAAAAGCCTAACACAATTCCAGCAAAAAAAGTAGGTGGTGGATCCGCACTTCCTTAAAATAGTATCTTTATTGTGTTACAACACAATAACACAATTCCACCCAATGGTAAATCACAGAGAACACAGAGAAAAACTTTAATAGCACCCTTTACTTTTGCAGTGATATTTCTATTTGTCCACTGTTATGCATCTGGCAGCTCTACCTCACCAACAGCAAGTCTTCTCAACAGGGCAATCTCTCTCTTAAACCAGATCAATGCTCCAGAGAGGAGATGGAGCAATGCTGGAGGTAGGCCTTACTAGCTAAAGAATCAGTTTGATTCTGTAGAGTGGTTTGGAGAAGAACTTTATCACTTCCCAATGGAAAGGTTGGTATTGGAGGTACAAATGATAACAGAAATATGCCACGTGTATAAAAACGGGAAATCCTCCTTGGTAAAGGCACACAGCAAAAGAGGTTTTATTTGTGATAGACAAATACTTTTCCCTGTCCATTAAATGGGGATGTATAGGTTCTGTCTACAGGGGGGTATTACACTATTTGGAGTGGTTCAATGCTGGGTCTACATATACCTCACACACTGAGCTTCAGACCAACAGGCTCATCCACAAAAGGAAATAATCCCAATTCTTCAAGTAAGAGACCAAGATGTCAGGACAGGATATAGGCCATGTCCCTAGTACTTCAAGGAAATGATTTATGAAGGGTTTCCAGGCAAAGGGACAAAATGGAGAGTAAACTCCTGATCAGCCCCTGTTAGAACACAGCAGAGCTTGGCAGTTAAATATGCCCATGGCTGCTGCTTCACCACTGAACATCTAGATCTTTTTACAGGACATCACAAGACCAAGGATTTGGGGCTTTGTAACTTTAATGAGAGCTAGAATCCTCTCATTAAGAAAAAGCAAAAGCCTGCAGAGCATCCGTCTTCTACAAAAAGGATTGGTGTCAGAGCGGTAAGGAACTATCTTATAGGGTCCAGCCTCCTGGTAGGCAAATCCTGTATCCCTACATGTAATTAGTAGGTGTTTACCCAAATGTACGATTAATAAACTTTGTGTGATTTCAGGAGACACCAAATATGCACATAGGTACACAATTATTTTTCTTATGACAACTCATAGCACTGGCATCATAAAATGTGTCTCTTCTCCGGAGTGCCTACATAAAAAAAAAGGACTTTTTACCAATTAAAGTGGACCAACCACATCCTATGGAAGGTTACATTACAAAAAAAAGTTTCAACTCCCCTTAGTGTCCTGGTAATGAATTGGATACAAATATTCAAAGTATTTGGGCTTCAAAGGGATAAATTGGGTGGAAATTCAGGAAAAAGTCAATTTTCTTTTGGCTTATCTTCATTCTAGCACCATTGTCAATAGCCTGTAAATGCATCTAGCATGATATTGTGAGGAGGGGGGACTTAAACAGTGAGTTTAGAACAATGGTATTCTGTCAGAAACCAATGGCATACAATGCAATGGGAAAAACGACAATTAAAATCACTATCAACAGGTATACAAATCAGCAATGAAGACAAAAAACATTCAAATGGTAATGTACCTGGGTACCTGGATTGAATTTTTGGGGGGCCCACTTTAATTATAGTAACTCTTCTTCAATGCAAGATTTATTGAGAAAACTTGCAAAATAAAATCAGTAAGTCCCAAAGGGAGACTTTTTGGTTCCCTTGTAATCATCAAGAGTGATGCAACTGTAAACCCAGAATATTTTTAACATTTGGAATTTCCTTGAAGTTTTTATAATGTACCCCACTATTTGCAATCTCATCACTTGTGGCACCTTAGCATTAACAACTATAAGACATCCAAATTTCATTAGAAAGAATCAAGAAGGGACAGCAACAGAAGCATCCTAGTTTGGGATGCACTGGGGGGAGGGAGTAAGCCTGCCTTGGATTCTCAGACATCAGGGTGGGTTTTGGTCCAATTTAAAACGTTGAGTTGGTGGAGCTGCTGGCAACAAATACTGCTTAGTATAAGGGAATTGTGAAGAGCGCTGGAGATGGTATTGAGCTGCTGCCACTGGTAGGGGGTCACTCCCTTACTTATGTTATAGTCCTAGTGTTAGAGATCCTGACTTCCAACTGGGCTGGACGAGTTCATTTCTTGCAGTTTGGAATAAGTACTGTGAAGATGGCTTGATTCTCTCTCAAGGATTAGGTATTTGGCAGCAAGCGAGGATTTCAACCTGTTGGCTTCTTGCACGACCTTATTCCCACGGATTCCTCTGACCCAACTCCATGCCTCCCCAGCTTTGTTGCTGTTTAAATTGGGGTCCATGAAGCTGATCGTCTACCGGCAAATAGACACTTGAACTACACAGGACTTTTAATTGAAGAAGAACTTTCTATTTACCTAGAAACCGTGGCACATGCATAAGACCCTAACCACTGGAACACAGTGTAAAATACCGTTCCAACGGACTTCTCCCACACAGATCCACTTCTCATTAAAGCAGGAAACACCTCCTTAAAGAATCTTCTTTTCAACCGGAGACCACAACACAGACAAGAAACCACCTTATTAGACCATTCATACCCGAAAACCAAACAGATTAAAGCAGGAGACGCTGCTATAAGTGGTGTATTCCTGTTTAACACCGTGCATCAGTTGTACCCACTTCAGCACCAACTTACAATGACTCATCAGGACTCTTAACCCCTGAGGTTATTCTTCCCCCCCCCCCACACCTTCCGCCACCCTTCATCTGACCCCCTACCCTATCAACTGTATCTGAATAAAATACTAAACACAGGCTGTCAGACCTTTATTAACAAAGAGCAACCAATCCATCGTTGGAATTTACAACAGACAACATCCAAGGTGGAGCCACAAATCTTGTAAGTCAACCAAGAACCAGGAAGAAGATTCTCCCCCAATCAAAGCGTCATAACTTCATAGGCCCTGGGCAGGTCAAGTACCCCCGGGCCTCGGCGGAAGTGCTTTTGCACATTTTTTCCAGTATATTATACTAAGCTAAGTGGCTTTTTATTGTATATATACCAACCATAAGTTTTGCTGCATACCAATAAGGTCTGTCTTTCATTATACAGTTTCCTTATATTTGACAGCACACATCAAAATACCTCTATTCTGGGAATCACCCCAGTAAGTGGTACAGTATCAATCCCCCTGGATTAAATCCTCCTTGAACAGACCCTTGTTGGAGACACCCCCCCCCCCCCCAGCGCGCCACAACAGACATCCCTTCTCCCAACCGCCCACCAGCCCAGTTGGAAGTCAGGATCTCTAACACTAGGACTATAACAAATACTGCTTAAAATAAGTGGTAAGAGAAGAAGCCACGTTCTGCTATCATCACTACACTCTGGGTTTCTGCGTTAAACTTAGGATTCTGAGTTTTTATTTTCCGTGCTCCCTGTGTGAAACATTCCCAGTTTCGTCCAGTAAAAATAATTACCTCTCCTTGGTCCAACAGTGCATGTGCGTGCTCTCGTCCATTGACTTTAATTTGGAGTGAGAGCACCCCGACGTGCACGCTCCAGCTTATCTAAATTGCTGTGAAGGGAGCATGCACACAGCCCAAGGATGCAGGGGATTGCGCTCCCCAATTGAAAAAAAACAGAGCTCTCTGATTGAACAAAAGCCTGTGCATGTGCCGTTAAACCGGAGAAAAGCGAGTGATTACTGGCGTCGCAGGGGGTTTCACACAGAGGAGAGGCCCTGAGGGAAGGGCAGCAGCCGGGCCCTGGAATATTTTAGATGTTCCGCTTTCTGGAGATGTTTTTCTTTGTTTAAACTACAGCTAGTTAAGCTAGTTCTTTTTCCATATTTCGAGTCCCTTTCCTCAAATGTATAGACCAACAGCCTAAAAATTAGCGTGCTGTGCCATTTAGGTAACATTTTAGAGAGATCAGAGCCCATCCTTGACTTTAAATTAAAAAACAAGAACGTAAAAACTGGAGTTATTTTCAGAACTTATTTACAACCAAATGTTATTCGCAGCAAGAGGAGAAGCTGCAGCTCACTTACCTGTTTGATTCCATTGCCGATGGAGAATTCCTGCAGCCATATCAGCAGCCAAGCATGGGGAAAGGCAATCATTGCGTGCAATTCAGCGGTGGCAGCAAAACAAGAGGAAAGAGTGGCCAAAGCAGATCAGCAAGATATACAGCACATCTCAGGCTTGTAGCAAAGAAGCATTTAGATTGTGAGAGCTAATCAAAAGTTATCATCATAAAGCAGATCTTATTCAATTACACACATCATGCATGGGGTGATTCGGGATTGCTGGCAATCTAAGAGGTCAGTTCTAATCAGTAAAGGTCACTGGCACACAGCACATTACATTTACCATGCTGTGTTCCATGGGGTTAAGTGCTCAACAATACATTATTTAACACAACATTTAAAAAGGACAAATACAGTTTTATATTTATTTGATTTTGATCGGGTCTACAGAGGTTTTTTTAATCTCTTCATAGCTCAGTTAACTACACTAAGCACAATGGATAAGAATTGAGGGGTTAATGGTAATCAAAACATTAAAGGTGACTTACCTTACTTTTCTACTATAATACACACTTATTTTCCCCCAAAAGGTGGGGGGAAAATGTTGGGGCGCCTTATCGGGCGAATGTGGGGGAACAAAAAAAAATAGGATACCTGCCCGCTGCCTCCGCCACGCGCGTTGTCCCTGCCACCCTGCCCGTCCCTCCTCCAACTTCTGGCTTCCAGTGGCTGTGGCGGGTACGATGGAAAGTTGAGTTTACTTTTTTTTCCTTTTGCCTATGGGGCATGGGAGGGGGCAATGTCACATTTCCTATGGGACTGGGAGGGGTTATGTCACACTGCCTATGGGGAATGGGAGGGGGGATGCCACACTGCCTATGGGGAATGGGAGGGGGGATGCCACACTGCCTATGGGGAATGGGAGGGGGGATGCCACACTGCCTATGGGGAATGGGAGGGGGGATGCCACACTTCCTATGGGGAATGGGAGGGGGGATGCCACACTGCCTATGGGGAATGGGAGGGGGGATGCCACACTGCCTATGGGGAATGGGAGGGGGGATGCCACACTGCCTATGGGGAATGGGAGGGGGGATGCCACACTGCCTATGGGGAATGGGAGGGGGGATGCCACACTTCCTATGGGGGGATGGGGATGCCGCACTTCCTATGGGGAATGGGATGGGGATGCCACACTGCCTATGGGGAATGGGAGGGGGGATGCCACACTGCCTATGGGGAATGGGAGGGGGGATGCCACACTGCCCATGGGGAATGGGGGGGATGCCACACTGCCCATGGGGAATGGGGGGGGGATGCCACACTGCCTATGGGGAATGGGGGGGGGGATGCCACACTGCCTATGGGGAATGGGAGAGGGATGCCACACTGCCTATGGGGAATGGGAGGGGGATGCCACACTGCCTATGGGGAATGGGAGGGGGATGCCACACTGCCTATGGGGAATGGGAGGGGGGATGCCACACTGCCTATGGGGAATGGGAGGGGGGATGCCACACTGCCTATGGGGAATGGGAGGGGGGATGTCACACTGCCAATGGGGAATGGGAGGGGGGATGCCACACTGCCTATGGGGAATGGGAGGGGGGATGCCACACTGCCTATGGGGAATGGGAGGGGGGATGCCACACTGCCTATGGGGAATGGGAGGGGGGATGCCACACTGTCTATGGGGAATGGGAGGGGGGATGCCACACTGCCTATGGGGAATGGGATGCCACGTTGCTTATGGGAATGGGAGGGGGGATGCCACACTGCCTATGGGGAATGGGAGGGGGGATGCCACACTGTCTATGGGGAATGGGAGGGGGGATGCCACACTGCCTATGGGGAATGGGATGCCACATTGCTTATGGGAATGGGAGGGGGGATGCCACATTGCTTATGGGAATGGGAGGGGGTATTCTGCACCTTGCCTATTTGGTTTTTTTGGGGGGAGAGTGTTTTAGCACAGCATTTGGTTCAGGATATTTTCTTATTTCCCTCCTCCAAATCCTAGGTGTGTCTTATAGGACCAAAAAAAATGTTGCACTGTATTAGCTAAATTTAGAAAGCCAAACAGATTTAATAAAAAAAACACACCTACTTTTGGCATGTCATCACTTCAGAAGACCACTTATGACCATGTGAATGCACTTTAATACTAAAAATGTTAGGGCAGACTTTTTTTTTTTTATAGAAGTTAGTCATCAGGTAAGTATATAGAATCCATCCTAGGAACTGAGTGAACCAACTATGTCAAAATGTCCCAAAATCATTACGCCAGAAGACATTTGACATTTTTAGTAGTAAATATCCAGTTGATCACTGAAGATGGAGACCGGACCTCTAACTTCTGCCTCCCTACAGCAACATTAAATGTGCAACTTTTCATTAGAGCTTTGCATCAGTTTTATATTCACTTTAGTATGTAAGTGAAAAGAAAAGGGCTTTTAGAGTATAGATATCAAACATGTCCACCAGCAATGACATTGTCTTACTAAGCGAGGTTTGGGGCATTTACTGTATCTTTAAGTTATTAATATTATTATACAAATAACTGCTGTATGATTGCTCTAAGTGCAAACAAAACAATAAGGTTGTCCCTGCACCACCCCACAGATTACTAATGATAGATTGCTCTAAGTGCATTCGCAAAAAATATTTTGATCTAAAAAACCCTTTAAAAATCATAGTACCTATAAAATTACAATAGTAGTGGGGGGGGGGGGGGGTTCAAGGCTCTATCCAGCAGGGTTTGCATTTTTTAGCCTTCAGTAAATGCGAACACTAATCTACAAAAGCACCTTTAGGAATAATTCCATACACACAGGCATTTAGTTATATGTAATAATTCCAACTGCTGAAGATGAAACAAGAGTTTGGTGGTTGCAAAATAAAACATAATACTGAATTAGAACTCTCTAAGCACTTAATACTGCCAAAAACACCTTTCCAGATGCAGACCACAGTAAGCCACAGGCATTTATATTCTTGTGCTGGATTCAAAGGGGAAACAATATCAGCAGATGTTAGTAGCAAAACCCAGGGCCCAGAAAGTCAGGGATCCCTCAGGTGCACTGACAAATTCAGGTTGAGTTCAGCGTTGTAGCAGAATGTAGTTGTCAGAGCACCAAAGTTATTTTGAGTTCCCTGGGGGCTTTGGATGGTTGACCTTCTGCCAATATTAGCTAACAATGTAGGACTTTGAATTTAGTATGGGTTTGGATTAAAGCCAGAGACGCCCCTCTCCCCAAAACTACGAAATACTCCTATTTAAATAAATACTTGTCCCCTAAAGTGCTGTAATCTCCGGTTTTCATGTAGTCCAAGCCCATTTGAAGGATATTTTTTTTGTTCACACAAACCTGTCACTGTCAAATAGTTCAGCTCTCTCCTGAAACTTTTGGCAGCAATCCCATCAGATAGGAATTGGCCTGAAGTAGTCATGCAGCCACTATATTTAGATTAAAAGTCCTCGGGAAGACCTTTCGATAATGGTGCGGACCAATTTTCTTCTGAAAATAAAGCAGCTACAAGACAACATTGCTAATGCCTGAAAGTCTATGGCAGACTCCCTGTTAAATACGACATGCGATTAACTAGGACATTTACTCCCCTTAATAAAATACCATTTTGCGATTACTCACCTGTAAAATGGGTATTATTAGTATGTCACACACCCCGCTTCCAATATTCATAACATATGGGTTATAACCAGTAGAGGGCGAACTTCTGCAGAGATGACAGGAAAAAAGAGGCCCCTCCCGATCCATAAATACCTGGGACCTCCCACACATTACCCAGTATAGGAAAGCAGTAAGGGGACCAGGAACAGCCAAATCCAAAAATCGTAACAATAAAAGATTCACCATATAAAGGATCCAGAATACAATAAGGGCGGGATGAAGCGGGGTGTGTGACATACTTATAATACCCATTTTACAGGTGAGTAATCACAAAATGGTATTATTCCAAGTATGTCACACACCCAGCTTCCAATATTCATGACATATGGGTCAGCCAATAGCAGTGCCCATAATGGGTGGGGATCCCAAAAAGGCAATAATGCACAAATTAAAACCACTGCAGCTTTCAGAACCTTGCGGCCAAAAACAGCATCCGCTGAGGCCCGCACATCAACCTTATAAAACTTGGAAAAAGCATGAACAGAAGACCAAGTAGCAGCTTTACAAACTTGTTCAACAGAGGCCTGGTGCTGAAAAGCCCAAGAAGCCCCAACAGCATGAGTAGAATGAGCAGCAATATGAAAAGGGGGAACCTTCCCCTTGGCAGAATAGGCCCCAACAATGGCCTGACGTATCCATTTACTAATGGCGGGTGCCAAACCCTTCCTAGGCCCGGAGGGCACCACGAACAAGGCGTCCGTCTTACGAAAGGGAGAAGTAGCCACCAAATAGTACTTCACACAACGAACCACATCCAAAGAGTGCAAAACCCTCTCCTTGTCATTGCTAGGCTTAGGACACAAGGAAGGGAGAACTACATCCTGATTGAGGTGGAAGGCAGAAACCACCTTAGGAAGGAAATCTGCCTTGTCCTGGTGTCTTTCAAAGTAAGGGGCCTGAATGGACAGAGCCGCCAACTCAGAGACACGCCGAACAGAGGTAGCAGCCACCAAAAAGGCAACTTTTTGAGTGAGCATAGAAAGTGCAACATCCTGCACCAGCTCCAAAGGAGGCCCCTGGAGGGCCGACAGAACCAAATACAAATCCCAAAACGGGCAACAAAGGCTTTCCAGGGGGCCGCACATGAGTGACCCCCTGGAAAAAAGTCTTAACCAGAGGATGCAGAGCAAAAGACCTTTGAAAGAAGACAGCCAGGGCAGAGACCTGTCCTTTTAAGGTACTAAGCTGGAACCCCAGGTCTAGGCAGGAATCGAAAACACCCTGCAAGGCAAGGCCCTAGTCTCACACCAGTCAATATAGGACCACCAAGTCCTGTAGTATATGTTAAAGGAAGATTTAGCTCTCAGACAAACCTTCCTCCCTTAAGATGGAGGTTTCAGCAGCCACGCCGTCAAAGCCAGCGTTTGTAAATTGGGGTAACGTAGCTGACCTTGAGTGATCAGATCCGGAAACGGGCAGCCTGTACTGATCTGCCGCCAGCCTTACGACGTCTGCGAACCAAACCTGTCTTGGCCACCTTGGGGCCACCAGAATTGCTGGCGCACCCTCTAGAGCCAGCTTGTGCACAACCGTGCCTACCATGGAGAAGGGGGGAAACAGGTACAGGAAGCCCAGATCCATCCAGGCAAGAGACATGGCGTCCACGGCCAGGGGATCCTGAGACACAAACATTGGGAGCTTGTGATTGTGACGTGAGGCAAAGAGATCCACCTCCGGAATCCCCCACTTGTGACAGAGGGACCGGAATACCTTGTGGTTGAGAGACCATTACCCTCGGCGAGAGGATCCCCTGCTCAGGGAGTCCGCCTCCGTGTTTTCCACTCCCGGAATGTACACTGCTGAGATGCATGGAACATTGCTCTCCGCCCATGCAAGGATCAGAGAAACTTCCCTGAGGGCACTCCTGCTGCGAGTCCCTCCTTGGTGATTGATGTAAGCGACCGCAGTTCGATTGTCCGATCGAACCTGAACCGGTAAGCCCCGTAGGTGATGCGTCAAGCATGACAGAACCAACCGAATAGCTCTCAGCTCCAAGACATTGATGGGGGTGTGAACCTCCTGAGGACCCCACAGCCCCTTAAACTGAGGTGTCTTCCAAAAACCTCCCCAGACCGACAGGTTGGCGTCCGTGGTAACAGTCTCCTAACAAGGGGTCAGAAAGGATCTGCCCCTCATCAGATTGCTTGGTTCCAGCCACCACTGAAGGGACTGCCGAACCCGGGGAGACATCAGTAATGACTGATCCAATGACTTCGGACATCTGTCCCAGGCCAACAATAGATGGAGCTGGAGCGACCTCATGTGGAACTGAGCAAAGGGAACCGCCTCGAAGAAGCCACCATCAATCCCACCAGTCTCATCCCTAGCCGGATAGAAGGACGAGGTTTGGACAGGAGAAGACGTACCAGATCCTGAACCATCTGCACCTTGGACTGAGGTAGGAACACCCTGGTCTGAATGGTATCCAGATTCATGCCCAGAAACGAAATCTCCCTTGAGGGGGAGAGAGAAGACTTGGGATGGTTGATCACCCAGCCGAACCTCTCCAGCGTCGCCACCACCAACCTGGTGTCCAGATCCACCTGAATGAGAGAGGATGCCGTAATGAGGAGGTCGTCCAGATACGGCACAATGCGAATGCCCTGGGCTCTGAGAAGGGCCATGATGCCCGCCAGCACCTTGGTGAATACCCTTGGTGCCGAAGTCAAACCAAAAGGGAGGGACACAAACTGAAAGTGCTGATCTCCCACCACAAACCTGAGAAATCTCTGGTGTGCTGGGAAGATAGGTACATGAAGGTAAGCATCCTTGAAGTCTATGGACGTCATGAAATCCCCCTGACGAAGGGAATAGATGGCTGAGCGCGGAGTCTCCATGCGGAACTTCTTGGTTCTGATGAACCTGTTGAGAAGCTTCAAATCCCGAATGGGTCTTATGGATCCATCCTTTTTGGGAACCGTGAAGAGGTTGGAATAATAGCCCCGGCCTCTCTCTGAGAAAGGCACCGGGCATATGACTTCCATGTCCAGAAGATTCTTTACAGCCAACAGGAGCCCCTGCGCAGCACAGGGATCCGAGGGCACCCGAGACCTTAGGAATCTGGGAGGAGGCCGGTACTCGAACTCCAGTTTGTACCGGGGAAGAGACCACTTCCAAGATCCATTTGTCTGTGACCTCTCGGGCCCAGACCTGGAAGAAGCGCCGCAGCCGTCCCCCCACCCGCAAGGGTGAGGGCGTCCCCTCATAGCTGAGCTGGCTTGGTAGCGGGCTTGGGCTTGGAACCCCAGTTAGGGCCTGGACGCGCGCGTCCTCTGCCTCTGCTCCAGGAATCACCTCTGAAATTAGAGTAGGCAAAACCTCTGCCTGCTCTGGCACCGCGAAAGGAAGGATTGAAGGAGCCTGCCCCCCGAAAGGGGCGACGCTGCTTCTTACACTGAAGTAACTTTCCACCTTTCGCCACTGAATCCAATTTATCCCCGAACAGCCGCGTACCCAGGAAGGGTAGCGCTGTGAGTGATTTCTTAGCCGCAATGTCAGCCGCCCACTGGCGTAACCAGAAAGATCGGCGAATAGCCACCAGCAATGCCGAGGTTCTACTACACATAATAACTGTGTCATCCATAGCAGATAAAACAAAGGTCATAAATAATTCCCACCGCTTAAGGGCTGTGAATTCATCACAGGCCGGGTTAAGCTGGGAACCACTCAACAGGTCCCTAACTACAGACCTGGTAGCCACAGCCGGGAGCGCCGAGGCACAAACAGGCCGCAAGGCTGAACCCACACTGGCAAAGGCATGGCATGCCATCTGATCAATGCGTTTGTGCTCACCATCTTCAGTGGTGGCGTCTGGAGAATGTACAACGGAGGTGTTGGACAATCCCAGAACGGGCGCATCGACCTCGGGAGGGGACGACCAGCGCTTCACCGCGTCCACCGGGAAGGGATACCTCCTATCCCATCCTTGAGGAACACCGGGAGCCAGCTAGGCCTCTCCCATTCTTTAAGAATCATGCTTTCAAAATGATTCTGATTTGGGAACTGCAAGCGAGGCTTAGAAGTCCCAAAGAATTCCCCCTTCTGCGGAGGGGACTCTGCTGGCGGAGAAATAGCCAGTACCTCAAATAGATGGGCCAGGACCTTGGGGGTATCCACAGCATCCCCCATCGCCTGCCCAGCATCAGTATCAAAAAACTGCTGATCCTCAGCATCAGATTCCTCAAACAATTCCCCCTCCTCAAATGGGGAATAATCAGACCAGTCAAGGGAATCATAGTCCTCAAAATCCAATACCGGCGCGCCCGGAGACAGATGCCTTCTCTTAGCCGGGGCCTTTCTGGCCGCAGAGCTAGAAATCAATTTCTCGATGTTGGCCAATCTAGCACATACATCATATTGCGACTGCCCGCTAATGACAGTGTCACTAGGGGTAAGGATAAGGCGTGGTGGAGTAGGTGATGAGACCGGCGGCATGGACCCAGACGCCTGGGACCCCGACTGCCACGTTATGGCCTGCTGAGCACATGGTATGCAAATCAATACATTATCCCCCGTAAGGGATACCCCACAACCCACACACTGCCGGGATTGCCCCGAAGGGAGCCCGGTATCCTGGGGAGCCTCCATATGGTGATTTTAAGGTAGTCGCAATGACCAGAGGGAATTACGCTACTTGAGCTACCCGGGATTCCCCTTTAAGTCCCTGGTGGGAGGATTTGTATGTGCCCCAATTTAACCCAAGGGACCCTAGGACCGGGAGAACCCCCTTTTGTTATTATCAATAGGGAGTCCTCCTGAAAGACACAAGTGAAGGCACACATTCATACACACAAAAAAACTACACAGTATAGTTATAGTATAAATATATATACACATGAGAAAGGTATAGCGCAGGGCTGCCCCAGCGCCAGAATGGGGCCCGCAGCGCAACAGAAACAAGA
The DNA here is from genome assembly GCA_027917425.1 of Gastrophryne carolinensis. Classification (NCBI taxonomy): domain Eukaryota; kingdom Metazoa; phylum Chordata; class Amphibia; order Anura; family Microhylidae; genus Gastrophryne; species Gastrophryne carolinensis. The sequence continues at coordinate 51,320,268 of CM051244.1, read as the reverse complement.
AAAAGGGGGCCCAACAGGGCACTTACAGAAGGAAAGGCGTCCATCCAACACAGGAATCCAGACACGAGAGGGAGAAGAAGGGCGGGCCAGCGCGGATCGCGCGCCGCGCCTGGCCCCGCCCCCTTCCCTCAAGCAGAGAAGACGCGGTTCCCAGCAGTGGCTGGGATCCGCAATGGCACCAAAACCAGGGGGGCGCGGGCCGCGGCAAGCGCACCGAGCGCCTGGCCCCGCCCCCTGAACGAGCGGTCCTGAGGGGAAGAAGCTCCCCCATCCACAATGGCCAAGCATGAAAAGAGTCCACACTCCTAACATACACACACACACACACACACACAAGACAAAAAAGTATGAGAAGACAGCCCCCCCCCAGGAGGGGAACCGGGGGACCCGGAAGGGGGAGAATCCCACACCAGAGGTGGAAGGGATAAAGTAGGGATGGGGCATCCCAAACCGGGATCCCCAACTCGGATACTGCCTACCCCTTAATATGGGGTCTCACAGGGGAGCATAGCTCCCTAAGTACACCTCTAAGGTGTTGCCTACCCGGACCTTCAGCCAAGGCTGGGAGGCATAGTATGGGCTTAATTTAAATAAGGTCCGGGCAGAAATAGGGGCAAATTGGCCGGGTGTAGGCCCGGCTTACCTGCAAGGAAGAAACACAGCCATCTTCTGACTTGCTCGCCGTCCTGCAGAGAAGATACTGGGTAATGTGTGGGAGGTCCCAGGTATTTATGGACCGGGAGGGGCTTCTTTTTTCCTGTCATCTCTGCAGAAGTTCGCCCTCTACTGGTTATAACCCATATGTCATGAATATTGGAAGCGGGGTGTGTGACATACTTGGAATATAAAATATTTCACAGTCTGTTACAAAACCAAATACCTGCTGTCTTTGGTAAGCAGAGAATGTCCTCTCAATATCTTCCAAATCTAAAATTTTGAAAACCTTGCTGTCATCAACATCAACCCAAAGGGTTCCTTCCAGTTTGTTCTACAACAGAATAGAGTAGATAAATATCACAATCCTATAACTATATATTGCAGATATTCAAAGAAAACCATACATTCCATTCACTTACCTCTGCCAGTTTTGACCAGTTAAAGGATTTTAGGGGATTCTTTGGCTGGGGAATATTTTTCTTCTTTAGAGCTGGACCCAAAGGTGCCCCAGGAGGTGCAGCGAAGCCTCCAAGAAATGGTGCGCCTGGAGGGGGAGGAGGACCTCCAGGAGGAGGGGGTGGTGGTGGTGGAGGAGCCATTCCACCAGGAGGGGGTGGAGGTGGTGGGGGTGGAGGCATCACAGTCCCAGAAGGCATAGATACAGGGCCACCTGGTGCTCCAGGTGGAGGTGGTGGTCCCACAGGTAGAGGAACACAGATGGACCTCTATAAAAGATAAAAAGTAAACATTTTAAAGGTCACCACATTTGATCTGATGAAAACAGCATGTATATTTACCTCCTAAAGCACAGTTAATATTTCTGCTTTTATTTTTTATCCCCTAGTTATTTTGCATAATTCTATCAACTTTTACTGGAAAAAGTCAGAACATTCATTCTAATTGGGGATAGCTGTAGTACATAATAAACCTTCCTAGAGACAAGTTACCAGGACTTCACCTATTCCAGGTTCCAGACTGTGCCTGGGGCACCCTAAATTAGAAAGCCCCGCTGTGTTAAACCCCCCCCATGCTGGCAGGCTAGTTTCTGGCCACTCCTGTGCAGCAGCTGGAAGATGTCCAGGATGCGACCCACATGTGTGATCCATGATCGCCACCGAGTTAAGCCAATGTAGCCATCCCAGGAGGTTCATATATTCGAGCATGCCAAATTGGTATGCTCTGCAGGTAGGGAATCTCCTGGCCAGTTTTGGTCCACTATAAGTAGGAAGAAAGTTGTAGACAGATGGCCACATGTAAATAGAGATTACCCACCCACTCAAAGAAGGATTATTTATCTCTATGGGCCCATTTTAACTTCCCCAAATTTGTGGACAAATTTGTGTGTCACCTGCGTGTCGAGTTCTAGAAGGAGGTACACACCTTGATATGCATGGCATCCATAATCGTTTTAAAAAGTAAAGCTGGTTTAAGTTAAATTTACAGTGTCCCAACTGTAATGTATATGGGGGGCAGGGGTGTTACTAATCTAAAATTAACAAAGCAAAAGACTAAGACTGCTAAAGGACTAACACATTCAAACATAGAACAGTGTAATAAGCATTCTTACTTTGTTGAGCTCTTGTATTTGTGCCGTGAGCTCCACCACTTGCTGTTTGACCTGCTTGCACTCACTAGACTCCTTCTCCAGCTTCTCTTTCATTTTATTCAACGTTTCCATCATTTCTTCCTTCTCTTGGGTCTTGGCATCACACTCCCTTTCCTTCTTCTCCAGTTTCTGCTGGAGATCTTGATGTTCTGGAAACAGATAAGTTGAAAGGAGTTAAAGTGCTACTGCAGGCAAAATATTTGTTATACCATTGCGTTGGGCTACATTTGGCACTGTCCTAAACGAATATCAAGGTTAACAGTTTCACCTCAATTTATTTTATGAAGAAAGTGCACACTCTGCATTGAGTTAAACAGCACCTCTCACTTGCTGCAGCCGGCTCGCTGGGTGTCGTTATTTATTTAAATGAAAAGTTGCCCCTGATCTGGCCCTGCCTCTGGGGGGCCCTCTGCATTTGCGTGGTATGCGTAGTGGTTAAGCATGCCACTGCCAAGAAGCCCCATGCCCTCCACCCGCCCATGTCCCTGTAACAATATTTTTTTCTCCACTGAACCCAGGGCCGACGTCAGCGCCTGGCAAGGTGGGGCAGCTGCCAGGGCCCCCAGACCCCAGGGGCGGCCCACTGAAAGCTGCCACTGGTTTAAGAAACAAACGAATACTTTTTTTTTTTGAGGTGAGAATCTCTTAAAGGCTGCTCAACCTCATCTCTTAAAGGATTGCCAGACCCATATTTTGATCTGCTTTACAGGGGCATCTCAATTTGGGATGCCCCTGTTTGTGAAAGATCCCCCCGTTTCAGCGATCCCACAGTGCAGTCGGCAGTTTAGGGAAAGTAGTGTAGTGAGTCAACGGAGGCGGGAGGGGTCACAGACAGGGGCATCCAAAATCAGGATGCCCCTGTGGATCCTTTTCACCTGGCTCTAGATTCGTTTAGACTCCGAGTCGGCTCAGATTTAAAGGGGTGTGCTTCAAAGTGGACCAAAACTAGAGTTTTGTTCCAAATAGCATGATCCTTAGGGGGATGCCCCTTAGTGATGCGATTCGACTCATCACCATAAAGGGGCCCACTAAGACTATGCCGCCCAAGGGCCCACATAAACCTGGAGCCGGCCCTGACTGAACCACTCACGACTCTTGAGATCAGGCAATTGGCGATTCCAAAAGTGCGTGGCGCACTTTTGGAATCACCAGTTGGCTGATCTCAAGAGGGTGATGCTCGTCAGCTGGATGGTTGCAATTGCTGTGCGCAGGAGTGAACACAGGGATGCGGCCGACGTTGAACAAAGCATCACGGGAGCCGCCGGGTAAGGAGAGCTTACTGGCTACCCTGGGGGTTTTACACAGTGGGGCATCCCGATTTAGGATGCCCCAGGGGGTTGGCTACTAGCTGACCCTGGAGTGTTTTAGATTCCAGGGCTGTGCCACCAAGATTTTGAGGACAGCCAGTGTTACAGTGATGGATGGCGGGCCTGAGCAACACAAGACTATCTACTGCTCAGGTGAAGCATACAGCAGTGGGCTAGCAGCAATCATCTGTGGGGGAGTATAGAGTTTTTTTTTTTTTCAAATAGCCTGGAAAATCACTTTAAAGTGATTTTGACTATCCTGGGTTTTGGTCCTTTCCCCCCCCGATCGGGGATGCCCCACTGTGTGAAACCTCCCAGATCGCCCGAACTCACTCACCTCTTCCTGGTCCTACGGTGCATGCGTGGCCGCTTGTCCAACCAGCACATCTTAAACGCTATCTTAGATGGCGTGACGTCAGCGGCTCCAACGTAAACGTCAGCGGGCGCATCCCCTGCTTCCCTCTGACAGGGAGCGCGCCGTTGGACCGGGAAGCAAGGTAAGTGAACAGGGCGAACTGGGGAGGTTTTGGATTTTGGATGCGCCGGGGGGCCAAGCGCAAGCCCAGTGAAGTTACATTCAGACAGGACATCTGCCTGTGATCAGACTCCCAGAACAAACACTGTAAACACATCAGACTCATGACCGATGAAATGATCAAGGGAAGATTACCTTTTCTCATCTTCTCAGCTTGCTCCTTCCACTGCTTGACTTCATTTTCATTAACCAGCCTGCAGACATTAAAGTGGTACTAATTATGCTGCAAAGATACCAATAATAATTGCAATGCTCAAATTAGGTACTTGCCTGGTGCAGGTCCTAATTCACAAAATGTAGCCTAAGTAGAGGAAACAACCACCAAATGCACTGGACAACTAAATGATACTGCAGGCTAAGTGTTGGTGAGGAAAAACATCTGGTAAATCTTTAGTATTGTTAAACTTGAACACCACCTCTTGGGCAGAACAGGTCCTTTAAGGCCCCTTTCACACCTTCCCGACTGCGTTGGGGGTACTCCAATGTATCACAAATGGGAAGAATACGCAGCCCATGAAATGAAATGGGCCCTTTCACACCGGGCGCTCTGGTTTGCAGCACAACAGCAACGCAGCCCATAGAAGTCTATAGACACCGCAGGTAAAGCGCGTGTATTGCACTTTACCTGCAGCACATTGCGGTTCAATAAAAGTGCCATACCAGAGAAAATGTCTAATGTGAAAGAGGCCTTAGACCCCAGGGCGGGCCAAGTGAACATTCCCATCTGCCAGGACAAGCCACCACTGCCTTCATTAGAGGGGGGGGGGGGCAATTGGATTTTTCCCCACTCGGAACAAGACCCATTTTTTTTAAATTGTAGCTGCAGCCATCTCAAGTAAGGGTGTCAGTAAGGGTATAACACAATTACTCATGGCAGTAATTCATGGCATAACATACAGTGCCTATTTTTGAACCTATCCTTTTTTTGTTTTTTGGACAACTTTTTGGCCTCTTCTTCTAAAAGTCTTCTGTTTTTATATCCAAAATATACAAATTTGAGGTCTGTTGAGGATACTGTTGACCAGCATTGGGTCAGACAGACCTTGCTTAATCTAATTCTTTCTACCTGGCGTGCCATGAGATCATGTTGCTTTGTATATGGTTACAACATATACATATACAACAAACCTAAAGTTATGGTGCTAAAAAACAAAAAAGGAAATTAGCTGCAGGTAACATACAGTGCTTATTTTTGAACCTATCCTTTTTAGCACCAAAACTTTAGGTTTGTTGTATACGTATATGTTGTAAGCATATACAAAGCAACATGACCCCAGTAAAAAGTAAAAGGAATTCTCATTTTAACCATGTCTGTGACAATTGTATATATTTTTAGTTTTTAGCATTTTGTTTATTTTTGTAACATTTTATTTATAGTTTTGAACCTAGTTCATTAAAGTGCCAACTTCTCTTAAATTCTTTTGCATATCGACTCTCTTTGCAAGAGCTTCCACCTAATTAGAGTTTATATTGAAATATTTTCTTACATGCGAACAACATTTTTGACATTAAAATTCTCCAGTGGAGAGATGTCCGGATCCTGTCCCTTGTCATTCTGGATGACAATTTGCTGAACGATTCGGTCCAGAAGTAACCAGTAATGCACAGTGTTGCCGCTTCTTTTGTCTACAAATAAAGAGACAAAAAATCTGAATATTGTTAGAAGAAATCAAGGACATAGCCTTCTACATACAAAGTTTCAGATAAATGATTGAGTTATGAGAGGAACAAAAATAATTAACCGTCTCTGAACAAGCGCGCTAAAAATAGCTGAAAAATGTAATAAGGAGATAATAGCGGAGCCAGCCAAGCAGATATAAGTACAGTTCCCTGGGCGCCAGCCTCTATGCAGTTATGATATAAGTACTGTTAAGTGTCTTATCACTGAGCAGCTCTGGCCAACGGCAACACAAGGGGACGATTTTATCACAGCTATCCAAGCACAGAGTGTTGACACATTACTAATAACGGTTAACACCAAAAGCCACTACTGAGCCCTTATCAACATTGAGTATAAAACCCAAACAAAGTTTAGCTTTGTTCTTACTTAGACTTAGGAAAACACTAAGTTTCACCAAACGTAGTAGGGGCACTGTAAAGGCTTGTTTAGTACCCAATGGACCAGATTTGCCAAAAGAGGCATCTTCTAAAGTAAAACAAATAAGCCACAGGCATACGCTCTAATCAGCTCTATAGATAGGCAGAGCTGTCGCCTCTGGGAGTGCTGAAATGAGAGTCAAAGAGCACAGGACACATTCGGTCATTGCCAATGTATGCACGGTATATGCATGACTATTCTATTCATCCACAGAGATGAACCTCTTCATGGTCAAGGTCATATCCTAAACATCATAGCAGCTCTTACTAAAGCAATGTATTACAGACCCCATATTTGTATATGGATATAAAAACAGAGGGTCTGTATGCAGAACCAACCTTCCCAAATGAGCATCACCAATGTATCCTCATTGCTGTGTTCTAACTGGGGGGTATTAGAGTTGGGGACACAACAGATTATAGTATATAATATAGTATAGTATATAGAACATGGTGGCTAATTAAAGGAGCAGTATCGCGAATTTTTCTTGGTGACTTATATTTAAATGGTACTTTGAATGTAGGTAAGTGTTGGAGTAAGAATTACAAATGCAGAAAAAAATTATGTGTGTGTTGTGCAGCTGGAGACTAATAGCTCATGTTTATGTCTTCTGAGTGTTGGAGCCCGACACTCTGGCCTGCTCCACGCTGAGGAGAGAGGGGGAAACAATGTATCAAAGTATCAGCTGTTCAGTGCTGGCAGCCGTCCAGCATAAGATAACATTGCAACATTGCCTGGCCAGAACATATATCTAAAACAGAGAGAAAAGCTCTAGAAGTCATTTAGCGGATTTTGACAGTTTTCCCTTCATGTTGGCTCTGCTGCAGAATCTTTCAGTTTACCATTTTCTCTCTCTTTTCTCAACACATTTTTCCATATGATCTTTCTTTCAGCTTTGTGTGTTTTGAGCAAAGCCCAACCCAGGATTTTCACTATCTGGAGTTTTGTTTTGTGCCCCTAGGGGCATCCCGACTTGGAATGCCCTGGTATGTGAAATCCCCAAGTTCGCCTGTGAAAACGTACCTTTCCCTGTCCCACAGCGCATGCACGGGCTCTCATCCAATCAGCGCTGTTTGCACGCAGATGGGGAGCCTGAGCAGTAACCTTCCTGGCCGCCCGGCCTGTCTAAATGACTATCTGCGTGAGCGCGCCAGAAAAATGGGGGGATCTGTGGTTATCCAGGGGTCGTTTCACACAGTGGGCATCCTGATTTAGAATGCCCAAGGGGCAAGGTCAATGGCCGGGTCTTATAGACTTCAGGGTCGGCAATTCAGGGTTTTGTTCCACTTTAATACCTTTAGATTTTCCTGCACAATTATTATTCAGTTTAGTTTATTTTGTATAGATTTTACACCTTTGAGTCACCTGGTCTCATAACAAAAGCAGCAGCTCACACACACACAGGCGTTACCACCGATTACAGTGTCAGCCTCTGAGGTAAAGTGTTGCTAGGAGACCAGTGGGCTAAATGAAGCAGCTCACTAAATACAACCCAGCAGATCCCCCTATTCAGCAAATGGACTGAGCCATTGTAATTATACAATTTAAAAGAAAGGAATATATTTTTTTCTTTTTCTATCGCCAGATTATTTATACACATGTTAAAAGCTATTGTGTGGCAATTTAATTATTTATCTTTTTTAATGCAAATTTCGCGATACTGCTCCTTTAAGTTTTGAGTGCTAGTGCCTTGTGCGTTTCCCCTGCCATTGTGTACCACACATCATTTATAAACTGACTGTCCCAGTTATCTATTGCATCTGTCTATCCCTCTGCCTATTTTTCTATCTATTGTATCGTATCAATTGTATTGTATCTTACCTATTTGTTGTTTATGGGAAAATAAAACATCCCCCTGAAAATAAGCCTTACTGCATTTTTTGGCGCAAAGAATCTGTCTTATTTTCGGGGAAACCGGGTATTCACATTATTTACTTTTGTATGTATTAATTATTCCTGAATGGGAAATGGTTCATTTTGAAACCAGCCAGTGGTGACCCTCCTAACTGGTAGTCCATGAACCAGGATTGGCCAGCCTTAAACAATTGTGGCAAGAAGGATTAAAGCAGAACTTCGTCAACTATGACCCCCGCCCTGCCACTCTACCCTGGAGCTGGGATAGGACCTGGAAAGGGGGGGGGGGGGGGGATGTTTACAAAGAATAAAACCTCAAAAATACAAGGGCCCACGCCATCATCCCGATTCGGGTGCTGCAGGAAAAGACAGAGTGCATCCCCTGGGTCGGGGTGTGCTCTCACTGCCCATTCACTTAAATATGGGGGATGTGAGGAGATGCGCTGGCCTCTGAATAAGGTAAAGGGTTTTTTTTCTTTGTAACCCCCCATCCAGCCGATTGAAGTTCTGCTTTAAACAGTAGAATATGTATGGTTCTTCTGGTTGGGAAACCTCTCCCACTACAAAGGTGAAATTTGGAAAGCAGCCATCATACGATACTTACAAGGCATTTGGAGGCAATGATGAAGAATTGACATAAAGTGCGGATAGCATTCAGAGTGAGTTATCCTCTTCCGTATCAGCTCAAACATCTGAGTGGCACTCTTAGAATCTATGTGGACCTGTGTGGAAAAATGTCAACATTCAAATGTCAGATAAGATTTTGCCCCAGAGAAAGAAAGAAATAAAAATAAGGGGTGCACCTACCAGATCAAACCTTTTAGCAAACTCAAGCTCATCTTCATTCCTCAGCATTTCAAAGAAATCTAAATGCCTATTAGAATAATATATTAAATAAATAACATTAGCAAGTGAAAGAAATATACTGTATGAGAAGACAGAAATCAGACAACTAGACTACACCTTTAATGATGCATTGGTATATTGTTATTGCAACTGCCAACCAGGCACAAAAGGAAAGCACCATGGAGGGCTTTTCTATTTCTGAATCCTCTTCCTCCAGCTTTCAAATGCTTATATTAACATTATGAGCACTGTTCTGCATCAAGAATTTCCCAAATTGCCCTTTATTGTCCAAAAACAGCAGCAATTTTATTTGTCAGTAACAACGTTTCAGAGGCATCATGAATGCTCAGCAATACATTTTGCTAGATGGGGACTTTTGCCTAAGGGTATTCTGGCAGGGAACCTACATAAAATGGTTACTGATTGCCTGCGGGCATTAATAGTTATTTTAGCAGTAGTCCATGCCTCCCAACTGTCCCGATTTTCCCGGGATTGTCCCGATTTGCGCAAAGAATCCTGCGGTCCCGGAACGTTAACAAATGTCCCGGGACGCCCTGCTCCGTGGCAGTGTGCCCAGGGCCGCAACGACGCCGGCACGAAGATACTAGCTTCTTGGCGTGTGGGGTGAGAGAGTGGGGAGGGCGCATGGGGGGTGGGTGGGCGGTATGCTGGGTTGGGGCTAAAAAAAAAAAAACGTACGCATGCAGGGGTGAAGGCAGCCGACATTGCTGGAGCTGGAGGGCATGACGGGGGTGTGGTCGGGGCGTGACGGGGGTGTGGCCGGTGCATGACGGGGGGGGGCGGGGGAATGGCTTGTCCCGCTTTCACATTTTTAGAAGTTGGGAGGTATGGTAGTCCAACTCGGTGAGGCCCGTGGTCAGTTGTATAGAGCTCCTACAGCCTTAGGTGTATGTTGGGGGTTGTTGCTTGCACAGGTCTCTCCCACCCATGGAACAGGCTATTCTAAGGAGCAAAGAGTGACCTTCAGGACTTTGTGACAACCTGTAAAACAGTTGCTGCAATAGTTTGGTATCAAAGTGTTCTTAACACCCATAGCTGGTAGAACGGTGCCAAAACTGGATGATTGTGCTCCATAGAGTGTGGCTTATTGAATTCCTTGTTCCAAAAAAAGATACATATATACATATACACAAAATACTAAGCGCCAACACCAGAGTAGGTTGAATGAAAATTTTATTGATGAAGAACTACCTAGCATATTAAAAGATTTGTCAGGAGCTGTAGCGTTTGACAGGAATCATGCTCAACACCATTACTAATGGCCAGACTCTAATAAAAGATTTCACCAAGCATGGGAACCCAGAGTAGAACACTTGTTACTCAAAAAACACTGCACCCAGTTAGATTTGATGGACCTGTCGGGGCGAACAGTAGTAACCTCTTTCAACAATGGTATTCATACCTTAAAAGGAAAGTCCACAAACACGGACTTTTCTTTTAAAAGGTATAATTACCAGTTCTAAGACTCCAGAGCCGGACAAGCGTCTGCAGTAACTAGCAGATCAGCTTACTTTACCGCCATCCAGCACCACCAATCATCCCCCCCCCCCCCCCCCCCGGCTCCAGTTTCAGAAGCCGAACGCTGCACTTCTGGGTTCTGACTGGCAGGGTATGGGGGCCTCCATACTCTATGACAGGGGTCCCCAACCTTTTTTTACCTTGGGGAGAAACATTTATAACCGCAAGACAGTTTTGAGCCACATTCGGCGTGGCCATATTGGCCACTGCACAAACCCCCCTTACCCCGTAAAATAGATAGAGGAGGATCCTCTATCTTCAAAAGGTTAAATGGCAAATGTGTTGGCTTGCCTGCAGCTCAGTGGGTGTCAGTGGAAGCTGCAAATACAGGTGGCGTGCATGGATCTGTCAGTTACTGCTGGTGCTACCCAGCCCTGGAGTCTAGTCATTTAACTTACTAGTCCTACCGTCTTGAACTTCATTTTCTGTGTTGATGGTTTCAACTACTATACTTTATTTTTAGATGTTACATAAGGATGATATAGTTATATCTGTCCAACAACCTATGTGCTTGTATAAAAAGATTTCAATAATAAAAATATTGAAATAGACCCCCCACAGCCCTACAAACTAATCAACCTATTACCTGTCAAGAGTAGAGTTGTCGTGTTCTCTGAGTTTATCGATTACGGGCTGGATCCCCAACATTAGAAACTCGTATCGAAGGTGGAGTCGGAAGTCCAAGCTTTCCTTAAAGCGAAACATCAATATTTGGTTAGGGGCTATTATTTTATTAAATGTTACGTTTACTTTTCAATGAGAGCTGATAAAAAGAATGTTTAAAGTATGGAACATAGCGCTTACCACGCCAGCCCCTTGGCTGAGGACAGCATTAATGAATGACATGATGGCGGTCTTAAGGCTGACTTCATCACGGTACCTTCCTGTGCTCCGGTCCAAGTCATTAATCAGGGTCTGCAAAGTGTCAGAAAAAAAGGCAATATTAATTATATTTACTATGTTTTTTTAAAGAATTGTTTATTTTATTTAACAAATGTGTAAATCTAAATATATTTCGACTGGCAGAATAAAAGATTTGCCAAATGGTGCCTAAAGCTCCACACACTCGCCATATAGGTCAAGACAAGGGCCTGGCATCCACTAGCCGTTTTCCTTATTGGTCATGTGAGCCTTTCAAGCCAATACTGTCCTGCATAGCCAGAATGTAATCCAACTGACTTTGGAAAAATCAGGAGAGAATCCCAGTGGTGCTAAAATATGGCACATATAGCTTTTTATTCCCGCCATCAACCAAAGATTTAATTCACGTTCAATTAAACGGTTTACTAGAACCAAGAAAAAGTGGCTAAACATCAGTTCCAATGGCAACTTTAAGTTATGAAATGTCTAATTAGTGGTCAGTGTGAATTTTAAAAATAAAGCTTCATACCACATAACTTCATAAGGGCCGTTAGTGGAAAATTATAGTGCCTCAGTCACAGTACAACGCGTACTGAAAGGAGAACTCCAGACGTTACTTGGCTTGGATTTTTCGTTATGTGAAACTTCCAGGATTACAGAGCATAAATAAAAGACTCATCCATACACTGAAATTCATATCTCATACCGGCACAAGCACAGTACACACAAATACAGTTGGCTGGTCCAGTTTCTAAGCTTTCAGCTCATGTGAGCGACCACCAGTTATATACTGTATATACTGAAAGTGTTTATAGGCTTTAAACCTCCACATGTGTAAAACAGCCACAAAGAAACACTCCCAAAAAAATGACCTTCAGTTTTGTTTTTCTCTAGCGGGATTTCGGATGTCAGCTATGTGCATCCCCCGGGATCACCTCTAGTCACCTTTTCCTCTTTCCCACGGTACATGCATGTGCCACTCAGCCAATCAGTGGCACGTGTTCTATTCAGATTTCCTAGCCACACTGATACTCATGTGAATGACCCAAGTGCTGCTGGCCACATCCCCCCGAACCAGGGGAGAATAGAGAGAATTCCTGGTGGGCCACACCAATTCAGCACCAAATAGGCTGCCACCTTACCCAGACCCCATGCCAGAATTTACCCCACACCCACCCCATGCCAGAATTTACCCCACACCCACCCCTGCCAGAATTTACCCCATACCCACCCCATGCCAGAATTTACCCCATACCCACCCCATGCCAGAATTTACCCCATACCCACCCCATGCCAGAATTTACCCCATACCCACCCCATGCCAGAATTTACCCCATACCCACCCCATGCCAGAATTTACCCCATACCCACCCCCTGCCAGAATTTACCCCATACCCACCCCATGCCAGAATTTACCCCATACCCACCCCCTGCCAGAATTTACCCCATACCCACCCCATGCCAGAATTTACACCATACCCACCCCATGCCAGAATTTACACCATACCCACCCCATGCCAGAATTTACACCATACCCACCCCATGCCAGAATTTACCCCATACCCACCCCATGCCAGAATTTACACCATACCCACCCCATGCCAGAATTTACCCCATACCCACCCCATGCCAGAATTTACCCCATACCCACCCCATGCCAGAATTTACACCATACCCACCCCATGCCAGAATTTACACCATACCCACCCCATGCCAGAATTTACACCATACCCACCCCATGCCAGAATTTACACCATACCCACCCCATGCCAGAATTTACCCCATACCCACCCCATGCCAGAATTTACCCCATACCCACCCCATGCCAGAATTTACCCCATACCCACCCCATGCCAGAATTTACCCCATACCCACCCCATGCCAGAATTTACCCCATACCCACCCCATGCCAGAATTTACACCATACCCACCCCATGCCAGAATTTACACCATACCCACCCCCTGCCAGAATTTACACCATACCCACCCCATGCCAGAATTTACACCATACCCACCCCATGCCAGAATTTACACCATACCCACCCCATGCCAGAATTTACACCATACCCACCCCATGCCAGAATTTACCCCATACCCACCCCATGCCAGAATTTACACCATACCCACCCCATGCCAGAATTTACACCATACCCACCCCATGCCAGAATTTACACCATACCCACCCCATGCCAGAATTTACCCCATACCCACCCCCTGCCAGAATTTACACCATACCCACCCCATGCCAGAATTTACCCCATACCCACCCCATGCCAGAATTTACCCCATACCCACCCCATGCCAGAATTTACCCCATACCCACCCCATGCCAGAATTTACCCCATACCCACCCCTGCCACTTTTGAAAGCAAGCATGTAGACCTGTTCGCAGGTTGCTTAAAGTGATGTAGCTGACAGCAAGCATGTGGAAGGTGGTGTTCTGGTCAAATGAGAGCAAAGCTGAAGGTTTTGGCCTAAATGCCATGTGTGGAGTAAAGCAAACACTGCCCATCACTCTGGACACACCATCCCCACCATGAAATATGGAAGTAGCTGCATCATGTGGGGATGGCTCTCACTACACAAGAGCCACAAGAGCCTGCGCCGTAGGATCGGGGGGATCCCAATTTGGGATGTCTGAGAGGAAGCCACCAGCCCTATTTAAGATTCCAGGGCTGGGCTAGTTTTGTACTGCTTTAAGGATTAGCGATTATTAAAAAAGGACCAAAACCCAGGATTTGATCTATCCTGGGTTTTGGACTACGCCCCCAGGGCATTCCAAATCATTGTGTAAAACCCACCACTCAACCGTGTTTGCTTACCACTCATTTTTGGGCCTAGCTTTTAAAGCAGAACTAAACTCACCAGCGGCTGGCCTGGAATCTAAAAGATTCCAGGGCCGATGGCTTGAATCGGGATGCCCCGCAGTGTGAAACCCTCCAGGTCGCCAGAAATGACTCACCTTTCCCCGATCCAATGGAGCATGCGTAGGCTCTCACACAATCAGAGCCACACACTGAGCTGATGTAATTTGGCAAGGCTCCGATTGTTTACTATGGGGAGCGAGAGCGGTCGCATCCCCACATACTTGGGCTGTTCACGCGCTCCCGTCCTAGACTTTCAGATAGGCTGGGGCGCGAGCATGTGGCAGCAGGGGATGCAGTCGCTCTCACTCCCCATTCACTCTAATCAGAGCCGCCCGCCGAATTAGGTCACTTCAGTGGGCGGCTCTGACACAGGCGCCGTTGGACAGGGAGGAGGCAAATCTGAATGCGGTGATGGCGGAGGTTACATTCAGTGGGGTGTCCCAATGCGGGATTCCTGGGGGGCACATTACAAAACTTGGGAAAGTGAAAATTCCAGGTTTTGTTCCGCTTTAAAAAGGAAAACTATTATTAAACTTACACGTAACTCCGTCCCATTTCTAGAGTTTTGGCCTCAATATTGATTTTTTATTGACTCTGAATAGCTGTAAATATCTTTATTCCAGATTTTCCACAACTTCCTCAGCGTAATATATGAGGTTTTAAAATGACTTACCACGTGCCTTTTTGTCTGGACAAAAATAAAAGAAGATAGATACTTACCAATAGTCCAATACAGCCGATTTGCCCTCTTAAAGGAATTTCAAACGTACTTGCGCCAGAGATCCATTCGCATCACTCATGACTAGCCACACCTTCTCCATTCATTTCAATGGCGGGCGCATGCTGACAGCGGAAACACCTCCTCCATTGTAGTGAATGGAGTGGGTAAGCTGCCAGGATGTAGGGGAAGAGATTGGCGATGTCGTTTCAAACTACTGGCATAAGGGCGAATAAGCTGTGTGGAACTACTGGTGAGTATCGTTTTTTATTTTTGCCCGGACAGAGACTTTAAGGCATAATACTGGTAAGTATGTAAAAGGTGTCCCAAAGCAACCATTAGTGATAATGCAGTAAGCCACTTTTTTCTTTCTTACCTGGAAGCGCGTCCTTTCGCTGGCATATTTCTGGTAATGCACCATGGCTTCTAGAACTTTCTTGTGTCCACCAGGGACCAAGCACACAGCACCCATAATTTCCAGTACAGCGACTTTAGTCTTGATGTTCTCTGTAGCCAGACTTTGAGCAATGACATTAATGCTCTCTGAATGGGCCAAGACATGAGCCCGTCCCTGAGAGTTGTTCATCAGCGCCTTGATGCAGCCAATGAGCGAGGTATGTATTTGAGACTCTGCTATTTCATAGTCCATGCATTTGAGGAAGTTCAATATGCACGTTAGGCCGTCCATCTCTATGAACCTGGTAACAAACCTGCAACAGAAGTTAAAATAGCTCAGTTACAATCATAGGTGCTTTAGGTATTACAAAGGCCATCAAACCCCCCAAAAAACACAATTCTGGTGATTACTCGCCTTGTAGAATTGGTATTATAAGTATGCAGCACGTCCTGCTCCAGATAATGATTCATAACATCTGGATATACCTCCACAAGAGGGCGCTTTACTGCAGAGATGGCAAAAAGAGGCCCCTCCCGGTCCTCCAGGAAGCGCGGGGACAGACCAATAGGAGCCACCCCGCAGCCAATCCCAGCACAGCAGGCTCCGAAGTGACGTCACCGCGGACGCCGCAGGGCGCGCGAGTCAGCAGTGGGAGAATTTAAAAATGACCCGGGGAGAGGAGAAGCGCTGTTAGCAGAGTGCCAGCGCGAGTATGCCAAACGCAGCCACAGCAATGCTAGTACTGTGAAGCAAGCACTCACACAAAATATACAGACGTTCACCCCCCCCCCCGAGGAACCGGGAAAGCGGGAGAAGGGGGAGTAGTAGTATGCCTATAAGGACACCCAAGAATGCCATGGAGGGCTAAGCGGACGGGGCATCCCAATTCAGGATCACCAAAAACCTGGACCGCCTACCCTTTGGTGGGGGATTTGCGGTGGAGCAAGCTCCTAATAAAGCACCTCTAATAGGTGCTGCCTACCATCACCGACCACGCAGCCAAGGCTGGGAGGCAGAATAAAAGGTGGAACGGGTGGGAATAGTACTACAGGGCCAGGGGCTGTGAAGCCCAGCTTACCTGCGAGAAGAGAAGCCATCTTCTGACCTTCACAGCTGACTGCAGAGAAGAAACTGGGGAATTAGTGGGAGGTCCCGGGTATATATGGACTGGGAGGGACCTCTTTTTGCCATCTCTGCAGTAAAGCGCCCTCTTGTGGAGGTATATCCAGATGTTATGAATCATTATCTGGAGCAGGACGTGCTGCATACTTAGAATATCCTTTAAGTGATTGGGGCAGCGGCTGATATACACCCAAGCACCTGATCATGCAGGCGTCACTAGTAGCTAAACACATCTACCTGTGTGTAAAGCCACTATTACCACTGGACTCTCTCAGTACCTTGAATCCTATCAGTTAGCCAGCCATGTTTAACACAGGTTGTTTTAGGCAATATAAGCCAAACTTCATCTTCCTGACCTCCTGAGATGACCTAGATTGTTTAAAAAGGCTTTCACTTATACACAGAGAAATCAACAGGTTTAATTGGGACCAACACCGATTTTACTTAGCGAAGACACCCAGACTGTCAAGGTCCCTTCGTTGATTAACTCCCTGCAAACCTTATCTTAAAAGAGCCCTATCGCGAAAAATGGGTCAATGATAAAAAAAAAACAAATAAATGTGCTGGATGGTGGGAGGTGAGGTCACTTATACACCGGCATCAAGAAATATCCAGCCAGGCTTGTTTTTTATTTTAATGGAAGGAAGAGGAAATCACGGGTGACAGACTGTGTCACCCATGATAGACTAAACCTGTCAGCCCTGGATTTTATTTCTATCATGAGAGAATAAACCACAGGCTTGGCGGGAGTTTTATTCAGCTCGGGGGTATAAGTGACCCCTCCTCTTATTAAAAATCTATATAAACAGGTCAGCTAATATTAGTGCTGCGGTGCGGTGCCCTGCTGTGTGAACCCCCCCCTCCCCCCAGGTTGCCCAAACAAACTCTTATATTCTTCTTATATTCCAGTGGATTTGTCTTGGTAAAGTAGGAGTGGCTTTCTTGCCCTTTAGTAAAGCCCCTAGTATCCTTCTCTCACTACGCATCCCAGAATCCTATAACTGTAACAGGTGGGTTTATTATCAGCTTTGGCTAATCAAACCAGCAGCAATCACTCTTTTCACCTAAGAATGCTGCTAGTAACCCTTTAGCTTCTTGAACACAATACTGATCCTCCCCATCTGAAGACATTGAAATAATGCAGATGGGGTTACATTTTCCATGTCTGCCTCGGCCAATCAAATGATTAGCAAGCAAATCCAAACTCCACTTTGGTGTACTTTTCTAAGGTTTGCTATGGAGAACAGTTTTCTTTTATAACATGGAGTTACAAAAACATAGAAAAGTAAAAAAATGAATAGATAAGCTCAGCATCCTGAGCACATTATATTGGCGCACTAGATTGGAAACTTTAAAAACACCCTTTAAGGTAAAATTTACACAGAGTTATTTGGGGGGGGGGGGCGGAGTGGACAGACACCCATTTTAATGTAATATCCTAAAGTGAAAGCCCATGAAATCTCAGATCCCTGGGTAAAGCTGTAGTGGACAGAAACTACTCTAATAAGAACCACAACTCTACTGCACAATTGATCTACAAGATCACGAATGCAGGGAATACAAATGCAGGCCCTAAAGTGGAAGAAACCCACCAGCAGTAACCCTGTATTCTAAAGAATTCAAGAGCTACCCGCTGGATTTCCCTCTGGGCATCCCCATTCACTGTGCAACCCCCCCCCCCCCAGAACACCGCTATTCACTAGCCCTTCCTACGGCACATGTGCGGGCTCCCGTCCAAAGAGAGCTGCCTGCCGTGACTCTTGTCATCCAGTAAACGGCTCTCACTTTTTTCAATTTCACCTGCATCCCCGGCGCTGTCCCAGCCATTCAGATATTCAGATAGTGCTCCACATTGAAGTCAATGAGAGTCGTTTGCCGAATGACATGGTCACGACAGACGAGAGCCCGCACATGCGCCTTAACAGCAAGGGTGTGGTAAGTGAATAGTGGCATTCTGGGGGGTTTCACACAGTGGGGCATCCCAATTTGGAAAAGTCAAATTCCCAGGTTTTGTTCTTATTTAACTTCGTGTTGGAGACACCCACCATCCTCAGGGGTCCTCTTTATGTAGAACATACATTATCTAGTCTCAGACTATATGAGACACGACAACTTGGGTGCGGAAAAGGTCACCACCACTACATTTCTGGGCCTTTACACATACAGCAGTGGGTGAGGTAGTGTATAGCAGATTCACTTAAACTTAGGAAGGGGTAGGTGCCTTTTATTTAATGACGGAAGCCCTTAACCATAGAAAAATAACCATTCAACGGTAGCATTTTAATAGCAAATTAATAAAAAAATCTAATATAAAGAGAAGTTGTGCTCACCGCATGGGCTGTGTCCTCAGCGCAGTCTTCAGACTCTCCACAGTTTTGTTTCTTTCATCCTCATCCTCCTTCTCCATTGCCAGCAACGTTCTTCTCTGTAACATGGGAATAAAGGACGATAATTGCTTGTTCATTAACAGTTTACTTATCAAGTACTGTAATGCACTCTGGGAGCAGACATGTGCCAAGACCACGTACAAAAGGATTTTATAAGTTAATTAAATGCTGTGCTATTAGAGAGACCACCTCTTTAACCTTGAAGCAAGAAGTAAAAAAAAACTAAATATGAACTGCTGGAATACCTGTATTCCTCTCCATTTTATTGATTTAACTCCAATTATCCCACCCAAGCAAGTAGCGAATAAGATGGCAAGAACTCTGAAAGGCAGCACAGCATTGGCTCAGGGTTCCTTAGCAGGACTGTCCTGGGGACGAAGAAAAAGGTGCCACCTCTAAAAAGGGGGGGGGGGGGGGCTGAGTTGGGCTGCCCTGACATATCCCCTAACTAATCCAGAATTGCACACCATGACAAAACTACCATACAATTCTCTATATAAGCAGGGTTAGAAGTAATACACGTTTTTGAATCATTAATGGCATTGTATTGTTAATTCACACTAAGTATTTTGTATTCCTCCACAGCTAAAAAAAATGGGCCTCAAAAATGGGGACATAGTGCAACCACTGTTGGTGTTAATAGAGGACTGACCCCCTACTTGCCTACCTGGCAACGGACCACATGAAACAAACCTGCCTATTTCCTAAAGAAGCATATTTTCAATGTTTTCCGTTCCACTGGCTTATACTACAAACTCAAGATCAGACCTTGGTAGAAGAAAAAAAAAAAAAAAAAAAAAAAAAGAAGGTTTTCCACTGCCGAAGCCGCACACCATGCTGCTTTTGATACCGCAGATTGACTGAACCCAAAAGTGCCGCAGCGGCGTGCGCCACCCAGCTGGCTGCATCCCCAATATTCAGATAGGCTGGGTTTGGAAGCATGCAGGGAAGCCGGGGATGTTCAGCGTTTGACGACCCCAGGGGTGTCATATAGTGGGGCATCCCGGTATAAGATGCCCTGGGCTGTGCTGCTTTAAGAGCTTTCACTTCCAAGCTCTGCCTGAACTAGAAGCATTTTCTGGGGGAGTTTCTGGCCGCCTTAATCAGCTACGTGGCTGCCCCTTAGCCAAGATGCCTTGGAATATGGGGATACACACATTAACATTTTCAGCCTAAATAGTAGAGAGCAGTCATGGCCTAGAGGTAATGAAGCAGCCTTGTGACTGCTAGATAGGGTTGCCACCCGGCTGGGATATTGCCGGTATTTCATGCTCTGGGCCGGCATGTTTTTTTTTACTGGCAATTCTGAGCGGGTGGGGCATGGCTGGGGTCAGGGGTGGCATCCTGGCTAGTCCGTCATTGCAGAACACTAGGGAGGCATGCTGTAAATTTGCGCTGCTTCGATAGCTCCTGCCTCCTCCATATTCGACCTGTCAAGACATCAGCCATGCCCCACCCCCATGCCCTTCCTCACTCCCTCCCTCTTCTCCATCTGTGTGCTCCAACCTCCGCATCGTTTGAAAGGCAGGCCCCCACAGGACCACGCCCCACGAGACCGGTATTTTTTTTGTAGGGAAAGGTGGTAACCCTACCGGAAGGTGGCAGGTTCGTTACCAGACCATGGTGTCCACTTTGTGTAATTTACTTGTGTGTAGTGTGGTGATTAGCTCTGGTAGACAGCAGTATAGAGGCTCAGAGGCGAAAGTTCAACTCCGTGTTTATTCACACAAAAATCCATAAAACCGAATGTCTTTTTTGGTTACATCACCTTTTCTGGAAAATGCAGCAGAAGTAAATCAGACAGGCAAACAGCGTCCTTAGTCCTTGGGCAAACTTGCTACTTTGCAGCCAAATCCGCCTCTGGTCCGCATGAAACAGCCTGCATAGGAGTTTCCAGCCAGGCACACAGAGGCTCACTTCACAAGTGAGCTCCAGTCACAGACACTCCACAGCTGACTCCCCAGGCTATTTATGCGGCCTGTAAAACCCGGACCTGGGTAGGGGATGGAGTCCCACCCTGCTCTACTCCATCCCAGTAAACCCTCCCGGGTTAGCCTTTCGGCTATTCTAACACTTCAGCACCAGACTGCCATTAGCAGCTGATGCTGGGAAACAAACTACACGGCTTTACTGCAGCAAGGCCAGGTACCTTGGTGCCACGTACCTTCCGTCAATGACGGCCCCTTGCCCCTTACCACAATTGTCACAAATAGTGTTTATTCACTGGTGTGTTCAGGGAAGTGTGTTGTTCACAGGTGCATAGATGTGAAAATGTGCAGGTAAAATTCCATGTGTGGGTAAGCACGCAATGGCCACTTTTAGCACTATTTAAAGCAAATTTTAAAGTAAGCATTTGATAAAACTTGATAAACCCTAACAATAAATCAAAGTGAGGGAGCATTAACTTTAACCACAAGTGAAAGAGACCTTTCAGGTAGACTGCAAGGTCTGTACACCGCTGGGTGCGGATTTTGGAACAGATGGGAGGATCCACAGTGGTCAAACTAAGCATCTGCTGGTAACAAGCAGCAACGGATTTAAATAATCCCGATCTGGCGTAAAAAGGAGTTTCTTTTCTCTGTCATTATAGCCTGGCTTTCTAGTTTATTGCCCTGTGCAAAGCCATTGCGGTCCACAAGAAGTTAGGGGTGGCAAATCAATGTCCCAACAGCCTCTCTTAGAAACACCATCCGCCAAGACTTCAAAACCGGCGATGGAGGAATCCCCATTTAGGATACCTCAAAGTATGGAACTTGAGACTCCAGGGCCTCTGATGTTCCTCTTTAAGGGAAGCTCCACATTTGGTTTGCGTTTTATGAAAGACCCTACATTAAAGGTTTGGAGGCACCACCACCAAACATTGCGTACCATATGCCTCCCTTGTTCTTGGTCATTCTCCTGGAATGCAAGTGCCATTTTAAATTACATCTTTTATTTCTGTACCCATCCTTTGGAAACGGTTCCACTTAGGAAGAACTTGGATACGCTATGATTCCCTGTTGATTTTCTGTCTGCAAACTCTGTCCCTGGGAAAATGTTCTTATTGATCTAGTGGTGCCAGGGGACCAAACTTGTGTACAGAACTATCAGTCTATTGTAAAATAGCAGCAAAATTCAGGGCTTCAGGCAGGGTTGTGACAACCATGACCATGTGGGAACACAATGTATTGTGAGTAGCATAATCGGCTGAAGCCACCCAATAACTTAGCAAACAACCTATAGTCCTGGTTATGAGGAAGACTAACCCAGGCCGTTAACTTCACTCTATTTATTGAAGGGTTATTAAAATTGTCTCAGGGGTCATGAAATGTATGCTGCAGTTTTTTACTGGCTGGTCTCCAAGAGCCTATGAAAAGATTTCTCCAACCTCCCCTATTCGCTATAGTTTTACAAACTGTATGTTGTGAATGACGCATATGGCCAAGCAAGACTGCAGCTTAGGGTACTAATATAGCATGAAACAAGATGTCAGTCTAGATTATTGAAGAGCAGGCAGAACGGAATCTGCGCCCCAGAGCAGATGGCTGAGGAACGCCATGGGACTTGTTCAGTAATGGTGACCACACTGGTTGCAGTAAATAAGCAATTTTTAACCTCTATGACCTACATACATCACTTAATGAGATTTAATATTTTATATTACACTGACATTATATGCCCTTTTTCTTCTGGCCAAATGCGTGCACCCTTGATGCCAATGATTTGGTGAAGCAAGTTTAACTGTGTGTATAATTTGGATTTGAATTTCAACCTGTGAGCTTTTTAACTTTAACACACAACATTGCAAAAGCAAAAAAACATAATTCTTTCAGTGAGGGAAGAATTGTTGTAAAGGAAAACAGCACCATCCTATAGGTTCTGCCGGGAGGAAGATTGAAAGAAACACCAAAATGTTTCTGTCTAGCCCATAGGGGGGTGTTCCAAACTTTAAGAAGGTAAACTTACCTTCAGCTTTTAAAGTCATAATAATTACTAGAGTTGGTAAGCAATGACTACAACCACAGCAGCTACTACAGGGTCCAGAGGGAAAGGGGTACATGTAGATAATGGATTCTAGCATTTATTTATAAATGCATGCTTTATCATTTAAAAACTCTATGTTGGAGCAAGAGCTTTCTCTGGTCAGTGAAGGATAATAAGATGCCTAGTTTTAGTTTATAAATAGGAACCATGAAGAATAATAGGCCAATATTTACCACCGGTATAAGAGTTGTTATCTCACAAGGTCACCCTGTCCTGTACGTTACTTTGGGTAAAGGGATCCTAGTTCAGACCAAATCAGGGCTTCTCAATAGACCCTACTTTACTCTGATCACCTCAGCAGGGAACACTTTGAATCTAGATATTCTTTATTTCTGCACCGGGCTGATGGTAACGGTCTGCCAGCAAAAAATGTTCTCACTTTCCATAAGAATGCCTAAAAAGTCAGCAAGCTCGAACCATGGGAAATGCTTCGCAAGACCAGAAGTATGGGAGGTTCAGATCAAAATGAGAACAGCCTGGTTAGCCCATGATTGTGATAGAAGGTAAGTAATGCTTCCTGGGAAGGTCTTTGGGGGGGAAGGGGGTGTATAATTTGACGAAGGGTTTGTTGCACCTAAAAGATGTTCTCAAAAGGTGACACTGGTGGTACTCTGTATCATTTCAGGTGGTACTCAACAAGGCTTGCAGTCTGACCTGTACCCCAATCTGGTCTGTTGCCTTTTATACTTCACTCAAGTGTGATTTGGACCATATAAAAACCGCTTCATTCACTTTAAATTGCTGTTTTGTGTGTTTTGATTATGGTTTTAGGTGACTGATAACGCTCGCGTGGTACTTGATAAATCCAAAAATGAAAAGTGGTAGTTGATTAATAAAAGGTTGGGAACCCCTGATCTACAGCATTTTGCCATAGTCTTGACCTAATACAATGTAGCAATGCAATGCTGTACAAAAAGCAATGGTAGTGCCCTGTGGTTAAAACACTGTACCTGACAAAGAAAAAAAAATGGGAAGACAAGCGGGAAGTATCTGGCCTGCAGATTTAAATCACCAATTTGGAAATTGTGCCATGTTTATATGCTTCCTGTGGCAAATCACAAGTTTTAGTCTATAGTTTCATTTAAGTTACCCAACTTATATTCCATAGTGGGCAAATGTGGGAGTCTGGCATGATGAGACCTGAAGAATCTTTAAGCATGGCAAAAGACCAACCTATGTTATCTTCTAAGAAGGAAATGCACCTTACAGCAATGAATGTCACTATACCTACTCACCCTATCCGTTTTTGGCTAAGCTCATAAACCTATTCAATAAGTCCAAACCTAGATTAACTTGTTTCCTGAGCTGGCCAGACTATTTGGTGTTACCAAAACCCTGCCGGGTTCACACCAGTTATACTGTATGAGTTGTGGGATGTATTCCATGTATCTTGGATGGTCTTGGGAGGTTCTAGGCGAGTGGTAGCTGGTCATTTACAACAATTATGGTTCATCCACTAAATAATGCCCCCCCCCATGGGCTTCCCAATTTAGGGTGCCTTTAAGCTGAAGCCACACACCCAAGTTGCTACACTTCTCTGTCCACACGAGCCAGAAACTGGGGGCATCAGGCGCTATCAGCAGTCACACAGAGCATGTGTCTCAATGCCTCCTCCACCAATAAGATGCGTGTGTTGTGGGCAGCTCTGTTCGCCGTGGCTTCCTGTGTCCATTGCGTGTCCCCTTTCGTTGGCTGACTCACGTAGATCAGCATGTAGAGTAGCTTGGACTCCTCATATAAGTTCTTTTTATTACTTTGGAAAATCATTTAGGACTCAATGAGGCACGGTGTTCTGTAACTTCTCTATATATACAGGGTTGTACGCATGTGAATCACTTGCTCACTGTTCTCATAGCTTTGTACCATGGATATTCTTCTGTAAATGCATTTTTAAAACTTTCATGTCAGATTAATTTATTCTTTGCACGTAATTACACATTTTTGTACAAATCACATGCTTGGACTATAATGGTCCAATAACAGGGCTTTTTCTTTTTGTATCTCTAATAAAAACAGTTTGCTTTGATTTTTTAAAACAATATTGCAAGTTGGCAGCCCTCTTCCAATCTACTGTACACCCTTCAGAATATCCAGAGAATCTAACTATTCACTTCCTGCCAAGTACAGGGGTATTTTGCTACAATTCCAAAGTACGTGGTTCTACCCAGTGTAGGCAAATAAGGCCAATAAATAAATCTACTTATGCAGTCATTGTCAGATAATTCACAACAGGAATGATTAAAGTGGAAAGATTTTTCATTAAAGGCTACAGGTGCTTTAAATATTGTTTGCACCTTTGTGTGTATGTACAGTATATTAAATTAATCTAATAAGCAAGTGTGGAAATACAGCACGCTGCACTCCGATCAACAGCTCTTAAAAGAAATGGAGAGAATGGCTGAGTGGATTCTATTGTATTGCGGGAGCTGCCCTGTGGTAATACGTGTGGACAGCTGTCAGTAGCCGCACAAAGCTACGCTGTGCCCTGCAGCGATGATCGCACAGTGATGTCATTTATTCCATCGCTCCCCTGCAACATTCAACAAAGGCGGCACGGAAGAGGGAGACGTTAATCTCCCCAACACACAGCTGCTCAATGGAACAAGTATGGTCTGATGGCTGCTCACCCATTAGCTCAGAAGGGATCGATACCATGAAAGTCAAGGGCACCGCAATGCTCGGGCAGGAAATTTAGGCTTTACATAATCGTGCTCAAAAGTTTTATTTGTATTTATTAACAAAATAATAATAGTAGTATGTTCCGTGTCGGACTGAGAGGTCTTGGGAGCAGCAGCAGAGCCAGCCGGTAATACCCATTTATTTTGGGACTGGGGCACCAAATAAGCCACTGGAGGATTTCCCCTGTGGGTCAGTCCAAGCCTGATTTGGCTTCAAAACAATGAAAAACAGGAAATTGTATTTTGCACTGACAATCTTATGGTCATGTTGACAGCTGGATAGATTTCTAATAAATTAACTTCTTGTCCCTATTAGAGAGTGGGGAAAGAGAGTGGGGAAAGAGAGTCTATTCTGGATAGATTTCTAATAAATTAACTTCTTGTCCCTATTAGAGAGTGGGGCAAGACCTGTTGCAATGTCAGGTCACAGAGACAAACACTTAAACCGGACCTTCACTCTAAATAAGAGTCTTGTATGTTTCTGCCACCCTGTACATACAGATTGCCCACATTAAAAAACATCCTACCTGCATCTAGTGCGTATTCTGAGCCTTTAAACATCCAAGATGGAGGCTCATGGAGCTTCAGGCAGCCGGCACTTTTTTTCAAAAGAAAAATCATAAGCTTAACCTGTAATCCTTAATATCTCAGCCATTTTTCCTCAATTTAAAAAACGTTTAGGACAGTGCCAATGTGGCCAGACGCAATGGTGTAACAATTTTGCTTTCCCTTACCTTACCCACCCCTATCCTTGACAGAACTCCCCTAATCCTGCTTGTGATCCAACCCACAATTCTTTTTTTTCTTTCTTTCACGGGTTAGTGAGGGAAACAATAAAAATTCAGCGATTAAAAACATTAAATATATTCATTTTAGATGCTGGGGAATAGTCTAAGGGTTGGGGCTTTTCATTAAATGATGCTGAAGGTCCGCTTTAAAAAGGTAATGTCCAGGCAAAAACAGAAACACAGAATCCTATCCTCGCCTTTTGTCCCTCCCAGCTCCTCCATGCAGGTCCGGTGTGCGCGTTCAGCTCCTCTGTCCTGCGTCAACGTCTTCATCCACACCAAGGGCGGGTATCCAGCAATTCTTACCCCCAGCACTGGCAGCATCTGTGGGGTCTTGTTATCACGATGCACGCCTACTCTATTGCAATGGAGGGGACATACCTAGGCAGGTTCGGCACACCCTTTCCATTCCAATGAATGGGACACCTTTCTCTGAAGCGCAGTGATGGAATATGGGAATAAGCATTTTTGCTTGTTTTGGGCTTTTATTTTAACTATACTGTGGGATGGCATGGCGTGAGACGACATGAGAGGCCCGTGAAGTCTTACTGACCTTAGGTCCTCTTTAAATAAATGTTATCACAGAATTGTAGTATTTGTTTTCATTTTGCTGCACGCACTGAAACTCAGCGACTGAGAAAAGGGGCCGACCTTGTACTCCGAAATGATCCAAAGTATAATCAATTAATTATACAGGCTTAAATGGCCTTATTAGGCAAATTACCATTTTCTATATGTCTTATCAGCTTCATGTCAGCAGCTGTGCAGGAAGCAATTCTTATTATCTGGAATATTCCCTCCCATGTAATAGCACAGCATTTACGCGGCGCTTTCATTAATCATCTCTTTTTCCAGCATGGTTCTTTTACCAGCCATAGGCGCTTCTTCCCCATAAGACAAAATAAAATGAAAAAAACCTATGGTATTTATACACCCAAATTCAGCCAAAATTGAGCAAGCAACATCGTGTGGCAGAAAGACACCTGTTATTTCTAATCGGTCAACATTTTTACAGCGACTGCATGGTGGTAAGTCCGAGAATGGGCACTGTACATTGATGAACCTTAAAGTGATACTGCAGGCTATGGTGAGTGTTACACCATTGCATTGGGCTACATTTGGCACTGTCCTAAACGGTTTTCCGTTTTTAAATTGAAGCAGAAATAGACTAGATATCTGGGTTTACAGGTTAAGACAATTACATTCTCATTCTCATCCCGTCCCTCAATCCGCTCAGCAAAGCGAGACGGGATTGCTGGTCCTTCCTCCTGGCTCCAGATTCATCACATTGTTGTAAGAGCAGAGAACTGATTAATATGCAGAATCAAGTAACCAAGGGCCAAGCCCACTTTTTTTCAGAAGAAAAACCATAAGCTGAACCTGTAAACCTCAATATCTCGGCTATTTTTCTTCAATTTAAGAAAATTTAGGACAGTGCCAATGTGGCCCGACGCAATGGTGTAACAGTTACCTTTGCCAGCACTAGCACCCTATCCTTGATACAACTTTCCTAATTATGCTTGTGATCTAACCCACGATTCTTTTCATCTTTACTGTGACCAGTCTAGCTCCCTCACATATGACCACAAGCTGCCTCATAATGCTCAGTAAAAAAAAAAAAAAAAAAAAAAAAGCTGATGAAATCTATATCGCTTTAGTACATTCAACGTTGGCAGCTTTGAGTCTGTATAAATAAGTCTTATCAGGTTTGCAGGTCCAGAAAATCTACTCTAACTCTGGGTGCACAGGGACCTCAGGGGCAAACCATCACAAATACCAGATGGAGATCTGCAGCTGGCCACTTCAGGTGCAGCTTTGGCATTATGCTTAGATTTCGTTTGGGAGAATAAACACCTACAGAGTTTAAACAGACACTGTAGACAATATCTGTAGACTATCATTCAGCAGTTCACCTCCTAATCGCTGCCCTCTCTCTTCCTGTGCATGCACAGCTGCTTCTGGAAGGAGAAACAAGGCAAGTAGTGGCACAGTCCCTGAATTCCTCTACCATAGACCGCTAATCAAAGTGTTTGACTAAGCACAAGCTTAGAATAAGCACACTAGTATTATGTAGCCTGAGCCATCACAAACCTTTGTGCCTTCCACCCTTGGCTGCGGCCCTAATCCTGACCCCTAATAGGCTATGCCTAATAAGTGTTTCAATCAAAGTCACAACTAATTACAGTTTTTCAATCATCGCCACAGCTAATTAGCAATTGAATCACCCTGTGTGCTTGCAGTTGTGATTAGGCGGCACAGTCACAGCTTTGGAACAAGACAATAGAGCCTACACCCGATCCCTTCACTATCTGTGGACACTGCAGATTACAAATGACTGCTGGTGAGTGACCATGGATTAAATCCAATGTATAAGAACACTAGCAAAAGGGAGAGAGGGAGGAACACATCCAGGGTATTTGAGGCAAAATATCAGGCTCTTTCAGACCCCGCCCATTAAGTTTATTATTATGCAGCATCGCAGTTTTAAGGACCACACCCACCTGCTCAGAAAATAAATCATAATGTGAAACTGTAAGCCTTGATATCTCGGCTATTTCTTCAATTTAAAGATGGAAAACAGTTTAGGACATGCCAAATATAGCCCAACACAATGGTCTAACGTTGCTTTTGCCTTCTGTATCCTTTTAAGCTTTCTTTAGACAGCATCAGTTTTTTTCTGGATATTTATCCTAGCTTCCAATGAAAAGGTTATAGGGCAAAACTTTTAATAGATTAACATGGTCACATCACTATGTACGGCCCTTTTCTTTCCCCCCAAGTAGCTACTACTGCCAAATGGTAGACAAGATGACATGACTTTTTGTTAGAGAGGGTCTTTGTTTTTGCCATTCCCCAGGTGATGACTAGTAATTCTTAGATTCAAAGCTCTGACAAACTCTTTATACACTAAAGAGTTAGGTACGTCAGACAAACTGTTCAGCAACTCTGGTCAATTTGTTAAATATATTGCAGACATTTGACCTCAGACTTCTTGCCAGCAGTTGCCCATCATCGTCCCACAAGGGGAACTCCAGACATACAAACAGTCAAATGAAAAAAAAGACCAGTCAACGGTCTATAAATTTAGGGATGGACAAGTGCTGACCCATATTACAACCCCCAGGAATAAGACTAGAGTGAAGCCCAACATATCTAGGTCAGGTAAACTTGCCATTAGTCAAGTTGATTTTGGCCAGTCAACCAGATGCCTTGAGCCAGGACCATGGCTCCCTGGTCAGTTTTCTACCAAAGTTAACAATTCCTATTAAACTACCTATTCCAAAGGTTTTTCATCAGTTAGAGAGATCTGGTCACATTAAAGCAAAAACAAGGCCAGATGGGTTTTGAAGAGCATGTCCCTTTCGACTTCAGTGAAAGAGCATTTCCAGCTGTCCACAGCAAAAATCCTTGAATAATGCCGGGCAAGGGAGGGTAAAAACAACTGCTTCATTCATGATCTCTCCATTTTGTTTTGATTAGCTCGATAGCTGTGAGGAGATATTTGTTCTATCTGGAGCATGCACAGGGTAGAGTTCCACACTGCAGCTGCTTGACTGCTGGGCCGCCATTGCGCCTCTCTGGCACAAAGCTTACTCCCTCTATATGAATGGCATCAGTGACACTAGTTTATTGGAATGAGCTATTCGTTAGCCAACAAAGCTCTAGTGCGATAAACATGGACCATCCTCACACTTCCTGTACTTGAGATGTGTGTCAGACATCAGTGGAAGTGGCAAAGATCCAACTATCTAACGATGACCGACAAGGCCAAATCCATTCACATACCTTAATACTGTCTGTATTAAGAGTGATAAGCAGGGGATCAGCTACAGATTCCAACCAAAGCCACAAGGGAATAAAAATAAAAACCCATCTGAACAGGTTCATAAAGGACGTCCACTCATATTTAACCCCACCAGCAACAAAAAACACTACTACCCTGCCATGAACAGCACCTCCACATTGCAAGCGATCATGACTTACTGCTTAGCCAATTAGAACAGTGGATAATCCCCTAATATCTATATGTAGCATTAAAATGAAATACATGGATGACTGTAAAAAAATAATATGTAGCAATAAATCAAGGTATCCGAATTATTCTCAAGACTGGCCTTTCTCAATTTAGAGGGACTCGTACAGGCATCTGGCGACAATAAATGGTAATGCCAATCTACGGTCTTTCAACCAAAAACAGAAGGGCAGTAAGATGTGGTAAGTTGCCATTTTTACTTGTTTTAAGTATCACACACAAAACAGGTTTAAAACCAAGGAATAATGAAAACAGAACTTACAGCAGCCATGGAATTGAGTTCATCAATGTAGAATTCGGGCCAGCTTGTAGCACCTTTATTTTCTTCCTGGTCCTATGCAGAAAACAAATACATTTTACACCACTGAACATGATATAAAAGCCTTTTCTATTTTTAACACAAGTATTTGTAACCCCCAAGGAAGCTATTGTACAGTTCGTGGTCCTGACAAACAACGCTAAGTGACGAATAGACATGCCCACGGGTCTTACTAGTGGTCTGTTGGGTTTAGGTTTTTCAAATGAATAAGCAGAAAAAGATTTTTAAAGCAACGTTAGTTGAAATGATAAATCTCAAAGCTGCAAGTCTTGCCCTGGACACTAGCTGGTCTAGAAATAAGACTTTATATCTAAATGCTTTCAGGTTCAAATAATCATGAGCAACATTTTTGTATCAAGATGGGGATCTGTTGAAGTCCCCTGCTGTGTGAAACCCCCCCAGATCCCCCCCAGGAAACTCAAATGTATAGTACGGAGTTGGTAGCAGCATATTGAGGTAAGTGTTAAATAGGTTCTATCCCTTAAAAAAAAACATACATATGTTATTAGTAGATACAGTTGAGGGGTGCTAGACGCTTGTTTAGCACCCCTAGACTGACACCTAGCACAGAATCCAGGATCGGCATCTGGGGGTGATTGGTCCACTTTAATGTGGTGGGTATTGGAGCTACCTGAAAACACCATCTTAAAAAGCAGACCAAAGTCATAAAAAGAAAGTTTAATAAATTGCTCCCCTTAAGCCCCCCTCTGGCAAAAACTATTTAAGAGGTCTTAACTCCATGCAGATGTTCTGGAATAACAGGCTTATTCTCTGCCGCAGAACTGCATGGGAGCGGCCATCTTGTCACACACATAAGCATGAGGAGAGAACTGGGCCAGCAACAGCCCACACCAAACAGAGATAAATGCCTCAGAAACATGGGCAACTTGTGTATTATGTTACATAAACACACACACATACACTGAATAACCATCTGCTAGAGGGATTGTGGGTGAAGGGAAATATGCAACAATGTTTCTTTATCACTCTTCATTGTGGATTTACTGCAAACCATTCAGACAGTGTAAACGTGTATGTATCTAAATGATACAATTCTGTCAGCTGTGCAGCAGAGCAATGAGTCATCACAGCTGATGGCCTTCTACTAGAAATAAAGGAGGATTGCACCGATATGTGGGGCAATTTTGACTGTGGGATTGGGTTTTTATAAAAGCTGGACTCATGCATGTGGCTGCTGCCATGCAGTCATGCTGCATAGAATCTGCCTGCTATTCCATAACATCTGCAGTTAAGCACTCTCAAATGGTTTATGTCACCGATTACCAGAGTGGGGCTTTAGGGGTGCAAATTACTGAACTTGTTTTTTCTTACTCTTGGTCTGCTTTAAAATTAAAGGGAGGTTAAGAAAGAATAGGTATTGTTTTTAAAGGTCCTGTCTAAGATAACAAAAAATACATTTAATCCTACATGCCCCGTTTTCCCCTGCAACATATCTCTCAGGGCTGGGGCATTATTAGTTTATTTATATAACACCACCTTCTTCCGTAGCGCTGTTCAAGGTATATTTACAAGGTAAAACATATCGTAAAGTGACTATTACCAATTAGATGCTACAAAGTCCTAAGCAAATTTTATGAAAACAGGAGAGAATAGGAAAGAGAGCCCTGCCCTTGTGAGCTTACAATCTAAAAGAAGACGGGTGGAGAGGGTGGGAGGGTTTTAATTGCCATAAAGATCTAGCTGTAAGCCTTTAAAAAGGCAACCCCTAGAGTGTTCTATGCAGGAAATGTCCTTTAAAACTTTTCAATGTAATCCCCCCCGACACACACTTCAACACTTATTTCACTATGCCTCCAGTGATCAGATGCCCCCCAAAAAAGGAGGAGACTTCTTGCTGCTGCAGGAACCCTTTTGACTGCATTATCATCAGGAAATTATTGCAATTTCCTCTAAGCATGTCTAAAATCTCTTGGCTAAATGGCTAGCAATAGGTTTTTTTACTCAGGCGGCAACATCCGTGGGACCCACCAGAAATTGGCTTAGAACATCAACAAAACATCGCAAATCATATTAAAAACCATGCCAATTGAAATGCTTAAAGCGGACCTTCACTCTGAATAAGAATCTATCTTATATGTTTCCCACACCCTGTACATACAGATTGCTCACATTAAAAATCATCCTACCTGCATCTACTGCATGTTATGAGCCTTTAAACATCCAAGATGGCGGCTTATGGAAGCCGCCATCTTATCAGGCAGCCTGCAAACAGGAAGTGCCTCCTGACTGTGCTGCTCTGCATTCTGGGACTGCTGACCTTTACCTGACCCCAGTTCTGCTCTGTCTGAGCAAAGCACAGCTATAACCCTCCCCCTGTACCTTATCCCACTCTCCTCTCCTCAGTAAGTGTGATGCTTCTGAGTCAAGATGGCGGCGCCCGTATCCTAAATTCCTGAACAGAGTTGCAGCCCAGTGGGGGAAAGAATAATAAGTTAGTGACTAAAAACGTAAAATATATTAATTTTAGATGCTGGGGAACCGTTTTTTTAAGAGTTTGGGCTTTTCATTAAATCACGCTGAAGGTTTGGTTTAATTCATGAGCTTTAACACAGATTTTGACCAGACAATTTTACAAAATCATGGCCTTCACTTTACGGCACATTTCCTCTGGAATGCCTTAAAGTGGACCAACACCCGATGCTGATCGGCCCGGGAATCTATAAGATTCCTGGGCCGATCAGCATCGGGCCTGCGGGGCACCCCGATCGGGGGTGCCTCGCTGTGTGAAACCCCCCAGAAAGCCCCGAAATCCCGAAATCCCTACCTGCTCCTCGAGCCAGCAGCCACCGCTCGCGCATCCCTCTAGCAGGGCGCGCTCCTGCGCCGGACGTTTGTGAATGGCCAGCGCGGGCGCGCTCCCTGTAAGAGTGACGCGCGGGCGCGCTCGCTTGTCCGTCGGCGGGGATTGGCTGCAGCGGTCACGTGGGAGCGGGGACAGGTGAGTTTTTGGGGCTTTCTGGGTGTTGGTCCACTTTAACAGGTTGTCCTGAACAGGGCTTATTTCTATTTGATTGCCTACCCTATTTAAGCTGCTTGGTCCAAAACTTTAATTGGTAATAGTAAGGCGCATCATCACCATATACAGCATTCATTCTTCTATGTATTTCTTTAGGCTACTTTTCTTTCTTTGTAAGACATTTAACCATGGAACAAGGCTCCAAATCCCTCATTTTGTGTGCACACCTGCACTGTGCACTTGCCACTTTCAGTGCTTTCATCAGACTGAACTGCCACAGTGTGTGCTGCATGTCAACATGCACAGACCAGCTTAACACTAACACTAACAGAAGAGGACCAAAACCCTGCATAAATGGCTCTGGAGTCTAAAAGACGTCAGGGCCGGCCAATTGCCTCACCCTGGGAAATCTCGATCGGGGATGCCCTGCTGTGTGAAACCCCCCAGGGATCGCCGCTATACTTAAATTACCAGCGATCCCATGAGGCAGCCACATCCTCGGCATCTCTGGGCTAAAGGTGTGCTCCGTCAGTCAGCCATTCAGATAGGCTAGGGGCAGGAGTGTGCAGCCAGGCACTGTGCTTACAACACCTGTAAAATTTGAGATCAACCTATAAGCGATCTCAAATTGGGGGGGGGGGGGGGGGGCGTGGCTACTATGGGCAAACAAGCCTGATCACTCAGCGCTAACTGTAGCAAAAAAGATTACCTCTAGAAACTTGGGGGTCTGTTTTGTTCTGCTATAAAGGGTGGCAATGTAGAGAAAAGTATAAACCTAGAGCTGTGATTTTGTAAATGCTACAAAAAGAGAAAGGGGGGCAATTTTTTATCACGGTAACCTGAGAGGTGTGCACTTGAGACGGGCAATTAGAAAAAATCTTTAAGGAGCCCTGTTGGTAGGTACCCAGCCTTTAATCGGTCTATAAAATCTAACTAGAAACAGAGGCCTCGGTTGGCACACATCTGCAGATGTATATTTAAGCTGCACTCCCAATGCCCCAAATGTGCTGCACTGGAGGTATAGGGCAACCTCAGGTAAGCTGCTCCCAAATTATCCATTGCTGTCTTTGTCCCAAAGTGGGCTCTCATAGATTAGAATTAGGGCTGCACCTACACAGAGGCACCGTGGAGTTGGCAATGCAGTATCAACATACAAAAGAGCCAGACAGCCATATATTGGGATGGGAGGTTAATATGTTGGGATGACCTATCTATCCCTCCTGCTGGGAATAAACAAGACGAGTCATCCTGAAAAGCCTGCCAGCCCCTTGCTGAGAGGTTCATTGTGTTACATTGTTATAGCTAAGGAGCAATTCATCTATCTTAATTGTTTCTTCTGTAATCAGCTTTGATACTTTCTAAAGCAGTCACAAGCCTTCTATTGGAATTTAGATAGCTTACAGTGCAATGTGTGAGATAAAAAAAGACTCTGCAAAGATTGCCTCCTCTGATCATTGCTTGAAGGCCCTCCAACCTACATGTCATTGAAATCCTAGAAGAATGTATCTCTGCATTTACGATTTTCACGTTTTCAGAGATCGCCCTTCGTGAGAAGTGTAAAGATTACAAGTGCAGTTTGCTGGTAAAAATACCATTTTGTGAGTACTCACCTGAAAAATGGATATTGTTGGTGTGCCACACACCCCGCTTCACTTCTTAAATATTCATCACTTCATGGGTTAATCCACCGCAGGTGACGTAGTGCAGAGAGGAAGTCTTGTAACGAGCCCCCTTCCGGTCTATATATACCTGGTACCTCCCTTCAATCACCAGTATATTCAAAAAGCAGTAAAACAAGGTACCAGTATTCCACCAGTAACCTCCAAAATCAATTTTGATATAAATAAAAAAGGGCTTTACCATATAAATGCTTCGGTAATACCAAAAAGGGCGGGTGTGAAGCGGGGTGTGTGGCACACCAACAATATCCATTTTTCAGGTGAGTACTCACAAAATGGTATTATTCTTGGTGTGCCACACACCCCGCTTCACTTCTTAAATATTCATCACTTCATGGGACATCCAAAAGCAGTGTCCACAAGGGAAGGGCATCTCAAGGCCAGGTGAAGCATAACTTAAATGACTGCAGTCTGCATAACTTTGCGGCCAAAAACAGCATCCGCTGAGGCCCGCACATCAACTTTGTAAAACTTAGAAAAAGTGTGAACAGAAGACCAGGTGGCGGCCTTACAAACCTGTTCAACAGAAGCTTGGTGCTGAAAAGCCCAAGACGCCCCAACAGCGCGAGTGGAATGAGCAGTAATACGAAAAGGGGGAACTCTTCCCTTAGCAGAATGGGCCGCAGTAACGGCCTGACGTATCCACTTGCTAATGGCAGATTTGGCTGGTGCCAAACCCTTCTTAGGCCCATGGGGCACAACAAAAAAGGAATCCGTCCTACGGAAAGGAGACGTGATAATCAAGTAGTACTTAACACAGCGTACTACATCCAAACAATGCAAAACCCTCTCTCTTTGTCATTCTTAGGACACAAGGAGGGAAGAACAATATCTTGGTTCAACCTTAGGAAGAAAGTCTGGCTTGAACCGAAAGACCACTTTATCCTGATGCCTCTCGAAGTAGGGCGCCTGGATAGTTAAGGCCGCCAATTCTGAGACACGCCGGACAGAAGTGATCGCTACCAAGAAGACAATCTTCTGAGTCAGGGTAGACAAAGCAATATCTTGCAAAGGCTCAAAAGGAGGAGCCTGAAGAGCCGAAAGAACCAAATTCAAATCCCAAACAGGGAGTAATGGTTTCCTGGGAGGCCGCACATGCGTAACCCCCTGGAAAAAAGTTTTAACTAAAGGTTTAATCGCCACACGCTTCTGAAAAAAGACAGATAAGGCAGAGACCTGCCCTTTCAATGTACTTAGCTGGAGACCAGAGTCCAGCCCTGATTGTAAAAACTCCAGAATCCTGGGGACCGAAAGGACCCTACAAGGAAAAGATCTTGTCTCACACCAAGTGATATAGGCTTTCCAAGTCCTATAGTAGGTGACGGAAGAAGACTTCTTCCGGGCACTGATCAGAGTCTTAATGACTGAATCAGAAAGACCCTCCTCCTTCAGGATGGAGGTTTCAGCCGCCAGGCCATCAAACCCAGCGCTGGTAAATTGAGGTAACACAATTGACCCTGAGTGAGCAGATCGGGCCGAAGAGGCAGAATGAACTGGTCCACTGCCAGCCAAACGATGTCTGCGAACCTTATTAGTTTTGGCCACTTTGGGGCCATGAGAACGGCGTACACCCTTTCCAGAGCCAACTTCTGAAGAACTCTGCCCAGCAAGGGCCACGGAGGAAACAGGTATAGAAATCCCAGAGCTCCTCAGTTCAGGGACCTGACGTCCACTGTCAGAGCCAGAGGATCCCGGGAGAGAGACACGAAGCTCGGGAGCCTGAGATAGAGATGAGGGGCCCACAGGTCCACCTCCGGAGTCTCCCTTTGGAGACACAATAAGAGAACCACCCGAGGATGGAGAGCTTATTCTTCCAGACGGGGAGAGCACTTGCTCAACTGGTCCGCTACCTGTTCCATCACCTCTGGAATGTAAACCGCCGACAGACAGGGAACATGGAACACTGCCCATGTCTGGATCAGGGACATTTCTCTGATGGGTAAGTGGGGCCTCCACTGCCCCTGAAGCCGCAGCTCCTTCCAGAATCTGTCCCATCCCGACAGACCGGTGTCCGTGGTGACACCTCTCCAAGGGAGGGTCAGGAAAGACCTGCCCTATACAAGATTGGTCGAGACCAATCACCACAGGAGGAACTGCCGTACACGGGAGGACAATTGGAAGGACTGATCCAACAACAGAGGTTGCTGGACCCAACACGCTAGCAGAAATAGCTGAAGTGTGCGAATTTGGGCAAAAGAAAGACACACAGCGTCTTGATGAGAGTTCAGGCCGGGATGAACCGACCCCTGAATGGACCGCGAGGGAGGGTGAGACTCGAATTCCAGGTTGTGACCTGTCGACACTACCTCCTGGATCCATCTGCCTAGAACCACATGGTTCCAATGGTAGAAGTATCGCAATAGTCCCCCCACCCGCACGGGTGAGGGCAGCCCCTCATTGCTGAGTGGGCTTATCAGCAGGCTTGGGCTTGGTGCCCCAGGACTGAGTGGGCCGGCCACGGCCCCTCCCCCGAGTCCAACCTGCGCCACTGGTAGCGGGAAAGGACGTACCTTTTCCCGCTCCGAACCTTTGAAAGGAAGGCCTACCGGAACTTGTCCCCCTGAAGGGACCACGAGGCCTTTTGCGTTGTGGCATCTTACCATCTTTTGCGACTGAATCAATTTTCTCCCCAAACAGACGCAACCCCAAAAAGGGGAGAGCTGTGAGTACCTTTTTGGAAGCCGTGTCTGCTGACCACTGACGCAGCCATACTGACCTGCGAATAGCCACCAGCATAGCTGCCGCCTTGCTACTCATAGTCAGCGCATCGTCCTGAGCGGCCAGGACATAAGCCACAAAAGATTCACACTGCTTAAGTGCAGTGAACTGTTTGCAAGCGGGATCAAGATCCTCATATAGCCCCTGAATTAGGGACTTAATTGCCAATAGAAGAAGGGCTGAAGCACATACCGGGCGCAATGCTGACCCGGAATAGATAAAACCATGTCGAGCGTATTGGTCAATCCTGCGATCTTCCCCATCTTTGGGGGTAGTGGTCTCAGCAGATTGTACCATAGCCGAGCTGGAGAGTCCTAGTACAGGGGTATCGACGTCCGGAGGGACAGACCACAGCCTCACCAATTCTGGTGGAAAAGGATAACGCTTTTCCCAACTGGAAGGAATTCCAGATAACCGTGTGGGATGTTCCCATTCCTTAAGAACCACCCTCTCAAAGTGGTGCTGTGTGGGAAAAACCAAACTCGGCTGAGGCTCTTTAAATAACTGACCCTTTGGCGGGGCGGCCGCCTCAGGCGTATCTAAACTCAAAATTTTAAACATTTGAGCCAGAATGGAGGGGGTGTCAAAAACAACCCCCTCTGACCAATCGCCGATCTCATCAGCCACATGCTGACCTGTCGGCTCATCTGACTCCGACGGGAGTTCATCCTCGTCAGGGGATCCATCGGACCATTCCACAGGTTCACAAAACTGGTCCTGTGGAGCCGAAGGTACCGGAGTCAGGTGCCTTCGTTTTGTAGCGGTTTTAAACGCTGCTTTAACGGGCATCATTTTCCGGGGGCAGTGCTGCTGCCTCGGAATGCGAATCCCCACTTTTGACAGTGTCATGCGGGGTCCGGAATAGGGATGGAGAGGTAGGAGATGATGAAGGATGCGATGGCACCGCAGCCGAAGCAACGGACTGGCGCGCAATAGTCTGTTTTGCACAAGGGATGCAAATAAAGATATCATCAGCTGGGAGTGGAACCCCACAACCTACGCACCCCCCAAACGGAACAGCAGAACCGTTTCCGGAATCTACGGAAGCCTCCATATGGTGATTTATGGTATTCGCAATAATGGGACTTTTAAGGCATAAGCCGACCCGGGATGCCCCCTTTATTTTAGTAATGTCCCGGAAGGGAGGATTTATATACATTTTATTTTTTTTTAAGTTTAGGTCCCCTTTAATAGAAACTATATATATATATATATATATATATATATATATATATATATACTTATATATAGTCTATGTATATAAACATTCAAATCAATCCCAATAATTAGCCAGGCACATAGAGCCAGAGGGCTAGCATAAGCAGGGATCCCAGGATCTGCAAGGCAAGAAAACAACCATCAGATCCTTCACATGTGTATAACATATAAGTATGGCACCAAGTGCCCTTAAATGACACCCCCTTGATAATAGTGATTTCTCACTGTATTATTAAACAATATCTCCCATTTAGCGGCCCCAACGGGAGGGGCCGCTTACCTGTACCACAATCAGCCGGTAAGCCTGCAGCCAGCAGCCATGAGCCGGCAGAAGACAAAGTGCGGCCGTGCGCCCACGTGCCTTCCTGTTTTGAAGGAAGCTGGGACGCTGGGCCCGCCGCAGACGCCGCATGACGTCGGCGCCGCGCCCCCGGCGCCGCGTCAGCGGGCCCGCCCCCCCCCTACGCTGATCAGCTGGAACACTTTACAGCTGATCACAGCACACGCGTCCAGGCAGCGGAGGGGGGAGGGTAAAAACCGCATGTGCTGACAAAGCTCAATGAATGCCAGGCGAGGAGAGGGGAGAGGGGAGAGGGGGGAGGGGGTAGGGGGCCACAAGCAACCAACTGCCAGAGAGGTGGCCAGCCCATACCCAGCGCAAGCTGCCCTAAAGCAGACCCAAAATATACACATGCTACAGTGAATGTATAAACATGACATATATGTTAACATGCAGTGATACAGTGAAACACACATACTAAAGCACACCCTCACCACCCCCCCAACGGGAGAGAAAGGGGCTACGGGGACCCTCGGGACAGGGGCATCCCATTTCCGGATCACCATGCCGGTTCGCCGCATTGCCCCATGCATGAGGTCGAGCGGTAGGAGATAATCTCCTAGGCACTTAAAGTGCCATCTACCATTTGCCCGGTGAGCAGCCAAGGCTGGGAGGCTTCCTATTTCACCATAAAGGTATACAAACTCAAACCGGGCAGAAATAGACCAAAAGGGGGGTGGCGGGGTAAGAATACCCCGGCCTACCTGTAAGCAGGAGACTTCCAACTTCTGACTTGTCAGCAAGCAGAGAGAAAAAATACTGGTGATTGAAGGGAGGTACCAGGTATATATAGGCCGGAAGGGGGCTCGTTACAAGACTTCCTCTCTGCACTACGTCACCTGCGGTGGATTAACCCATGAAGTGATGAATATTTAAGAAGTGAAGCGGGGTGTGTGGCACACCAAGAATATAACTTGTTTAGAGAATAACTGAATTCATTCTTTCAGCTTTACAAATTCTTCACACATCAAAGAAAAAGAATTATGCCTAAGATGGAAAGATGACCTTGAAATGCATGCAGTATAAACAGGACAAACAAAATCACTTCAGCGTTTCGGAACAAGATGGTTTACAGATGAAAGAAAAAAAAGGCAACAGCTAAGCATGTTACTCACGCTGTATTATAACAGCAAAATATTTTCATACATCCAGTGCAAAGTATAGCTGTAGTAATAAAAGAAAACTGGACTCGTATTTTTCTTGAAGACATTATGGTTATCCAATTGGCTCTCAATTAGAAATTTGAGAAAGAAAGTAAGACAAGTGAAAGGTCTAAAAAAAAATACAGCAAGACCTTTGCCCTGAATTTTACCTATAGATACAAACTGTATTCTTGTGAGTAACACACACTGGAGCTGAATGATACATCGGTAGGGATGAGTAAAAATAATTGGCAAATTGGCCATTCAATTTGGATCTCCTAAAAATTCTGCTCCGAAACCATAGGGATTTGTTTAATGGTAATCTGTTACAAACATTGTCAGCAATAGAGGCCTGCTCCCCTGAACATCTAGAAAGCTGCCTGGTTTCCAGCGGGTCTTAGGCAATGTAGGCAATATATATTAGTGATCCTATAGCAGAAAGGAAGTTTATGTAGTCAACTTCGAACCCCAGCTCAGTGCCCGGAAACAGCCTGTTTTATTTTTTTTTTTACTAAAGCCTTTGCCCAATATTCATAAGAACGCTAACAGGATGCAGTTTTCCATATTGCTCCCTGGCAGAGCACCCTGCCCCCTGGTGCTTTCCAGCGATGATACTTTAGGTGGCAGTACACACAGCTCAGCATTGAGGGTCATCAGTTATAACTGCAATAAATCTGAAAGCACTTCAACCTAACTGCCATTATGTTTAGCTTGTACCTGAACGAATTAGCATATGTCTGCCATTCATAATCATCATAGTTCTTCCTGTTAGTGTTTTTATGAATACTGGGGAAAGGCTTTAGTAGAAAAAGAAACACTAGCTGTTTTGGGGTACTGGGAGGAGGAAAGAAGGTGACAACATAAACTTCCGTTCTGGTTATAGGATCACTTTAAGACACTGATTCGATATGTAAATAGATCACAGTCCAATCTTTAAAGCAGATAAAAACCTGTGCGGTATGTGGCCTTTTAGCCTCAATGGTTGGCCGCTTGCCTACCCCCGATTTGGGACAACTCACCTTTCCTGGGGCTCCCACCACACATTTGCCCCACCCTGTGATGTTGTGATGTCATTCCGCTCCCGGCAAGATTTAACTTGTTTTTTTCTCGTTACATTTTTTTTGTTTTTTTTTTTAGGAAATCGTGGCTTTTATTCTGCTTTTTTTTTAAATTTTTTTAAGGAAACCCTGTGCAACCAAAGAATTTATCAAGGGATTACTTCCAAAAAACTGTGCCCACATCAACAAGCCTGGTATGCATAAAAAGCTGTGTACTTCCTTTTTTTTTGGGGGGGGGGGGTATTTCTAATGTAAAGGGTTGTTTTTCTAGAAAAACTGCAAGGTGCACATAGCAGCTATATTTTATCTACCTAAAGCACGAGAGAAAAGAGTCATTTACACACAATATGATTTTATTGGAAAACTTAAAAAAAAAAATACAAATTTAAAAAAATAGTTTTTATTTTTGTTGCACATATTTCACCCAAAGAGATTGAGAATACACATATATTTTAACTTAAAGCCCAGAAACTGCTGAAAAGAAAATATATAGTGTTCCTGGAAAATCCCTAGAAATCCCCTCAAAAATCACAGCTGAACATGTATTTTACACAAAACAGTGAAAAATGGAATGGCAACCAAGGATGAGAAAATCTCTAGGTAGGCCGCCACTGAAAGGGTTAAAATAAACTACAAAAATGTATAGTTCTGATCTGCTTTTCCTGTAATATATTGTAAATTTATGTATATGCAAACAATAGAGAGAGGCTAGGCACATATCTAACTAGTAAAGAAGTTGGGCCTCTTTTGCCAGGAAACTAAGTTGGCCAATTCATCTGAACAGATTCAGCAAGATTCAGACGAACCCTCAAAAAACAAAGATTTACTCCTCTTTTTCCATCAGTCATTAAAAAAGAAAGTAAATAGGGGAGGGGTGTGTCAGCCGCGTTATGGTCAGTCTTGGTCTTTTATAAAGAAAGCGCTGTCCCTTTAAGGAGGGCAGCCCACATGACTGGCCTGCGTTCCTGCCTGGAGGCAGACCAGGCACGTGGAAGTGGTCACTGGGGGAAGTGACCTCAGGGGGAAGGGGGAGTATAAAGGTGACGTCCATCCCCTTCTCCTTCCTCTTTGACCCCCGGCGACCTGTTATTGTCATGGTTGGGTTTTTCGGCCTCAGTCCTGGGGGGGGGGGGGGGGGGCTTTGAGGGTTTTTTGAATATGTGTTAAGATTTTGTATGGCTAGTTATTTATTGTATTTAAATAAAAAAAAAAAAAAAAAAAAAAAAGTATTTTTGTAATATGTCTGTTGGCGCCTGTTGGGGGTGCAGCAGTATTTTGCTTACTTTATTTGTAATAAGTATGTTGTACCCAAAAAAGAACGTGTCATAATTTGTACATAAATTAATGTATTGGTATTTATGTTAAGTTTTTGTTTTTTTTATTTTGGAAAATTTGGATTGCATTTGTCACAACCGTTGGGCGGGTCTCCTCTCAGGTTTTGGGTCTGAGGTAGCAGTTCCATGGGTAGGGTATGCGGCCGTTTCCAGTGAAACCGGCCAGGACGATTTTGGTTAAAAAATTTCAGATGGTTGGGGTTCAAGTAGGGAAGGGGATGTTTGGCCACTGGCGGTTAGCCCAATTAAAGGAGCAGTATCGCGAAATTTGCATTAAAAAAGATAAATAATTAAATAGCCACACAATAGCTTCTAACATGTGTATAAATAATGTGGCGATAGAAAAAGGAAAAAATATATGACTTTCTTTTAAATTGTATAATGCCAATGGCTCAGTCCATTTGCTGAATAGGGGGATCTGCTGGGTTGTATTTAGTGAGCTGCTTCATTTAGCCCACTGGTCTCCTAGAAACACTTTACCTCAGAGGCTGACACTGTAATCAGTGGTAACGGCTGTGTGTGTGTGAGGTGCTGCTTTTGTTATGAGACCAGGTGACTCAAATGTGTAAAATCTATACAAAATAAACTAAACTGACTGAATATAACTGAAATTCTTCTTTGAATAACTGTGCAGGAAAATCTAAAGGTATTAAAGTGGAACAAAACCCTGAGTGGCGACCCTGAAGTCTATAAGACCCGGCCATTGACCTTGCCCCTTGGG
This sequence comes from Gastrophryne carolinensis, assembly GCA_027917425.1. NCBI lineage: Eukaryota > Metazoa > Chordata > Amphibia > Anura > Microhylidae > Gastrophryne > Gastrophryne carolinensis. The sequence continues at coordinate 51,276,446 of CM051244.1, read as the reverse complement.
CATTCTAAATCGTGATGCCCCACTGTGTGAAACGACCCCTGGATAACCACAGATCCCCCCATTTTTCTGGCGCACTCACGCAGATAGTCATTTAGACAGGCCGGGCGGCCAGGAAGGTTACTGCTCAGGCTCCCCATCTGCGTGCAAACAGCGCTGATTGGATGAGAGCCCGCGCATGCGCTGTGGGACAGGGAAAGGTACGTTTTCACAGGCGAACTTGGGGATTTCACATATCAGGGCATCCCAAATCGGGATGCCCCTAGGGGCACAAAACAAAACACCAGATAGTGAAAATCCTGGGTTGGGCTTTGCTTAAAGTGGACCAACACCGAGAGGTGATCGGCCCGGAAATCTATAAGATTCCCAGGCCGATCACCTCCCACCCCGCGGGACATCCGAGATCGGGATGTCCCGCGGGGTGAAACCCCCCCAGACACCCCAAATCGCTTACCTGATCTTCGGCGGCGGCCGGCCGCCGCCGCCTCCCTCGCGCCCCTGTAGGCGTGCGCGCGCCCGCGCCGGCCGTCTGCGAATGGCCGGCGGGGGCGTGCGCGCGCCGAAAGTGACGCGAGGGAGGCGGCGGCGGCGGCAGCCGCTTGGACGTTCCTGATCCCCGCCTGGACGTTGGCGGGGATTGGACCGTCCAGTCACGTGGGAGCGGGGACAGGTAAGATTTTGGGGCTTTCTGGGGGGTTTCACACAGCGGGGCACCCCCGATCGGGGTGCCCCGCCGAAGTGGACCAAAACCCAGGATAGTCAAAATCCTGGGTGTTGGTCCACTTTAAAACACACAAAGCTGAAAGAAAGATCATATGGAAAAATGAAAAATAAGAATATGAAAGAGAAAATGGTAAACTGAAAGATTCTGCAGCAGAGCCAACATGAAGGGAAAACTGTCAAAATCAGCTAAATGACTTCTAGAGCTTTTCTCTCTGTTTTAGATATATAAAGTTCTGGACAGGCAATGTTGCAATGTTGCTATCTTATGCTGGACGGCTGCCAGCACTGAACAGCTGGTACTTTGATACATTGTTTCTCCCTCTCCTCAGCATGGAGCAGGCCAGAGTGTCGGGTCCCAACACTCAGAAGACATAAACATGAGCTATTAGTCTCCAGCTGCACAACACACACATCATTTTTTTCTAAATTTGTAATTCTTACTCCAACACTTACCTACATTCAAAGTACCATTTAAATATAAGTCACCAAGAAAAATTCGCGATACTGCTCCTTTAAGCTCCCTGGCCTAGGAGGTATGCGGCCGAGTTATGTTGGCTTCCGCTTGGTGGGGGGTCGGGATGTTAATTTTGTTCCCTCTCCTTCCCTTCATTCTGGGGATCCTAGGCTTCTCAGACGCGGAACAATCGGGGGGGACTCTTTTCTGCTTGTACATTTTGTTTATATATGTTGGGCTGTGGACGATTACATTTAATCTTTCCAACGACATGGTGGTCCGGACTTGTTATTTTGGTGGTGGTAGGTGTATGACGCAGGGCATTTGGAACGCTAGCCCAGTCAAGGAGTGTCCCCAACATCGTGTGGGTCAGAGTCTCCCTAGCGAGACAAGAACATCTCCATGTTGTCAGAAGGGAAATGAGGTAACAAATTCTACTTGCAGCACCCTGTCTATGCAGAGTGAAATTCTCTATAGCATAGTTAGAATGGCAGTTTATAATTCTAGGCAATCAGCAACTTAAGTAATAGATATTGTGTTATCTCCTTCAATGATGATGACAAATATATCATCAAAGGGCGATAAAACCTAAATTGGTTGTAGACATGACTGGAGCTCAGGACGAGACCAACATTCAATAGGTTAAATTTAGCAGGTCAGTAAAGCGTGGAATTGAGGGTCAGTTTATTATACTCTGCAGTTTCTCCAGTTAATTCAGTGATAACACTCAATAAAATTTCAGTTAGTCTGTAACTAGAAGAGAAGACCCTTTACTTTACATTCCATGACAAAGGAGTATGCACTTAACGGGCTTATTAAACCTCTCCAGTATGTCTGCTCGAAGCGCTTAATTGCTTCTGCTTAGCCAGCATTCTGAGAGAGCGCAATGACCTTCAGCTTTACGCCCCACAATCATACGCCCTTTATGAAAGCCTTACAATTACGCAACCTGTTTGGCTAAATCATGATTATGCTTTTTCTTGATAATTTAAATACAGATGGCAGATCAGCCTTCATGGATGGTGTGAGGACACTCCATCCGCACCTAGGGTTTAGAGGAGAAAGATAAGAAAAATAATAATCTGAACCACATGGTGTGCTAAAATACGCCCCCACCCCCAAGAACCTAAAAACAGGAACTGGCAGAATTCTCCAATCACCTTATAACAAGCAGTCTGCAAAATCTACGCCCCACCCACAACCCCCCTATAACAAGCAGTGTGTAGAACCCCCATCCCTCTATAAACAGGCAGTGTGCAGAATCCCATCCAATCCCCCTGTAATAGGCAGTGTGCAGAACCCCTGATCCCCCTATAACAGGCAGCACGTAGAATCTCCCCCGCCCCCAATCACCGGCAGTAGACAGAATCCAACCAGGCAGTGTGGCAGAAAACCATCCTCCATCACCATGCTGAAGCACCAACAAAAAATAAAACTCGGCCAAGGTAAGGAGACATATCTGTCGCTATAGTTCGCGGAGATCCGAAAATCTGGCCTGCAACCCCTTCAGGAGAGAGTTTGATACCTGTAAACCTATGGAAAGTTACAATATGCCCAATACTTTGTTTTCCATAAATAAAAACTGGTTAATGACCTAATTTAATACCCACCCCCCCCCGTTATGTATCAAGGTAACTATAGGTAGCAGGCACTGTGGCCAGGCCATCAGGACTACAGAGTGGACCATTAAACAGTCAGCTGTACTGTGACCATCAAAAAGTTGATGTTTCAAACCCAAGAGCCATGATGTCTGGCTTTCTAGGGACCAGAAGCCATAATGGGACGCATCTTCCATTTTATTACCCTTTGTACTGCCATTTGTGATACAACCACATCCCTTTCTTAAGGCTCTGACAAAGATCAAGGACAGATTTCTCAAACGTCTTGAACTTTGTTATCTTCTGTTCTGAATTCATTAAAGGGTTTAACTTTGCAGTCACAGGCCACTGAAGCTGTACCTATTCTGACCATAAAATGAAAAAAATGTTCACAACTGAAGCCATGCCATTACATTAAAAGAAGTAGGTATTTTACTTGGTTGAAACAAACCTGACATCACTTGATATGAGTAAATGTTGACGGTGATAAAAACCCTTGTAAGTGCAAAATGGCTTCAGAGATTAAAGCAGACAGCCCTTTATGGAAAGCTCTAAACTTTGAACGGGTCCCTCGGCTAACAGAGGCTTGGCTTGATAGGTAAGAACAGGTTGTACACAGCACCCAGGTTAAACGGGATCCTGTGCTCTGCACTATTTAATAATTAATGGTTTGAAACTTGTAATTGTATTAAACACCCAGGTAACTTAACATGGATACCAGTTTGTGGAAAAGGTTTAGACCCTTGGACAGATTTTTATAGCAGCATCTTTTTTTTTTTTTAAATACTAGCTTGTATTTAACAAGGAAGCTTACCTTTTTCTTGCTGCAGTAAATCTGCCACTTTTTCTCAGCTGGGAGGGCAAACATGGCTTCCCTGTGCTTATCGGTAAGGTCCAGTTCATCCTAAAGAGTAAAAAGAGGAAAGGTTAAAGACTAAAATAAGTTATTAAAAAGGAACATTTGCATCTTGACCTATTAAGTTAATTGGGAGGGTTGGTTTAAAATGCACACTGCTTAAAGCTCAGACTTTCCCGGGCTCTGTCCCATTCTGCAGGACATCCCGATTTGGGATGCCCTGCTGTGTGACACCCCCCAGTTCACCCAGTTAAACGCACCTTTCCTCGATCCAATGGCACATGCCCTCAGCCAATGAGAGCAGTTTGCTATATTGACATCTTTTGGCAACGGCTATCATTGACTATAATGGGGAGCTGGGGCGGGAACGCACAACCCCGGGGATGCAGCAGCGCATGTTCCCCATTGACAACAATGAGAGCCCCCTGCAAAATGACATCAGTTCAGCAGGTGGCTCATTAAACGAGAGCCCGCACATGTGCCGTTGGACCGGGAAAGGAGAGCGTGTACAGGCGCATTGGCGGGTTTCACACAGCAGGGCATTTCAATTCACACAGCGGGGCATCCCTGTCCTGGAATCTTTTAGATGGGTTTTGTTCTGCATGTTGGGAGAGGTAATATTTGCATGGTTTTTACAAACAGTAAAGGGGTTCCAGTCTGGCAAGAAATAATCAGGATCCCCATATCCCTGAAAATAGGACCTACCACAAAAATAAGCCTAGCACAAACACACAAACATCAAGTAGTCCCACTGGAGTCACTCCACTCCTGAGCATATACAAGAGCATTGTGGTTGCTTCTGGTTACCAACAAGAGCAAACCGCTACACTTGCAATGCAGTGGAACTTGACAGAGAGCAGCTGGTATACCAAGAAAAGTATCTTTTGGAGCAAGAATATAAGACCTTATTATCAGGGAAACCGGGTACTTGCCTCCTGCCCCCCCACAGCAGGCAGTACAGTCCCCAATGCTCAGAAAATTACATTCTGTAAATGGACACGCCAAGTCAATGCCGGGTGTGCCCCCCCTGTCTCAGTAAATGGAGCCATGCGTGCCTGTAACTGTGACAAGACAGGGCAGAGTTTTTCCACCATTGGTCAGGAAGCATCAGCAATGTTGGACGGAAGGTAACGCGATTTCATCTTTGGCTTGCTGTTCTAGGCAGTAAGCTGAAAAGTAATTTCTCTGAAGCTTTCTGCCACCTCCCAAATGGAGCCCTTCTCCCCCAGGGGAGGGATGCTCTGAACCAGGCATCCTTAAGCCTGTTGAATTACTGTATTTTTCGCCCTATAAGACGCACCTGCCCATAAGACGCACCTAGGATTTGGGGGAGAAAAATAAGAAAAAAAAAATATTTTAAACCAAAAACGCACCATTACAGACAGTGTAGCATGCCCCCATCCCATTCCCCATATACCCAGTGTGGCATCCCCCTCCCATTCCCATATAGGCAGTGTACACCCCATTATCATAAGCAGTGTGGCATTCCCCCCTCCTATTCTCTCCATATAGGCAGTGTGCCCTCCCCCCCCATTCCCATTGGCTGTGTGGCATCCCCCTCCCCCCATTAGTATAGGCTGTGTGGCATCCCCCTCTCCCCCCATAGGCTGTGTGGCATCCCCCTCTCCCCCATTAGTATAGGCTGTGTGGCATCCCCCTCTCCCCCCATAGGCTGTGTGGCATCCCCCTCTCCCCCATTAGTATAGGCTGTGTGGCATCCCCCTCTCCCCCCATAGGCTGTGTGGCATCCCCCTCTCCCCCATTAGTATAGGCTGTGTGGCATCCCCCTCTCCCCCCATAGGCTGTGTGGCATCCCCCTCTCCCCCATTAGTATAGGCTGTGTGGCATCCCCCTCTCCCCCCATAGGCTGTGTGGAATTCCCCCTTTCCCCCAGTCGGCTTAAGTAAAAAAAAAAAAAAGTTAAACTCACCTCTCCACTGACACCGCTCCGCTGAGCGGTCGGCTCCATGAATGGGGTGGGCGTGGCCTGCGCCGTGTCCACGTCGGCACGGCCACGCCCACCCCATTCACGGAGCTGGCCGTAAGAAGCAGCGGCGGGTTCTGTCCCGGCCCCGCCACTGCAATCGCTGTCTTTTACCAGCAGCAATGACAGTGGCGGGGCCAGAGACAGTGCCCCGTCCGCTCCTCCATCTGCTGCTTCTTCCGCCTGGGGCACATGCGAGCACCCAGGTCAGGGCAGCAGGTGGGAGTGGCCTGTGACAAGCAACGCAGGAGCACCGGGAACTACTTTTTTTTTTGTTTTTTGCATTCGCCCGATAAGGTGCACAGACATTTTTTCCCCCATTTTTGGGGAAAAATAAGTGCGTCTTATAGGGCGAAAAATATGGTATATAATACAAGGTCAGAAATGACGCAATGCCACAACACACACCATCATTTGCCACAATACAAAATATATATTTGAATTGTTATGAAGTGTTGGAACTTGGAACTATGGCCTACAGTTTATGGGCGTGAACCATCAATTTCCACATGAACTGGCAGCTCTAAAACTTCTAAGCAAGGCCACAAAGCATAAAATGTTTTTGTTTCTTTTAACAGAGTAGGTGGCCAACCCTCCTCTGTTATTTTCTGTTAATATCTTTTCTAACTTGCAGCTAGGAATGTTATTTTATTAAGGTGTTGTCAGGTATGCTTAGATAGTTATCACATCATCTGAGGGAGCAGAAACGCAGAATCCTACTATGCGAGTCGTGGATGATTAGCTATAAGTCATAAATAAGAAAGCATTCACCAGACATACCATTAGAAAGACTAGATGCACTACCCTCTGGTTAGCTTAAACCAGACCTTCAGCATCATTTCATAAAAAGCCCAAACCCTTAATAAAAAATATTCCCCAGCATATGAAATGAATATATTTTCAGTGTAGCGTGCCCCAAGCGATATGTAAGAGTGGAGTTAAAGCGGAAACAAAACCAGGGCATCCCGCGTGAACCCCCCCCGCATCAATGGTATCAGCTCACCTTTCTTTTGCTGTGCTTAAAGTGGACCAAAACCCACGCCGATCGGCCCGGGAAGCCGCATCCTCGCTATCCCTCTAGTAGGGCACATGCCTGTGCCAGGTATTTGTGAATGGCCGGCACGGGCACACTCCATTAGAAGGAAGATGAGGATAGGGCCGTCACCACGCTCGGAGCCGCTGCTCTTAGACGAAGTGACGTCAGTGGCTCAGAGAGGGCTGATTGGACAAGTGGCCGAGCATGCGCCGGGGGGACCGGGAAGAGGTGGGGGGGGGCTCACCCGTGATTTCCTCTTTCTACCAATAAAATAAAAAAAACAAGCCTGGCTGGTTATTTCCTGATGCCGGATGTATAAGTCACCACTTCACTCGCCATCCAGCATATTTTTATGGAATTTTATTATTGGGCCATTTTTTCATGATGGTGCTCCTTTAAGTAGTTTGGCAAATGGACTGTTTACAATGAGGAACACAATTCCAGATGATGCACGGAACAAAATCTGGCATAGTCAAAATTTTTTTTTTTTCTGCTGTACTGTATCAAAATACAAGGAAAACCTGAACCAGTTTGCAAGAAAATTTGCCAATCAAGTTCCTAGGTCACAGTTTCTGTGCCGCACGCCTGCCCCCTCTCCTTATTGTGATCACAGGTGAATTGCAGCGATGAAAGGAGTTGTAATTATATATTTTTTTTTAAACATACTCAATTTTTATTGAATTTTATGGTACAACAAAAGAGAAAAACAGGACATACATAAATTGTCCGCATCTGACACTCCAGCAGAAATGCATAAAAGTACAACACATGTCCAGTAACACATAGGCACAATAATCATAGGTAAAGTGTGAGACAACTATTGGTAACTAAACAATACGCCCTCTGGGATCCCAAAGAAAGGATTGCGGTAGAGAAAAGGGGACGAAGTCCTCACACCAACCCACATCCCAGCACACATTGAACAGCCCAACCTAGAGTATCGCTCTTCTCACCTTCCCAGCATATTTCTCCCATGTTCCGGCCAGCTATGCACATGCCAAAGCTAGGCCTCAAATTCCACAGCACCGCCCTTAACCAGCATGCTGGATACCTAAGAGAAGACAGGTGGACGAGGAGACACAACACACTTAACACACTCACAGCAGAGAAGAACCAACCCCAAAACTAGGACACATTAGGGGAGACACATAAGGGAAACAGGGAAACACCGGAGGGAGAAAAGGGAAAAGAGAGAGATAAGGGTGGGGAAGAAAGAGAGAAACCCGGATAGAAGGATGTGGCGAGTATGTATAGCAGCCCCGGGGGGTAATTATATTTTAACCTAAATCAAGCTTAGCACAAGGAGAGGTGGGGGGTTTTGTTTAGTTTTTACAGGATAACTGTAGACAGATTATTCCTTATTCCTAATAAGCCTCTTTAAACTGGACCTTCAGCATTATTTAATGAACAGCCCAAACTCTTACAAAACTATTTCTCAGCATCTAAAATTAATATATCATTTGGTTTAAGTCGCTTACTTATTATTCTTTCCCCCACTGGGCTGCAACTCAGGACTCAAGTTCAGGACTCTAGGATACGGGAACCTCCATCTTGCCACCAAAGCATCACATATTGAGGAAAGGAGAGGGGTAAAGGTTATAGCTAAGCTTTGCACGGACAGAGCAGAGATGGGGGTCAGGGAAAGGATAGCGATCCCAGAATACAGAGCAGCACAAACAATTCCTGTCTTCAGGCAGACAGACTCCATGGGTTGCCATCTTGGATGTTAAAAAGCTCAGAAAATGCAGTAGGTGCAAGTAGAATGATTTTTAATGTAGTGAAGGTCCGGTTTAAAGAGGCGCAACAGCCTTCTGAGGAACAGACATTCTAAAGAGACTCCAGGGAAGTAGATTTCCACATCCCTGGGTCATACCGATTTTGGATGCCCCACTGTGGAAAATCTCCTGGAACGTTTACTATACGCACCTTGTCAGCGCATGTGCAGGACGCAGCTGATGCGTTTACCTGCACCAGGCATTTCTGAATCAAGGAAGTGGTCATCGGCTCACGCTCCTTTCAGCTTACTAGCCACTCTTATTTGCTGAATGGAGCACAAGCCGCCGATAGGCTGGTGGAGATGTGGGTATAGTAGGTGATACAGAGGATTTTACACAGTAAGGCATCTGGGATGCTCTGCTTGAGAGGAACAATACCCTGGATAGTAAAAAGCTTTCTTTTTTTGCCCAATTTTTATTTTAAGCAGCCGAAAATACGTCTGAAGGGTATTTAACTTGCCAGCTGCGTACTTCTCTTACACACAGGAAGTAAATAGAAAACACAGATCTTTTAAATATTTGATTACCTGCCCTTAGCCCCAAATGTTGTCTTTCATTTGCTGTATAAATTAAGAGCAGATGCCGGGGTGCAAAGCCTCCCTTTTGAAGTAAGAACACCACCATCACTCGCTCTTTAAAGCCTAGCTGGCAGGTATAAATCAACATCAAAAAGATCCATATTCCACTAGCCCTGCCCCTCCCCTCCATATTAAAACTGAAACTAAACAAACGGCCCACTTGTTACGGCTTCAATAGCAACATTATGTCCCGGGCCTTTAATTATTAAAAGGAAAACATCTAATTTTCCTTTAAAATGAGACGCCTGAAAGGTTATGCCTTTGAAAACCCGTGGAAAAAAGAGCATTTTTTTTTTCTGCCAAGCTATAAAACTTTTATTCCTTAACATCAAAAGATTTTGTAAAACTGTATGCAATTTTAAGGTTCAAGTATACAATAAAACAAAAAAAATATTAAAGTATTCATTTATTAACCTAAATACAGTACATAAAATCTACCTGTCTAACAGATATTTTTTTCATCTTTTATGTTACCACTTTTGGAAGATTTTTTTATCTTTTATGTTACCACTTTTGGTACCACTTTGTGGTAACATAAAAGATAAAATTGTTATTCTCTCACATCTCAGCAGGATCTAATAACATAAAAGCTTTTATCCATTTATCCTTTTTGACTGTGAAGCCTTTTAGACATGAACGTATCTAAACACTGGCAGAAATAAATGCAGCAGAGTTTCAGTCTACTGGACCCGTTGTTCTGATGAGTCTCCATTTAAAAGGCTTTCCTCTTCATAAAATAAGAATGAATAACTAATAAACCTTGAAGAGCTTATATTGCCAAGCTGTGGGGGGGCAATGGGCTGGCCTGATGCAGCATAGTCCCTTAAGAGGGGCCACCACCATCCTAAAGTCTGTAAGAATCAAGGTTAGGACTGGAAAAAAAGGAATGCACTACCACAACCAAAAGATATCATGGATTAAACCAGGGCTGTGGAGTCGGAGTCGAGGAGTCGGAGTCAATTTTGGGTACCTGGAGTCGGAGTCGGCAAACAATGCACCGACTCCGACTCCTACTAAATTTTGATTTAGCAAGTTTAAATGTCCCAATTCACAAAAAGTTATAATTAATGACTTCTCTATTGTAAGAATAAAGACCAATGCATGCAATGCCTCACGTAACCGCAAAACGAACACGTTCAAGTGACCGTGAAGAAGCATGCTTTTCATGTGCTTCACTATATGGCACGCAACGCACAATTAGAAGCGGCAATACTTCTACTTTGCATAGTGCTGTGTTCTGCTGTTACAGGGAACCCATGGGTAACCGAGCCTCTCACTGATAAGGGATTAAGTAAATATGTTTTTTGCAGGACTAGAGACACTTGTATAAGTGAAGGGAATGGAGGATCAATAGTTCAAGACTGAAGCTGTACCACTGGAAAAACTGCTGTCATTCAGCAAAAGACTATAAAAACTTGTAAACTTCGATTGTTAGCTTAAATTTTAAACATGACTATGGGATTTTACTAGGGAAATCATGTTTTATAATAAAGGCCCCTTTCTGGATCCTCCCACTGCCCTATCTTCAGCAGAAGATCAGCACACAGAAAGGAGAAGGCAGCTTCTGCCCAACTACTTCTCTCTGCTGGAAGTAATGACATGTATGTTGCCTTTCTTTCCTTCAAGGAAAGTATAAAATACATTCACATATTAATACAGAGAAGTCGGAGTCGGAAGTTCAAAAAAAACTGAGGAGTCGGAACATTTATCTACCGACTCCACAGCCCTGGATTAAACCACACTCCACATTCTGCAGTGCAACCTTTCTCTCCAGCTAGCGCAAAGGGCTGAGGTCGGTTGAGGATGCTTTGGTCAGGAAAGGGACTGGTATTGTACTTCTGATTTTGTGACACCCTAGTTTGTTCATTCCTATAGATACTACTACCGTATTTTTCGCCCTATAAGACGCACTTATTTTTCCCCAAAAGTGGGGGAAAAATGTCCGTGCGTCTTATCGGGCGAATGTAAAAAAAAAAAAAATAAAAAAAAAAAAATATTAAAAAAAAACCTCACCCGTTCCCGGCGCTCCCGCGTTGCCCGTCACACTGAGAAAGGCCAGAGGAGCGGCGGGCTGTGTCCCGGCCCCGCCGCTGCGATCGCTGTCTTTTCAGGCAGCAATAGCAGCGGCGGGGCCGGGACATAGCCCGCCCGCTCCTCCATCTGCTGCCTCTTCCTGTCAGGTCACACGCGAGCACCCAGGTCAGCGCAGCAGGTGGGCGTGGCCTGCACTGACTCGGTGCAGGCCACGCCCACCCGCTGCTCTGACCTGGGTGTTCGCGTGTGGCAAGGAAGAGGCAGCAGATGGAGGAGCGGGCGGGCTGTGTCCCGGCCCCGCCGCTGCTATTGCTGCCTGAAAATACAGCGATCGCAGCGGCGGGGCCGGGATACAGCCCGCCGCTGCTTCTTACGGCCGGCTCCGTAAACCGGGTGGGCGTGGCCTGCACCGACGCTGATGCGGCGCAGGCCACGCCCACCCGATTCACGGAGCCAGCCGCTTGTCAGCGGAGAGGTGAGTTATACTTTTTTTTTTTTTTATTATACCGGGGACGGGGGATGCCGACTACCAATGGGGGGAGGGAGGATGCCGACTACCAATGGGGGGAGAGGGGGATGCCGACTACCAATGGGGGGACGGAGGATGCCAACTACCAATGGGGGGAGGGAGGATGCCGACTACCAATGGGGGGAGGGAGGATGCCACACTGACAATGGGGTAAGGGAGGATGCCACACTGACAATGGGGGGAGAGGGGGATGCCACACTGACAATGGGGGGAGGGAGGATGCCACACTGACAATGGGGGGAGAGGGGGATGCCACACTGACAATGGGGGGAGAGGGGGATGCCACACTGACAATGGGGGAAGGGAGGATGCCACACTGACAATGGGGGGAGAGGGGGATGCCACACTGACAATGGGGGGAGAGGGGGATGCCACACTGACAATGGGGGGAGAAGGGGATGCCACACTGACAATGGGGGGAGAAGGGGATGCCATACTGACAATGGGGGGAGAGGGGGATGCCATACTGACAATGGGGGGAGAGGGGGATGCCATACTGACAATGGGGGAGAGGGGGATGCCACACTGACAATGGGGGGAGAGGGGGATGCCATACTGACAATGGGGGGAGAGGGGGATGCCATACTGACAATGGGGGGAGAGGGGGATGCCATACTGACAATGGGGGGAGAGGGGGATGCCATACTGACAATGGGGGGAGAGGGGGATGCCATACTGACAATGGGGGGAGAGGGGGATGCCATACTGACAATGGGGGGAGAGGGGGATGCCACACTGACAATGGGGGGAGAGGGGGATGCCACACTGACAATGGGGGGAGAGGGGGATGCCATACTGACAATGGGGGGAGAGGGGGATGCCACACTGACAATGGGGGGAGAGGGGGATGCCATACTGACAATGGGGGGAGAGGGGGATGCCATACTGACAATGGGGGGAGAGGGGGATGCCATACTGACAATGGGGGGAGAGGGGGATGCCATACTGACAATGTGGGGGGGGGGGGATGCCATACTGACAATGGGGGGAGAGGGGGATGCCACACTGACAATGGGGGGAGAGGGGGATGCCACACTGTCTGTAATGGTGCGTTTTTGGCTTAAAATATTTTTTTTCAAATTTTCCTACCCCAAATCCTAGGTGCGTCTTATAGGCGGGTGCGTCTTATAGGGCGAAAAATACGGTACTTACACTGTATCACTTTATGTTGCACATATACATATATCTGTTTGCAAATGATGCACATTTCAGGTTTATTCTATATATTGTTTTGGTATAAAGCATCAGGGGTTACTAACTTAGGGGCACTGGGCAATTGCCATCCTCAGATTTGTACATTCTTTTTGTTTTAGTAATTTTAACAGTTGTTAGTTACTGTTCAGAGGTCATACATACACATATATTATATATATACATTATATATATATACATACATAATATATATATATATATATATATACATAATATATATATATATATATATATATATATACACATATATACATACATATATATATATATATATATATATATATATATATATATATATATATACACATATATACATACATATATATATATATATATATACACATATATACATACATATATATATATATATATATATACACATATATACATACATATATATATATATATATATATACACATATATACATACATATATATATATATATATATATACACATATATACATACATATATATATATATATATATATATATACACATATATACATACATATATATATATATATATATATATATATACACATATATACATACATATATATATATATATATATATATATATATATATTATATTTTAGGAATTCTATTACTACATTTTTTACATGCTTTCTGCTCTTAATATGTATAGGTGCACACCATAACATCTACAATGTTTGGTAAGCTAGGTACATATTTTGCGTTGTCAAATCAGGGGTCCGCAACCCTCCTCCTCAAGGCCCACTAAAAGGTTTGGGGATCTCCACACAACACGTACAGGTGAAGTCATCTGTGCTCTGACAGCTCTACAGAGCCAGCTATGTGGAGATTCCCAAAACATGGCAGGTCTTGAGTAAGATGGCTGGGAAACACTGGTCTATAAGACTCCCCTCTCTCACTGTGAGAACCACCCCCCTCCAGGTTTGCCATCCTACTTTTCCAGCATCCCTTCAGATAAATCAGCAGCAAGCTAACAAATAAATACACAAAGGGGCATTAGCAAACATTTTTTGGTTTCAGCACGTATGGTTTCAGCAAGTTCTTTACTTGGGGACAGCCTCTGCCTAACAGAGCTGTTCACCACCAGAGAGCCTATATAAAACAGTATTACCAACCTCAGGAACAAACTTGGCAACTGTAAACTCTTTCTTACTATAAATGTGGGAGGCCACCACCACCTATGAAAAAACAACAACTAAACTTGGGATGTCCCCGTGTGACCCCTCCCAGGACACCAGTTTTCGCTCAGTTTTCCTAGCTCCAACAACGCATGTGCAGGCTCTCGCTCAGTGAATTCGTTGCCCGTGACAAGGTCATTTGGCTCGCATAGGTTTCCAAGGGGAGCAAGAGCGGCTGCATCCCCAGCAGCGCACGTTTCTGTAGATACAGGGGATGCAGCCGCTCTCGCTCCCCATTGAAAACATTGAGAGTAGTTTGCCAAATTACATATTCAATGCAAACGCCTCTCATTGGGCATGGAAAGAGGAGTAATTGGGTGATTAACAGCGCCCGGGGGGGGGGGGGGGGGGGTGTTCACACTGTGGGCCATCCCACTTCAGGGACTAGCCCAGGTGGGTTTTGTCCTGCTTTAAGCTAATCTGGGTTGCCAACAAGGACAATCAAATTCCTGGTTCTATTTATATCAGCATACTGAGCTACTCCACCAATTATCACATATTACACATTAAGGTATGTCTATACATAAATGTTACACTTTGATTGGTCTTCAAAATGAATTTATGTTCTAAATCTACATGTTTTCCTCTCTCCTCAGCAATTATTAGATTTACAGGTCTCTCCCTAGACAGACGTGTGACGATAAAAAAATTAAATTAAAAAAGTAATCAATTAACTAAACGAGGAAAAAACTACAAGCCTTCGACAGGTTTTGTTGACCTCTAAATCTTGGCTTGTTTTCCCTTTTTTCAATGACTATATAATAAAACGTGGAGGATGTAGGAGTTAAAAAGTCTCCTTCCTCCAATACATATCTGTACTTCCTATCCTCTCTCCATCTCGCCTGTGGTCATACATAATGCGCTAATACTAGGAAGTATCTATCAACACTTCCACATTTAAGTCATCTCCAATTTTTTGCAAAGCACCGAGGATTTAGTCACTGCACACTCAGAATACGCCATGTCCCTGGCTGAACGCCCACATGAAAACAAAACATATTTATCACCAAACTAATTAATTTGTAGGAGGATGGCCATACTTTTCCTGAAAGAAAATATAATGGCTTGTACAGCTGGGTTTTAAAATGGGCACCATGTGTTTTCTAAAGCCCAGCCCAGCCTGAAAAGGTGTACAAAGCAAACACATTTAGATGGTGCCAGCCCATATACTCTTGTCATGTGAAGATCATGTATGTCCTCTTTGTAATCAAAGCAGTGCTGATTATAAGATTCCAGTAGTGCAGAGAAGCAGTAACCAGGATTTTCCTAGAAGTCCCAACAATACGGATAATCGAACATTTGGCTCGCCAAGACATACTTGGTTCCCATGAGCTGCTGTGTACTACCCAAAACACCATCTTCTCTGTGCCCAGCCCCTACATGTCAGGGGGGTGTAGGACCAACTTCTCTGGCCTAAAACAAATGCTCATGCTGGAAGAGGTTATCTTTAGAAAAATACTCTGCAGCAACTTGAAGCACAGCTACCCCTTCCTCCCACTTTGCCAAGGCCGTTTTGGGCAGTAAAATAATAATACAATGCACCTGATCGCTTATATCCTTTCTGATGTCTGCATGGGGACAGCACTCTACATGGCAGCCATAGCACAAGGGGAGGGGAGATGGGCGTCGTGTTGCAAAATGCTTGGACATCCCCTTTAAGCTGCCTCAAAAGTACTGGGTAAAAAACTTGTGTGTGGCCACTGCACCTCAATAAAAGTTTGAGAAAAGGAAAATTAAACTAGTGTGAAAAAAAAGAAGATACAAAAGAAGAAGCCGCATTAAAGCTCTGAAATTTCACGGACTAGACCTAACAGGTCACAATAAAAAGGGACAGACAACTCCCCCACCCCCCCGCCCTAAAAATTGTGATGCCCTGCAGCACATAGGCCTCTGCCAAACCAAGATTTTCTAACCTTGAATCACCTCCTGCGAAATCCACCTCTGACATCCACCGGAGGTCACATGATCTGGGTTTCCTTGACAACTCTGTTTCACGGAAAAGAGACCTGAACCACATGACCGTTCACAACCAATTGCTGGGCTGGAGTTTGCCAGGGGAGCGCTAGCCAGGTAAGAAAATCTCAGACTGGCAGTAGTGTATGCATGGGGGAAGGGGGGCATCAGCAAATTAGATAAACACCCATTAGATGTAAAATGGGGGTTGGTCCACTTTAATGTTAATTTATAGCGTTACATAGGACTTAAAGTGGACCAAAACCCAGAATTACTATCCTGGGTTTTGGTCTTGCTTTGTGAAACCCCTCAGGTCGCCCGATCTGACTCACCCTTCCCCACTGTTACGGCACATGCGCAGCCTCTCATCCAATCTGAGTGCTCACTACCCTCTAACAGGGAGCGTGCCCACGCCGGCCATTCACAAGTTTTCGGGCGACCTGGGTGCTTTCACACAGCAAGGCATCCCAAATCTGTATGCCCCTGGGGGAGGGAATCTTGTGACCCTGGAATCTCATAACAAAAGGGTAAATGCCCTTTTGTTTTTTTATTTTGCCCGTGGCGTTAATAGTTTTACCTTTTTATTCATGTTCATCATGTCCTCTGTTATAGGAGAGACAAGGCTAAGAGTCTTACAAGCACAAATCAGCGGCTTTATGGCCACATTAGTATGCGAGCTGATGAGCACCTGCGCATGCACCGCGAAAATGGCACAAAGGTGATTGAAAGTGTGCAATCTGGGTGAGGGGGTGTTTAACAGAGGGGGCATCCCACATCGGGATACCCCCGGGGCAGGGACCAATCACTAGGATAGTCAAAATCCTGGTGACCGATCCACTTTCAGGTCTCTATTTGTCTCTATAGTAAAAAAATGTCCCCTACACATTACATCCTATATAATAAGTAGGTGGACCACAACTGGGAGTGCTTATATAAAACTTTGTTATTAAATACTGTATATCATTTAGTCCTTCAAATGAATATACCAATAAGTCACAAGCTCCCCAGGAGACAGCTTCTCCTGCAGTACTCCCAGGTCATAGGAGAAGACCACAGATTTACTTTAATAGGCCCCAACATAAGGCAACAGACCAAGGCTGTCGCTGGGTGGTCAATAATGCAGTACCTCTTGTCTATCCTTTAAGTCCGCATACATTTTGCCACTGGTTTGGTCAAGGCTTAAGAAATTTGGAGAGGAAAGCAGAAAAATGTTGCCAGTTCCTCACTAGCTCATCCTGTCAGTAATAAGTAAGCCTCAGAGAATCTACATCCTTCATGGTTTCTTCTGCATCAGGATATGGGCTGATGCAGTTCTAGCTACATCAGCATTATCACCAGTCACCAATGTGCGTGTACACATCTAAGGACTAACATCATAAGCTAAAAATAAACTGTGAAGGCAAATAAAAAAGGCATGCAAATGCTCAACAAACACCGATAACGTAACAGCATAAACAACTCTGCAGCCAGCTCCTAACTTATGAAAGGCAGATGTAACATTACAGGATGTAGCACCAGGCTGCCTGCATTTCCTGGAAAACCATTAATTCTACTGGGCATCCTAATGTCCAAAAAATAACTAAAATCACCCCTTGTACCATAACAGATCCCTCTGAGTTGTTATAAAAAACAAAAAAAACTATTCTTACATGTTATACCACATTTGTTTTTCAAAATCCAAAACACATATCGAGGTTCAGGATTAGAATAAAGAATGTGTGACCAAAGTGTTTTATAAATGAATACAATTGGAAGAAAAATGGGCTATCACGGTGATACACTATACACCTCAATACCAACTAAATATAAGGAGAAAGCGCACACCAAAGGTTATATTGCAAGATTAATTATTAACCCAATCAAGATATGTTCAAAATGCATACATCTCATGGAGAGTATTATACATTAGTAAAAAACACACTGGGTAAAATGTAGCACTAGTGCAATTGGCATCCAATTAGTGGCTATGTATAAAAGTAAAAAATGCAACTCTGGGGTCTTAAAATGCTGAGCTCCTAAAAAAAAACAAAAAAAAAAAAAAAAAAAAACTGCTTGCAGTTAAAAAAAAAAAAAATACAATTCTGTGATTACTCACCTGTAGAATTGGTATGAGTATACAGTACGTCCTGCTCCAGAAAGAATACTTACTATCGGGTAATACTCCGCCAGATGGCGCTGGACTGCAGAGACATCGAAAATAGGCTCCTCCCGTACCCTCAAATACCCAGGGACCTCCCACAAATCCCCAGCATTGAAAAGCAGTTAACGAGAAGCCGGGAGAATTAAAACAACCCAAACTAGTAACTATAACAATAACAATCACCATACAGGGGATCCAAGATAATGCAAAACCAAGGGTGGGGTGGAGCAGGACATACTGTATACTCATAATACCAATTCTACAGGTGAGTAATCACAGAATTGTATTATTCTTAGTATACAGTACGTCCTGCTCCAGAAAGAATACAGAAAGACATCCAATAGCAGTGTCCATACAATAGGGTTGAATCCCCAAAGGTAAAAGCACTGCCGCCTGCAAAACCTTGCGGCCAAAGACAGCATCAGCTGAGGCCCTAACATCAACCTTGTAGAACTTTGAAAAGGTATGAACAGAAGACCAATTAGCAGCCTTGCAAACTTGTTCAACAGAAGCCTGGTGCTGAAAGGCCCAAGAGGCACCAATAGCACGAGTGGAATGAGCAGTAAGGCGGAAGGGAGGATTCTTCCCCTTAGCAGAATAGGTCTGAATCACAGCCTGACTGATCCATTTGCTGATAGTAGATTTAGCAGGAGCCAAACCATTCCTAGGACCAGAAGGGACCACAAAAAGAGCATCAGTTTTTCTGAAAGGTGCAGTAGCCACCAGATAGTACTTCAGACACCTAACCACATCCAAAGAATGCAAGACCCTCTCTTTAGCATTACTAGGATTAGGGCACAAGGAAGGAAGAACAATATCCTGATTCAAATGAAAGGCAGACACTACCTTAGGCAGAAAATCTGTCTTGAAGCGAAACACCACCTTGTCCTGGTGTCTCTCATAGTAGGGGAGCTGAATGGAAAGCGCCGCCAACTCAGACACACGCCTAACAGAGGTAATAGCCACCAGAAACACAACCTTGAGCGTAAGAATGGCCAAGGCAGCATCCTGCACAGGTTCAAAGGGAGCACCCTGCAAGGCTGACTAAACCAAGTTCAAATCCCAAACAGGCACCATAGGCTTAAGTGGGGGACGCACATGAGTGACCCCCTGGAAAAAAGTCCTGATCAGAGGGTGCTGAGCAAAGGACTTCTGGAAGAAAATAGCCAGGGCAGAGACCTGCCCCTTCAGAGTACTGAGTTGGAGCCCCATGTCCAACCCATGCTGCAGGAACTCCAGGATCCTGGGAATAGAGAACACACGACAGGGAAGAGACTTAGACTCACACCAGTCAATGTAGGCACGCCAAACCCTGTAGTAAATGGAAGAAGAAGACTTCTTCCTAGCCTTTATCATGGTATCAACCACCTAGGTAGACAGTTCCTTCTCCATCAAGATGGAGGTTTCAGCAGCCAGGCCATCAAAGCCAGAGTTTGTAAATTGGGATGGCGTAGGGAGCCCTGAGTGAGCAGGTCTGGCACCATGGGTAGAAAGTACTGATCTACTGCCAGCTGCACCACGTCTGCGAACCACACTCTTCTTGGCCACCTGGGGGCCACCAGAATTGCTGACACCCCCTCCAGAGCAATCTTGCGCAGAACCCTGCCCAGCAGGGGAAATGGAGGGAAGACATACAGAAACTGAAAGTCCTGCCATGACATTGCTAGGGCATCCGTGGTCAAGGCCAGAGGATCCTGGGACAGGGAGACAAAGGCCGGGAGCTTGTGATTGTGACGGGACGCAAACAGATCCAAATCTGGTTGGCCCCAACGGTGACACAGAGATTGGATCACCCTGTTGCAGATGGACCATTCTCCCTGGCGAGAGGTCCCCTTGCTCAGAGAGTCTGTTAGCAGATTTTCCACCCCCGGGATGTACACAGCTGATATGCAGGGGACATTGGTCTCCGCCCAGGTCAGGATCAGAGACACTTCCTGGAGGGCCCTCTTGCTCCGGGTCCCTCCCTGATGATTGATGTAGGCAACTGCCATCTGGTTGTCCGAGCGCACCTGAACAGGCAGGCCCCGAAGGTGAGTAGTCAACTGAGGCAGGACTAACCTGATCGCTCGCAGCTCCAAGACGTTGATAGGTGTGTGGGCCTCCTGAGGGCCCACCTCCCCTGGAACCCCAGGGACTTCCAGTAGCCCCCCCAACCTGACAGACTGACATCCGTGGTGACTGTCTCCCAGGAAGGGGTCAGAAAGGATCTGCCCCCCAACAGATTTCTTGAGTCCATCCACCACAAGAGGGACCTCCTGACCAGGGGGGGAAAGCACACTGACCCTGTCCAGGGACACTGGATCCTTGTCCCACACTGACAAGAGGTGGAGTTGCAGAGGCCTCAAGGGGAGCTGAGCATAAGGGACCGCCTTGAAGCACGCCACCATCAGGCCCCACCAGCTGCATTCCCTGCCTGATGGAGGGATGACGACAAGATTGCAGGAACTGGACCTGCACAATCAGACTGTCTGCCTTCTTTTGAGGAAGGAAAATCCTTGCCTGAACTGTATTCAGATTCATTCCTAGGAAGGGAGTCACCAAGGAGGGGGACAGTGAAGACTTGGGGTGGATGATCACCCATTCAAATGACTCCAGGGTGGACACCACCAGTTGAGTATCCAATTCTGCCTGATGTAGAGATTGGGAGGTGATGAGAATGTCGTCCAGATAAGGCAGCACGCGGACGCCCTGAAACCTGAGCAGAACATCACGCCAGCCAGCACCTTGGTGAACACCCTGGGAGCTGAGGTGAGACCAAAGGGCAATGCCACAAACCGGTAGTGTTGATCCTCCAGAGCGAACCTGAGGAACCTTTGATGACCTGGAAATACAGGAACATGAAGGTAAGCATCTTTGATGTCCACAGAAGTCATGAAATCCCCTGGGCGCAGGGAACTGATGGCAGACCACAGAGTTTCCATGCGAAAGCGCCTGCTCCTGACAAATTTGTTGAGTCAAGTCCAGGATGGGCCTGAGTTACCCATCTTTTTTGGGCACTGTGAATAGGTTGGAATAAAAGCCCTTGCCCTTTTCTCTTAAAGGGACCTTGCAGATGATCCCCAGCTCCAGGAGGCCTTGCACTGCCTGCACTAGCTCTTGAGCTGACACGGGGTCCAGAGGAATCCGGGATCTGATGAATCTTGGGGGCGGCCAGGCAGCAAACTCTATCTTGTAACCGGAGGACACTACCTCCTGAATCCACCGGTCTGAGACATGAAGCCTCCAGACGTTAGCAAAGTGCTGAAGCCGTCCCCCCACCCGGATGGATGAGGGCGCCCCATCATGCCTGAGGGGGCTTGGGAGAGGACTTAATCTTGGGGCCCCAGGAGGAGCCAGGACGTCCACGTCCTCTGCCCCTACCCCAGAAGTCTCCCCGGGCCCCAGTAAAGGAAACCCCCCTCCCTTGTCTAGCACCACGGTAGGGGGAGGAGAAGGAGCCCTGACCCCGGAAGGGCCGAGATGGCCGCCTGCGCTGGGGTAACCTGCCTCCCTTAGCAAAAAGGTCCAGGTGGTCCCCAAACAGGCGTAGTTCTTTGAAGGGAAAACCAGTGAGGGCCTTCTTGGCAGCGTTGTCAGCAGCCCACTGGCGTAGCCAAACCGAGCGGCGTATAGCCACTACAAGGGCAGATGTTCTGGTACACATTCTAATGGGGTCATCCAAGGCAGAAAGGACAAAATTAACAAAAACATCACAACTAGAGAGTGCATTAAACACCTCACAAGGCAAATCATCAGGGGCACTGTCAAGTATATTTCTGAGCAGGGTCCTAATGGCTACAGCCGTAATGGCCGAGGCACAGACCGGGCGCAGTGCCGTCCCCACACATGCAAAGGCATGGGACGCCAGCTGGTCAATGCGCCGGTCCTCAGCATCCCGCAGGGTAGTAGAGTCTGGGGAGTGCATGACAGAGGTTTTAGATAACCCTAGGACCAGGGCCTCCACTTCGGGAGGGGATGACCAACACTTTACCACATCAGCAGGAAAGGGATACTTCCTATCCCAACTCTTAGGTACACCGCGAAGTCTACTGGGCCGTTCCCATTCCTTGAGCACCAGGTTATTGAAATGTGCTTGCTCTGGAAATTCCAAGCGTGACTTAGCAGTATGAAAAAGTTGCCCCCTTTGCCTGGGAGCCGCAACAGGGGGGGAAATGGACAGAACCTTAAAAATCTGGGCCAGCAATCTATCAGTATCATCCGGGGCCCAGGGGTCAGAGCCAGAATCATCATGACCCCTGGGCCTCTCAGATGACCCTGAGTCGGAGAATAGCTCCCCTTCGTCCGAAGGGGTATAGCCACATAAATGCCAAAACTCATCAGTTTCCATAGGGAAAAGAGTAACATTAGGCGTTAAGTGCCGCTTTTTAGCAGGGGCCTTACGCGCCAAGGTATTAGCAATTAACCTCTCAACACTAGCCAGTCTAGAAGACACATCAGGCTGAGAATCCCCACTTGTATGCAACTCAGTAGGAGTGAGATTTAAGCTTGGGGGGGGGTAGGTGAAGTGAAATGAGGTGCAGGCCCAGCCACTGGAAGGACAGATTGCAGCGCAAGCACCTGCTCGGCACAGGGTACACAGACCCGCGCCTTGTCAGCGTGAGTATGAGGCTTCCCACACGCTACACACAGCCGGGCTTGTCCCGAAGGAGCCCCGGTCACATTATCCTGAGATGCCTTCATACGGTGATTATAGCGGCACTATAGGCCGATAGGGATTAACGCTATATAGCAACCCGGGATGCCCCAATAACCCGCTAGGGAAGTGGGAGTAATTACACTAGGCCTCACAAGTTAACCAACTAATAGAGGGTCAGGAGAAGCCAATGGATTCACCCGTCTGAAAGACACAATCAAATGAGCAGTAAGCAGACAATAATAAAAGGTGGTAATAAAGCCGCCCGCGAGAGCCCTTACGGACCGCGGTAGGTAGAGGTCCGTCACACAGAAGCCAACCAAGCAGACAAAATGGCGTCGGTATACCTCGAGGGGCGGGCCCGCACAAGCAATGACGCGGAACTCGCCAGAGACAGGCCCCACCCCCCGAAGAGCGCGAAGCCAACACGAGACAAGCAGCCAATGACGGCGCGCCCGCGCCTGAGGTAATTTTAGGTATAGTAATACACAAGTCAGCGCGGCAACTGACACAAGCAAATGTAATAAAGCACAAAGCCAATACACGTATATACATACACACACACCCACCCCCCCCCTCTTTCCCCCCGAATGCTACAAGGAGAGTGAGGGAGGACAGTGGCCACTTAATATAGACCCACCGACAGACAGGGGCAAGGGGCAATAGGGCGGGAGGGGCATCCCATAGAGGCTCACCATAAGCCTGAACCGCCTACCCTTTGGTGGAGGATTGCGGTGGAGCAGCGCTCCTAAGCACCTAACAGCAGTGCTGCCTACCATCACCCGACCAGCGCAGCCAAGGCTGGGAGGCAATTACTGATGGAACGGGTGGGAATAGTCCTACAGGGCGCTC
This sequence comes from Gastrophryne carolinensis, assembly GCA_027917425.1. Taxonomy (NCBI): domain Eukaryota; kingdom Metazoa; phylum Chordata; class Amphibia; order Anura; family Microhylidae; genus Gastrophryne; species Gastrophryne carolinensis. Next base: position 51,252,918 of record CM051244.1, on the reverse strand, counting down.
ACCTGCGAGTTTTCTTGTCCTTCGCAGTCCAGACTGCAGAGAAAATCTGGGGATTTGTGGGAGGTCCCTGGGTATTTGAGGGGCTGGGAGGAACCCATTTTCGATGTCTCTGCAGTCCAGCGCCATCTGGCGGAGTATTACCCGATAGTAAGTATTCTTTCTGGAGCAGGACGTACTGTATACTAAGAATAAAATAAGCATAAGCAGTGTAATGGGGTGCTGTCCATTAAATGGATACAGAGAACATCTTGCCAGAATGTACTTACATGCTATAACAGCCGTATTCAACTGGCGGACCGGGGTCCGAATGTGGACCTTGGCGCCAGATTTCTGGACCCCTGCCCCGACAGCCCTGCATTCAGTTGCTTCTGTGTTGCTGTGCTCAGCACTGCCCCTTTTACTTGATGGGCGATGTAGTGCTTAGTCTCCCTGCCAGTGACATGACTCCCAGGCACTTAGTGTTGCAATATGAAGCCCAGTCTCTCTGCTCAATCTATTCCTGTCCTCCCAGTTTTGCCCATCCAATCTCTGCCCCCTCAGCTCGGCCCATCCAGCCCAGTCTCTCTGCTCCATCCATTCCTGTCCTCCCAATTTTTGCCCATCAAATCCCTGGCTTCCCTGTTTTTCCCCAGTGCCCAATAGGATTCTTGGGGTGCCTCCACAGTGCGCTGATTTTTAACTATCCACCCCCCTGCGACAGCCCCCTGCCCGGACCTTCACCTCACACCAGATGTCTGTAAATGGACCTTTGCAAGAATTGGTTGGGTACCCCTGTGCTAGAATATCTCATAGATGCACACTTTTTGGAACGGTGTATCTTTTCCAGCCAATTAAGGGTTTCCATTGTATTGGCATACTTTGTATAATATACAGCAGAGCTGAAGGTGGACCAAAACCTAATTTTGGTCCTTGCCCCTGGTGCCCCCCCAATCAAAAGGGTGCAAATTTCCATTGTTTTCTTAGCTGGTGATTCAGAAACAGTAACATACTCAGGCTTTGTTCTCTCTTTTACTACCATGAGAATTTTTTTCAACTCTTATTGAATCAAGGCCTTTGCCTATGTCAAGCAGATATTTGGTTGGTTTTTCTTTGATTGAAAGCAGAAAGCCTGTCGGTGGCTGTGGCCATTTTCCCCACTTTCCAAACTAAAGTGACAATTCATTTGTATAGAGCATCCCCCCTGCAGTTTATACAACAGAACAGATGTTCTTTAGAAGTGTAAACTATGTAAAGTATTTGGAGCAATTGCCCAATGCATACAGTATATGGAGAGTTGGGTTTGAAACACATCTGAAATGTATTCCCACAGGAAAGTTTGAGGCAAAAATGTGTGAGCACCCAATGGAGGCTTCAATATATTGGAAATCGGTACATCATAGCCAAGACAAACCATGAACAAGACCACTTACCACCAGCTCGGCAAACATGGGATCCAGCTCCTCAATAGGAGGGACTGGCAGCGCCGGCTCCATCGACTGCAGTGCAAAATTGCTGTCATTTCTGAGCCGATATGTGATTTCCGGATGTTCATTACTTCGGAAACAGCAAAAGATGAACGAGACCCCTCGGTTACTCCTTTTTCTTGGAGCCATGGCCCAAAGATTCTGGGGGCAGTTTCTACCTCAGAGATCCTGGAAAAGAAAACACATAATAGTATTTAGAGATAGCTTTAAAATTAACATTTAAACCAAAAGTCCAGTAAACGTATCTGGTTGGAGGGGGACCGTCCTCCTGGCTCCCACCAGCAGTCACCAACCTGCTCACTTCTGTGCGACACACCATTACAGGAACTTCCTGTGGCATTAAAAGTAAACAAAAAAACATCTACCATAAGGTCATAGACAGTAACGTGGCCTTAAAGCAGAAATCCAGTCTCTTCCTAATCCTCCCCAGGAAAGCTCCTTGCATCTAAGCTAATGGGTACTAACTGGCACATAAACATGATGAAGACAGCATGCAGTAACAGCAAGATTCAATTCAGACACATCCTTCGTGGTACATTCGCCTTTCATCACCAGGCATTACAGTGTATGTTTAATTACAGAGGAGGCAGGGTGTCATTTTTTCCATTGCTAATGACATAAGGACAGCTTTATCTGTGGCCTGGCTTCAAGGCATTGTCTAACACAAAAAACTTGCAACACAGACAATTGATGTGAAAGCATAACATGAGCCAGACATAACCCAGCGGTTCCAGGAGCAAATTAATTTGAACTATAGGTGTAGATGCTGCTGCTAAATGGCCAAGAGGCAGAGGGATAATTTTAATCTACATGGCTCCTGCACGTCTCCAGAAAGATTTCCTGTAAATGGTTCTAAATAGCATATCAGTAGAACGCCCCTCTATAGAGGCCTTTGAACAAACCTACAGAGCAGGGCCTGTTAGTTAAAACCCTCAATGACCTTGACATGACCAAAACCAAGCATTACTACTCACCAATCAACGCTCATATATGGTTCCCTCTGTGCAGCAACCATACAGTAACTGAGCCAGCCAATGAGATTAGCCAGCAAGATTGGCGTGACATTGCGGCGGAGAGAACTCCTGTCTAATTTGGACATTACTAGAGAGATTATAAGCTGACCCAGTCACAATTTGTGATACACTACCAACCCCAAATCAAGTAAAATCACTTAACCAAGCCATATTTCCACATCTAAAGTGAGACCAGCAGCCAACTGGGCTAGTACACACACCCACCCACCGAACACCACAGGTCACTTGCCAGAAGCGGGCCGCAGGAATACGAAGGAGAGTATTAAATTCTGACTTTGTCCCTCTAAGGGAGCATTAGTGAACCTACCGCTAATTCACATGAATGGGTTAGAGGGCGAGAACCCACACAGAGCAAGGGAAGCCACCCTCTGCACATATATGAATACCGAAGGAGCACCGTTGGCCGCACTGGATCCCGGGCGAGGTAATGAGTTTTGTTTTTTTTTGTTGTAACTCCACTCTGTCTTATTGCCAAGAGAGGGAGGGTTACCTGAACTGGACTCCTGCTTTAAAAGGTGCCCTATTATTAAAACCCATATTTGCAAATGCTGTGTATTGTATCTATTTTGTACATATGGATGAGATTTCCTCGAAGAAGCCTTTTATTCTAAACTAAACCTGTTCAGTTTTTCCAATATATAATACATTTATCCATTTAAATGCATTCTGCAGGCAACATACACAACGCAATACTCACCTTTAACCTTTCTCAGGCAATTAATGATAATCCGGTGTTCAAACTGTTACCAGATAGCCTGATAGTCCTGCTGCTCTAGGATGAGCAACTGCTGATGGACCGCACACCCCCTGTGCTAATCATCACAGAAACTATGGCACCCCCCACTCCGTCACAGATACTATGGCATGCCCCCTCCATTCACTGCAATGATGGCTCAGAGTGGTCCATCAAGTGTTGAATGAGTGAGAGCAGCGGCTTTGCATCCGGCACAGGACTGGGATCAGGTGATCGGATCCGAAATGTCTTAGTGCTGGATGATCAGAGATCGCCTGCAGGGGATCAAAGGTGAGTATAGTGTTTTTTATAATGTTGCTTGCAGAAATTCTTCCACAATGAACTGCCCTCCTTGGTACCATATTTTTGCTCATGATTTATTCAAGGTGAGGCCTTACCCATGTACAGGGCAAAATAACATCTACAGTTTCTTTGGGACTACAGCATCTCCCAACCAGCCCACTAAAGAAAAAATAGAAATGCTCATAATCAGGTATTACGATATCTCCTTTCCAAATGTCTCATATGATCACCTGCAGGCCAATGGGACTAATCAAGTAGCTAGTCACCATTACAGGGAGGCCTTTATAAATTATAAACCATGCAAGAAGACTAGAATTCATTACAGGGCTACCCCCATGACACCAGAATTTCCAGGACGATTTGCTTACATTTTAGATAAACTTATAACGGCAAAGAACAGTGTCTATTCCTGAAACTTATATAAATATATATTATATATACACAATTACTGCAATCAGATCCAAGATAAGCTTTCCCAAAGTGGACTTATCACCATTATCACCACGATTTTCATAATCCTTGTCCCTGGGTCATCCCAATTTAGGATACCCCGCTGTTTCAACCTCCCCCCCCGATCACCCACACACCTTTCCATTATTTCTAAGCCACATGCACAGGCTCTTGTCCAATTAGCGCTTTATGGTGTGCATGAAGCATTGTTTAGAATTGAGCATCGGCATAGGGGGCATTAACAAAAGTAAATGCCACAAAACAAGATATACAAAAGTATAGGGAGATGGGAAAAAATATTGGCATAGAGAGCGTCTGAAACCCCGTTTCCCTGCAGTTTTTCGGTGTGCTAACGCAGTCAGTCATTTGGATGCCTGAGCTGAATGGATGCCGGGGATGTGACCGCGGAGCGCCAAAAAGGTAAGAGATTGTGGGCCTCTGCAGGGGCTTCACACCTGGAGTCTTTTATAATCCAGGGCCAGCTATGGAGGTGATTGGTCCACTTTAAGTAGAGATAAATAAGATCTGAACAGCATGTCATTCAGTGTATTTACCCTATGGCCACATTCAGGTTAACTGAATTCATGGCATAGCTTGTTTGACAGCTTTTGCTGCAAATCTTGGCTGTTCCCATATGTGTATTCTTATATAAGCCTTTGTGCTGTTCAAAGTTAATTTCCCCTGCATGTCTCTGACCTCTCACGTCAATTCCTTTACCCTTCCCCAGATCATGTCACTTGCCCAGCCTACTACTTATTAGGAGGACCAATTCTGAATAAGGCTGTTGGGTTGATTAGGTGTCAAAAGAATCAACCCTTAACTTGTTGCAGGCTCTACAGGGCCTGACTTTGAAGGACCGCCCAGGTAGGCAGAGAGTAGTTTATTTTCTAACAGCCAAATCCGTGTTAGTAAAGGAGGGGTCTTTTTTGTGGACCTATCCCCTGTAAGTCCATTTTAACGCAGACCTACCACAAGTTCTTTATGCAGGGAATTTTGCTTGGCTACTCCCCAACAAAAAAATGAGTTGCCCAACACTCAATTCACCTGTAGCCCAGAAATAGCCTCCATTTTACATTTTCTTTTGCACAATAGCTGGTCACGTGACCAAAAAAAAAAAGTGTGCCAGCTAGGCCTGTGTGGCGCTGTGCTTGTCCGGCCACCCACAAATAGGCTACATGGCTGGCAGAGACTATGCGGAATCAGAGAGGAGAGTAAAGAGCCATTACAAACATTTTGCATGGGGGGGGGGGGGCAATCGGGAAGTGGTGAAAATGGTCTAGGTCATAACTAGTCTTATGGACCATTTTCATGAAGAGATAAATTGACTGTACACCTGTAGGATTGATCAATCAGGAGAATGCTAGTGTTGTGGTCGATTTCCATTTCCACATGTCAACCGTCATGTGACAAAACAGAAATTTTATCAGCCAAACGGATACGGCGTTTAGCCAGCAAAGAAATTCTCGTACGTTGCTCAATCGCAGCAGACATTTCCACTGATCAATTCTCATCCGATTGCAGTCAATTTAGCCAAAAATCGTAAAATCGATTTGTGGAAATGAGCTACTAGTTACACAAGTTAGTGGTCAAGGCAAATACTTTGGGAAGGTGTGATCATGCTGTACAGTATGTTGAAAAATAGCTTAGCGATTACATTACAGGGGGCAAGCAAACACAGCAATTAAGATAACAGAATCTAAGAGGCAAGAATATAAACTACAGGTCTGGGTACATTGCATCAGAATGCCTCCCTAGTCACCGAATAGGGGACGAGGTACAATTGAGTAGTTGCTCCTTTATTAGACGACACACAACATTTTTAGCAGCAGTTGTAGGCCACGCTCCCATTTTCAAATTACAAAACACTAATCTATTTAATAAGCTTAAGGGACACATATAGCCATAGTGTTTGATATTATTTCGAATAAAAAAGCTTAAAAGATATACGGCTTCCCAGCTGTTCTAGATATATCTCATGATCTGTAGTTCCTCTGTCCCTCATGTGGATCCACCACAATAACTCTTCCATTAATCTACATGTTGCATTAGCCTGACATCAAACATCACTTTTGGCTGCACATCAGAGGATGAGCGAGGAGGGAGTAACAGAGTAACGTACAATAAACTTATCTCTTATGGTTCTAATATAATACAGGATTACATTCCGAGATCAAACACTCTATGCTTCTCAATGGTCAGAGCACCCGGTTGGAATATCTGAATAATTGAGAAATAACACAACAAACCATCGATCAAGCTTTTCTTTTGCTGCTTAATCTTTGTCAGAGAGGAGCTCATCTGCATATTGCATGCTCATGAAATGCCCTCCCTAGAGGTGCGGATGACCTTGTTGTTATTTAGTCAAAATTCCCAGAGGCCACAAACGATCCAGCCAGTGAGGGGACATGAGCAATTGCATTTTAATTCACTAGTTGCAATAGATTTTTCTAAAGGCTTACTCAAAAGGCCCTGTGCAGAAACAAATAATAAAACGCATATCTCAAGTAGGTTTCCCTAATCAGAAGTGAACTTTTTAAAGGATCTGTAAATGCTGCTCTGCAAGGTTGGCCAAGTCCCTTGACCCACAGTCCAAAGGCTTCCGCTAAAATGAGTGCTGGGTCCAAATCACTGGACAGATGGACTTAGAGTTAGAGTTGTGAAGGGGTTACAGAAAGAATGTTCCACCTTAAATCTGCCTTGATATCTTGGTACCTTTGCTGCAAATGTCTGATAGGAAGTCAAAACTCAAATCTAGCTCCCAATGTGCTATTTCTTAAACATGCCCCAAATCCTTTGTATGCTTTACATACAGGGGAGTCAAACTCCCTTTCACCAAGGAACATTCTGGTCGACTTCAAAGGGCTGGTTAATAACAGACAAAATACAAAACACAACTATTCAAATGTATGGTTACAGACAGAATGATTTTGTCCAGATCAGATGCAGACTGGCACTAAAATATGGAACTAAAATATTTTGCCCAGGACACATGCAGAATTATTATATCATTCACTCTTTTTTCCCACCCTACCCGGCAATAGCTAGCACAAGATGTAGCATACGCTATCGTGGCTATATCAATGTTAATTTGGTCGTTAGAGAACAGTTGAGGACACTACTCTTCTTTCCTCCAAAATGTTAAAAGACATGCTGTAGGCCCTGCATCTGGAATTAGATGCAGTATGTTTATTAAAATCTTCTTCCCGAAAGTATACTATTTTAGAGCCCTCCCTAATGCAATTCTATGAGGAGATATGGAAAAATTACAGAGGGATATTTAGAGATTCATAAGGAAAGCAGTGTTCCCTTTAAAGTGGACCAACACCCAGGATTTTCACTATCTTGGGTGTTGGTCCACTTCCGCGGGGCACCCCGAAAGCCCCTAAAATCTTACCTTATCAGCGATGGACAAGCGACGCCACCTCTCGCGCATCCCTCTTACAGGGCGCCATTCACAAACAGCCGACGCGGGTGCACGCCCTGCTAGAGGGACGCGCGGGAGGCGGCGGCTGCTTATCAGTCGCTGATAAGGTAAGTTTTTAGGGGCTTTCTGGGGGGTTTCACACGATTTCGGATGCCCCGCGGGGAGGGAACTGATCAGGGGTGGGTGTTGGTCCACTTTAAGCTGAGCGACTGTGCGTAAAAAGGGTAGCTCTATCTCCTGATTAAGATGGAAGGGAGAGACCACCTAGGGCTAAAAATCCGGATTCACATGAGACACTGCTTTGTCCTTATGCAGCACCAAAAAATACCATTTTGTGATTACTCACCTGTAAAATGGGTATTATAAGTATGTCACACACCCCACTTCAGATACTTATTATTATTACACTTGGGTAACTCACCGCTAGGTGGCGCACTTGCAGAGATCTCCAAAAGCTTCAGCAAGCCCCTCCCGGTCTATATATACCTGGTACCTCTCACCAATTCCCCAGTGTTCAAAAAGCAGTAAGACAAGGTACCAGAACTAAACAAATTTAACCCTCAACCGTAAATAACAAAACTTCACCATATAAAGAACCAGGATACCAAAAAAGGGCGGGTGAAGTGGGGTGTGTGACATACTTATAATACCCATTTTACAGGTGAGTAATCACAAAATGGTATTATTCTAAGTATGTCACACACCCCACTTCAGATACTTATTATTATTACACTTGGGACATCCAACAGCAGTGTCCAAAAGAGGGTGGGTATCCAAACCAGGCAATAACGCAGATAAAACTCAAACCACTGCAGCCTGCAGAACCTTACGGCCAAAAACAGCATCCGCCGAGGCCCGAACATCAACCTTGTAAAACTTGGAAAAGGTGTGAACTGAAGACCAGGTAGCAGCCTTACAAACTTGTTCAACTGAAGCCTGGTGCTGAAAAGCCCAGGACGCACCGATCGCACGAGTAGAATGTGCAGTAACACGAAAAGGGGGGTCCTTCCCCTTGGCAAAATAGGCAGCAATAATCGCCTGGCGAATCCACTTACTAATGGAAGACTTGGCCGGAGCCAAACCCTTCCTAGGACCACAAGGCACTACAAACAAAGCATCAGTCCTACGAAAAGAAGACGTGACACGCAAATAGTACCTAACACATCGCACCACATCCAAGCAGTGCAACGCACTCTCCTTATCATTCCTAGGCCTAGGGCACAAGGAAGGAAGAACAATGTCCTGATTAAGATGAAAAGCAGACACCACCTTAGGAAGAAAATCTGACTTGAAACGAAAGACCACTTTGTCCTGATGTTTCTCAAAATAAGGAGCCTGAATCGACAAAGCTGCCAACTCCGAAACACGCCGAACCGAAGTGATGGCCACCAAAAAGACAACCTTCTGAGTCAGAGTGGATAAGGCAATACCCTGCAAAGGCTCAAAAGGAGGAGCCTGTAACGCAGAAAGCACCAAATTCAAATCCCAAACAGGGAGCAATGGCTTCCTAGGAGGCCTCAGATGCGAAACCCCCTGGAAAAAAGTCTTGACCAAGGAATGGCTAGCAAAAGACTTCTGGAAAAAAATTGACAAGGCAGACACCTGCCCCTTCAAGGTACTCAGCTGAAGACCAGAATCCAACCCAGATTGAAGAAAATCCAAAATCCGAGAAATAGAAAAAACCCGGCATGGCAAAGATCTAGTCTCACACCAATCAATATAAGATCTCCAGACCCTGTAATAGATGGAAGAGGAAGACCTCTTCCTAGCACTAACAAGAGTCCGAATGACCGAGTCGGAAAGACCCTCCTCCTTCAAGATGGAGGTTTCAGCAGCCAAGCCGTTAAAGCCAGCGTTGGTAAACTGGGGTAACACAGTTGTCCCTGAGTGAGCAGATCTGGCCGAAGAGGCAGATCGAACTGATCCACTGCCAGACGAACGATGTCTGCGAACCACACCCGCCTTGGCCACCTTGGAGCCACGAGAATGGCGGGAACTCCTTCCTGAACTAGCTTTCGCAGCACCCTGCCTAGCATGGGAATCGGAGGGAACAGATACAGGAACCCCAGATCCTTCCAGCTCAATGACATGGCATCCGTCGCCAGTGCCAGAGGGTCCCGAGACAGTGACACGAATGTCGGAAGCTTGTGATTGTGACGAGAGGCAAACAGATCCACCTCCGGCGTTCCCCACCGAAGACACAAGGACCGAAACACATGGGGATGGAGAGACCATTCCCCCCGGCGGGACGAGCACCGGCTCAAGAAGTCCGCCTCCGTGTTCTCCACTCCTGGAATGTACACCGCCGAAATGCAAGGAACATACGTCTCTGCCCAGACCAGAATCAGAGACACTTCCCTGAGGGCACCCAGACTGCGAGTCCCTCCTTGGTGATTGATGTAAGCAACAGCCGTCTGATTGTCCGATCAAACCTGAACAGGCAGGCCCTGTAACCGATGCGTCAAGCGAGACAGAACCAACCTGATGGCTCGCAATTCCAGAACATTGATGGGCAAGTGAGCCTCCTGAGGGTCCCACAGCCCCTGAAACTGAAGATCCTTCCAGAAACCTCCCCATCCTGACAAGCTGGCATCCGTGGTGACAGTCTCCCACCGCGGAGTCAGAAACGACCTGCCCTTCAGAAGATTGTCCGGAAACAACCACCACCGAAGAGACCGCCGAACCCGAGGGGAAATCTGGAAGGACCGATCCAACGACCGCGGGCGCCTGTCCCAAGACGCCAAAAGATGAAGCTGCAGCGTCCTCGTGTGAAACTGTGCGAAGGGAACCGCCTCGAACGAGGCCACCATCAACCCCACCAGTCTCATCCCTAGCCGAATGGACGGGCGAGGAATGGAAAGAAGACGCTGAGCCAATTCCTGAATCAAAAGAACCTTGTCCTGAGGAAGAAACACTTTGTGCTGACAAGAGTCCAAGGACATCCCCAGAAAAGTCACCACCCTGGCCGGAACCAGAGAGGACTTGGGGTAATTGATCACCCAGCCGAACCTCTCCAGCATGGACACCACCGTGCTGGTATCCCCTTCTGCTTGGCTGAAGGAAGGAGCCATGATGAGAAGGTCGTCCAGGTAAGGAACAATACGAATCCCCTGAGCTCTGAGCAGGGCCATCACCCCTGCCAACACCTTCGTGAACACTCTCGGGGCCGAGGTGAGGCCGAATGGGAGAGCCACAAACTGAAAATGACGATCCTCCACCACAAAGCGAAGAAACCGCTGATGTGGCGGAAAGATAGGAATGTGAAGATACGCGTCCTTGATGTCTATGGACGTCATGAAGTCCCCCTGCCGAAGCGAGCCGATCGCCGACCGCAAGGTCTCCATGCGAAACTTCCGGGGACGAATAAACCTGTTGAGACACTTCAAATCCAAGATCGGACGGAAGGACCCGTCCTTCTTGGGGACAGTGAAGAGATTGGAGTAATAACCTCTTCCCACCTCCGAAGGAGGAACCGGGCAGATGACTGCCAACATCAGAAGATTCCTTACTGCCGCCAGGAGCCCCTGCGCGGCCACAGGATCTAGAGGCACCCGAGACCTGAGAAACCTTGGAGGAGGGCGGGACTCGAACTCCAGCTTGTAACCGGTCGACACTACCTCCCGGATCCACCTGTCCGATACCTCCAGGTCCCACACCCGGGAGAAGCATCGTAACCGTCCCCCCACCCGTGCGGGTGAGGGCGCCCCCTCATTGCTGAGCGGGCTTGGCAACTGACTTAGGCTTGGCACCCCAAGCGTGAACGGGGCGGCCACGGCCTCTACCCCTGTTCCAACCCGTGCCCCTGGAAACCGAGACGCCCGCACCTCTGCCGGCTTTGGCTCCCCTAAAGGACGGATTGAGAGAGACCGCCCCCCGAAAGGAACGGCGAAACCTCTTGCGCTGAGGCAACCTGCCTCCCTTGGCAACAGAATCCAGCTTTTCACCAAAAAGCCTCGACCCCAAGAAAGGAAGGGCCGTGAGAGATCTTTTAGAATTAAGGTCAGCTGTCCACTGTCGCAACCACACAGAGCGACGAATAGCCACCAATAGAGCAGAAGCTCTGCCACACATCAACATGGCATCATCCTGGGCGGCCAGAACAAATGACAAAAAAGAGTCACAACGCTTGAGCGCAAGAAACTCATCACCAGAGGGATCAAGGTCCACACACAAATCCCTGACCAAAGACCTCACTGCCAAAGTCAAAAGAGCCGAAGCACAAACAGGCCTCAAGACCGAGCCCGCACAAACAAAACCATGGCGGGCCAACTGATCAATCCGGCGATCTTCGCCATCCTTAAGATAAGTAGTGTCAGGAAGATGAACAGTCGCCGTATTAGACAGTCCCAAAACCGGGGCATCCACCTCGGGAGGGACCGACCACCGCTTTAGCAAGTCCGCCGGAAAGGGATATTTCCTATCCCAGCTGGGCGGAACACCAACAAGCCGTGTAGGCTGCTCCCATTGCTTAAGGACAACATCCTCAAAATGCTGTTGACTGGGAAACTCCAAACGCTGCTTGACCCCCCCAAAGAGCTGACCCCTAGGCCGAGGAGCCGCCTCGGGAGGGTCCAAATCCAGAACCTCAAACATCTGGGCTAAAATAGAAGGCGTGTCAGGAACGGGACCATCAATATGGTCCCCCTCAGTACCCAACACCTGCTGACCCATGGAGACATCCGATTCTTCCTCAAGCTCCCCCTCCTCAAGGGGGCGATCCACCCAATCCAAATCCTCAACAACCTCCTCATCAGAGTCCGGCTGAAGCGGAGATAGGTGTTTACGCTTCGCGGTAACCTTCAGAGCGGACATATCTGAAAACCGCTTCTCGAGGCTGGCCAGACGGGCGCACACCTCAGATTGCGAATCCCCACCCGTGACAACGTCACCCGGGGTCCGGAACAGGCGAGGCGGAGAGGGAGATGGCGCGGACGAAGAAGTCCCAGGCACCGGAGTGCTGGATTGACGCTCAATGTTCCGCTTTGCACATGGTATACATATAATGACATCATCCCCCGGGAGCGGAGTCCCACAACCCCCGCACAGCCTGGATTGTCCCGAAGGATCAGTTCCGGTATCCTTGGCAGCCTCCATATGGTGAATTTATGGTATTCGCGGAACCCAGGGATTTATGCAGTAAGCAACCCGGGATGCCCCCAATGATAAAATCTAAGTATATATAAATATATACAATCTATACTGCCCAGACCAGGGAAAAAATTTTTTTTTTTTTTTTTTTTTTTTTTTTGCCAGCCACCCAAAGGGACTATAAGGCCGAACCCAAACTAGCCAGGTATATGAGACCGGGAGAGCCCCACAGGATGGAATCCCGGAATCTGAAAGACAAAGACAAAGACAACAGTCAAAAACCAGCACAACATATCCACAATACTGGGAAGCCAGGGAGGGCCAGACTTAGCAGAAAAACAGGGAGGCCAGGGGCCAAGAGCATATAAGCATAAAATAATGGCTGCAAAATACCCCACCTGCTTCTATCACCAACACAGGCATACACAAAACCTGGCCACATAAACCACCCAACACCCCCGGACGGAGGGGGGGGGGGGGGGGGGGAGGGGGAAGGGGAGGGGGAGGGGGGAGAACAGAGCCCGCAATAAGGCCCAATAGCCAGCGATCCCTGCCCCACTATCCCCTATAGGCAAAACCGTAAAGGAAACCACAAAAAAACCTACCTGGATCCTGCCGCACTAACAGACGCCACGAAATGGCGGCCAGCCAGGGAGAGAAGGAGCGAGACTCGGGGCGGGCCCAACAGAAACGCGGGAGCCGCGAAAAGCCCCGCCCCCTCTCGCTCCGCTTGTCACGGCGCGAGCCGCGCGAGCCGCGGTCCCGCCCACCTCCGAGCAGAGCGAGCAGCGGGCGCCACATGAATGGCGCCCACGGAAAACGCCGAGGCGGGCCAGCAGCCGCATGCCGCCCCGATCCGCCCGCAATAAAGAAACCGGCGAGCGCGACCGCGGCCTACGGGCCGGCGGCGCAGCGCGCCTGCCGGCCCCGCCCACAGAGCGAGCAGGGGACCCTGGGCAAAGACAGGCGCCCTGACATGGCGCGCGCCCCTACCGACAAAAAACGGGCCGGCGAGCCCGCCGCCCGCACAACCCCCTAAGTGAAAAACACGGGGCTCAGAGAGCCCCCCAAGCACCAAACACCAAAAACAGAAAGCACCAAACCACTCATCCCTGCCACTCACACACACAGACATGAATAAAGACAAGGGCACTAAGGGCAAACTACTGGGGATATAAGGGCTGGGGCATCCCATGTCCGGATCACCAACCGGAACACCGCTATGCCCCATAATATGGGGTCGAGCGGAGGAGCTAATCTCCTAGGCACCTAGAGTGCCATCTACCTGTGCCCGGCCTCCAGCCTGAGCTGGGAGGCTGCCATAGAATAAGGGGATAAACACAAAACAGAGCCGGGCAGAAATAGACCATTGGGGGGGGGCCGGGGTGAGACCCCGGCTACCTGCAAGCAGGAGACTTCTCTCTTCTGTCTTGTCGCCATCTTGCAGAGACCAACACTGGGGAATTGGTGAGAGGTACCAGGTATATATAGACCGGGAGGGGCTTGCTGAAGCTTTTGGAGATCTCTGCAAGTGCGCCACCTAGCGGTGAGTTACCCAAGTGTAATAATAATAAGTATCTGAAGTGGGGTGTGTGACATACTTAGAATAGGGTGATATGATCGAAAGCACGCCAGCTCCGAAACATGTAGGAAGGGGGTGATCACTACAAGAAAAGCCACCTTCCAAGTGTGTCATCAGGAAAGCCTCCGCCATAGGTACAAGGGGGGGGGGGGGCCTTGAAGTGCTGATGGAGCCAGATTGAGATCCAAGGGTGGAACTAGCGACCGGCACAGAGGCTGAACATGCATGAAAGTGTGGATTAACCTATGCTCCACGATCATCTGTTGGGAAAAAATGTATCAAAAAAATATATTTTATTCCATATCACTAAATTAATCACTACACATAACCACTACACAATTAAATCCCTTAAAGTGGACCAACACCCAGGGGGGATCAGATCCCTCCCTGCGAGGCATCCGAAATCGGGATGTCCCGCGGGGTGAAACCCCCCAGGAAGCCCACAATCCTACCTTTTCCACGTTCCAGCGGCGCATGCGCGTCCGCCGCCGCCTCCCGTGCATCCCTCTAGCCGGCGCGGGTGCGCTCCCGGTAAGATGGACGCGTGGGAGGCGGCGGCGGACGCGCTCTGCTTGTCCGGCGCTGCCTCTCGCTTGTCCAGCGGCGGGGATTGGCTGCAGCGGTCACGTGGGAGCGTGGTGAGGTGAGTTTTCAGGGCTTTCTGGGGGGTTTCACACAGCAGGGCACCCCCGATCGGGGTGCCCCACCGAAGTGGACCAAAACCCAGGATAGTCAAAATCCTGGGTGTTCGTCCACTTTAAGGATTTGCACATTGTCATTTGCACTGATTAGATCACTATGTGTTTTAAATATAGATGCGGATTGATATTTGTCAGTGCTCTCCCCATCGCCTACACACTTCCATGTTGGTTTGTCTTATATGTATTGTCTCATTACGTGTTTAAGGGATTTTAATTGTGTAGTGGTTATGTGTAGTGATTAATTTAGTGATATGGAATAAAATATATTTTTTTGATACATTTCTTGAGTGCCTCCCTCTATGATTCTGTGTTCACGAGGGCCCTCCAAGTCCTGTAGTAAATGCCAAAGATCCAGTATCGGCCCAGCCGGCCATCCTCCTTGGGGATGACGAATAATATTGAGTAGAAGCCACAGCCCCAATCTAAGAGGGGCAAAGGTACTACAACTCCTGTTTTCTGATGGAGCTTAGCAAAATGGATACTTTTAAAGGCTTTTTTTCTGAACCCATTAAATCTTCCAAAAAGGTTTTTGTATTTTTTATTATATATGTTGCATTTAATGTTTAGATAATGAAATGTACATGCTTTATTGTTTAAAAGGCTTAATAAAGTAGTGGAGTGTACCAGTGCAACACCACACATGGGCACGAGGACATGCTCCCAGTTGTCAGAAGCCATGGGCTAGTTAGAAGGTATGCCACCCAGCCACCACTGTCGGGTACCTGTCAGAAGGACACAAAGGTTTTGAGGGCTGCATTCAGCCCCTGGGTCTCGAGTTTGACACGTGTCATACAACATCTATTGACATCCATAAAGTATAGTAGCTTTTACACCTCTGTTTTGTTTAGACATCCTGGCCCTTCTAACATCTGTGCAGCCATGAGTCTGAGGTTGTGACAGCTGTGTGTTCAATGGAACAGGAGCTACACAGTCTGTGGAGAACATCAGAGCTCAGTGTACATCAAATCAAGCGGTGTCATTATGGCTATAGGTGTGGTTGTGTTTCGATGACAGCTAGGAGACATACTGTAGGTTCGGCAACTGAAAAGAATGGACTGCACACTTGTGAGCTGCTGGCTTAAACCCTCTGGCTGGCCAACAAGAGCTCAGTTACAGTCTATATTTTGTGTCAAAGAGAGGTCAAGACAGGTGTGAGGTTGACCAAGGAATGGGAACTGGTGAGTGAAATACTTGTGGGCAGAGGGCCAGATTCCAAGCGGATGTAGTCACTTTAAAGAAGTGCAAGAAAGTGGGAAGTTGCCTTTTCAAGTGCAGCACATTTAACCTCATCTCCAAAACCAAAAACGATTTGCCCTGGAAGATGTACAGAATAAAATAGAAAGGGTAGAAGACCGGGATGGCAAGACAGGGGCACCCAGCCTCAAAGTCTAGTCATCCAGGAAGAGCAGACAGCTGAGTGACATGTACTGAAATGCGGGACATGTTGCCACAGGTTGTCCCCAGACCATGCCCCACTAACCAAATATGTTGGATAGTTGCACTTGAAAAATTGGTAGATTAGCTAACCCAACAAGCATGCTTAAAAGCACATATTTTTCGTGCCATTTTTCACGCTTACATTAGAGTAGGAAGAACAAATTAGAATGCTTTTAACTTTTTTGAGTGGAAACCATGGACTCCTCCATACCACTTTACCATTGGATCCTTTTTTGCGAACATGTAGATGACACCAGTGACAGACTGTTAAACCAATATTACACAGCCCCAAAAGTTCTGCTTTAGACATTCTCAGCTAGAAATTAGAAAAGGTACGTAAAAGCAAAGCGGCCTATAGATTACCAGTGGTACAGTGGAACAGCACATTAACAATACATGACCCAGCATTTATTATTTAAAAAGTAATGTTGTGATCTTCCATTATATCCACTTGAGGCTAGGGTAGAAAGTGATAGCCTGAGGAATACCCACTTTCCTTTAAATTATCAGATGGCAATTAACATGATCAGAAGAACAAACAGTTTTCTATAGTTTTAGAATATTTATCTCCAGCTCATTTTCTTTATGCTGATGGGATTCTCTAAATGTTTACGAAGGTTAAAAAGGTCTGGTGCATATTGCTCCATTAAAGACAACAAGGAGGAGGCCAGACAATCGGTGCTACTCAAATAATGGACCTTGCATATGCATTATAGATGGGCTATAGATGCATTCTAGAACATTACTTTACGGGCATTATACTAAGAGATAAATTTGGCGGAACTGGTAAAATGAAAACAGAACCACTTTTGTCAGATGAAAGCAAAGCTGGCAGTCCACTGGGTATCTCATTATGCTTAGCCAAGCTTAAAGGGTCGAGGCACAAACAAATTAAAAAGCTGTACTCCCCTTTTGATCCCTGTAGCTGTTTTGCCACATTCTGGTGCATGAAGTTGCCAGGTGCAGGGATGGAGTTCCCTGCTATCCAGTGCTAGTCTCCATTCATAGGGGAATGCCAGTCTCTTCCAAGAAAGACGTCCTCCCCTCCAGGCCATTCAGTTTTCAGAAGCACGAACACTTGATTCACTACAATGAAGTGTGTGTCAGCCCTCAGCATGCCCATCATTTGCAGTGAATGGAATGGGCATACTGTAATCACAATGACTGACAGAAGTTCATCTTGGAGGGGGTTGTTAGTCCACTGTAATTTGAGACCTGCGCAACCATTCCCCTGCAAATTAATCAAGCTCGATTCCCACGTGGTCCCTGCTTGACCACCTCTGTCGACCTGTGTCAAATGGAGTGGGAATGGCCAGAAGGGCGACCCTCATTCTTACTGGAGGCTGCTGGTGACCGCAAACTCTGCAAGACTATTTCGGGACCTCGAAATTTTTATACTCCAAGATGAAAGCATAGAATGGGAAGAAAGGTAAGCATGAGTGTTTGTGACTTTGGCTAATCAAAGTTTGTTTTGGAACTTGCAATCCTTTAGTCAAATCCTTCAATTACATTAAAATACTTACTGCCTGTGTAGGGTCCCCCTAGCTGTCTTTTGATAAGATCTAGTAAATTTTCACCCACTCTTACGAAAAACGTAAGATTTATATCTGCTCTATAATTGGAGAACCCTGGTTGTTCTTTTTTTATCCAGTATGCCCAACTACTACAGTACAAGGAGAAAACACTGCAACTGGGGCAGGCACATGGAGGCACCAAAAACTTCTTACAATGTAGTTTTACCAGGCATCCATTGATCATCCTGTTAAATGCAGTTTCAAACCAATAGCCATGTAAAATCTTAACCTAGGAAGCCCTAGATCCTCCAACTAGCTGGGAGCAATTAACCCTACAGCCAGGACACCTTGCTAGAAAGTAACTGCTGGCAATGAGTTACAGCCCTTTATGGCAAGAGCTAAATGACCCATGTACCTGCCCTGAAAGACCAAGTCCAGCTCTGTGAACTTGTACCAATATTGGACAAACTCCTCTCAACCACAGAGCTCTAAACCATTTACCCAGTATCAATGAAGTCCGCTGGGTTTATGACCACCCTTCATCCCTTCTCTGCAAGCGTGACAGCAAGCTCGGCGCCGTCAGCCTGTGAGCGTGCACTCATGCCCTGCAGCACACGGACGACGCACTGGAGCCCGGGGTCATGCTGGCAGGGACAGGAGAGTGGGCGTGGCTGGAGCTTGCTGGGGAGGAGCAGAGCTGGCCAGATTCAGACTGCGGGGAAGGAAGGTTGTTTGAGCGGAGGGATCAGCGCTGAGAAACAATGAGCAGAAAGTGAAACCGGAAGTGCAGCGGAAGAAGCTGTCAGAAAGGATGTTTGGAACAGAAGAAAAAAGTGAATCAACTTCATTGATTGGTAAGTTTACTATGCTCAGCTTTGGCTTTTGTCTTGCTTAAAGTAAGTTTAATACATCCATTCACCTTCATTCACAAATATCTAGCTCAAGCCAAAGTGTTTTCAGACGTTTTATCAGAAATTAGCTCCTTATGAACAAAGCAGTAAAAAGGTCATAAAGTTAGATAACCTGTGCTTGCTACAATCTATATATGGGACTCCAGTCCTTAATTTTATAATTGTGCATTCAGATACAGTACCTTGTAATCTGCATCTCTACCCTACCACCTAGCCTCAGCCAACCTAGAATGCAGAGGGCAAAGTTGCCAAGTTCTTCCTCATTTTTTGCTGGTCTGTAACAAGACAACATTGAAAAGATTGCCTTTGACAGTAATGCCAACTGACTTCTTTAAGAGCAGGTCAAACTTTGTTTAAAGAAGTGGTTCTCAACCTTTGTAATGCCGTGACCCCGCAATACAGTTCCTCATGTTGGCGGTGACCTCAAACCAAAAAAAATCAGCAGTTTCCTCACTTAGAATATGGGAAAATAGTGGGAGATATGGGAGATAATTATACATTGGGAAACAGTGTGAACTACATCTTATAGTGGTCTCTTATAGTATAAGACCGATGTAGTTCACACTGTGTAAATGTATGGTGCTTTAAGTGTAAGCTGCTTTGTGTACTGTGTAATGATTACACACAAAGCACCTTACACTTATACAGTATTGTGTGTATGGTGTGTGTACTGTTTTTACATTATTAACCAGCAGGCTGTCTCGCAGGCTCTCTTGCCTCTCCGCCTCCTAGGCTTCTGTCCTCCGGCGCTTGCCGTGTCCGCCCACATATGACGTCAGCAAGCGCCGGACACAAGTAATGCGCTGCTATGGACTGTGGAGCGTTCCCTCCGCTCCTTAGGCGCCGGACGGATGATGCAATCACGTCTGCGCATGCGTGCAGGCATTCAGTTTGGAACGCGCATCCATAACGGCGTGCGTTCCAGTTGAATAGAGCTGCTGCAGACGGTAGCGCGACTTCTCACTGGCTAAAGCCATCGGAAATATGTATTTTCCAATGGCTTTAGGCGACCCCTGTGTTTTGGCCGTTCGACCCCTGCCGGGGTCCCGACCCATAGGTTGAGAACTGCTGGTTTAAAGACTTTATATAACAAGTATTAATTTTAAAAAGTATTTTGGCATTTCACAAAAATTAAAAAGGAAAAAAAAAATACAAAAATAAAAAAGGCATAACAAAATCTTTAATAAACCATGTAAACTACTAAACTTTAGGCTTCAGTACATTCCAGCAGACAGAAAAAGCAGATCCACAATACATTAGATTAAACCTTAATCCCACAGGGCCTAATTGACAGCGAGAAGTCACTTAAGTTCACGTGGCGTCCATAGTTCAGCTAGCTAGGATTTCTCTAGACATTAAAGTGACCGCAAAAAGGGTCAAATACTCCATCACACTCCAGATTGACATCCGACTAAAGTTGCCAGCAGCTGAGACCATAGTCCATTAAATGGAAACACAGAAAAAGGAAGTTCTTCATGCACAGCCCTATTTACCAAATGCTGAGCAACATAATTATGTTTTATGGTCATTGTGATCAATAATGATTAATGGCCCTGCAAAGAACACAAGCTAGCTCTTCGCAATATACTCAGTATACATTACTGTGCATCCATACAGCTAGTCTTCATTAAACACTTGATTATTTCTAAACATGCCTGGTATAAAAAAAAAATAAAAAAAAAATAAAAAAGAAGAAGGAGGCTATACTGCTATACTCCCCTTATGCCCCCCCCCCCCACATCTGCTCCACGCAGTGCTGCTGTAATTATACTTACCAATGAGGGTGGAATCAGGCCACACACCCAGGCTGACCTGACGCACATCTGTGACACTGTATGTACAGCAGAGAAATACAGCTTCCTAAACAAGGCTCTCCAGCTATAAGACATAGAACAGAGGCCTACCTGCTACACCTACTCCCTTTGATGATGGCCATAAGGCGAAATGCGTCAGGTCACGACATCTGAGAAGTGTAGCTCCTTCACATGGTCAAACTTATGCCAGTATAACACGCAAATTAATTAACACTGCTTGACCCACATAGTGCGCCCTTTGTATACAACATCGATTTAAATTAGGAAACTATTACAATACGATTGACTTGTAATGCATATTTGTATCTCCCACCCACAACTTAAAAGAACCTTCAAATACACTTCTTATGGGGGGTATGAGTATACATGCACAATGCAAATTCACTTAACCAGCAAGCTGCTACTACCTCCTTCCAACGATTATACGTTACTCAATAATAGCTTTCGTAATATTTTCTTTTCCTTTGATTTCTATTTTTCTTTACTTAGATTTATATGAAATAGTTATCCATAAACATGTACAGCTATGCACTGAGGGGTAAAGTTCACGTAAATATCATTAACACTGGATCTTAATAGGAACAAAGATATTCCAAGGTTGCAACCTGTCTAAAAGTCCTGGCAAATTTAGTTATTGCAGTCCACCTCAAAAGAGACATCTTCCAATTGGTGCGCGCATCTCTGAGTTCATTGTCTGATAATCCAAATATGTGGGCAGGAGAACAATCCCATTGATGACGTCTGGCTGCACCTCCACAGACTCCCCCCTCCTCTTACTCCTAAATCTAGGAGACTGCCCCTTTAACCACACATTTGGTTCACCAAACAATGAACCCAGAGATGCAATATAATTACTAATATTGGACAATAACAGAGCAACCGCCTTCTCTAAAAAAATTTTCGGGCGAAACATGTCGTCAACGCTTCTCAGCTTGGAATACCTTCGTCCCGTTTAGGATGCATCATTAATTATTTTTACATGAACTGTACCCCTCAACGCATATATGTACATATGTAATATAAATCAAAGTAAAAAAAATAGAAAATATTAAGAAAGCTGCTATTAGTATATAAAGTATTAGCATATAAAGATATAGTAACGAATAATCATTCAGAGGAGAGAGTAGCTGCTTGCTGGTTAAACCGGACCTTCAGCGTAATTTAATGAAAAGCCCAAACTCTTAAAAAACTGTTCCCCAGCATCTAAAATTACTATATTTTACGTTTTTAGTCACTAACCTCTTATTCTTTCCCCCACTGGGCTGCAACTCTGTTCAGGAATTTAGGATACGGGCGCCACCATCTTGACATCACACTTACTGAGGAGAGTGGGATAAGGTACAGGGGGGTGGATTATAGCTGTGCTTTGCTCAGACAGAGCAGAGCTGGGGCCAGGTAAAGGTCAGCAGTCCCAGAATGCAGAGCAGCACAGTCATTAGGCACTTCCTGTTTGCAGGCTGCCTGATAAGATGTCTGCTTCCATAAGCCGCCATCTTGGATGTTTAAAGGCTCATAACATGCAGTAGATGCCGGTAGGATGATTTTTAATGTGAGCAATCTGTATGTACAGGGTGTGGGAAATATATAAGATAGACTCTTATTCAGAGTGAAGGTCCACTTTAAGTAGGGTCAGTATCAGTTGGGTGCATCCCACCTGAATTTGTACTCTCACTAAAACAAAATTCTTGTAGGTCACACATACTAGCTGTCACAATAATAAAGTATTTAATTGCATGTGAGATAAGGCCACCTTTATTCTTTATCATCTCACAACACTGTATTTCAGGCATATAACCCAGTCTCCCCCTTTAAGTGCTAATCAATCAAAATGGTCTAAACAGCCGCTACAGATCCAGTGTCTGAACAATCCATGGGCAGGCTTGCAAAATTTCCACAACAATTGAGGTTAATTGCCGCCAACAAGGGGTGGTTTCCAGAAGCTAGAAATCTAGATCTGACAATAGGTCCTGCAAGATGTCAATAAAGGATGTAACCTGCTACCTTGTACAGCAACAATTTCCTCACTAGGGGATTACTGAAACACCAGAAAGAAACTCACTCCACCCAGAGTCTCTTGACACAGTTTTGAGCTGATGGCTACGGAAACAAATGCCATAACAACACAGGATTCTCCAGTTTTCGTGATGTATTGTCAGTACAGCATTTCCCATGTTTACGTTGCATCATCTGCTTCCTAAAATATACAGGTTTCCACTCCTAAATTTAAACAGGACAGTGAATAATACTACTTCAGGGATAAATTGAAAAATTCGGGAGATGAAGATAGTCAAGAGTAAATGAATAAGGAAATAAAAAAAAATGGCTACACAAAATGTCAAGATTGAAGACAATCCAGTCTATTTCTGGATATTTCATTCATGGTTTTGTTAAAATGGAATTAAGTAATACAAAAAATGGCAAGATTCTTGCCAATCCTTCCAACCTCACCCGTGCCACTTTAGAAAGCGGCTGTCTAGTGCGTGGAGCTTGCAAGTAGTATGGCCCCAGACAAAATTAAAAGCGGGACAGCAATTTCTATATTAGAACAACCCTATGTCCTGTCCCACATGCCTGGATCCTATATATCTTCCCCATGTGCACAGCCCCTGCTTTTATCCCCCATGTATCCCCCATGTACCCAGTCCTTTTAAGGAGGAACAAAAGGCAGCCCTGGTGTCGAAAAGACATTCCTCTTCTGTGGCTCATCCCAATCTAGGATGCCTAGGATGCCCAGTCCTTTGTGAAAACCCGAAATGTCCCAACTCACATGGCACTTCCACGACACATGTGGCTGCTGCTGGCTCCCCTGGCTCTCTTATAGCAGATGCATGCGCCTGCAGTATGTAAATGGCTGGTGTGGGTACGCAAAGCCAAAGGGAAGGCGGATGCGCCTGCAACGACCGTCAGCTGGTTTAGCCGCTTATTCATGCGCAAGTGAGACAGTTGATTGAAGGAGAGCTGAACAGGTAAGAATTGCAACAATTCCCAGGGGTTTCACACAGCGGGGCATCCCAAATCAGGAAGAGGAACAAAACCTAGGATAGTGAAAATCCAGGGTCCTGTTCCTCTGTAGCTAAAACACATCCTCTGAGCTAGCCGCTGATGTGTTTTAGCTACAAATTGTTAAATACCCACCGCCCCCCTCGATAGGATGACCCAGTAAGGAAAATTAGTAGATAATGCTCTGGTGGTGACCCTTGTTTTTCCCCTTGCCTCCATCCTGCCAGGAACCCCTGTATATCATGGGCTACGCCAGGGGCTCCAGCAAGATGGCCGCCCCCAAAAGTGATGACCCTTTCAGCAGCCAGCTGCCATTGTCATCACTAATGGTGGTGGCAGTCTTACTGTAATTACTTTTATTCTGTGAGCTGAAAAATGCCATCTATTAAAAGAGGAACATTGGAGGCCCCGGAGTCTAAAAGACACGCATGTGACCCCATGGCTAGGAGGTTAGTGGGGGGTGCGGCCGGCGGCACACTCTGCTCCGCTCGGACAATCTCCAGGCGGTTTAGCGGAGCCGAGTGAAAGCAAGCGCGCCGATTGGCCGAGTGGGCCGCTTCTTTGGTTTGCATTGGTCAAGCCCCTTTGATCTTTTTCTGGGAGCTGTGCTTGTACAATAGTTGATGAAGTGACTAGCACAAATTATGCAACAATTAGCGAATATCTATGATACTTCAGCAGCATATGGGCTTTTACATTTATTAACTGGTGTGTCTTTTTAAAGTGACAAAATGGTAGCCATTGTTAGATCCAAGAGCTGCTGGACGCCAGCTTTTTGACTGAGCCATATATGTATTATATTATATATACACCCCATATATTTTTTTACATGCATAAACTTATACATACATACCCACACACATACATATACGGTATACATCCCCCCGATTAGTTGCTACAGACAATCGGAACCATTTGCTTTTCAAAGTCTAAATACCATAAAAGAATCTCTTGAATAGCACACAAAGTCTTCATTATTTTAATGTTCAGACCTCTTGCTGGGAATATAACGTTCCCAGCTAAATGAAAAAAAAAAAAAAGAAAAAGCATTGCCCCTTAATCACAATTTATTGAATGTGCGGTGGCGGTTGCTAGGATCTCTCCCTCCCTTCTCGATTGGTTTATTGTTAATCCCCCATGGCATTCTGTGTGATATTGAGGGGATGATGTGAGAAATGGTGTTTTCTCTGCTAAGGCACAATTCATTTGGTGTGGGTACTAGGCGAATTCTTCATACCAACAAATGTCGACTTCACCCATGCGGCATTACAGGACCCATCTACTACTGTCGCCATGGTAACAGACTTCCTGCCCAGAGCCAGGCCCACAAATCGAAACCCTTACTCGTCATTTCTTCATGCATAATACATTTTAGTGTTTCCAAAAATGCCACAGATTATATATTCTGTCATTTGCAGTAAAAAATGCCTATGCTACGTGCATTTAGGTTGACAGGTCCATTCCACCACTGGCGTCAATAATTTGAGTACCTAAAAGGGCATCCGAATAGCTTAATTCAAACCTCTAACAATTTTATGGCAAATATTAATGGGTTATTAGGGGTTACTGCACTACTCTCCGTGCCACAGATTAACTTACACAGCAAGTAAAGATCACTGTGTCATAAGATTGGGGAACATGTCATGTCATCATGTGACCTGCTATCCAAACACAGCCCAGTTTCCTAAAGCTATAAAGGCACAGCCTTCCTGGGTGGCATCCTCCCATGCTGCACATGACAAAGCCTTAATTCATTACAATGAGCAGGGCCAAGATCACTGGCCAACCTTTGCCTTTTCTGGGAGGTGAATAATAGTTGAAGGGGAGGTCGATCTACGCCAGCAGCTCCAGACCAGTTTTAAAAATATGTGACATAACGTCACAGATGAGTGCTGACCCAGAAGTGAGCAACATGCAGTTGGTACTTCTGCAGAAAGCCATGACCAAAAGCCTTCAACACTGAAAACCAGTTGTTGAAAGATCTGCACACCATTGGCCAGTGCAGCCCGTTATGTAAAAGGAAATAAACCCATTTACACACCACTACAGATAATCCTGAACTTGCCCTTAATAGACTGGAGTGCGATACAGACGAATCGCCTGTCGGTAGCGGTGTGGTGGACATTATTTAACCCCCCAAAGACTAAACTGTGAGCAGATCGCTGGTACTTAAATAGTGAGGAATATAAACCGCTCTACCCATCCTCACCCCACATCCACCAGGGC
This sequence comes from Gastrophryne carolinensis, assembly GCA_027917425.1. NCBI lineage: Eukaryota > Metazoa > Chordata > Amphibia > Anura > Microhylidae > Gastrophryne > Gastrophryne carolinensis. The sequence continues at coordinate 51,227,238 of CM051244.1, read as the reverse complement.
CCCGTTAGTCTGCTGCATCTTTGAATATTTTGCATTAGTATGACCAGATCCAGACAGAGCTGGTCTTTAATAGGAGAAACCCCCCTCGAGTCTTTAAAGCGGACCCTTGCAACACCCTTGCAGCTGCAAGCCACCCCCCCAAACACCCAGTACCCCTTAATCCTTACCTTTAGCCTCTATCCTTGGTGGGAATCCAGTGCAACGATGGGTAGTGAGCGCCGCCATTGTTCAGAAATGCCCGCCCACGTGAGCACCGGCAGCCAATCACAGCGCTGGATTCCCAGCGAGGATCAAGGCTAAAGGTAAGAATTATGGGCTTTCTGAGGGGTTATGTGTGGAGGGCTACAGCATTCTGGATGGCTTATAGTGGCGGTACCAACACCCGTGCCCCCATGGGTGTTGGTCTGCTTTAAGACTTGAGGGTGGTGGCCTTCCTTTTTATGGGGCATCCCGTATTGGTAAACCCCTGCAGGATCGTCCAATTTACGGACCTCTTTCCAGAGCCCTTGCCACATCTCGGACACATCGCCCTCATGCCCGCTCTAGGCCTTTCAGAACGGCTCGCGTGGGCATGACCACAGCTAGAGGTGAGCGGGATGCAGCAGTTCCGATTGCATTCAGGTTTTCTTTTCGCACTGACAGTGCGGCGATGCTGCAGGATACACACAGACAAGCATCCCAAATCTGGATTCCCTGGCATGGAGGTACAAAGTCCATTAAAATGAAATTCTTGGGTTTTGTTCCAACAAACACATTCAAGCAACCACGCAAAAATGTACTGACAGCCTTGTGTCGGCATTCAAGTATGACCGATGGAATACAGAGTAAAGTTCAAGCACATTGTTGTGAAAACACAACTTTGACATCTCCCTTCTAGTTGTTATCCTGTAGCAGCTGGAAGATGTTGAGGAACGGACCATGCATTGCTAACTTCAGAATGCTCTATTCTCAATCTTTTTTTTTTTTTCCTTTATGGGTTTACGTGATAAGGATTAACAAAACAGACTTTTCTACATGTATAAAAAATAAGAAAACTGGTTTGGTTGTGCCACTGCAGAATCCTAGACCTTCGATCAAAACCAACACCTGCCTACTTGCTGGCAATCCTAGGACTAGGCTAGGCAGCTCCATTGACGATAACTTGGTCAGACTGCTCCTTTTACAGCCTCATCATACATCTAAAAGTGATGGATATTCATTTGGGCAGCCATTTACCAGTACATCAACCCCCGCTTCTGTTTTGAATTGAAGCCAATAATAAAGAAGGGTGGTCCATGCTGGGGGTGATGGGATGCAGTAGAATGCTGGCAGGTAAGTAAGCAGGATTCCACCAAGGTCTGCTTAAACCGGACCTTCACCATGATTTAATGAAAAGCCCAAACTCTTAAAAAACAATTCCTCAGCATCTAAAATTAATATATTTTACATGTTTAGTCACTAATTTATTATACTTTCCCCCACTGGGCGCCGCCATCTTGACTCAGAAGCATCACACTTACTGAGGAGAGGAGAGTGGGATAAGGTACAGGGGGGCGGGTTATAGCTGTACTTTGCTCAGACAGAGCAGAGCTGGGGTCAGGGAAAGGTCAGCAGTCCCAGAATGCAGAGCAGCACAGTCACTTCCTGTTTGCAGGCACTTCCTGTTTGCAGGCTGCCTGCAAAAATGGCAGCTTCCATAAGCCGCCATCTTGGATGTTTAAAGGCTTATAAAATGCAGTAGATGCAGGTAGGATGATTTTTCATGTGAGCAATCTGTATGTACAGTGTGGGGGAAACATATAAGATAGACTCTTATTTAGAGTGAAGGTCCGCTTTAATTGTTCAGCTAGGTTTAAAATCAATACATACCATGATATAGTGTATACGAGCCCACTAGTCTGTGTAGGATTTTACTGGTCATTTCTAATTTTAACAATGTCAAAAATAACTGACATTATAAATTAAAAGATAATAAATTGCTTTTAGCAGTTAACGGTATTTGTTGACAGGAACCAACATCAATCAAACTTCCTTGAGCACAGCCAAAATGACTTGTATCTTTTTTTTAATTCCTTGATCATTTGTTTGGTTGCAGTGGGAAACACTTGCATGCGATTTTAAGATGTTACATTTGTACATGAGACAGGTTTACATTTTGCATATTTCAGTTGCCACACACGTGTTCTGCCTCCTAAAAATATCCAAAAAAGGTAGATGAATGGATAGCCTGTTTTATTTGGTCCGATTTTGGCATTTTCATTTCATTTGGGACTAGGGTGCAAAGCATTTTATTTAATTATCAAGATCATGTCCACTTATTTGTACTTAAAGTGGACCAAAACCCAAGGTTGGATTCCTGCCCCCCGGGGCATCCAAAATCAGGATGCCCCATTGCTGGATCCCTGCTATCCCTCTAGCAGGGCGCGTTCCCACGCCAGGCATTTGTGAATGGCCGGCGTGGGCACACTCCTGGTTAGAGGATAGCAGGAGATGCGGCAGTCCGCACGTGAGTGCGCTGATTGTACGCGTGAACATGCGTGCGCTGTAGGCGTGGGAAGAGGTGAGTTGGTTTTGGCCACCTGGGAGGTTTCACACAGCGGGGCACCCCCGATCAGGGTGCCCTGGGGGCAAGGACCAAAACCCAGGATAGTCAAAATCCTGGGTACCCTTTTAAACAGTCCTACACCTTCAGGGTGGCATGGGGCCCGCTGCTCGTCTCTAGGGGACACATCACCAATCAGAATAGCACAGCCACCCGCAACCCCCAAAATCCAGGCGCCAAAAATCTCAGGAATGGAGGAACCAGCGGCCAGTCCCAGACCCACACTACTGCTGGCAGCCAATTATTATGGCCCTATAACTGGGCAAATACTGTAAACGGTTATAAACACTATAACATTCTATGTGCTTCCAAGTGTCAAGAGAATTAATGAAACATTTCCTGAGGCTTGGGAATGGTGTGGGTCAATTTCTAAGTCACCAATACACTCACGACCAACTTTTATCTCTTCAATTTTGGTTTGACATGACGCAATCCTTAACTCGCATTTTATGCCTTACCAGGTCACAAGACTTAAACATGTAACTGCGTACTGTCAAGAGACTACTTCTGTGTTAAATTCTTACCCATAAACTTGACCTAGAGCTAAAATGTACCCAAATCTGTTCCAAAGGACACAACGTAATTATAATTATATATATATATATATATATATATATATATATATATATATATATATATCCCTTTGAACACAACAGGCACTGACCATTTCATTCAATCCCAGTCCAAAGGGAATAAAATAAAGCCAACTCTTGCATGCAAAAGACAGTTGTATACAATTGCATACCTCAGAGTGCCCGTGATTTGGAGGGACTGTCCCTCTTTTGAGTCCATGTCCCCCTGTCCCTCGTTTCTATTTGTCCCTCTTTGAGGTGTAACATGCAGATCTGCATCAGTAAATGATTCATTTGCCTATTCAAAGTGTTTATATTGTTGTAACTGTTATCTCCTATCCATCAATCAGGGGGTGTGGCTTAATTTAAAAACTGCTCCTCTTTCCCACCCTGAAAAGTTGGGAGGTATGAATTAGCATCATGTCCCATCCAAAAACCTTTTTAATCCAGTAATATGCCAGATACATATGGTAATAGCTGGTCCATTTATAATAATAAAAATAATAACATTGATCAGAAAAGTTACAGGCAACTTACTATATATTAGGGGTTCCCAACCAGTGGTACTGGAGATCCTACCCTCGATACGCAGAATCAACTCGACTTCACATAAAGGAGGTGTATCGCGATATTGTTTAATATTGAAAATCCATATACAACACATTGGATAATGAGAGGAAAGGTCAGTTGTACACCAGAACTGAATAAAACTCTCGACAGGCTTGTGGTTTATTCCCCTTATAGGAATAAAATCCAGGGTTTACATGTTTGAGTGTAATGGGCTGACAGAACCTGCCCATCCCACACACACAATTTCCTCTTCCTTCCATTAAAAGAAAGAAACAAGCCTGGCTGGATATTTCTTGATGCCGGGTGTCTAAGTGATCCCTCCTCCTGCCATCCAGCATATTTATATGGATTTTTATTATTGGGTCATATTTTCACAATAGTGCTCCTTTAAACCCAATATGCTCCATAAATGTAAAACTGTGTTTTTTGTGTATTTTATATGGTTGTTTTGAGCATTTTAACCACTATTTTAGGTGCCAACCCACATGTACTTCTAGGCGGTACTTATTTAGAAAAATAAAATTGGGAACCCCACTATACACCATTCTAATCACTTTCCAATCATCAGATTTCAAATTGTGAATTCTAGAAATAGTTATCAAAACTGTCCATTAAAAAAAAAAGTCCACACATACGACAATTCAATTAAAAACAACTAGAATTTGGCATATATTCTTTCAACAGCACTTCAACTGTACTGACCACAAAACCTATGGGATATATCTGTAAAAATCAGACCAGCCACCTGGTCTTACTATATTTTCCTTGAAAAGGTTTTGATGCTTATTCGACTAATTGTCAATTCAGAAATAATAAAAATAAAGAAAGTCTTTAAAGGAAAAAAAAAAACATAAACCTGGAAAAAAATGAATGTGTTTTTTCAATTCTCTAAGGATTGAACGTACAGAGCAGCATGTATGCGGCTCGCACAGGTCTATACACCGAGGGAATAGGTGAACACACGGGCGCCTCCTTACCTGCTTAGAAAAACGACAGCCTGTGACACCAGCTCACATTTCTAGGTCCGTATCTTCCTGCCACATCTGACATTTCATGAATCCCCAGCCGGCATCTGAAAGAACAGCAGCATATTATCATCCATTCCCAATTTCAGGCTAGGTAAAAACAGGATTGGGATTCAGTTTCTCCCAGGCTTCTCCTGCAGGAGCGACACACAGATCTGCACAGATGTGGCCGTTCATTGAAGCAGAGGAGGGAATCCCTCCTCCCCCTCTAGTGAATGGCACCGCCTGTCATTGGACTGGTTTAGTGGAGACAGCCCACGGGAGGAAAACCTGTCCTGCCAACATGATGCAGCTATGCAGATATGGAGGAAGGTGTATGATCAACTGAAAAGACATGACAAGGCAGGTTTTTTTTTTTACCTCAGTGCAAACAGCTGGCTATATTGATTTAACTGTTGCCTATTCCGTGTGTATGTAAAGGAAACACGGATATTTAACATGCAGGTCTTAAGCCGGCTGCAGACACGCAATGAAAGACCGGCAGGAATACAGATCAGCCAAGACTACAAACATTCCCGGTATCTGTTATCCTATTTCCCACCTTACACATCCAGTATAGGTGTCATTATCAGATTAGCAATACAGGTAACTAGCCACTTATTTTTTTTCTCCACAAACATCATTAAGACAGACTGATATTGCTTGGACATTGAAAAAAATATTTGAGGGCACCACAAATCACCAATATCAATACAAGTAAATAAGTGCCACCAATATCAATACAAGTAAATAAGTGCCACCAATATCAATACAAGTAAATAAGTGCCCCTCCCCGAGTTCCGAATTATAACTGACCTATAACACAAAACTCCACATGGAACTCAGAAGAAATGGGAACTCCAACCGAGCTCATAAAATATATAAAAAAAAGTTTTATTAAAAGGACACCCAAGGACGTAAAAAACACAGATACACCAATACACAGGACAATTAAAAAACAGCTGCTGCTCACTACCTTGAAATATATAAAATACTTAACAATCTTCTTTATATATTTGTTGTTACCTATATAATCCTCTTCAATATTTAACTGTGATTTTACTGCCTGGATCAATCTAGAATATATAAAGAGATCACTAAATCATTCGTGCCCCACCAATATGTACAGTCCCTTTAATTACATAACGGGATCAGCCACCTACCCACAACAACTAAATACCCCTAAATGAGAATAAAGTGCTAGACAATATTAGCTGTAAGCTGTGCTGCCAACCTTACCGCTGACATGCAATAGTGCTTATGTACAAACAATAATAAAACAGTAATAAGTGTAATAACCGATCTCCTGTCTGAGTATCCTCAATATAAACAAAGGGCGTGCAAAAGCTACATGTGATGAATGATGCCAAAAAAAGTTATACTGCCATGCTCACTTATATGCCTCCTGGTAGTGAGCCCCTTGCTCCCCCGCGCGCTCCGCTGTGCGCCCACAGCTTTTAAGGGTGTGACTTTTTGACTCACCTTGTCCTCCCTTTGTAGTCCCAGCCCAGCGTTGCCGCACGACGTCTAACGTCCCCTGCTGCATATCGCTTGGACATTAGCAGTTGTGAACAATTATTTTTTCTTTAAAATAAGTTTGCTTGTTTCAGCCGACTTATTTGAAGTTTGTCTCCATACTGTAAATGCATAAACAGCTTTAAAGCAGAACAAAACTCACCTTCGGCTGGCCAGGAATATGAAAGATTCCTGGGCTGGTGACTGGCTTTGCCCCGAATTGGGATGCCCTGCTGAAGACCCCCCCCCCCCCCCCCCGGGTGCCTGTACACACTCACTTTTCCGCGGTCCAACAGCGCACGAGCAGGTTCTCATCCAACGAGAGCCACCTGCTGAACTGGCGCAGGTGGCTTTCATTGTGGTCAATAGGGAGTGTGCACCGCCGCATCCCCGGTGTTGTGTGTGCTCCCGTCCCAGACATTAACATAAGTGTGGGGATGCAGCAGCACACGCTTTCCATTATAGTCAATGAGGGCTGTTTGCCAAAAGATGTAAACAAAGCAAATGGCCAAGCACGTGCGTATATGCCACTGAATCGAGGAGAGGGGAGCTTTACGGGGAGCTTACCTGGCCAAACTTGGGGGTTTCACGCATCCCCAATTGCGATGCCCCCAGGAACGGAACAAAACCCAGGAAAGTCAAAATCCTAGATTTTGTTCCACTTTAAAAGTGATAGACCAAGCATAGCCAGTTAGGCAGTTTTGTAGGGCTACAATTGGTACTGTCCTAAACAGTTTTTGGTCAACGATCGAACAAGAAATGACTTAGATATCAATGTTAAAAGTTTTACCATAGGACTTATTTTCTGAAGCATGTGGGCGTTGTCTGGGCACTGGGATGTGGCATATTAAATCAGCAAAATGGGTGGGGTCTGTAAGATCCCAAGATAGTGCTTCAGACAGGCATTCACCTGCTTGTCCCTGACCGTGTGTTCCTTCCTCCTCTCCCTGTTGCTAGGTGACATTGGACACCTAGATCAGCACATCACCCAGACACACATGCACGCACCCCCAGATGTGCATGCACATACTCCTATACACACATTCCCTGAAACACCCCCCCCCCCCCCCAACAGATGCACATGTGTGCTCAACCAGACACACATGCACTTCTGCTGTGCTCTGGCTTGGGGGGGGGGGGGTTTCAGCTGCTGGGTGCTGGGGGCAGAGACAGCGAGAACACTAAAATTAACATATTTAAAATTTTTAATCATGCTAAAGACTCCATGAGCCGCCATGATTTCTATTTCCTCATACCTGACCCTGAGCAGAGCAGAACGACAGCACTGGAGCAACCCATTTCAGGAAAAGGTTTATTCAATTTTAACTTTAGCATGGCCAATCCCCCCCACCCAAGACCCTTAGGCGATGCCGCAAGCCACGTTAAGAACAAGAAAAATGTATATTTCTCCGCCACCGTAACCACACCCAGCCAGAAGATTTGAGTTCACCGGCTGGCTGATCTCAAATGTGTTGGCAGACACTTCAATCTCACTGGCCGCATACCTGGTCTCCCTGTAATCTAAGCCTATGGCCTGAATGGCTTGGCACTGGAGCACGCATCAGCTAAAGGGAAACCGGGAATGCATCCCCGATCTGTAAAAATGTTGTGGGAGCCCCAGAAGAGGGGAGATTCTTGGGCAGTCCTAGGGGTCTCGCACAGCTTTGGGAGGGTCCAAAGGTAGGCAAGTGTCAGGCCCTGAAGTCTAAAGGTCCGGTCTAAGGTTTTTGCTCCCCTTCAAGTAACCTTGGGTATGCAAACAATTACAGCACAAAAATGCTACGACTACAGCTAGCCTGAGCAAACCTGAGCTAAACCCTCCCCAGCCCCAAGTGAACCTTTCCTCAAGCTGTATCTTCCAACAGGGAACATGAAAAAAAGGACATCATCATTTGTTCAACAATAGGCAAGCCCTCAGTTGAGTTTTTCCTCCAAGAATCATTAGCAAAAACAGTCTTCGGTCTGACTGGACAAGCGTTGTCCAAGGGTGGGGTGGACTTCCCATTCCTATAGATGGCTATATTATAAAGCTCTTCAGAAACCAGTGACTATATGGTCAACACAGATGGTGTTTTCAAATAGATCTGGCATAATTTTCCCAATATATAAAAATTACAGACACATAGGGCACTTTATTTTAGCCTAGAGTCCATCATCTATGCCAGGGCAGTCAAACTCATTTTAACCAAGTGTCACCTCAGAATTCTATTTGTCTTCGAATGGCCAGGTAATAACAAATGCAAAACGAAATTCCAAAACAACCATACAGACAATTATTTTGCCAGGACAGATGCAGACACAATTTTGCCCAGGACCGTCCGAATATTATTTTGGCCAAGACAGCCTTAACATTAATTTGCACAGAACAGCCACAGAATTATTTTGTACAGATGCAGAATTACTTTGCCCATGATGTCAACAGAATTATTAAGCCCAAGATATATGTAGAATTAAAGCGGTCCTTCACTCTGAATAAGAGCCTATCTTATATGTTTCCCACACCCTGTACATACAGATCGCTCACATTAAAAATCATCCTACCTGCATCTACTGCATGTTATGAGCCTTTAAACATCCAAGATGGAGGCTAATGGGGCTTCAGGCAGACCGCAAACAGGAAGTGTCTTCTGACTGTGTCGCTCTGCATTTTGAGATTGCCGTCCTTTCCCTGACCCCAGCTCTGATCTGTCTATACAGCTATAACCCCGCCCCCTGTACTTTATCCCTCCTCTCCTCTCAGTATGTGAAGCTTCTGAGTAAAGATGGCGGCGCCCATGTCCTAGAGTCCTGAACAGAGTTGCAGCCCGGCATGGAAAAGAATAATAAGTGACTAAAAACTTAAAAATATATTAATTTTAGATGCTGGGGAATCGTTTTTAAGGGTTTGGGCTTTTCATTAAATCATGGTGAAGGTCCGGTTTAAGTTGCCCAGGACAGTTGCAGATTTATTTAGCCCAGGACAGTTGCAGATTTATTTTGCCCAGGACAGTTGCAGATTTATTTTGCCCAGGAAAGTTGCAGATTTATTTTGCCCAGGAAAGTTGCAGATTTATTTTGCCCAGGAAAGTTGCAGATTTATTTTGCCCAGGAAAGTTGCAGATTTATTTTGCCCAGGAAAGTTGCAGATTTATTTTGCCCAGGAAAGTTGCAGATTTATTTTGCCCAGGACAGTTTCAGATTTAATTTTGCCCAGGACAGTTGCAGACGCAGATTTATTTTGCCCGTGATAGCGATCACACAGCAGCACCACACACAGGTGCAAAGACATGTCAGTAGTCTTTCCGTGACTGGGTTGGCTAAAGGGGGTTCTGTCCAGCCACTTCCATCTAAAAGCTGTCAGAGGACCACCTAAAAAGGCTTGGAGCGCCACATCTGGCCCCCGAGCCTTGAGTTTGACACATGTGATCTACGCTGTGGTTTTCACAGCATTTCAGAAGAATCCTCAAAATAACCTGCTAATTAAAAACAAAAAAAGTTGTTTTTTTCAAAGCATGTCATCTTGACAAGGATTTTCTGTGTTGAAACTGAAAACTACAGTGGATGGCTAACAGTCGCTCAAAAAACTAAGCAATCCCATGTATCAAGTTCACATGTCCTGACAAATGCAGCTTTCATACACTTCTGAATGGCTGCAAATGGATTTAAAAGGAGAATTCCAAGCTTTGGTAACCTCCAGCCAGATCTCCCTTTTCCTGTGCTATGCTTATTTGGGGCATTCAAATAATAATAAAAAGACCTTACCTGATCGCCAAAATCCTCCCCCCCCCCCCCCCCCCATGCAGGCAGAGGGTAGGCCTCAAAATGGCTGCCGCAGACTTTGAAAGATAGTTAGACTTGAGTCACAGCACAAGTCACACTGCCTCACAGGCTTGGGTGACTGACTCAAGGCCCCTGCTTCCTTGCAGACTGCACGCCCCCCCTATTGAGTGTTTATAGTTATTGCCCAAATTAAACTTAGTATTGGGGGGTGTGAGGTGTTACAAAATGCTTAGACCACCTCCTAAAAGTTACAACCTTCACCAGAACAAGGTGATTATATGCAACTATACAACTCTTTCTTTGACAATATATTTTAGCATAATACATTATACATTGCACATCAAAACCTATCCAATATATTGGCCATTGCCCTGTTCTACAACTCTGCCTAGGTCCAACCTAGGTTGAATTGTCTAATTGCTAAAAGAGAGGATAAAAATAAATAACTTAAAAAAGGGGGGGGGGGTCTAATTCCTTTTTCCCGTATATTCCAACCGTGGACTTCCTTTTTGGTATAAATTCTCTGTTTTGTGCCGGTTAGGGAGACTAACAGCCTCGCAACCAATCACGTCAATGGTTGCTGGTGGCCACAAGCAGAGATAAAAACATGCAGGTAGCTCTCAGCCACAACTTCTAGAGGAAAAACTATTAACTGGATAAGGGTGAGTGCCTTGGCCAGGAACGCCAAAAAAGACAATTCTGTGAGTACTCACCTGTAGAATTGCTTTTACCATGCATGGCACGGCCTGCTTCATGAAGTCATTACATCTGGGTTATTCCGCCACAAGGTGGCGCAGTGTACTGCAGAAGAGTTGTGGCTCCTCCCGGTACCATATAAAAACGGAACCACCATAGACTTATCCAGTGTTGACAAGCAGTTATTCAAGAAACCGGGAGCTAATAAAAAAGGTAAAAAAGGTAACAAAACCCCAACTAACTTGGAACAATCACCATAAAGAGGCAACCAAGAACAGCGATAACAAAGGTGGGGTGAAGCAGGCCGTGCCATGCATGGTAAAAGCAATTCTACAGGTGAGTACTCACAGAATTGTCTTTTTCCCATTGCATGGCACGGCCTGCTTCATGAAGTCATTGCATCTGGGACGTCCAAAAGCAGTGTCCATAAGGTAGGATGGGATCCCCAAAGAGTAACGGCAGGCAGTTCAAACCACTACCGCCTGAAGTACCTTGAGGCCAAAAGCAGAATCAGCTGAGGCCTTAACATCAACCTTGTAAAACTTGGAAAAAGTATGAACAGAAGACCAAGTAGCGGCCTTACAAACTTGTTCAACAGAAGCTTGGTGCTGAAAAGCCCAAGACGCACCAATAGCACGAGTGGAATGAGCAGTAACCCTAAAAAGAGGAACCTTCCCCCTGGCAGAATAGGCCTGCTCCACCGCCTGACGGATCCACTTGCTCATAGTGGATTTAGCCGGAGGCAAACCCTTCCTAGGTCCAGCAGGAAGAACAAAAAGAGCGTCAGATTTCCTGAAAGACTCAGTAGCAACCAAATAAAACTTCACTGCCCTGACAACATCCAGAGAATGAAGGGTCCGCTCCTTGGAATTAGCAGGGTTAGGACACAAAGGCGGCAAAACAATGTCCTGATTGAGATGAAAAGCAGACACAACACAGCCGCCAGCTCAGAAACTCGCCTGACAGAAGTAATGGCCACCAAAAAGGCCACCTTAAGAGACAGAATGGGCAAGGCAGCCCCACGAATAGGCTCAAAGGGAGGACCCTGCAGAGCAGACAACACCAGATTCAAGTCCCAGACTGGTAGCATAGGCTTATGTGGCGGATGCACATGAGTAACTCCCTGGAAAAAAGTCTTAACCAACCGGTGATTGGCAAAGTATCTTTGGAAAAAAATTGCCAAAGCCGACACCTGTCCCTTGAGGGTACCAAGTTAAAGGCCCGAATCCAAACCATGTTGTAAAAATTCCAGAATCCTGGGGATAGAAAACACCCGACAGGGAAACGACTAGGACTCACACCAGTAAGCATGCCAGATCCTGTAGTAAATAAAGGACAAGGATTTCTTCCTAGCCCTAATCATGGCATCAACAACAGAAACTGGCAAACCCTTATCCATCAAGACTGAGGTTTCAGCAGCCAAGCCGTTAAAGCCAGCGTTTGTAAATTGGGATGGCACAGTTGTCCCTGAGCGAGCAGATCTGGATCCTTGGGCAGGGCATATCAATCTACTGGCAACTGCACGACGTCTGCGAACCACACCCTCCTTGGCCAACAGGGGGCCACCAGAATGGCTGGTACCCCCTCCTGGGCTATCTTGCGCAGCACCCTGCCCAGCAGAGGGAATGGAGGGAACACAGAGGAGCCGAAACTCCATCCAAGGCATTGCTAGCGCATCCGTGGCGAAGGCCAGAGGATCCTGTGACAGGGAGACAAACCTGGGAAGCTTGTGATTGTGGCGAAACGCAAACAGGTCCACATCCGGCTGACCCCAGCGGTGACACAAGGAGTGAAAAATCTTGTTGCTGAGGGACCATTCCCCCAGCCGAGACGTCCTCCTGCTCAGGGAGCAGGTTCTCCACCCCCGGAATGTAAACCGCGGAGATGCAAGGGACATTCTCTTCCGCCCAAGACCGTATCAGAGACACTTCCTTGAGGGCTCACTTGCTCCGAGTCCCTCCCTGATGATTGATGAAGGCAACTGCCTTCTGGTTGTCCGAGCGGATCTGAACAGCCCGACCCCGAAGGTGTGTGGTCAGCTGAGACAGAACCAACCTGATCGCCCTCAGTTCCAAGACATTGATGGGAGCATGGGCCCACCGACCCTGGAACTTCAGAGACTTCCAAAAGCCCCCCCAACCGGTCAGACTGGCATCCGTGGTGACAGTCTCCCAGCACGGAGGCAGAAAGGTACTGCCCACTAGAAGGTTCCCAGAGTCCAGCCACCACGAGAGGGACTGTCTGGCCAGGGGGGACAGAGCAAACTCCTGATCCAGGGACACAGGGTCCCGATCCCAAACTGACAAGAGGTGCAACTGAAGAGGTCTCGTGAAACTGAGCAAAAGGGACCGCCTCGAAGCCCACCAACTGCATCCCTAGGCCGGATAGAAGGATGGGGACAGAAGAGCAGAGTACGTGCCTGCTTCTGAAGGCCCTCCACCATCTGCTGAGGCAGGAATACCTTGACCTGAGAGGTATCCAGAGTCCTGTCCAGAAAGGACCTCACCAAAGACGGAGACAGTGAAGACTTGAACTTGAACCGCAAGGCGCAAACTCTGAGCTGACAGAGGTTTTTGAGACATCCGGGATCTGATGAATCTTGGGGGCGGCCAGGCTGCAAACTATCTTGTAACTGGAGGACACCACCTCCTGAATCCACCGGTCTGAGACACGGAGCCTCCAGACGTGAGCAAAGAGCCGAAGCTGTCCCCCCACCCAGATGGCTGAGGGCACCTCCTCATGCCTGAGGGGGCTTGGGGGAAGGTTTGGGACCCCATGAGAGACCGGGATGACCCGGGATGCCCCCCCCAAGGGATGCTCCCAGAAGCCAGTAGGGGAAGATGAGGGATGGTAAGGAGAAGGACCGGGAGAAACCACAACCCACAGTTGTCCCGCCTGAAAGACATAAGTAAAGACAAATAAGCATCCCGCAGCACATGTCCCAAGGAACCAAAAAACCCCCAAGGGGACCAAGCAGGGCAAGGGCACCAGCTGCCAGACCACAGGAGGAAGCGACAAGAGACAGGGATCACCGCCGCAGCTCCGGGATGAAGAAGGGCCCCAGCCGCGCAGCAGACTCAAAATGGCGCCGGCAGAGGAACCTTGAGGGGCGGGCCGCGGGAGGACGACGCGATACGTGCCATCCTCCAGCCCCGCCCCCCCGAAGAGGCGAAAACGGCGCTCACGTGACCTCGCCGGTGTCATCACACAGTAGAAAAAAAAGCCTCACAGATATAGCGCTGCCCGCCGCGGAGTTGAACACAGTACAAAACAGCAAAAAACAACCTCGCCGCTAATACCACCCGCCCCCCCCCCCCCGACGGGGAGGGAGCGAGAGCCCAGGCCAGGGATGGGGGGGGGGGACCCCAAAACGCCAGAACAAGTAAACAGTCCCCAAAAAACTCACCCCCTCAGAAGCTAGGACAGGAACTCCGCATCCCTAGAAGGCTCACCATAAAGCCTATGGCCGGCTACGCTTTGTGGTACAGGGCCTGCTGCTTGAAGCAGCGCTCCTTGAGCACTTGACCCTAGTGCTCCTCTACCCTCACCCGATCCGTCAGCCGAGGATGGGAGGCACAGAGGGTCCGGAAACGGTTGGAAATAGCCATGCAGGGCCACAGGCTTGGTTGCCCCGTTCACCTGCGTAATATAGAGAGCCATCTTCTATCTTCGCAGAATCACTGCAGAGAGAACACTGAATAAGTCTCTTCTGCAGTACACTGCACCACCTTGTGGCGGAATAACCCAGATGTAATGACTTCATGAAGCAGGGCGTGCCATGCAATGGGAAAAGCTGGATCTCTACGATGGGTTAAAAGGATTTTTTTTTTTGGTGGATGGGCATTGCAGTCCAATATGCTGTAGGGTTTGGCTCCAATTTCAGAGCCTTAGATTGACTGGTTTACTCTTTTTGTAAATCTAAAACAATTGCTTCTAACTTACCAACCAGCTGGACAGTCAACTACCTTTTCTTAGACCTCCACATTCTTTGCTTCTAAAATACTGCCAGCCCAACACACATTTATGCCTGAAGGCTTTGCATAACAGAACTATTCCTCAATATGTACCATCAGGTTTGGCTAACTCGAGACAGATCTATGTATACACATACTTAGCATGTCTGCTCCAGGGAGTTCATGGGCCAGGCCTGGGCTTCTTCCCCCCCCCCCCCCTCGGTTTTGCTTTAACATAAATCAGATAACTCTTTTAGTTAGCTTAAACGATACATCTCTCATGTTCTCATATATCACACCTTCATTACTAGGACAACCTGCACCAAGATCTAAATATGGACATCGATTCATGCTTGCAAAGGCGAAAGAGCATATTTAAGAAAGAGCATGTATGGAAATGTTTACATTTTTGCTGCCATGAAGAGTGGCAATTCAACCTTAAAACAAAACAGACTAAAAGGGTTATCTGTATCAAGATGAGCCAAGAAAAGAGCCTCTTATTAGAGTAAGTTAAAAGGCCTAATGGACGTGACTTCCTCTATAGCAGAACAACCTGCGGCCCTGGGGCCATATGCAGCCTGCACAGGCATCAATTGCAGCCGCCAGCACCTCTGCCTATCTCTGCCTCACCTCTTCCAACCTGAGCCAAAACCACCTTTTCTGCCCGATCCCTGTCCACTTTTTCCTGCCTCGCCTCTGCCCACTAGTTTCCGCCTCACCCGAGTCTACCTTACCGTTGCCCTCTTCACCTTTTCCCCCCCATCTCATCTCTTGTGCAATACTTCCCGCCTCACCTCAGCCCACCTTGCCTTTTCCCACCTGCCCACAATTCCTGCCTTACCTCAACCCCCTCAACTTCTTGCCCACCATTTCCCGCCTCACCTCCTAACCACCATTTCCCATCTCCCTTCCATTTCGCCTTTTCCCATTTCACCTCAGTCTACCTCACCTCTGGCCACCTTACCTCTGGCCCACTACTTCCTGCCTAAACTTAGCGGATATCACCTCTGCCCTCTTCACCTTTTCCCATCTCACCTCTTCCCACTAATTCTCAATTCTTGCCCAATACTTCCCACCTCACCTCAGCCCACCTTGGCTTTTCCCACCTCACCTCAAACCCCCTTGACTTCTTGCCCACCATTTCCCGCCTCACCTCCTGTTCACTATTTCTCATCTCGCTTTGCTTTTTTCCTCATCTCACCTCTTGCCCACTACTTCCCACCACACCACTTGCCCACAACTTCCAGCCTCACCTCAACCACCCGACTTACTGCCCACTATTTCCCGGCTCACCTCAGCGCTGCCCACTCCACTCACCTTACCGTTTCCCATCTCCCCTCTTGCCCACTACTTCCCACGTTAGCTCAGCCTATCTCACCTCTACCCACGTTGCCTTTTCCCAGCTTACCTCTTGCCCACTACTTCTCGCCTCAAGTCAGCCTACCTCACCTCTGCCCATCTCACCTCAGCCTACCTCTACTCACCTTTTTCCAGCACACCTCGGCTCACTTCCTCCCGCCTTATTTCTGCCCACATCTGCTTTCCTGCAGTAAATGCTTTGCCTTTTCTCTGGTTAGATTTGATGAGGTGAAACGACAAGACAATGCGACCCTAGGAACAAAAAGTGTTGTGCACACCTGCTCTATAGTGTTCCAAAGGCTGGCACCCCAGAAAATATAGATAAAAACTTTTTAATAATAGTTTTTAATAACAGGCAATAGTGGTATAACCTTGATGGTTACATGGTAAGCAAGTCCCCTTTGATCTATTTTTTTTGGGGGTAGAAACATTTTGAAAACCAGGTTTGCTTTAAAGACCAACTCCAGTTTACTCTCAATAAGGGACGTAACTATAAGGGGTGCAACAGAATCGGGGCCCCATCATTGTTGCTTCTCTACCTTATTTATCTGTGTGCTCACTGGGAAACATTAACAGAAAAGAAGCAACATCTGTCTCTGCTTTTTCAGGCTTTAGTTGTCTAGCTGCATCCAGTTGAGTTATAAGACGGCCCTGATATTGGCACAAAGGCCCCATTCTATTTAGATATGCCACTGCTTTCAACTTACCCAACCAAGTGACACATAACATTAGCAACCCTTTTCTTGCTCAACTGAGACAATTCACCCAACCCAATAGCCCAGGCATTTGCCTCCATCCTTGCTATAGACAGGCTGCCAAAGTGAAATAAATTGTTTTGTCCGAGCTTCAACCAATTTTTGACCTGACCAGTGCTCTCAGAGAATGTTGTCCTGGCAATTCACAGAGACAGTTGAATGACACACTGTACAGCTTGCCAGCGGATATAGAAAGTGTTTAACCTGGCAACTAAACATTCATTTAAAGAGGAAAAAAACAAAGGTTTTTTCTCAAATGTTACCGGATAAATCTTTCATTCTGCACAAAATATTTTTTAAGATACTTGTCCAGCAGAAGCTCATCTTTCTATGCACTATATGCATAACCTGGATAACTGTATAAAGATAGCAGTGGTAGTAGGCTGCCATAGAAACAACCAGCAGTCTCATGGGGCACAGTGAAAGAAAAGACAGGGAGACTAGAAAAGTAAAAATGCTCCTAGATGCAAAACCAATATCCATTGTGGAAGAAAGAATGTTCACGTATTACCAATATAAAAACCTTGATAAAAACCTTTCCTGGAGGATAACACGAGTTTGGGAAGCGGTGAACCCTACAGCATAATAACCCTGAACCCTCCTGCATAATAGCCAAGCAGAATTGACAGGACATTCAACCTGGAAATTTAGAGACCCACCCCTGTCTCCATTGTAAACCCCCCCAAGAGATAACAGACTGGGCTGCCACAAGGGCCCAGGTTGCGAGATGCTGTCACACAGTAACTAGGGTGCTGGGAGCTGCATCAGGTTATTAGTGCAACCCATGGACAAGCTGTGGTAAGTAGGTCACATGTGCAGGAGCAGAACAGGTTGGTAGAGCAATAGGGGCTTCAGCAGCTGGAGGTTTATAAAAGTTAAAGTGATTGGCAAGTCAAAAGTTAAAAAAGACAATTCTGTGAGTACTCACCTGTAGAATTGCTTTTACTATGCATGGCACGGCCTGCTTCAAGAAGTCCTTACGTATGGGATATTCCGCCACAAGGTGGCGCAGTGTACTGCAGAAGAGTTGTGGCTTCTCCCGGTACCATATAAAAACAGGATCACCAATTGACCACTCCAGCGTTGACAAGCAGTTATACAAGAAGCCGGGAGATAATAAGGTAAAAAAGGTAACAACCCCAACTAATTTGGAACAATCACCATAAAGAGGCAACCAAGAATAACGATAACAAGGGTGGGGTGAAGCAGGCCGTGCCATGCATAGTAAAAATACAATTCTGTGATTACTCATCTGTAGAGTTGGTATTATGAGTATACAGTACGTCCTGCTCCAAATCTAATACTTACAGTTGGGATATACTCCGCCAGATGGCGCAGGACTGCAGAGACATCGAAAATATGCTCCTCCCGGCCACTCAAATACCCAGGGACCCCCCACAAATCCCCAGCATTGAAAAGCAGTTAACGAGAAGCCGGGAGAATTAAAACAACCCAAACTATCAACTATAACAATAACAACAATCACCATACAGAGGATCCAAGATAATGCAAAACCAAGGGTGGGGTGGAGCAGGACGTACTGTATACTCATAATACCAATTCTACAGGTGAGTAATCACAGAATTGTATTATTCTTAGTATACAGTACGTCCTGCTCCAAATCTAATACTTACAGCAGTGTCCATAAAGTAGGGTGGGATCCCCAAGAAAAATCAGCAGCAGGCAGTTTAAACCACTACCGCCTAAAGTACTTTGCGACCAAAGGCAGCATCAGCAGAAGCCTTAACATCAACCTTGTAAAACTTTGAAAAGGTATGAACAGAAGACCAAGTTGCGGCCTTACAAACTCGTTTAACAGAAGCTTGGTGCTGAAAATCCCAAGAAGCACCAATATCATGAGTGGAATGAGCAGTAACCTTAAAAGGAGGAACCTTCCCCCTAGCAGAATAGGCTTGTACCACCGCCTGACGGATCCACTTGCTGATAGTGGATTTAGCCGGAGGCAAACCCTTCCTAGGCCCAGCAGGAAGAACAAAAAGAGCATCAGATTTCCTGAAAGACTCAGTAGCAACCAAATAAAACTTCAGAGCCCCGACAATATCCAGAGAATGAAGGGTCCGCTCCTTGGAATTAGCAGGGTTAGGACACAAAGAAGGCAAAACAATGTCCTGATTGAGATGAAAAGCAGACACAACCTTAGGCAAGAAATCCGGCTTGAGCCAAAACATCACCTTATCCTGATGCCGCTCAAAATAGGGAGGTTTGATGGAAAGCGCCGCCAGCTCAGAAACTCACCTGACCAAAGTAATAGCCACCAAAAAGGCCACCTTAAGAGTCAGAATGGGCAACGCAGCCCCACGGATAGGCTCAAAGGGAGGACCCTGCAGAGCAGACAACACCAGATTCAAGTCCCAATCCGGTAGCATAGATTTACGTGGCGGACGCACATGAGTAACTCCCTGGAAAAAAGAGGGTACTAAGTTGAAGGCCCAAATCCAAACCATGTTGCAAAAATTCCAGAATCCTGGGGATAGAAAACCCGACAAGGAAGAGACTTGGACTCACACCAGGCAACGTAAGCATGCCAGACCCTGTAGTAGATAAAGGACAAGGACTTCTTCTTAGCCCGAATCATAGTAACAACAGAGGCCGGCAACCCCGTATCCATCAAGATGGAGGTTTCAGCAGCCAAGCCATCAAAGCCAGCGTTTGTAAATTGGGATGGCGCAGCTGTCCCTGATTGAGAAGATCTGGATCCTTGGACAAGACGTACCGATCTACTGCCAACTGCACGACGTCTGTGAACCACACCCTCCTTGGCCAACATGGGGCCACCAGGATGGCTGGTACCCCCTCCTGGGCTATCTTGCGCAGCACCCTCCCCAGCAGAGGAAAAGTAGGGAACAAATAGGAGCCGAAACTCTGTCCAAGGCATTGCTAGCGCATCTGTGGCGAAGGCCAGAAGATCCTGTGACAGAGAGACAAATCTGGGAAGCTTGTGATTGTGTCGGGACGCAAACATGTCCACATCCGGCTGACCTCAGCGGTGACACAGGGAGTGAAATACCTCGTTGCTGAGGGACCATTCCCCCAACCGAGACGTCCCCCCTGCTCAGGGAGTCTGCCTCCTGGTTCTCCACCCCCGGAATGTAGACCGCCGAGATGCAAGGGACATTCTCTTCCGCCCAAGACAGTATCAGGGACACTTCCTTGAGGGCTCGCTTGCTCCGAGTCCCTCCCTGATGATTGATGTAGGCAACTGCCGTCTGGTTGTCCGAGCGGATCTGAACAGCCCGACCCCGAAGGTGTGTGGTCAGCTGAGACAGAACCAACCTGATCGACCTCAGTTCCAGGACATTGATGGGAGCATGGGCCCACCGACCCTGGAACTTCAGAGACTTCCAAAAGCCCCCCCAACCGGTCAGACTGGCATCTGTGGTGACAGTCTCCCAGCACGGAGGCAGAAAGGTCCTGCCCACTAGAAGGTTCCTTAAGTCCAGCCACCACGAGAGGGACTGTCTGGCCAGGGAGGACAGAGCAAATTCCTGATCCAGGGACACAGGGTCCCGATCCCAAACTGACAAGAGGTGCAACTGAAGAGGTCTCATGTGAAACTGAGCAAAGGGAACCGCCTCGAAGCAGGACACCATAAGGCCCACTAACTGCACCCCTTGCCGGATGGAGGGATGAGGACACGAAAGCAGAGCCCGTGCCTGCTTCTGAAGGCCCTCCACCTTCTGCTGAGGCAGGAACACCTTGACCTGAGAGGTATCCATGCCCAGAAAGGACCTCACCAAAGACGGAGACAGTGAAGACTTGGGAAAGTTGATCACCTAGCAAGGACTCGGGAAAGTTGATCACCTAGCCAAAGGACTCGAGAGTGGAGGTCACCACCAGAGTATCCTTCTCGGCCTGATGAAGAGACTGAGCCACAATCAGAATGTCGTCAAGGTAAGGGAGGATGCGAATGCCCTGATTCCGCAGCACAGCCATCACGCCCGCCAGCACCTCGGTGAACACCCGAGGCGCCGAGGTGATACCGAATGGTAAAGCCACAAACTGGTAATGCCGATTCTCTAGAACGAACCTCAGGAATCTCTTATGACCCGGAAAGATTGGCACGTGAAGATAGGCATCCTTGATGTCCACGGAGGTCATGAAGTCGCCCGGGCGAAGGGTACTGACAGCCGAGCACAGCGTCTCCATGCGAAAGTGCTTGAACCTGACAAACTTGTTGAGACCCTTCAAGTCCAGGATGGGCCTCAAGGACCCGTATTTTTTCGGGACCGTGAAAAGATTGGAGTAGAACCCCTGACCCCGTTCCTGGGAAGGCACCAGGCAAATGACTCCTGACTCCAACAGACGTTGAACCGCAAGGTGCAAACCCTGAGCTGACAGAGGGTTTTGAGACGTCCGGGATCTGAGGAATCTTGGGGGCGGCCAGGCTGCAAACTCTATCTTGTAACCGGAGGACACCACCTCCTGAATCTACCGGTCTGAGACACGGAGCCTCCAGACGTGAGCAAAGAGCCGAAGCCGTCCCCCCACCTGGATGGGTGAGGGCGCCTCCTCATGCCTGAGGGGTCTTGGAAGAAGGTTTGGGCTTGGAACCCCATGAGAGACCGGGACGACCACAGGATCTGCCACGGCCCCAGGAATCTCTGCGGGTACCCGAGAAGAGGGAGCCAAGACCTCCTCTGGGAGCACAAAAGGAGGGGAGGGAAGCGGAGGGCCCCAGAAAAGGCCGAGGCTGCCTCCTACGCTGAGGCAGCCTACCATCCTTGGCTAGAACATCCAGACGCTCATCAAAGAGCCGCAGCCCCGCAAAGGGGAGCCCAGTGAGAGCCTTCTTAGCAGCAGCGTCAGCTGCCCACTGATGCAACCAAACAGAGCGGCGCATAGCCACCAAAAGGGCAGAGACCCTACCACTCAGCCGTACCGCATCATCCATGGCAGTAAGTACAAAGGCAACAAAATCAGAGCAAAGCAAGAGGGCCCTATAATCCTCCCCCCTCTTACCAGCCATAGGGCCATCAAGGAGACGCTTGAGCTGTTTAAGGGCAATAGCTGTAATGGTAGCGGCGCAGAAATGGCCCTGCTCAGCGAACTCCAGACACGGTTTATCAGGACAAAATAGCTCACCCTGCTTCCTCTTAGTCACCTCAGGGGGGACAATGTGCAAGATTTAAAAAATGTGAGCCAACAGTCTATTAGTGTCATCAGGGAACCATGAGTCCTCCCCAGATGCAGACCCAGGGTCACTGTCGTAACCCTCCTGCTGGTCACCAGAGGAGTCAAGAGTCCTGGAGAAGCTACCCCTCCTCTAGGGAGTAACGACCACCAAAAGCATTGATTCCCTCATACTATTCTCAGTAAAGAGGGAGGGCGTGGGAGCCAGGTGCCGCTTCTTGCCAAAGGCCTTACGTGCAACAGGCCTGGAAAGCTGCCTTTCAATGCTGGCCACACGAAGTGCCAGATCAGATTGTGACCCCCTGTTAGTATCCCCCTCATTGGGGGCTAAATGCAGGCGCGGAGGTGTAGGCGATGCCGAAGGGGGCGCCTAACTGGGAAGAGAAGCGGGCAGCCCAGCCTGGGCCGCAACGATACCCTGGGCGCACAGCACGCACACCATGGCACTGTTACTCAAAGGGGATGCCCGGCACATGGCACACAGCCGGGATTGCCCCGAAGGACCCCCGAGCACGCTATCCCCAGAAGCCTCTATATGATGATTAACACAGGCACAATAGGCCAGCACAGGGTAAGGGCTAATAAAAAGCCACCCGGGATGCCCCCCAAGGGATGCCCCCAGACCAGGGGGAGATGGGGGGGGGGGGAGGAGAACCGGGAGAAACCACAACCCCCAGTTGTCCCGCTTGAAAAACATAAGCAAAAGGCACATAAACATCCCCGCAGTTCATGCCCCAAGTAAACAGAAAAAAAACCCAAAGGGGACTCACGGACCAAGTAGACCAAGGATCCCCAAGCCGTCAGACCGCAGGAGGAAGAGACACAGGATGTGATCACCGCCGCAGCCCGGGGAGGAAGAGAGGCCCCAGACGCGCAGCAGACACAAAATTGCGCCGGAAGAACCTCGAGGGGCGGGCCGCGGGGGATACTATGATATATGGAAAGCACACAGTGTGCTTACATCACATCACTGCTGCCACATCCACTATTTCTCCTTTTTTCTCTCCATTTCCAATGCTCTAATACATTTTACAAATAGCTTTGAAAACAGATTTGGGAAAGGGCAACATTTAGTCCAAGACAATGGTCGGGCTTGCCTTGAGTATAGCTTTAAGGCCAGGTATTCAGTCCAAGACAGCAGACATAGTCAAACCAAAGGCAGATTCAAGGATTGGTCGACGAAGCTTGGTCAGAGCACAGAGTTCATGAAACACAGACAATCACAGGATATCAGGAGGGCTAAAGATCACAGGATAAGTAGAACACAGAGGAATCACCGAGGATCAGGCAACACTGTGATGATGTCCAAATGCTCATTTTAAACGTGTGTACGAGAAGTTCCGGTAGAAGGCTGTTTGCTGAAATGGGTTCCAGGCCTCCGCATTTATGTGTGAAATCTTTGGTACAAGGGAGGCGTACTGACAGAAAGTGCTGTCCCAAAACCCTAATTCTTTGTGATATACCTTGTCCATGAAAGTACATTGGGAAACAACTCTGAGCTCTTCACAACTGTCAGAGCTCTTCAAATCACACCGACACAGTAAAATCCTCTGAAGCCGACACTGACCTAGTCAACGAGGAACAAGCCTTTAACAAGCAAACCCACAACTGCAGCCTGCCCGGCAGCCATTTTCCATCCGGTTGTCAGACAAACAAAATTGAAGAACCCTTAATGCCACAAGTAACTGCCTGACGGGCAAGACAATGTTGGTCTCATTAGGGGTCACTTTCCAAAGGCCAACTCCCAGCGTGTTCTCCATCACATGACCATCCTCCCTGCAATCATACGGCACACAAGTACAATTTGTCATCCATTCCAGGGTTGGCGAGGAAGGTGTGCCACTCCAGGGGAACTTTTCCCCCTGGAATATGAAGTTAAGTTATCTAAATTTCTTCTTCAGACCAGAATGCATTCTTTACATACTTTGTTAAAACATTTCTCAAACCAGTGACACTTCACAACAGCGTCTGAAAAGAAACAGCAAATACGTTTTTCCAGGGGCCCTGCTGAACTTCATTTTAAATAATCGCTTGTTAACTGGTAGAGCTCAAGTTCTAGAATTGTTTATTACCCAGATCATTTCTCCACAGGCTGCTTGCGCGCTCCTGTCCCAGTTCTATCTGAATGGCTGGGCACAGGAGCACACCTGTATGATCCACGGAGAGTTTACACATTGGGGCAGTCCAAGTTGTGATGCCCTAGGGGTAGTGATCGGTGACGTACATGGTTGGTCCTCTAAAGAGGAACTCAAAGCTCTTTGTAACCATGCCCGCCACCCGAGCTAAGCCCAATTTAGACACTAAAATAAAAAAAAAAAAAAAAAACCTCATCTCATCACTGAAATCTTCCCCTAATTCCAGGGTACAGGACTATGAATGGCAGCCAGACTTGAACGACAGCTGGAGTGAATGACCAGTATGTCACTGCTGCACAGGATTGGGTGACAGACCTGCCACTCCGCCCTGCCTCCCTATCCTTGCCCTGAGGTAGGACAGAGGGTTACATAGACAATGGACTTTTTCAGTGCTGTAGAGAGGTTGTCAGCCTATGTTGTTGAGGATTTTTTAAGCATTTTTCACTATATATGTAACAGTGCAGGAAATTATATTCACAATCAGTATTTTTTAAAACCGTCAAAGAATGTGCAGGAAACATGGATCTCCTCTATTACATTGCTGGTTAAAGGGCGAGCAGGAGGCCCATGCAAGGACCAGCAATATTAAATCACTAAGCGCGCCCATTTTTCTAGTTGTAGACAGCTGCAGGGCATTTGGAGATCAAGGCTGAGAAGATTTGGAGAAGCAGACGACCACTTTGCAAGAGAAACTATTAGCAGTTAGGCAAAGTTCAATTATTTTTCTATTCATCTTGAAAAGCACAACACCAGGAGGTATGGTGTGAATTCAAATGTGAAGAGAAGAAGAAGAAAGAGAAAAAAAAAAAAAAAAAAGTGGGGGGTTGTCTAATGGAGCAGCGGCCCAGAATACTTGGATAGTACAGAGTGCACTGCCAGACACATCAAATACTGACATGAAAGCCTCTAACAGTCAACTTACAACTTATCTGCAAACACCTAGAAAGGTCACACTGGAAAAAGGTCGGGCTCTCTGGGACTATCGGCTGTCAAAACTACACAGAGTAACTCGAGATAAACCATGGACAATACAGCAGCAAGGAGGACATAAATGGCAGATGCTGCAACAACTTCCAACTGATCACAATTTCAGTTAATAGAATGGTCACAAGCAGGTTATGAAAACAAGAGGTACTAGCTGCTGCAGTGCGTGCACTGGCTTAAAGTGATCCTATAGCTAGAAAGGAAGTTTATATCGTCACCTTGTATACCCAGCTCAGTGCCCCAAAACAGCCTGCGTTTCTTTTTTTTTTTTTTTTTAACTTAAAGTGGACCAAAAGTCAAAAATGACTTAAAGCAAAAAACCAAAACCCATCAGGCATACTCGCTCCCCCCGAGGACCTGATCGTGGGTGCCCCGCTATGTAAAGCCCCCCAGGTCACCCGAAAACTCACCTTTGTTCCCGGTCCAACGGCGCATGAGCGAGCAGCGGCCGCATCTCCGCTATGACTTAAGGCAGGGCGCGTGTCTGCGCCAGGCATTTCTGAATGGCCGGCACAGGCATGCTCCCTGTTAAAGGGTAGCGGGGATGCGGCCGCCAGCCTGCTCGGATCTCGAATTAGGCGAGCTTCTGGACAAAGGGGCTCGAGCGGATCCGAGCTCAATGATTGGACGAGCGGCTGCGCATGCACTGTATGCAGTGTAAAATGCAAAGAGTTCATTCAGGCGACCTGGGGGGGGGTTTCACACAGCGTGCCCCCGGGGGCAAGGACGAAAACCCAGGATAGTCAAAATCCTGGGTTTGGTCCACTTTAAACCAGACCAATACAACAAACAGTCCTCATATGCACCCCTACTCAGGGCAATTTAGATTGCTGCACATAAGAAAAAGGTACATTTTTTTTTAAACTGCTGCTGTGAATTTTAGAAACAAAATGGTGGTTCATGCGTCTGCAGGCCACCAGCAAACAGGAAGTGCTGCTGGGCTTCCTGTTACTATGCATTGTTCGTTGTATCCAGGCAGCAGCATGGCCGAGATGCTGAGGAGCTCCAAAATGACTGCTACCTTGCTTTTCCAACTGTGCCAGACTTTTCGTCTGGTTTAAGCATTTGCCCAATATTCATAACACAAACCGGATGCAGCCATATTGCTCCCTGGCTAAGCAGCCCCATCCTCCAGCAATTAAACATTCACTTACACACAGCTCAGCATTATCAATTCTATTTCAATAAATCTGAAAGCATTACAGCCTAACTGTCACCCTCACCCTTGAAGCGGCATGGGAGCCGCGTGCGCGGGTGGTTTACACCGGTTCTGACCCAGCTTTAGTATACCCATGGTGGCCCTTGATTCGTAAGATTATGGTCGTATTGTCTGCTGGCACTTGTTATTGCATGCATATTGGGGTTATTGCCATTGTTTATATTAATGATCGCTTGGTATGATTTTTTGTGCAATATACTTTGGGATAGTCCTTGTGCAATATATATTGGGATATTGTTGTGCAATTTGTTTTGGATATTTGATATGTGTGATCTGTTATGTATATATACACTTTTTAGAATCCACTTGGTATAGGTAATAATATATTATTAAAAATTATTTTAATGTTATTACATTGGGGTTATTACACTGTTAGGTTGATATTACATTTTTTTTTGCACTACAGCACTTATTAGCATTATTTTTCTCTTTTCGACTTTTGTGCCGGCACAGTGTTAGGGTGAAAAATCTGTAGGCCATACTTCCATGTGGTATCATTTAGATATGCCTGTATGGGCATCATTTACTGCACAATAATGGTCAGAACGGTTGGTTTTTAACATGTCTTGTGATATATGTTTTTAGCCCTTTTGTCTGTACTAATAAAGTTTTGTATATAATTTTTCAAATTTTGGTTGTGGTGCTCCTTTG
The DNA here is from genome assembly GCA_027917425.1 of Gastrophryne carolinensis. Lineage (NCBI taxonomy): Eukaryota > Metazoa > Chordata > Amphibia > Anura > Microhylidae > Gastrophryne > Gastrophryne carolinensis. The sequence goes on along the minus strand of CM051244.1, from coordinate 51,200,334 downwards.
TGACAGAAAGGTGTGCGCAGATGCACGTTCACTCTATTCTTTGGCTAACTGCCATTACATGACAGTTTAGTTGTAACTGAATAAATTCAAATAGGACTGCCATCTGGACATCATGCTTCTTCCTGTTAATGTTTTTTATGAATATTGGGCAAAGGCTTTAGTAAAAAAAAAAAAAAAACTGGCTGTTTTTGGGGTGACATAAACTTCCTTTTTGGGTATAGGATCATTTTAAAGCAGACTACCAGCTTAATACTTTTTAAAGCCATACTCTACTTTTTAAAGCCATACTCTACTTTTTAAAGCCATACTCTACTTTTTAAAGCCATACTCTACTTTTTAAAGCCATACTCTACTTTTTAAAGCCATACTCTACTTTTTAAAGCCATACTCTACTTTTTAAAGCCATACTCTACTTTTTAAAGCCATACTCTACTTTTTAAAGCCATACTCTACTTTTTAAAGCCATACTCTACTTTTTAAAGCCATACTCTACTTTTTAAAGCCATACTCTACTTTTTAAAGCCATACTCTACTTTTTAAAGCCATACTCTACTTTTTAAAGCTATTCCTCCAGCACCAGCATTTGCATACTTACCGAATGCAGGGATCCAGATATTCCTCCACCCAGTGCATGTCCCCTCCATAGAAATGAATGAAGTAGGCTATGGGAGCAGAAACAAGGTCGCTGCACTGAAAGCCAGCCTAATGGATGCTGCCATGTCTGCCTAGCACCGGAGGAAAAAATCATTTGACTTTCACCATCGTTAAGTATGAAGATGGTGAAACTGCATGAAGGAGCTATAGGGAATAAAAGTGGAGCTGCATGAGTTATAGGGAAGAGTATAGATTTTTTCTTTTATAAAGTCTTGACAGGGACTTTATGGTCCATTTCATTTAGATTATTGGTAATACGAAAACACGGACAGCTGAATATTTTTTTTTTCATATTTGCAATCACCATTTTGGAGATCTAGTCTTAATTTTTTACCACCAGAGACAAATCATTTTTTATAATATATCTAAGGATATCAATGCAACACAGTTGTAACCAAACTAGAGTGGCATTACTGCTGGTTAGAAGACACAAGGGTTTTGGACAAATGTTTGGTTGTTTTCGACAGGCAGAGGTGGGGCTACAGAAGATTAGGAAAATGAAAGTAGGGGTTGGACCAACAGGCCGGCATGATCCACATGCTTAGGTAGAGAATTTTCCCTTGAACACACGGCAGCAAAAACAGATGGCAAGCCATTGTCTGCTCAAGTTAACAGACGCAACAGACTTTCTTAAACAAATATAATCAAGCGATTAGCAAACATGACGTGAGGGAAGTCCAAGTGTCAGACTGTGGCAACGGCTGCCAGCGAATAAATACAGTATGTACTAAAAACAAGAAGTCAGTGCCAAACAGCATCTAATATTTTCAAGATACTTCCGCTCATTCAACACCTTCCCTCAGTTTCTAGTTTCACCTATGGTTTATGTCGTATATGTCGTTATCTGCCCCTCTGCCAATGTGGGCCACCAATACTAGCTCCAGGAACTAGTCCAGAGCAGCCCGCCCCTCTGTTTTGATGGCTTAAATGCCACTCTCAGAGTTGTCATTCAAACCCAGCTAACCCTTTCCTCCCCACCCAGCCTCCTCCTATCAAGTGCTCTCGCTCCCTGCATCACCCCACCCATTATGCTGATTATTATGCAGCATCTCAGCTCCAAGGGCTACGCCCACATGCTTCAAAAAAAGGAATCATGAGGTAAAACTGTAAACTTTGATATCTCAGCCATTTCTACCTCAATTAAAAAAAAAAATGGTAAAAACAATTTACATTTTCAAACGTAGCCAGACAATGGTCTAACAATTGCCTATACCGGAAATATCACTTTTTTGGTTTCAGTCAAAATATCCTGGAGGGTCGTGCAACCCACTAGGTTAGATATTAACCCGAATCAAAGAAGGAGAAACAGTTTATGTAGATTATTCAGTATCATGCATACAAATGGGTAAAGGAAATTTGGAGAGAAGGCTCCTCCCCCTGGAGAGGAAACACAAACTGGGACAAGTCCAAAAGCCCCACCCCTTCCTCCCAGTCCTCAGTATATTAAATAATCAAGGGAAACCAAAGGACCATACAGGGAGGGTAGCTAGGGCCTTCCCAAAGGACGGCCACCTGAGATGATCATCAAGTAACTTTTCATTAAAGCAGACCAAAACCCAGGATTTTGACTATCCTGGGTCTTGGTCTTTGCCCCCGATTGGAGGTGCCCTGCTGTATGAAACAACCGATCTCACTTACCCTTCCCCGGTCCTACAGCAAATGCGCAGCATTCTCGTCCAATCAGCGCGCTCGTATCCGTCCAGCCCCTCCATCCAGGAGCTTGTCTAATACGAGTGGATCCGAGAAGGCTGATGGCCACATACCCCACTACACTTTAACAGAAGCTTGCCCTTTGACGCCCATTCACAATTGCCTGGGCGGGCATGCACCCCTTCTAAAGGGATAGCGGGGTCGCTGCTCGCGCATGCACCATTGGACGAAGGTGAGTTTTTGGGCGACCTGGGGGGGGGGGGGGGGGGGTTGATACAGCGGGGCAATCTGAATGCTCCGGGGGGAGAGAGCATGCCTGCCCTGGAGTCTCAGTCTCATAGTCCACTTTAAGGGCAGAACACAGAGTGAGGAACGCTTCTACCAAAAGATTGTTTAGAGTCAGACAAGAGATCAAGCCGATAATGTTAAAGAAAGGTATAAGGGGAAGACCAAGTGGCTGCCTTACAGATTTCCTCCAAGGAAGGCTAAAGGGAATTCCGCACAGTTTGGCCTTGGAGGCAAGGTCCCCCTTCCAGGATAGCTTGTCTGGCTCAATTAGCTAAGGCTGAAGCTCTGGCCGTGGCTCTAACCTCCTCAGCATCTTCTAAGAAGAAAATGGCCCTTAACATAAAGGGGTGTATTGTTTTCTGTGTATCCCTACAGGTTCTGATGCCAGACTCCAAGATTTCTGCCAACACAATCCAATGCCAGGGTTGGTTCGAAGGTGAATGAAACCTCATCCCAAGCCCCTAAGTGTACCGGAATTTTCAAAACTGCCAGGGGGGCATCCAATTTTGGACAGGAAGCACACAGACGGGCTCTCTTCAAATGGGAATTTACGCTTAATGGTATTTGAAAGAAAACCTGTAATTCCCTTTTGATTAAATTAGGCAAGGAAGAGTGAATATAAATAAAATATTATTCCATTCTACCCATGAGTTTATGATAAATCATATCCTGAGCCGATAGAGTCTTCACTGCAAGGGATTTTCATAGGCGTTATAAATATCAAATAAGAGAACCGCCATCCCCGTCCGCCCCCCCCCCCCCGACATCTTATTTTTTTGACCTTTTGAGGTTCCCTCTTCCTCAGATCCTTCACCTCCAAACCCCTCATTTAGTGAATACTCATTTGAGGAGACTATACCTTTACTCTCCTCGGTTACCCGACTATGACTGGTAGCAGGGGGGGGGGGGGGGGGGGGAGTGGAAGGAAGCATGCTGAGGTGGTGTGCAAGTAGCCAGTGCCACCCCAGGGGCTATCTGAATACATGCTAGGGGAAGAATTTTGCATCGAAGGAAACATGGCTGCCGGCCATATCCCTATTAATGGACCCATCAGTCTGTAATATAAAAAGAAGCTGCCTCATCCCCAGTTTATTGTTGATAAAGTTTTAGTAAGTTTAGACTCCTGGCACTTAATTCTGGGACCTATCTCCTTTTCCCGGGAGGTATCTTACTGCTGTTGTGGCTGCTCCTCTGCTGGCCTACCGGACAGCCTGCTTCACTACCGCAGCCTGGGTTTATGTGAGGGTCCTTTAGTGTTCTGTTTGCATCCCGGAGAGGACCTCTGCCCGGAAGTGGGAGTGGCTGGAGGAGCCGAGCTCTGGCCTTCTCTGATATGCAGCCTGTGGATCCGAACCAGAAATCCCGGTGGCCGCCACTGCTCCCAAGCCCAACTCGGGACAACTGACCAGACTGCCTCCGTCTGTGTACGCCACTGCAAAGCCTGCCGGAGACTACAGGATCCTCAGCATCATCTGGCGGTAGCAATAGGTGGGAGGAAGTTCAGCAGACTCCTTGGGCAGCAGGAAAACTATCCTGCAGAAGCCCAGGTTTGGCAAACCCCACCCCAGGGGCTCCTGGGGGTACAATAAAAAAATACTAAAAAAAAATAAACTTGACTTTCCATGTAGAGGAAACACAAAATACTGAGGACTGGGAGGAAGGGGCGGGGCTTTTAAACTTGTCCCAGTTTGTGTTTCCTCTCTAGGGGGAGGAGACTTCTCTCAGGTGGCCGTCCTAAAGGATCAATGGAGAAAATATCAATTTCCAGAGAGCAATAGAGAGGAAGGTAGAACAGTGCAGAGTACATCTAATGCTTTTCTCTCAACCAACCACACAATGTTAAAGTGGACCAACACCCTCCCAAGATCGGCCTGGGAATCTATAAGATTCCCGGACCGATCAGACCCCTGACTGCGGGGCACCCCGATCGCTGTGTGAAACCCCCCGAACCCCCACAAATCCTACCTTCACCTCGTTCCAGCGGCGCCCGTTGCCGCTTCCCACGCGTCCCTCTACAGGACGCGCACCCGCGCCGGCCGTTTGTGAATGGCCGGCGCGGGCGCACGCCCTGTAAGAGTGACGCACGGGAGGCGGCGGCGGGCGCGCTCTCTTGTCCGTCTCCCGCTTGTCCGTCGGCGGGGATTGGCAGCGGCGGTCACGTGGGAGCGAGGAGAGGTGAGTTTTTCGGGGTTTCTGGGGGGTTTCACACAGCGGGGCACCCCCGATCGGCAATGGACTTTCAACCGGACCTTCAGCGCGATTTAATGAAAAGCACAAACTCTTAAAAAACGGTTCTCCAGCATCTAAAATTAATATATTTTACGTTTTTAGTCACTAACTTATTATGCTTTCCCCCACTGGGCTGCAACTCTGTTCAGGAATTTAGGATACGGGCGCCGCCATCTTGACTCAGAAGCATCACACTTACTGAGGAGAGGAGATTGGGATAAGGTACAGGGGGGCGGGTTATAGCTGTGCTTTGCTCAGACAGAGCAGAGCTGGGGTCAGGTAAAGGTCAGCAGTCCCAGAATGCAGAGCAGCACAGTCAGGAGGCACTTCCTGTTTGCAGGCTGCCTGATAAGATGGCGGCTTCCATAAGCCGCCATCTTGGATGTTTAAAGGCTCATAACATGCAGTAGATGCAGGTAGGATGATTTTTAATGTGGACAATCTGTATGTACAGGGTGTGGGAAACATATAAGATAGACTCTTATTCAGAGTGAAGGTCCGCTTTCAGGGTCTTGAACATCTAAAAGGGATCCCTAATACCACAGACTACAACAAAAGGATTGGTAACACAGATCCAAATTTCAAAGCAGTTCCAGATATGGCATCCTTAATCGCCCTACCCCCACAGTTCTCCTTACGTATCCCGTCCAGGCCAGGTCTCCATGACTCGCAACAACCAAAAGCTGAAGCATATACACTGTAGCATCTGGAGTGATTGGAGGGGGGGGGGGGGGGTATGTGCTTATAAGGCTCCCTGCCAAGCAACCTCCTGTAGTGCTCTGCGATGCAGTTCTCCACCCATCAATAGCCCGAAACCCGACGGCACCGACTTCAACCACTACGTTAATGTGGTTTGAAAGTAAACTGGTTATGTTTTGTAACCTTTCATATGCTCACACCTAAACAGCTGCTTTGGCTGCATCAAATTGCGCAAGCACTGGGGCTTTACCGTAACGCTGCCATTATCAGGTTTATGAGGTAAGAAGGAATTCTAGCCCCCGCTATAACCCCGTTGATGTAATGTCTCACTTTGAGAAACTAAAATTACATGTTTCCAGGTATGAAACCAGCCAGCCAACCTGTTATTTACAAGTCTGCTTACACAACTGCATCAGAGACATCGCCTGCTGATACGCATCACCAAACACATCCTTACTATTGTCCTCAAAATCACCTTGATACATGGTCTCCAACTAACATGTCCAATAAAAGTTCCAGCTTCTCTTTAGGGGGTAAACTATCATGCTTAATGCTATCCACATGCATCATTTGGATGATGAAGTTACCCTGTGATTTTACATCATTTTTGAAATTTTACATTTTTAGGGCCTGCACACTTTATAGATGCCTTAATAGTTATGTGGGCCAGACTCGATCAAAGTGCACAGTGGCCCTCAGTTCAGATCATATTCCCTAAAAAGGAAGTGTATGTCATCACCTTCTATCCCCTGCCCAGTGCCCCAAAAAAAGACTTCGCTAAGTATTCATAACAACATGAACCAGATGCAGCCTGCCATCTTGCTCCCTGGCCGAGAAGCCTTGCACCCTGGTGCTTTCCAGCGATGATACATTTAGTTACAGTACACACAGCTCAGCAGTATCAGTTATAACAACTGCAATAAACCTGAAAGCGCAACTACCTTTATGTGACAGTCTAGTTTGTATCTGAATGGATTATCATATGGCTGCCATTTGATATTATACTGCATCCAGTTTGTTTTTTTTACTAAAACCTTTGCCCAATATTCATTAAAACACAAACAGGCTGTGTTGGGGGAAGTGGGCTGGGGATTGAAGGTGATGACATAAACTTCATTTCTGTGTTAGGATCACTTTAAAAGCCACAGACATGGTGTACCCCATGCCATTGGTGTAGCTGCCATGCAAACTACCCCTTCAACCAACAGGGGACAGTAGGGTTCACAGGTCAGGCATAATTGTCCCCGGTAACCTCTGGTCACCAGCAGTTGAATGGGCATCTTGTGGCGAAGGCCTGCCATTTTCAAACACATTTAAAAACCCCATTATGGCCAGGGGTTGAGATGCAGTCCCTACCCCCTCAGGACTGTCAATGTGGTATTTTTCACTTTAGGACCACTTTAATGACTGTACCCCAGTGAATGAGAATAGGAAGAATAAGGTAATCAGCATGCACCACAATTATTGTCCAGTAACTCTAAAGCAGAAAAGGAGATGACCTACAGGTACGTACTGGAGCAACATACATCCAAGCAATCCAGCAAAGACAAAATTCAGCTCAGACCTAAGCTTTATCTGTTTAATTTGGGAAAGCTCACGGTCACTGTAATGTTTGTTTTGTTGTAGTGCTGGGATTTTGTTTCGTTGTCCGGCGTCACATTGGAGTTATTTAGGCTTCGTTCACACCTGTCTGGCGTGTGTTTGCGGCATGCATTTATGCAGTAATGTTTGAGTTGGGATTCTAGTTTGTATTGGTGTTCTTGTTTATTTTGTTTGCGTTTAAAAAAAAAAAAAAAAAAAAAATCATGTTTCCGGGTCCAATGACCTGTCTTGCTGTCTACTGAATTCCATTCAAATCTATAGGGCAGAAAGCACAAAACGCATGTGGCACCAGATGAAATTTGCGTTTGCAGCACCAAAGACTTCAATAGGGTGTGTTTGCGGCCCGGGCTAAGCAGGCAGGACTTACAGCTGCATTTTCTTCTGTTCTGCTACACCGGAGATGTGTGAAAGGGACCACAGAAGTGCCATTGTTGGTACCACTGCGGCCGCAAACACTTAAAGCGGACCAACGGTCAAATGAATTAAATCAGACTAACAACAAACCGTGCCCATATGCATCCTTCCCCAGAGCAATTTAGATTGATGCACATAAAAAATAAATGTACCTTTTTCTAACGCCTACTGGGATACATTTTAAAAACAAGATGGCCGTTCATGGGCTTGCAGGCCACCTGCAAACAGGATGTGGTGCTGGGCTTCCTCTTACTGTGCATTTCAGTTATATCAGTTGGGAGAGGACGCTCCAAAATGGCTGCTACCTTTCTTTTCCAACTTTGCCAGGCTGTTGGTCCAGTTTAAAAGTGGACCAACACCCAGGATTTTCACTATCCTGGGTTTTGGTCCACTTCGGCGGGGCACCCCGATCGGGGGTGCCCCACTGTGTGAAACCCCCCAGAAACCCCAAAAAACTCACCTCTCCCCGCTCCCACGTGAACGCCGCAGCCAATCCCCGCCAACGTCCAGGCGGGGGACAGGAACGTCCAAGCCGCTTCCGCCGCCTCCCGCGCGTCACTCTCGGGGCACGTCGGGAGGCGGCGGCGGATCAGGTAAGATCTTTTTGGGGTTTCTGGGGGGTTTCACCCCGCGGGACATCCCGATCTCGGATGTCCCGCGGGGTGGGAGGTGATTGGCCCGGGAATCTTATAGATTTCCGGGCCGATCACCCCTGGGTGTTGGTCCAGTTTAAACACATGCGGGAACTGACAGGTGTGAGGGGCTTACAGACTTCAGCAGCCAAACAGAAGGTTCCTCCAACACAACAGGCACATGTGTCACTGGCACAGAAGATATGTAATGCTGGATACCAGTTGGCAGTGGGGCAGATGTTCTAGGGGGATATATATAAAAAAAAGAAGGAGGGGCCCACTTATGGAACACATCCATTCAGGAGCTTCCAGTCCTCAGCCACACCCCTGCTTGCTCTTCCAGTTAGTCTATGAGTACTAAGAGTAGAACATTACTTCTATTGGGGAGAAAGGACCTTTAAGACCAGTCGAGTAAGAGCTGACGTTACAGAGCTGCCAGACCAAGGGAGCTGCTCATTTTTTTGCTTTGATCTCTAGAAGTGGTGTAGACTCACTAAATTATATATAATCTGCTAATATCTAGGCACTGCACTATAGAGGAGGCCAGGTTTGTGCATTAAATTGTGCCTAAATGTCAGCTAGTAGGACTTGTTTCATGATTGGGTGGTTGGATTTGAAGAGGATAACTGCAGGGAAGATGGCAGCCCAGCGGAGAAAAAAAAAAAAAAAAAAGCAATAGCTTCATGATCTGTCTAGCAAAATACAATCGCGCTTCTGTCCCCAGTCACGTTTAAATAGTTCTACTATACAGGAAGCCTTAAGTTTCACTTTTTCAACAGACTATTTGTTGACCCCCCCCGTATTTTAATAGCCTGTAAACAAGTAAAAGCAAAGCTTCATGTGATAATCAGCTGGTGCGCGTGTGACACCGCAATCAACATTTGCTAATGATTTTCGTGCTCGTCAGCTGATCGGTGTTGCCACAGTGACCACTATGCATACAGTTCATATCCGCCAAGATTAACATACCTCCGTGATCCCTGCTTTATAAGGGACAACCTGTGCCAAATCCGTCAAAGCCAGATCTCTGAATAAACTATGTGACTAGAGGCAGCGCACAACAAAACGCACGTCCTGCATATTAAACTGTCCACAAGGAATTCCAGATAAGCTTGAAAGTATTGCAGATCTATGTACTTTCAAGTTCCAATCCTCGGGAGACGGCCTGGCCAGACACTTCCTCTTCCAGCCAGGTGGACAGGATATGGGCTCCTCATTGTGTTTATTCAGTTCACTTGCTTGTTTCCTTACGGGGAGGAACTAGTTTGGGAGGAAAAGACATTTTTCAACATCCTATGGACTACGACAAGAGGGAGTGTATAAAACCAGACTCTGGTTATTGGCCGCTGCGAACAGTAGAGGGACAGCCAAAGCATCATAAAAAAAGACAAATCACAAAGAACAGAAGACAGTGAGAGGTTAGCCACAGTTACAAATTGTTATATACAATAATAAATTAGATTAGCAAAGCAACATGTGTTGTAATCAATACTCACAGCCTCTGTATTCATCCCATAATCTTAGGATCCAAGCTACATCCTCCTGAACCCATCCAGCACTTATCAGGAAGAGCTGCATGAGGTTGGCTGCAATGGAATAGCCTGAAACTAATGGGGTCAAATGCTACAGTGGTCCCTCTCGACTTGCCACCAAAACGATACTATTGGTAGCACTGTGTAAAATACCAGCACCTATCTTGCATGGTACAGGGTAGCTGAAGAGCAATTACATTGACCTCTGCTTCCAGTTTAGAGCAAACATGGCAGCTGCAGGCATTCTCCAACCTGCCATCAATGGTTGGAGGCCCGCTTTCTAAAAGATTCAAACAAGAAGCCTGATGGGTCACCATAGGCAACATCTCCATTTTGATTTATATCTGCTCGGATTCATTGTGAGTGTCTGGGATTTTATTTTTCAGGGACAGGTATATATCCTATACATAGTAACAGATGGTAGAGATTTCCCACGCCAATACTGAGCATGGTTTTGTAAGATTTCCTTTCATGCTGGGGAGCACATAAAGAAAAAAAACATCTGTATATTGAAGAACCTTTGAATGTAAAGCCCTCCTCAGCCGTGCTAGGGACCGCTGAAATCTTTTCAACCAAATGTTATGCAATGGATCGGGGAAAAGGCATGTGAATGCACATGTCAACGTGGGAAACCATGCACTTGCATGATTGGGAAGACAACGAAATCCACAACAGAGAGGATAAAGGTGGCGACATGTGTAGAAACACATGAGAAAATTCTCAATAGAACTTGGATTGTGAGAGCAAAGGATATGCAACTCCCAGGCCTGTCCCTTTTTGAGATGGACCCACTGCTACCTCTGAAGCACACAAGGCCAAAGTCCTTCACATTGAATCTGCCATCTGAAATATTGGAGGTCTGAAGAAATGTTAAACGTACCTTTTATTGTCTCACATCTGGGCAAAGAAGGTAAGCCCACTTCCCCGTCTGGCTGCCATGCATTTCAAGGCCCAGATGAAAAGACCGTAAACGTGAAACCAGACCATCACCTTAATAAGAGCCTGTCCCCCACACTGTACATACAGATTGGCCACATTAAAAATCATCCCACCTGCATCTACTGAGCCTTTAAACATTCAAGATGGCGGCCCATGGAGCCCATAGGAAGTGCCTTCTGACTGTGCAGCTCTGCATTCTGGGATTGCTGACCTTTTCCTGACCCCAGCTCTGCGCTGTCTGCTATACAGCTATAACCCCGCCCCCCTGCACTTTTGTCCCCTCTCCTCAGTATGTGATGCTACTGAGCCTAGATGGCGGCGCCCGTATCATAGAGCCCTGAACAGAGTTGCAGGCCTATGGGGAAAAGAATATACTGTAAGTGATTAAAAATGGTAACTATATCAATTTTAGATGCTAGGGAATAGTTTAAGGGTTTGGGCTTTTCATTAAATGATACTGAAGGTCCACTTTAAGTTTCTTCATGCCTTACAATTTCAGATGGCAGATTCAGTGTGCTGGGCTTCTACTGGAACTCAAATTACAGGTGCTGAGTAAATAACCCAGACCCATGCCTACCTCTTGAATTTTCTGAAAATACAGAGTGCGAGATTGGAGTAGCTTTGGCCCACCAGAAAAAAATCATTCTTGGGAACCTTTGAGAGCAAAGCATTCTTGGGACCCTTCAGCTACAGAAACATGCAAGACCAGGTCTAATCATGTAGTTGCGCAATACAATGTACAATTTTAATTAACAAAAATAAGTTTACCAAAAAGAGTCGCAGAACACTTTAGGCAAACCTAAAACTTTGGGTAAGTGCCTGAGGTCCACAAGGAGGATCCTCTGGTAAGTAAAGTTAGCAGGGGAGAATGGGAAGCTTTTATTTATTCATTTACAATACAGGACTTCTTTAAAGTCAATCAAAACCAAGGAATTTGATTACCCTGGGTTTTGGTCCTCATCCCCCATATAAAACCCCCCAGGTCACCCAAAAAACACCTTTCCCCAGTCCTGCGGCGCATGCATGGGCACGCAGCTAATCAGCACTCCCAGCTCCTTTCAGTTAAGAACTGGCTAAGGGCTTAATGGCGCTGAGAATTCCAACTGAGCATGTGGTCTACACGTGCGTCATTGGATCAGGTGGGGGGTAAGAGATCAGGTAGGTTTTACTGGGGATTTAGGGAGGGTTCACACAGCATCCCTGCAGTCTTATAAATTCCAGGGCCTCCCTGGTGAGTTTTGGTCCGTCTTAATAGGATCATCCAAAAAGGTCAGGAGATGCCTGTAACTGCAACAGACAACAGATGCCAAACATTGCTGCATATTTCTAAACTGATCTAAGCTTATTTGTCGGTGTATCCTGTACATGATGAGCTGTCACAGGACTGACAGCCCCGAACTGCTACATTAATTTCTCCATCTGGCGGGATAGGATAATGAGAAAGGTGGCCATGATACCAATTTTCATGTATTTTAATTACATTCTGTAATAAGCCGTCACGATTTTTTGAGTTGCACTTGCCTGCAGATGGCTTCCGGCAACAGATGGCCATTTTAAAAGAAATCTCTACTTACAGTGCATAAAGCCTCTTTGGGCAAAAAAAAAAGAAAAGAAACATGAAAATCGGGAACTCTGGGGTTCTTTTTGCTGCAACCCCTCGCCCCCCCCCCCCCCCCCCAGCTAAAGACTCCATCCAAACTAGCAGACAATCTGCTGGACTTGCCAGATCAGTGGAACATTATTCCAGCCCACTAATGAAAACCTGGGGCTTGTTACAAGACCACCTCCCCCATTCAGGCTATGCTCACACGTTACTTTCAATAAAAAAAAAAAAAAAAGGGAAAGAAGGAAAAAAAAAAAAAAAAAAAAAATAAAACACACAACACACATGGGGTTCCCTCTCCCAAAGCTAGAAACCGGTACACCAGGAGTAGGAGCGGGGATACTCCAGGCTCAAAGGCTTCCGGCCTTGCCAGGACGCCAGTCTATGTGCTGTTCTCCAGGGCTGAACACCTGGCCTGTGCCAAAGGACACCGGGCTCCTCCGTACCCCCTTGGCTGTTGGGAGGTACGGGTAATAGTAATGAGCCATGGTGGTTGGTAACTTGCTGCCCGGAACCTTTGAACTAGAATAGGGGGTTCCTTAGCCCACGTCCTAGTTCACAATAGAAATCGTAAAAAACACACAAATGTCTTAACAATTCAACACTAAAAACTGTACTCGCTGCATTCATCCGGCGATGGGCGGTGCATTCCTGCTGTCCGATGATCCTGGAGTCCTCTACGACCAACTTTTAAATCAGCAGAAGCAGTCAAAATGACCACTTTGTCAGTGTTTAGATGTAAGGAGGACAAAAATTCCTCTTCCTTACTGGCTAGCATCTTGCCGAGTGCTCCCTACTGAAGGGCATGGATTCCCCGAGATCCCCCTCTAGCTAGGAGACAGGAGGAGATTCCCAGAAGAAGCAGCACCCTGGAGTAAAGATACCCCCCTCCCTGTTCCTGGGAGCGGTCAGAGCCCGGATGATGAAGACGGCAGAGGTAAGCATAGTTTAAATGTTAAATCTTTATTACCATGAACTAGTAAGGGGTCCAATATATAGGGGCATAGGGACAGGTGTACTGCATGGCCAAAGGCCAGCTGTTCAGCCTCTAAACCATGGGGACTCCTGTCCAGGAACATACATAGCCCTGATGGGGCCCCATGGTAGGTGGCATGGCAGCCACCATCAGCTGACTTTACACCCACCATCTTGGATGTTTGAAGGCTCAGAAAATTCAGTAGATGCAGGTAGGATGATTTGTGTGATGATTGACGTGTAAGGTGTGGGAAACATATAAGATACGTTCTTATTCAGGGTGAAGGTCCGGTTTAAATACCCTACATAGGGCAAAGTTGTTAAATAAGTACTATGAAACCCCATCGTTATAATGGAATGGAGGGGGAGGGGCATATTTGTGATGGCCAGTCGCAGCTTGATTGGATGCCATTTAAAAGAACTAAGGATGTGCATCTCTGGTCTACAGGGTGTAACTTTTCACCTGGCTCTGAATCAGCTCCAAGGTAGACAATCCTATTTTCTCTCCTAGGAAAGAAGTGAGTCTCTAAGTCAACCCCAATGACTGTGATATGGCTCCAATAGAAATCATCGGACAACGTAAAATTTTCTGACTGTCCTTAGTCAGTAGTCTAACCAGCAAGGTCTGTCTATATGTAAGAAGGGGGCCAGGGCAGTGAACGTCAAGCCATTAGACCAACACTCATATCTGCCTTAGAAGCTATCAGGGTTCCTGTGTGTACACAGACCACAATATTGCAAGGAGACACTTCCCTTTGCTGCTACATAATTGAATTCCTGAGATCAACTGATACAGAATCCCTCATTTGGCACAGGCAGAGGAACAGACACAATGTTTCATTAACTGTGTCACACAACGACCCGGAGGAGGGCTGGAATGGCTCGTGCTGCACTGTCTGCAGGCCGCCAGTATCAGGCCCATCTCAAGCTGGAATTTAGTGGCATTAGGAAAGCTAGCGTAGCGTTGAAGAGATCTTTCAAACAATCATAAATGAGCTCCTTTCATTTTAGTGGAGAGGTTTTATTTTAGCAATTTGTAAAGGACCACCAACTCAGATCAAGAAAAAACAGCAGATTTGTAGGCCTTGAAGGTTTTGTAGACCTCTAGTTTTAAAGAAAAATTTTTCCCTGCAAATTGCCAAAATGCAAAACAGGAAATTTGATTTCCTTTCAAACAGAAGTTCCAGATTTATTTTTTTAATTTTACCCTGACAAGTGATTTAGCATCTTTCATAGTGGAGAAGTGAAATCCTAAATTCAGGCAATAATTTTACACAGTATATAATATTATTATATTATATATTACAAGTATTTTTGGGCATGGAGATCTTTGTAATAAAGCCTTTTTTGCAGCTTGGACCTCTAAAGACAGGAAGTGCCAAGACATAAAATAGTCCCCTGTACCAGTGACACCCGTGGCTTTTGTAAACGCTTCCAAAAGAAATCATGTCCCCAATAAAGGTCACAGACCAAATCAAGAATAATACAGATGACCAAGATGAATCAACCTAATTAACTTGTTTGAGGAGTATAACAATTCAGTTTGTGACACATGGGAAAACCAATAAAAGTGGACCAAAACCTACCGAACTTGTGAAGTACATTTGACAATAGCCCCTGCCCATACTCCCTTCTTAGGGTATATTACTATGTTCATTTTTCATATTGTCCTGGACCATTTTTTTTCGCTCTCTGTAAAATGGCTGGTGATCAGACATTGCAATGGTGTGGCAATTACATCATTGCCACACACAACAGTGGCAAAGAATGGAGGCTTTACAGCTAAAACAAGGGGCTTTATCTGGGATTAGATTGACGCAGGAGCACGAAAAATTGGGGGGATTCAGGGGATGGTTCTCATGGGTCTCTACTAGACTCGAACACACCAGGTTAAGTTACATTTAGGACTTCCTTAAAACCCAGGGTGGCCTTCCCCCGGGCCACCCCGCATTCACTCATCTTTCCCCAGCCTTCACTCACCTTTCCACCGTCCAATGGCCAGACGGCACTGATGATTTACAATGGGAAGCGAGAGCATCTGCAGCCCCTGCATCTTAGGTCTGTGCGACCTCGCTCCAGGAGTGCGCATGCTGCTAGTGCTCAGCATTGAATCAAATCAGAGACAGCGCATACAACGTTAGACCGCGGAAAGGTGAGAGAATAACGGCGATCTGGGGGAGGGGATAATTCACACAGTGGGGCTGTCAGGGACCGCCGGACACCCTTCTTTCATAAGCCAAGCAATCCCCAATCTCCACCGCCTCTTGTGCCTATAGACAAGCTCCCGCTTGCTGGAGACACGGGTTATGCCTCTCCAGACTCGGTTGCCCCCACTGGCGCAAAGATTGCTGGCTTATGGTGAAGATAGGCGAACAGCAGGGTATCCCAAAACGGAAGTTCAAGCGGGCCGAGTCCAGCAAGTTAGGCAAGAATGGTCGAGACGAGCAGGGGTCAAAGCCGGGTGGTCACAGGGCACGGTATCCAAGGGGGGGTTAGACGGAGAATGGTCAAGACAGGCAGGGGTCAAAAGCCAAGTGGTCACCAAAGCGCAGTATCAAAGGGGTAAGGCAGAGATGAGGTCAGACAGGCAGATGGTCGGTGCGGGCAGGAATGGTCAAAGACGGAGCCGGATCTAAACACACTAAATGCAAATCCAACAGCACACCCAAGCTAATAATGGCTATAACGGGCACCGGTGTATCGGGCAGGAATGTATTTAAAGGGGAACTGGCCAATGGGAAGGGGAACTTACAACCTGGTTCCCTATAGGAACAGCCCCAGGGACTGGAACGCCCTGGCAGTCAGGCTGTCCAGTCCCTGGGTCTATCCCCACCCAGGCTTAGGACCTGACTGGTCCATTTAAACTTGGCATATAGAGAATGTGCTCGCGCGCGAGCACGTGACTGGCCGGGCGCGCTCCCCGAGAGGAGAGGGGACGCCGCGCCGGCTGAGGAGCTGCCAGCAGCAGAGGAGGGGACCCGCATGACGCCGCCGACCCCAGGCGGCGGCGGAGGCTGGGGCCCCAGTGCAGGAGGCAGAGGTGGCCGCCTGGCGCAGCCGCTGGAAGACCGGAGCCGGGCTCCGCCGCGAAGAGGCGCCACGGGACAGGACCACGGGAGCAGGTAAGGATCTTACAGGGGCATCCCAATTCAGGAAGTCCCTGGGGCACTGTACAAAAACACAGTATAATCAAAATCCCAGTGTTTTTAAAAGCCAGGTGAGAAAAAAATTTTTTTTGTTTTGCGCAGAGAATCCTTTTACACTTGACTTAGCTCAGTCTTAGACCTAGTAATAGTTAACATTTCTGCGCGTCACTACGGCAGTCAACGGTCACCTGGGGGGGGGGGGGGGGGGGGGGATAAAAATACATGGTACTGCCAAATTCACCACTAGTACAAATCCCTCCTACCTATATGGGGTTAAGTTTGATTTCTGGCTCTGGGGAGTACCTTATTATGCCCTGCCATTACAGACCTGTAACCAACTTCCTTTCATTACTCAAGCTGTTAACAGATCCTATTAAACCGGACCTTCAGCGTGATTTAATGAAAATCCCAGACTCTTAAAAAACGGTTCCCCAGCATCCAAAATTAATATATTTTACGTTTTTAGTCACGAACTTATTATTCTTTCCCCCACTGGGCTGCAACTCTGTTCAGGAATTTAGGATACGGGCGCCGCCATCTTGACTCAGAAGCATCTCACTTACTGAGGAGAGGAGAGTGGGATAAGGTACAGGGGGGTGGGTTATAGCTGTGCTTTGCTCAGACAGAGCAGAGCCGGGGTCAGGTAAAGGTCAGCAGTCCCAGAATGCAGAGCAGCACAGTCAGGAGGCACTTCCTGTTTGCAGGCTGCCTGATAAGATGGCGGCTTCCATAAGCCGCCATCTTGGATGTTTAAAGGCTCATAACATGCAGTAGATGCAGGTAGGATGATTTTTAATGTGGACAATCTGTATGTACAGGGTGTGGGAAACATATAAGATAGACTCTTATTCAGAGTGAAGGTCCGCTTTAAATTAAAACCATTACTTTTTTATACTTTTAAACAAGCCCACAGCAAAGGCCTGGGGTGGCACAGTCCAGTTGTGAACAATTTGCTGCAGGGTCCCATGACTGGCAAGTGTTTCACCATTGAGGACCACATTCAAACAGAGATCTCTATATAATTTAATAAAAAAAAAAAAAAAAGGCAACATTTTACACAGGGGGCCAGGATAACCAATCATTCACTACAGATGAGGGAACAGGAGAATGTGCTAAAGGTTAGTTTTTTTTTTTTTTTGGTTGGAGCAACATAAAAGCTGAGGGCCCCTGGCCTCTGGATACAGCAGTGTAAAATGTATAGCAAGTATTTTCTTAGCACTGAATAGAAACCCCAACATTCTCTTATTCAGCATTAGAACAAGTGGATGGGGACATCCTGGATCATGACTGCTCAGTACAATGGTTATGGATACGTCCTTTGTGTCCGTCTGACATGTCTGAGCTTTTTAATCGATCTCTATAGTGAGCAAGCTGTTGTGCAAGCACACAATGGAAACAAAAAAAAAATTGAGGTCAGACTTTGTCGCCTAGCTCCGGAGAAATCTGGGTCACCCTGATTGCCTCAGGCTGGTCACTAAGTATCTGATATGAACGTAGGATGTCACTGTGCCAACTAGTTCACTATCCCTAACCCCACATATTGTAACCTGTGTAATTACAGTACAAGGCCAGGTCAGTTCTCTTATTTAATTGTCTGAAAAAAAGACATGGCTTGGATTAACATTATGCTGCTAGTGTTATTCTGCCAAATAGGATATTTTCACTATAATTCAATACAGGTTTCTTTACATTTACTATCAAACTATTTGTCATCAGCCTTTGAATACTGAATGGTAATTCTTACAGCTGGCCTTACAGACATTCCCCAGCTAAATAAATGTTTCTGCCATCCCCCAGATAGACATCACCCCTTCCAAAGCTGGGTGTCAAGCCTCCTGGCTACAATCATGGGGAGAGCTGAGCTGAGCTCCAGGTAAGTGAAGCAGAAAAAACTCCAAAGAGCAAATAAAAAGTCTGAGCAGAGTCCAAGGGTTAATCCGGGGTCAGAGGCAGGCAGAAAACAGGCAAAGTCCATAAGCAAATCCGCGTCAAAAATCAGGTTATCCGTCCGTGCATAAATCCAGGTATTCAATCAGGTATTCAGGAATCAGGGAAACAAGGTCCAGGAACTAAGCTGATAACACAGCATTGGCTGTAGGTCAGCTGTCCTCTTAAATAGGGCTATCAATCAGCACAGGGAGGGATGTGCCAGAGTCTGGTGAAGTCACTTCCTGTCCATTCAAACTCAGGACACCAGGAAGTGAAATCAAGTCCAAGAGCTTACACTCTAGGCCTTGTGTACTTCCAATGGGCTGAACGGCAGGTGTCACTGTGGAGCATGCGACAGAAGAAGAGCCTGCTCTGTTAAAACCATGCAGCCGAGCATGTCTGCTGCTGCATGCAGTCCGTGGTATGGCGCGCTCACGATGCCTTAAAGGGCAGGAAAGGCGAGGAGACTGACACTGGGTCTCCATGCACAGGTGGATTGGAGTCTGCAGAACTCAAGCAGACCTGAGACACCTCCTCCAATAGGAGACACTAACTGATGCAGTTTCCAGTGCCCCAGCTTTACACGATGCAAATATGCAAAACTGCAAATCTGGGTGCAGGTATCCAACTGGACAGGATTCCCCGGCATCATACGGAGCTGGGTCAGATTTAGAGAAAAAAAAACTATTTTTGTCAGGTTTCTGGTGTTTTGCCTTATGGTGGAATGTGCCCCCAGACCTGTGATTTACTTACTCAGCATTTATATTACTGTGGCTCTAAAGAGTGAATGACTTACCTTGACTTGGGTAGAGCCCTTTAATATACCACTTGCCAACAAATCCCAGAAGCTTTTGACTAACGGAAAAAAAAAAAGCATTAAACATCACACCACCCATTGCAGGGGGGCATTCAATTGCAGATGCCCCCTGCACATTAACAGTGCAGAATGGGAGAACCCCCCGCCCTTTTGCTACTGGAATACAAGATTGTAATATCTTCATTTGAGGAGGCCGAATTAGGGTAGAAGGGGATTAAAGTGGACCAGGGAATCTCTAAGATTCCCAGGCCGATCAGATCCCTCCGAAATCGGGATGTCCCGCGGGGTGAAACCCCCCAGGACGCCCACAAACCTTACCTTAACCCCGTTCCAATGGCGCATGCGCGTGCCACGGCCACGTCTCGCGCTTCCCTCTAGCAGGGCGCGCACCCGCTCCGGCCGTTTGTCAATGGCCGGCGCGGGCGCGCTCCCTGTTGGAAGGAAGCGCGAGACACGGCCTCCAGCGCTCAGAGCCGCTGTGGTTGGACGCCGCTTGTACGTGCATACGACAGCGGCTCTGAGCTCTCTGATTGGACGAGCGCCCGCGTAGGAGCGTGGGCAGGTGAGTGTTTACGGGCGTTCTGGGGGTTTCACACAGTGGGGCACCCCCGATCAGGGTGCCCCACCAAAGTGGACCAAAACCCAGGATAGTCAAAATCCTGGGTGTTGGTCCACTTTAAACCTCTGGGCTCACAAGTGTGGCGTGTCATTGACTCAGCCAATCAGATGATTCATCAAGCCAGCTATCAAGCGTCAGGAAGGAAGCCTCTGCTCTGTACACCAAACACACCAGTATGTGTACATTGCTAAGGTAAACACATTGTTGCTAGAGAAAACGATTTGCAAACAAAAAGGGAAAAACAACAGCTCGGTACCTTAAAAATGCAATTGAATGTGGAATTACACTTTAACAGAGGATTTTACTATAAAAATATACCTACCCTAAATTCAGGGGGTTTAGCATGCATTTGGATATATTCTGTAACCTGCATAATGTGCTCAATAAAATATAATATAGTATAATATTATATTATATATAATTTACCATATACAACAAAACACCCAAAAATAGAATTCCAAAGATTGGGCACTCCACCAGGAAAAAACCTCAAAAAGTTTTTTTTTTATTATTAATCTTCTCAGCGCAAAAAATTAAAAACTACTACATACAACATATACATAATATATATATATATACATATATATATATACATATATATACATACATATATACATATACACATATACATATATATATATATATATATATATATATATATATATATATATATATATATATATATATATATATATATATATATATATATATATATATATATTTTACATATAAATCTCCAGTTCAAAAAACGTAGTCCCTCTCCAAGCACACGTTAACTTTCTCCCCCGCTGGAAACTGTGCCACATGAGCCATCCCAAGGCATCACAAAACCTCTGATTATATATTATACTGCATAACAGTCTATGTATTCTAAGCAAAGCAACTTTCTTTGCCTCAATTTCTGTGTGGTAGCTGGACTGGGAAGGGCGTGTCATGGCACAGCTTTATGAATCAGAGGTCAGAGGTCAAACAGCTATGGCTTGCCAGGCTCACTCACGCTAAAAGCTCCAAGGGACAGAGTGGCTATTACACCTTTTTTTTTGCATGGTCCTGGAGGAATGAAATTGAAAGGAGGGCAACATTCGAAGACTACATCTTCTACCTGGAGCACCAGAACGACTGCCTCAAGAGCCCTCCTTGGAGGGCCTGACCAACCAGACCATTCTGTGAAAGGAGTTGCTCGTTGACTGTAGCAGCTTCTGACCCCTTCGAGAGATGGGAGGCCCAGTATTAGTGGAGCCATAGAAGCCAGACAAATGTATTTTCTGTTTCCCCCCAGCACCTATTACACTGTGGACACTTTTTAGTTTCAGTGTGAAAAGCAAGCATACAAAATGCTTTTTAAAGTGGACCAAAACCAGGATTTTGGCCATCCTGGGTTTTGGTCCTTGCCCCCCCGCCCTGGGCCGCCAACGGGCTCATCCCCCGCTACCCTCTAACAGGGAGAGGGCCAGCGCCGGCCATCCACAAATGCCTGCCATGGACACGCGCCCTGCTAGAGGGATAACGGGGATGCGGCGGCAGCTCGCACATGTGCCATTGGACCAGGAAAGAAGGCAAGTATGGGTGACCTGGGGTTTTCACACAGCAGGACATCCCGATTTTGGATCGGCTTAAAAGAAGGTCAGATGGGCCCAGCCAAGCAGTACCATGTTCCATGGTGGTGACACTGCTTGCACAGCTGCCATGGACTGCTCATGTAGTAGATAAAGGTTACTACAACAGGGGCTTCAGCTGGTATATGCAGATTCCAGAAACCCTAAGAAACCTTTTACCTATGGAGGCACCCGGGTATTCCTGGCGTGTGTGATCATGCGGTAATCATACACAGCAGACAAGCATGGTCTTGAGAACCCATAGCCCAGGGTAATCTAGGACATCAGCAAAGCTCATCTTTTCTGGTATGAGTAAGTCAACCAGCCATCTCAGAATGTACTCAAGGTCATTGTATGATATTTTGCTTCAACTCCCCCCCATTACTGATCCTAATTAGTATGCTGACTAACATAATGAGACAGATGAAATTCTTCATCAAAATGATTTATTATTGATGAAAGTATGCAAAATATGTGGCCTGGGTAACACATGGCGTCTTAAAAGCTTCCCTTCTGCAACTATTTGCTGTAGGCACCATGAAAATTGGGCAATAGGTTTTTAATATCGACCTCATGCCCTACATAAAGCCCAGTTATGGATGGCCACCTCCAACAGCAATAACATATTCATGCAATAAGGTGGGTGTCAAAGTGCTTTGCTGTAACTGTGGTGTATAGGTCCACACATCCGAGTACTTGAGGCCTGCTTTTCTGCACGTATGTGGTATTGCTGGTGGGAGCGGCCATTCATAACTGGGCTTTATGTAGGGCATGAGGTCCATATATGAATCAAGAATGCCACTGACCTTGCTGTAACTGTGGTGCATATTTCATAAAACTGACCATTTCTTGGGGTCCTCAAAGTGGGAGAGTTTAAACTGGACCAACAGCCTGGCAGGATTGGGAAGAGAGAAAAAAAAAAAAAAAAAAAAAAAAGAAGAAGGATAGCCATTTGAAAGCTTCCTCTCTTAGCATCTCTATAACGGACAATGCACATTAACTGGTGGCCCAGAAGCACTTCCTGTTTGCAGGTGGCCTGCAAATGCATGAGCCGCCATTTTGTTTCTAAAATTCACTACAGCAAGAGTTAGAAAAGGGCAAATTAATTTTTATGTGCAGAAATCTAAGTTCTGGTCTGCTTTAAACCAGACCAACAACCATTTTTACTTTAACAGGTGATGGTCCCGCTGTACTGAACACTCGTAATACTTACATTCATTATGAGCAAGCACCGGGAAAGGAGTTCCACGATTGGCCAGAACACTCGTAATACTTACATTCATTATGAGCCAGCACCGGGAAAGGAGTTCCACGATTGGCCGCCCTCCAGGGCTCTCCTTCCTGCTAGGTCTGTCTCCTTAGTGAGGGAATCACTCCCTCATTCAGCTTTCAGTCTTCACCCCAATGATCTGGTCTTTCAATCAACCTTCAGTATACAGAGAACGGAAACACCCCCCGCTCCCTCCCCAGACTTCCTGATTGGCTGCAGCTATAAAACCCCGCCGGCATCCCTCCTCTCTGTTCACACTAGGTGCTGGCAGGCTGGAAATGCTCTTAGCCTGCAGCCTCTCTCACCCCCTTTTTCTGGTCACATACTATGTGCTGGCAGTAATAACTAGAGGCATAACAATACACTAATTGTTTTACTATGATATAAGTAGAACACACAGTGTGCTTACATCACATCACTGTTGCCACACCCATTTTTTTCTCTGCATCTCCAATGCTCTAATGATTTTACAACTAACTTAAGAACTATGGGGTCTATTTGATAACGGATTGAAGTTTAGGCCAGTGCAATGTGTAACCCGAGACAACGGAAAAACAATCGGGCTTGCCTGGGAAATTAGGGTTCCAGGAAAGTACTTTCAAGTCTTGGCCATGCTCTTCCAATCAACTGAGATTTTCTAGACATGTGAAATGTCGAATTGTCTTACTGGAAGATGCTATCCACCCCTGGGACATTCTCCATCTATAGGTGCAAATACTGCCCAAATTTCAGGGTGGGAAAGAGGGACAATTGTTAAATTAAGCCACACCCCCTCATTGAGGAATGGATAAGTGTAACAGGTGCAACAATAGAAACACTGAATAGACGAAATAATTATTGACGCAGATCTGCACGTTACACCTCAAAGAGGGACAAATGAGATCAAGGACTTGAGAGGGATAGTCTTTCCAAATGAGGGACACTTGGGGAGGTATGGGTGTATGAAACCATTCTTACAGATCTTAATCAGTTAAGAGTGCCTTTCACGTGGATGAGTGGGCCAGAGAATGCCACAGAAACATCCCCCAGCCATACTGCTACCACCACAAGCAATGGCTGTAGGGCGTTAGCGCTCTGATGTTTCTTTCGGACGTGTCAACGTCAAAGGCGGCCCAATGCCAATCAGTGCAGGATCACTTCCAATATTGCCTCAAAAACGGAGGCCTTTTCCGTCAATGCAACTTCATTTGCAGGGACGTTTTCTGAAGCACATACACATAGGGTTGCTGAACTGATTTAGGCGCAGGCCTGGTAGCTCCCTGGTTCACACTCCACTGTAGTATGTGGGTCGGCCCTCAGGCACCTTCGTAGTTGATGTTCAATTCTCACATCAATGGACATGTGATCCTCAGCAGTTTCCATATCGCTTATCCACAATGGTGCCATTTGTCCACTCACCACAGCACACGAACAGTTCACAAACTGCCTAGTTTTTAAAAAACACTGCTACCAATGCCCTGAAAGCCAATAATTATACATCTTGGCGAGGCCTTCCACTAAACAAGGGATGTGTGTGCAGAAAGCCTATTACACATGTTAAACCGAGATCCCTACACAAGACTTCAGGATACAATTAGGGGATTGTGCTCATATTCCTCTAGCGTGACATACACTTATTTAAACTTAAAGCAAATATCAAAGACAATTTTTACACTATTGTTAAAAGTCCAGCGATAAAGTCCTCAATTTTCAAGATTAAAAAGTGTACCAAAACCCAGGATTTTGACTATCCTGGGTTTTGGTCCTCTCCACCCCCTGATCGGAGTGCCCCGCTGTGTGAAACCACCCAGATCGCCGAGGGCAACTCACCTCCTCCCGGTCCTACAGTGCATGCGTGGCCGCTCATCCAATCAGCATGCTCGGTGATGTTGCTGACATCACACCATCTAAGACGGCGTCTAAAGCCAGCAGCTCGGAGCACGCTGGCGGCCCCATCCCCCGCTTCCCTCTAACAGGGAACCAAAGAGGCAGAAAGACAGCCAACATCATAATATTGCAAAACTTTTAAAGTGGACCAACACCCAGGCAGATCGGCCCGGGAATCTAAGATTCCCGGACCGATCCGATCCCTCCCTGCGGGGCATCCAATATCGGGATGCCCCGCTGTGTGAAACCCCCCAGGACGCCCAGAAACCTTACCTGGATCCCGATCTAACGGCCCATGCGCGGGCTGCGGCCGCATCTCGTGCCTCTCTATAGCGGGGCGTGTGCCCTGTTAGAGGGAAGCGCGAGATGCGGCCGCCACCATGCTCAGAGCCGCTGTGGTAAGACGTCTCATTGACGCCCATACCACAGCGGCTCCGAGCACGTCGATTGGACGAGCGGCCCCACATGCGCCGTAGGAGTGTGGCGAGGTGAGTTTTTACACGCGATCTGAGGGATTTCACATACCCCCGATCGGGGTGCCCCGTGGAAGTGGACCAAGACTTTAATTAGTCAAATTCTCACTCAATTCCACTTGAAAGGCACGTATAGGAAACATGCAGTTTGGTTCCACACTGTCACCTTGCTTGAGGCTGTCAAGCTGGGACTCTAGTCTATAAGTGTCTCCTAGAACCAAAGGTACACCAACTTCCATCAACGAGTTTCGTTCCACTTTGGGAACGTTATCAAGGTATGGCCGGGGTCACAATCACACTTGCTTATATAAGGAGTTAACTCCTCCCAATCAACTTCCTCCCCCTCTATAATAATCCTCCACATTCAAATGAATTCCCTCCACATGTCCTCAGTCTTACCCTTCCTGGTCCATTACAAAGCTCCTCTGTTCCAGAGCCAATCACCACTTGGTTTATTTTACGGATTTATTAGGTTATATATGTCATTTAAGCCTATGGTTAACTGTGTGTTTTTGGATATATATTCCTTGTGAAATCGCAGCATGTATATCCTGAGCGCAGTATTTTTGCTGAAAAATAAAAATTGGTGAAGATCTAACTTTATATTCATAGAGAGCGACCGTTACATTGCCAGAAGCTCCTTGGCGTAAAAAGATATTGATTGCCAACACAACGCAGATATTAAAAAAAAAATATATGAGCCAGCGTATGTTTTTATAGCCCCTTCACTTATACAAAGAATTCCCCCATTGGAAATACTGCACTACCATCCTCCATCTTGAAGCGGCTCATGTGGGGGCCATTATGGTGAACGGCACCATAAATCACAGCACATCCATGTGCAATATTCCCTAAATGACCAGATTCAAAAAGCCTCTTATTAATGTTTTAACTGCGGGGGGAGGGGCGGAATCCATCCTTCACATTGCAAGGCCGAAAGCACAAACAGAAGGATGCCAGGCATGATAAATCTGTTTGGAATTTGTTATCATTAAACCGGACCTTCCCCATGATTTATTGAAAAGCCCAAACCCTTATAAAACGATTCCCCAGCATCTAAAATTAATATATTTTAAGTTTTTAGTCACTTACTTATTATTCTTTCCCCCACTGGGCTGCAACTCTGCTCAGGACTCTAGGATACGGGTGCCGCCATCTTGACTTAGAAGCATCACACATACTGAGGAGAGGAGAGCGGGATAAGGTACAGGGGGTGGGTTATAGCTGTGCTTTGCTCAGACAGAGCAGAGCTGGGGTCAGGAAAAGG
This sequence comes from Gastrophryne carolinensis, assembly GCA_027917425.1. Classification (NCBI taxonomy): domain Eukaryota; kingdom Metazoa; phylum Chordata; class Amphibia; order Anura; family Microhylidae; genus Gastrophryne; species Gastrophryne carolinensis. The sequence continues at coordinate 51,174,135 of CM051244.1, read as the reverse complement.
TCAGCAATCCCAGAGTGCAGAGCAGCACAGTCAGAAGGCACTTTCTGTTTGCGGGCTGCCTGATGTTCCATGAGCCGCCATCTTGAATATTTAAAGGCTCATAACATGCAGTAGATGCCGGTAGGATGATTTTTAATGTGACCAATCTGTATGTACAGGGTGTGGGAAACATATAAGATATGCTCTTATTCAGGGTGAAGGTCTGCTCTAAGGGAACAGAGAACCGGAATCTAGAAGATTCCCAGGCCGATTGATGAAACCCCCCAGGTCGCCCCATACACTTACCTTGTTTCCCGATGCATGTGCGAGCCGCGGCCGCATCCCCACTATCCCTTAGCAGGGCACGTGGCAAGCATTTGTGAATGGCTGACGCGGGCACTCTCCCCGTTACAGGGAAGCGGGGGATGTAGCCCCCAGAGCGATCGGAGCTGCTGGCCTTAGACAAAGTGATGTCAGCAGCTGTGAGCGCTCCTATTGGATGAGGGGCCACACATGCGCCGTAGGACCGGGAAGAGGCGAGTTGCCTTTGGCAATCTGGGGGGTTTCACACAGTGGGGGTGTCCTGGGGGAAAAGGACCAAAAACCCAGGATAGTTAAAATCCTGGGTTTTGGTCCACTATCCTGTGTGAAACCCCCCCCCAGGTTGCCTGAACCTCTTTCCAGTCCTATGACGTCCAATCAGCTTGGATCCACATGAGCCCCTTCGTGCAGGAGCTTGTCTAATGTGAGTGGATCCCACCCTCTAACAGTGAGCATATGTCTGGCCCTGCTAGAGGGATAGCGGGGATGCGCCAGTTAGCACATGTGCAGTTGGACCAGGAAAGAAGGTGAGTTTATGGGCGACCTGGGGGGTTTCACACAGCGGGGCATCCCAATTCACATCCCGATACTGGATGCCTCGCGGGGAGAGAATCAATCGCTCTGGAAATTGTAAAGTCACCTGGCCCAATCTCCGAGGGTTTCGTCCACTTTAAAATGGACTTGTAACATGGGATCGATGGTATACTTACCTCACAAGCGATCCCACAATATATTCAAGATTCTAGCTGCTCCCTATGCAAGGCTCTATTCTACTGTCTGCATTATTATATACATCATAGTGGATGGACGCAGCTGCGTGATTCATGTGTAATATACACAAGACAAATCGGTGACGGTGAGACAGCTTGAAGGTAAGACGGTCGAGTCTGTTGTCTGTTATGACGGCGTAATTACATATTTTGCTTTTTTTTTTCCCTAGAGCAGAGACAGAAAGTCTGGATACCTGCTCAGTCATAACATTTATTTATGACATAAAGTCACCCCTTTCCAGACAGGAAAAACAAAAAAGGATCCCAAGCAGCCCTTTCACTCCCAGACTCGCTGCTGGTAGCCCTCTCCTTACCTGGAATCAGGGGACATTGATTGTTGCAGGGTGTTAATTGGCAGCAGCAGCACTAAAAGAGGAACTTTTGAGGTTCAACTCCCTGGGGCATCCCGAATAGAGATGCCCCATGTGCCAACCACCCCGCTCATCTCTAGCTGTGCGACTCTCTGAATGGGTGGCGTGGGCACGCCACAGCTAGAAGATGAGCGGGGGATGCGGCCGGTGGCGCACTTGGCTGCTTAGCTGCTAGCAGACCCAAGTGAGATTGCGCGTACTCGGCCTCGGCTGAGCCTGTGCTGTGGGAACACCAGGAAGGTGGGCGAACTGTAGGGATACACACAACAGGGCATCCCAGTTCGGGAAGCACCACCTGAGAGGTACAGCACACAGAAAATTCCTGTGAGTTGTTCCACTTAAAGTGGACCAAAACCCAGCGATTTTGACTATCCTGGGTTTTGGTCCATGCCCGTGGGGTACCCCGATCGGGGGTGTCCCGCTGTGTGAAACCCCGCAGGTCGCCGAAACTCACTCACCAATTCCCAATCATATGGCGCATACGCGGCCGCTCGTCCAATCAGCGCGCTCTCATCCACTCAGCGTATCTAAGCCTTCCTCTAAGGCGAACAACTCCGAGCACGCTGATGGATGCACCCCCCCGCTACCCTCTAATAGGAAGCGTTGCCCGTGGCAGCCATTCACAAATGCCTGGCACGGGCATGCATACGATGTTGGACTGGAAAAAAGGTGAGTGTATGGGCAACCTGAGGGGGGGTTTCACACAGCGGGGCATCCCAATTTTGGACGCCCCAGGGGGGGAGGGAATCAATCAGCCTGGGAGTCTTATTGTTTTCGGGGCCAATCTCTGTGGGTTTTGGTCCACTTTAAACATGAATGGGATTTGTATCCAACGAGAAAACCATGATGAAATCAGGCAGTTGTAGCCCGCAGGACTCTGTGGGATCAAGCCTGTGGACTGGAAAGGAAGTGATGGATTTTTATATTTTTCTTTTTTTCACCTAGGACTGGATTCTCTCAAATTTAAACTTTGACTATTCCGGGTTTTGTTTCATGCCCCGGGGCATCCCGATCTGCCAAGGCCACCCACTGGAAAAAAAAAACAAAAAACTCCCCTTTTCCCAATCCTAATGCGCATGAGCGGGTTCTCGGCCTATCACAGGCATTTGCAGTGCATATTAAAGTGGATCTATAAGATTCCCAAGCCGATCGATTCCCTCCCCCCAGGGCATCCAAAAATCGGGATGCCCCGCTGTGTGAAACCCCACAGGTCGCCCCATACACTTACCCTGCTACCCAGTCCAACTGCGTGAGCAGCATCCCCGCTATTCCTCTAGCAGGGCGCATGCCCGCACCAGCCATTTGTGAATAGCGGGCACGTGCCCTGTTAAGGGGAAGCGGGGGATGTGGCCGCCAGCGCACTCAGAGCCGTTAACCTTAGACGCTGGCTTGGATGGTGTGACGTCAGTGGCTCCGAGCGCGCCGATTGGATGAATGGCCGCACATGCGCCGTAGGATGGGAAGAGGTGAGTTGCGCTTGGCCATCGGGGGGGTTTCACACAGCGGGGCATCCCGATCTGGGTTTTGGTCCCCTTTAATGCATTTTTTTTTACTTTAGTGGCCTGCCAGTAGTGGTATTTGGCTATATGGTAACCCTACCCCTGGTCTGCTCCACCCAGCCCCTCACGCTCGAGAACCAGGCGGCATTCATCTCCTTCCAGCATTCTGTTTCTGATTATTCAAGCTTGTTTGCCCATACCAGCCATGCAAACCCAGCAAATCTAAGATGGCCGATTTCAAACTAGTGAGGTGGCAGATGAGGGCAGCCCTGACTGTACCCCTAGTTTCCATACAGCCTAAGGCGCTCGCCTGCTCCTGGCCTATCTCAATGGCTGGCCTCAGCCCAGTAATGCCGGGGATGTGGAAGCGCCATAGAAATCACTGAGTAGGGAGATATACTGGCGATTCCATATACAGCGGGACACCCTATATTGGGAGGCCCCAGGAATTAATCTGGTCCTGGCGACTGTTTTGGTCCGCTTAAATCAATCAATGAATCAGATTTTACCTCACAGAATCAGGGCTGCAGCGTGGCTCCTCCAGGAAGCACAGGAGAGACAAACATGTGCCCTTTGGAATATTAGCTCTCTCGCGGGTTATCATGGCTGCTGCCAGCTGTTTATCGGAACAGGCCCGGCCGTGACATGCTATGCGAGGTCACCAGAATTACTACATGTGCCCGAGCCCATAACAAAGTATTGTAAGGAGGAGCCACAGGCCTAATATATGTGACAGACCGTCTTCATGGTCACATGCGGCATGAGGGCACTTACCTGCAGGCCCAGCCATAATGAAAGTATCGCCCTGTCCAAGATTTTAGGATGGTGTCCTTCCCCAGACACAAACAATAAGTGAAAAAAAGTGAGCAACAGAAACAGGAAACATGGAAAAGAGGGAGAAAGAGTTAGGGCAAGAAAAACACAGGGAATGCAGAAAAAAAGTAGACAGGAGAGATAAGTAATATGATGAGAAGGTTCAAATCCCGGTCCTGGGACATGACTGAAGTGTGCTTGAGCAAGGCACCTAATCCCGCAACTGCTCTCGGGGCGGCGTAATTATGGCAGCCCACCGCTCCGGGCATGTGTACGCTTACTGCACGGATGGGTTAAATGTGGATGACGAATTCCCATGTGTGAGCAAGCATACAATGGCCATCTATGCATTAAAAAAAAAGAGAGAGAGAGAGAGAGAGAGAGAGAGAGAGAGAGAGAGAGAGAGAGAGAGAGAGAGAGAGAGAGAGAGAGAGAGAGAGAGAGAGAGAGAGAGAGAGAGAGAGAGAGATATATATTAAAAAAAAAAAGGCGAGACAGAAAGAGGGCAAACATTAGGAAGGCAGAGAAAGAAAAGAGGAAAGGAGGAAAGAAAGGTGAAAGAAAAAGGAGGAAGAAAAGAAAAAAGGAGGAAATAACAAAAAGTAGGAAAGAAAAGAAAAATGTGGAAAGAAATAAAGGAGAAAAGAAAAGGAAGATGTGAAAAAAAACTGAAGAAAGATGCAGACAGGAGGAATGTAATTAGAAAGATGAAGGGGAATACGGAAAGAGAGGATCATGAAATAAAAAGGGAATGAAAGAAGGAAAAAGGTAAAAGAATTATGAAGAAATGTGCAAAAAAGAAAAGAAAGCCATGGGGGTATTTTGTGTGAAAATAAATAAATAAATGAGGCCTGCTGATTGAAAGCCCCTCGCGCCCCTTTGCAGAGAGGTTGGATGGCGCCCTGTGCGATCACACAACTCATAGGCCGGCCATGCTTACATGTAAATGTATGGAGGCAGGGGGCTGTATTAGGACGGCCATTGAGGCTTGGCTGGCTGCCCCTTACTCTGCAATCATAAGAGCTGAAACAGATGTGCAGATAAGAGACTGGCACGCGTTATGTGCTACAGGGGGAGGTGGCACTAATGGGCAGCCGGGCTAGCTTTGTATTGTAGGCCAGCAACTGCAGCCTCCGCTGCTGCACCACAAGAATTGGCCAACTAGCCGCTCAATCACAGCCAAGGTGGGAGATCAGAACGTGGAAACGCGCTCCCAGCAGGGGACCTGGCAGCCAGCAGGGCCAAGGTAAGCTTTCTTTGGGGTTTATTCATCAAGAGATAGCGGCAGGTAGAGACTCGTAGCGTCAGTGTCTGGAGAACGTCGGGTGCTGTACGCAATACCACATTTATGAAAGCAATTCTAGTGAGCGACTCTAACAGCGTCATGTAGCGCACGATTCATCATTACAGGCAGCTCAGCGTATAGTTCTGGCGCTCTAGCTTCCAGAGCGCCAGGTATTACCTGTCGCTCTCCGAAACATTTCAATGGACGTTCCTTTTCTTCTGTTTAAACAGGGTCTTTTTTTTTTTCTCTCAAATAATTGTGTGACCTCTTCTGGCCAAGAAAGAGTCATTTTTGAAAACTTTTGGGATTTTTTTATATTTTTATGCAGAATTGTCATTACAGGTCTGGCATTACAATATTAATGTCACAATGTTACAACAATTTCATTCCATGTGTTTTCGCTTTGTTACTGGCGGATATGTGTTCAAAAACAGACTTTAATCACACAGCGTCTGGTGTCTTTTTGTTGAATATGGTGCGAGTCACTGAGAGTCGGACGCATGGAGCAGGCGCTACCTTTCGCTCCTTGCAGCACTGTACTGGTGTTAGAACGCCCAACATACAACACATTCATCAATGCCGGCGAGACTACTACATGAATGAGACGCTCTGTTACAGCGCCTGATAGTGGATCACAGCTTATACTAGTGGTCGCTCTTAGCGCCTATGTACAGACGCTCATCTGCCGACAGCTGGCGCTAGTAATGGATCAGCCTGCCTGTTATTTTAAAGAGGAACACCATGCAGGATTTTTACTATCTCAGGTATTGTTACTCTTCATCAGGGCATCGCAGCTTGAATGCCCCATTGTGTAAAATTCCCCATTTCTGGTGAACCCACAGCGCAGCCGCTAGCCAATCAGTGGCTCACACTCCATTCAGCTTTTATTAAGCACGCTGACATCAGGGTAGCATGATAAAAATGGCCTCTCCTCTGCACGGGCTTCGAGAAATGCTTGCAATAGGTACACAGTTGAGGCCCATGCATGCGCTATGGGAATGCCAGCGAGCTGTGTATAGTAGGGAAATCTCCAGCCCTGGAGTCTAAACGACAGGCCGAGGTTTCTCTTTAAATGCCCCAGTCTAGGGCAGTATTTGGAAGGGGATGCATGGGCAGGCTGGACCTCATATTTCCACCAGGCAGCTTCATCTTAAAGTGTAACAAAACCCAAGGCATCTGGCACTGGAATCGAATAAAATTATAGGGGGGGGGGGGCGCTACTGGCCTTACCCCAAATTGGGATGCCAAGTCTCACCCCCCATACAGCAAGAAGCATCTGCCCTAGTGCTGATGAGAGCCTAAAGCTTGGAACACGTGTCCACTAGTTGGATGTGTCTGGCTGTATACAATTTAAAGCTAATCTTTGGCATTGCACCCTTAGCGGTTCTAAGGGCCTTGGATGGCACAGAGACGTAAAGAGATGATTTGCATAGCTCCGCCTACTGCAAGGGTAGATGGGTAATGCCATCTGTCCTTGGACTGGGTATTGTGTACGTTCCCTTCTAGGAAAGCCACTGTTATCTATTCCAAATCACAGGCTTTCCACTACATTTCCAATACAATATTTGAGGGGCGGGCAGCAGGGCAGGCCGAGGGGGAGGCGGCAGCAGGGCAGGCCGAGGGGGGGGCGGCAGCAGGGCAGGCTGAGGGGGGGGGGCGGCAGCAGGGGGGGCAGGGCAGGCTGAGGGGGGGGGCCGGCAGCAGGGCAGGCTGAGGGGGGGGGGCGGCAGCAGGGGGGGCAGGGCAGGCTGAGGGGGGGGGGCCGGCAGCAGGGCAGGCCGGCAGCAGGGCAGGCAAAGGGGCAGCAAGCACACTCACTAAAAGAAAGGGACATTCAGGCGCAATGTGACTTCAGCACATTCTATTTGAACACAACAAAGGAAGCATCAGTGGCCCTTATGGGCAAAGGCCCTGACACACAAGGCCTTACAGCCTATCAAACACAATGCGCCCATGCCGCCCGCCGAGACTTTCCAGCAAGCTGACAGCATGAGCAGCCCACATTTATACAACTATAACAACAGGAACGGCCAAGGTCAAAAGACAAAGAAAGCCCAGTACGCAACAATACGGAAGGCCACAGGCATACCAAGATGGGAGACAATTAACCCATTTAACCTTTTACTGCACAAAGTCTGCTGCAACATCAAGAGAAGATCCATTCAGAGGCTCCCTGCAGCGGCATCATGTGAGGATCACGCTGAACCATGAGTGATGCCATCTTACCTGGATTTACTTTGTTTGGACCTGGTGGATTTGAGTTATACTTACATTAGGAGTATTGTTTTATGAGATTACTTACAGGGTGACCAACTTGTGGCCTCACCTTTACTCTTTAAACCGGACCTTCACCATGATTTATTGAAAAGCCCAAACCCTTATAAAACGATTCCCCAGCATCTAAAAATTAACATTTTATGTTTTTAGTCGCTTACTAATCATTTTTTCCACCACTGGGCTGCAACTTTGTTCAGGACCCTTGGATACGGGCGCTGCCATCTTGACTTGAAGCATCACACTTACTGAGGAGAGAAGAGAGGGATAAAGTGCAGGGGGGTGGGTTATAGCGCAGAGCTGGGGTCAGGAAAAGGTTCAGCAATCCCAGAATGCAGAGCAGCACAGTCAGAAGGCACTTCCTGTTTGCAGGCTGCCTGATGTTCCATGAGCCGCCATCTTGCATGTTTAAAGGCTCATAACATGCAGTAGATGCAGGTAGGATGATTTTTAATGTGAGCAATCTGTATGTACAGGGTGTGGGAAACATATAAGATAGGCTCATATTCAGAGGGAAGGACCGCTTTAAAAAAAGGATATTTCTTCATCTTACCACTTTCTATTACAGGGTTTTGTAGTGTTTTGGGGTTTTTATACGAGATCCAATAAAGTATTTACAGATTTTTATAAATGATCTAATCATGTGGCCTTTTTATAGTCTAGTACAGGGGTACTTAAAGGGGACCTTCACCCTGAATAAGAGCATATCTTATGTTTCCCACACCCTCTACATACAGATTGCTCACATTAAATCATCCTACCTGCATCTACTGCATGTTATGAGCCTTTAAACATCCAAGATGGCGGCTCACGGAGCGTCAGGCAGCCTGCATACAGGAAGTGTCTTCTGATTGTGTCACTCTGCACTCTGGGATTGCTGACCTTTTCCTGACCCCAGCTCTGCTCTGTCTGTGCAAAGCACAGCTATAACCCCACAATCTGTACTTTCTACCGCTCTCCTCTCCTCAGTATGTGTGATGCTTCTGAATCAAGATGGCAGTGCCCGTATCCTAGAGTCCTGAACAGAGTTGCAGCCCAATGGGGGGAAATAATAATAAGTAAGACTAAAACCTTAAAATATATTAATTTTAGATGCTGGGGAATAGTCTAAAGGTTTTGAGGGGGAATGGGAATGGATTGGGATGGATGGGGCTGAGCTGAGGCAGGGGGAAAAGGATAGGATGGGGCAAAGAGACAGAGAAACAAAGTTTGTGTGCACCTTGCAATACCACATCCCACCCATGCAGTACTTCATATTGCAATGCCGGGTGCCAGGGAGACATGACACTGACACTATATTGCCAATCAATGGGGCAGATCTGAGCACTGCAACACAGAAGCAACCAAGTGCAGGGCTGTCAGGGCAGGGGTCCGGAAATCTGGCACCAAGGTCCATATTTGGACCCCGGTCCGCCAGTTGAGTATTGCTGGTCTAGTATATAAAAAGATTGCCTGTAGAGCAGTTTCAAGCGGACCACCCCGAATGCCCCTGGCCTACAGGGCTCTGTGGTATGCTCCTCTCAAATTAGCCTGTGTGAAACCCCCCAGATTACCCCCTCAGCTTTTCACAGAGGATCAAATCAGCGCATACTAATTAAAGCCAGGCATAAAGCCGGCGTTTTAGACTGTACGTCGGCATAGGGAAGGCTGGTCGCAAACCCAGGCTCCTCTGTGCAGTGCCCGGCCTATCTGAATGGCTTTCCCAAGATTGAGGGAGCTGAAGGGAGAGCGGGGTTCACACAGTAGAGAATAACAAACTGGGATGCCCCAGGGGAACATAGTCAGCCTGCCCTGGAGTCTTTTAGGCTCCGGTGGCAACTGGTTCACGTTAAAAATAAAAATTATGTTTTATAAAATATTTAACCTGTTTGGGCTCTTTTCGTATCTTGAAATTGTAATTTATGACCTTGCTTCTCAGTTTACAGCCTGAAGTCGGGTTGGTAAATCATCTCATGCACGCAATCTTAGTAAGCCTATTACTTCCTTCACCAACAACAAAAGTGGTTTCTGGTGTTGCCTGCTTGAAGGGGATGTCCAAGCACCGGGGACTGTAAGGGACTTGACCAGTTACCCCAATTCTGGGAGCACTGCTGCATGGATTGGGCGACTGTCACTCAAGCTCCCAACTTGTGCCCAGCCCCCAGCAAGTTACTTTTATGTAGTTGCCCAAATCTGCTTGGCACAGGAGAATGGAGGGGTGGGTGAGGCATTACAGAAGACTCAGACTTCCTATTTGCTTTCACTTTCTTATGCTAATCTGGAATTAAAGGGATCAAAACACAGCATTTTCGCCATCCCGGGTTTTGTTCTGTCCCTTGGGGCATACCGATTTCAGATGCCCTGCTATGTAAAACCTGCTATTCGCCCGTCATCCTTACCTTTCCACAAACCCATGGCGCGGCTCTCCTTCAATCAGCTCCTCCAGCCGTGCATATTAATGTGTAACGCGGAAAAGCTGAATGGAATCCCAGCAGCATGCGGCATCACTCACATTCTTCGGCTGTGCGCGGCTACGCCAGCCATTCAGATATGGCGGATGTGGCTGTGCACAGCCCAAGTAGGATGTGAGTGATGCCTTGGCCGTGCATGTGCTGTGGGCTCGTTGGCAAGGTAAGCTTACTGGGTGAATGGGGGGGGGGGGGTGTCACACAGCGGGGGCATCATAGTTTGAGATGCCCCAGGAGAGGGAATCAGACAGCCGTGGAGTCTCAGGCTGCGTTTGGTCCACTTTAAATATACAATTCTGTGAGATACTCACCTGTAGAATTGGTATTATATGCATACAGCACGTCCTGCTCCATCTATAATACTTACACATGGGTAATACTCCGCCAGAGGGCGCTGTGCACTGCAGACATGCAAAAACAGGCTCCTCCCGGCCCTTCATATACCCAGGGACCTCCCACAAATCCCCAGCATTGAAAAGCAGTGAGAAAAGAAGCCGGGAGAAACCAACCACCAAACTGGTAACAATAACAACGATAACAATCACCATACAGGGGATCCAGAAAAAAGTAAACCAGGGTGGGGTGGAGCAGGACGTGCTGTATGCGTATAATACCAATTCTACAGGTGAGTATTTCACAGAATTGTATTATTCTAAGCATACAGCACGTCCTGCTCCATCTATAATACTTACACATGGGACATCCAATAGCAGTGTCCATAAAGTAGGGTGGGATCCCCAACAACAAGGCACAGCGGACACTCTAAACCTACAGCATCTCTCACCTCCTTTTTCTGATCACACCAAGTGCTGGCAGTTATAACTAAAGGCACAACAATGCACCTTTTTTTTACTATGATATATGTAGAGCACACAGTGTGCTTACAGCACATGGCTGTTGCCATACCCACTCATACCCAGGTTCTTCCTCATTTGTTCTCTGCATCTCCAATGTTCTAATACACTAAAGTTAGGAACTAAGGGGTATTTTCGAAAAAGGAGTGGAGGTTTAGAACAGTGCAACATGTATCTCGAGACAATGGGACAACAACCGGGCTTGCCTTTAGTATAACTAAGTCATCTTGGCGCCAACCACACTTCCATCCAGTGCTCCATATCTCTTCATTCTGTCATTCAGGGCTACCATACCCTCAAAAATCACCTTCAGAACCTAGGGTCTCCTACCTAACCGGCCATCCTAAAGCATCATTATCTGGGAACCCCTAGCCCATTATCGCCCAGAATCCAGACCGTCCCTTCTCTTTGGTTATTCATTCCACTATCAACATTAGGTACCCCCACATGACGCAATTATCTGAAGACAGCAGGTTATCTCTTCCATCATAAATGAAGGCTCGAGGAAGGCAACATCCAGGAAGGCTACTGATTATTAATTGGGGTTTTATTCCTAATAAATGACCAGACAGGCTTGACTCAAAGGTTAGAAAAAAAAAAAAAAAAAAAGACTAAAATCAACCATCTACTGTAAAGCTAAATGGAACATTGTGAACAAAAAGCCATTTTGATACAATGATCATAGAATGAATCGGCGTTTCAACATTTTCCTGGCAATTCAACAACATGTTTTATAAATACATTCGTAACAATGCTAATCCGAAAACAATTGTGGGAGCAATGGTTTTCCAATAGGCTGCCAAATATGGAGGTTTTGCAACTGACATAATTTATGCCCCATAAGTTTGTTGATCGGATCATACAAATGAATTCATTCTCATCTATGGCCAGATCATAAAAGTGCCTGGCTTCGTTCTCTAGTTCCAGCGGTTCCTGAGACTGGGTCCCATGTATTGCGCACACCCAGAAATACTTTGCAAGCAAATGTTGGACAAAGGTACTGCGACAGGAACATGTCATGTACCATTCACTGCAACAGAGGGGATGTGGTAGGCACTGCCTTGATGTGCCCCTCAGCAGAAGGTGGTCGGGGGCACCTGGACACCAGAACCTAACCCCGGGATCCAGGAATTAAACTGGAGCTTCAGCGTCCTTTAATGAAAAGCCCAAATCTTTAAAAAAAATATTCCCCAACATTTAAAGTTAATGTTATCTATACAAGTTTTAAGTTACTTATTATTCTTTCCCCCACTGGGCTGCAACTCTGTTCAGGACTCTAGGATACGGGCGCCGCCATCTTGACATACTGAGGAGAGGAGGACGGGGGAAAAGTAAAGTGGGGTTATAGCTGTGCTTTGCACAGATAGAGCAGAGCTGGGGTCAGGAAAGGGACAGCAATCCCACAATGCAGAGCGGCATAGTCAGAAGACACTTCCTGTTTGCAGAGACTCCATGCGCCGCCATCTTGGATGTTTAAAGGCTCAGAAAAGGCATTAGGTGCAGGTAGGATGATTTTCAATGTGTGCAATCTGTATGTACAGGGTGGGGGTCAGCATTTATTTCTCTTTATTTGCTCAGACAAGTAGGGTTTGTAGGGTTTTTGTTTGAGGATGATCAGACAAAAAGTTGCCACCAAAGATGCACCTCTAATCCCATCTTCATTTACCTCTGACATGGATTTAAATTGAACTTATAGCCAAGCAACATTCAAGGCAATAGTTGTTACCAATGACCTCTGATAGCCATACAGATGAGGACATCATTCAATTCAAACAATTACGGTTCAATCAGGCATTGGCATCTAGACAAACCATCTTTAGCTGCCAGAGATGGGGTTACACACATGCCCAAGCCAACTAGACTGAATCTGAATGGCTATCCCTTGGTGATCAGATTTTATTGTCTCAATTTACAAGTCAACAATAAGCAGTTCCATTAGCTTTGGGTACATTGTAAACCTAGCAGAGGCTTCCCTGTGCAGGGACATCATTAACAAGCCGATCACGTTGCCAGAGTACACATATATACCTTGGGGAACAGCGGAAAGGCAACAGCCAATCACTTTCTACTTGGCTGCACCGAGGACATTTCTACGCATTGAGCCATCTCCGAGGAAAGCAATGTCCCCAGCAGGGGAGTAATGATGAACTTGGATGACATTTTCTTAGGCAGACACAATAGACAGCAGCGAGAGAAAATGACGCAACAGCAAAAAATAACAAAGCAGACAATTTACATTTCCAAAATACATAAGCACCAACAGTTTGGAGAATTATTGGACCCCATTAGTGATATCTGCCAGAACAGTTACCTAGGGAATGCGACAAATAGTCGAGTTGTTACTGGGAATTTCCATTTAAAGCCATTTCAAAGGTCTTCCAGCACAGCTCTTAATGCTGATGTGGGGCTGATTTAACTAGTAACTTTTTAGATACCTCTATACAATCGACATTGTGACTAATTTTACAATCTCAATGGCCTATTCTGAGTGGAGAAAAAGAATAGCTCATTAGACCATATGCCCCACACTGAGCTCAGGGTAGTATAAACTATTACACATTTAGGACTAAAGAGGTCCACCATTACCATATCCAAAAATGTATCTCCTCAACTAGAACATGTTTCAGGACTGTCTATTGAATTCAATATATATGAGCCCTGTAATCAAGGGCATCCTGTAATTAAACATTCCAAGAAAACTAATATCTTTCTAGTAATCTCCGATCATCCTTCCAATGGGGCAATGACAACAGGAAACCAACCTCCCACACTAACCCCATGGATCATAAGAAGCAGCAAGAAAAAAAGGGTTAGGGCATAATGGAGTTTGCCTATTATGGGACAGGTATCCAGGTCTGTTCTGCTCTGAACTCACCACTACTACCTAGCTGGTACTATAGGCCGGCTATAACGGGGTAGATTCAGAGCCAGGTGAGAAAATGGCCATTTACTTTCATGGTCTACCGGGTGTAAATTTTCACCTGGCTCTGAATCAGCCCCAAGGTTGTCTATGAAAGTGAATGTTAGTTTTTTCCTTCTAAAAAAGGAGTCAGTCACATAACCCTACTGGATTTAGCACCACCTAAACCCTGATCAATTGATAATAGGGCCATAGAAATGTACCACAAGACTTAACTCTTAGCATGCAGCGCCAAGAAGAAGAGGTAGCATCAAGAAATGACTGATGAAACGTGCATCACCCCATTCTCTACATGATAAAACCCCTTTGCAGCCAGAATTACTCCATTCTCTCTATCATTAACCCTCTTTAAGCCAGCATCACCCCATTCTACCCATCATAAACCTTTATCCAGCAAGCATCACCACATTCTTTCCATCACTAAACTGACCATTGTTGGGGCCCTCAAAGTTTTGGTGATGGGGGTGTCGTTTAGCGTGTGGCTTAATTTTGGGTAACATGCTCTAGGAAGATTTGGTGCATAAGAGATGTTGGCGATCGATCCACTGCTCATAAGCCCAAGCATTCCACTACCACCAGTGGGCATCAAAGAGGGACTGTCCCACTGAAAGTCTGGTTGGTTTACTAAACCTCATCCACCCAGCTTCACACCATCCTCCCCATCAGTAACCTCCATCCTGCCAGCATCACCCCATTCCCTCGATCAGTAACCCTCATCCAGCCAGCATCACCCCATTCACTCCCTCATCCAGCATCACCCCATTCTCTTCATCAATAACCCTCATCCAGCCAGCATCACCCTATTCTCTCCATCAATAACCCTCATCCAGCATCACCCCATTCTCTGCATCAATAACCCTCATCCAGCCAGCATCACCCATAATCTCCATCAATAACCCTCATCCAGCATCACCCCATTCTCTCCATCAATAACCCTCATCCAGCATCACCCCATTCTCTCCATCAATAACCCTCATCCAGCCAGCATCACCCCATTCTCTCCATCAATAACCCTCATCCTGCCAGCATCACCCCATTCTCTCCACCAAAAACCCTCATCCAGCCAGCATCACCCATAATCTCCATCAATAACCCTCATCCAGCCAGCATCACCCCATTCTCTCCATCAATAACCTTCATCCAGCCAGCATCACCCCATTCTCTCCATCAATAACCTTCATCCAGCCAGCATCACCCCATTCTCTCCACCAATAACCCTCATCCAGCCAGCATCACCCCATTCTCTCCATCAATAACCCTCATCCAGCCAGCATCACCCCATTCTCTCCATCAATAACCTTCATCCAGCCAGCATCACCCCATTCTCTCCATCAATAACCCTCATCCAGCCAGCATCACCCCATTCTCTCCATCAATAACCTTCATCCAGCCAGCATCACCCCATTCTCTCCATCAATAACCTTCATCCAGCCAGCATCACCCCATTCTCTCCACCAATAACCCTCATCCAGCCAGCATCACCCCATTCTCTCCACCAATAACCCTCATCCAGCCAGCATCACCCCATTCTCTCCACCAATAAACCTAATCCAGCCAGCATCACCCCATTCTCTCCATCAATAACCCTCATCCAGCCAGCATCACCCCATTCTCTCCACCAATAACCCTCATCCAGCCACCATCACCCATAATCTCCATCAAAAACCCTCATCCAGCCAGCATCACCCCATTCTCTCCACCAATAACCCTCATCCAGCCACCATCACCCCATTCTCTCCACCAATAACCCTCATCCAGCCACCATCACCCCATTCTCTCCATCAATAACCTTCATCCAGCCAGCATCACCCCATTCTCTCCATCAATAACCCTCATCCAGCCAGCATCACCCCATTCTCTCCACCAATAACCCTCATCCAGCCACCATCACCCCATTCTCTCCACCAATAACCCTCATCCAGCCACCATCACCCCATTCTCTCCATCAATAACCTTCATCCAGCCAGCATCACCCCATTCTCTCCATCAATAACCCTCATCCAGCCAGCATCACCCCATTCTCTCCACCAATAACCCTCATCCAGCCACCATCACCCATAATCTCCATCAAAAACCCTCATCCAGCCAGCATCACCCCATTCTCTCCACCAATAACCCTCATCCAGCCACCATCACCCCATTCTCTCCACCAATAACCCTCATCCAGCATCACCCCATTCTCTCCATCAATAACCTTCATCCAGCCAGCATCACCCCATTCTCTCCACCAATAACCCTCATCCAGCCACCATCACCCCATTCTCTCCACCAATAACCCTCATCCAGCTAGTATCACCCCATTCTCTCCACCAATAACCCTCATCCAGCCACCATCACCCATAATCTCCATCAATAACCCTCATCCAGCCAGCATCACCCCATTCGACATGTTCTTCTAATTACAGGGTATCCTGTGCCACACGCTTATAAGGGAAGCTTATTGGCTGGCAGCCGCCAGCACTACAAATGTTACATCCTTTTATTTTTCTCCTGACAATAAAAGCGATTGCTCCCGTTACAGCCAGGCTCTATAGCAAGCCCTCCATTGCCACGTTCCCAGGCTAATCTCCATCCTGCACCACGCTATCTGTATTCAACAGATCTCTTCCAGCTCGTGCTCCGGAAGCGTCACGTTTCATTAATCAGCTCGCCTGATTTCTGTTTCCCCTTTTTCTTTCCAAGCAGCAGAGATCCCAATTAACAAACGTGGCTTCCTCCATTATTCATCCTCTGTATTAAATTAACCACTCAGAGCCATACACGCCGCAGTCTGAACATTCCAACAGCAGTAAAATTGGACAAGTGATCAAACTCAAATGATTCTTTATTGCGTTTTATAGCCGTCAGAGATGTTGGAATAATTATGGATTACTTCCATAACACCCAGTAATACTATACAGAAGGCAGGCAATGCTAGGGCTTGTAGTCCATGACAGCTGGATACAGTAGCGACACCAACAAAGACACAGAAAAGCCTCATAGAAATCCAGAGATGCTGATACACTACAGTCAGTGGGACATTAAGTACTGTAAATTTGTGTTCACTGCATAGCTCACAACGTCCCATCGTTAGGTGGCAATGAGTCCGAATTTCTGACCTAGTAGAAGGATCTTTAACTTTAAAAAAATTTACTTTGGTTATGTCCCAGCACGTTTCGCCTAATGACTAGACGTCATCAGAAAAGAGTAATATTGCAGATTATCTGCAGCCAACCCCTGGCCAAAGTAAGGAAAAGCCCAAAACTGAGCTATAATACATTCCTTTTGTGCTATTGCACCACTCCTGTGGCCCACATCACAGCCAATAGAGTTGGGTCTGTGAACTCTGTCACTGAAAGTCACATGGGCAGTTATTGCAGCTTTGGAACACACTGAGCACTACAAGAGTGTTGCTCTAGAGTCCTTCCTAGAGCAGGGGCTGCTCTCTGCACCATGGCAGACACAGTCAACCCCAGCACGATGTTGGTACATCACCTCCCACTGAAAAAACATACACGCTCCTACACGCTATTCTGTGGTCAGCAAACACCAAGTTATAATACATATTTGGATCCCCCCCCGGGTACATGCAACAACTACATAGATATCTATCCAAGTTTATATCACATGACTTAGAGGGAGAAATGCACCCTCAAGTCTTGGGGGGGGGGGGGTTGTCTGAATTGGGATACCCTGCTGTGTGAAACCCCTGGATGGCCATCATCAACGTGCCCCTGCCATATCTCCACCTGTGGGTGCACCACTGACAGGTCTTTTGGAATGAAACAAGAGCCACTGATAGAGTGGGCCAAGTGGAACCAGTAAGGAACGCCACCGAAAAAGTCATTTTCTTGGGTGGCACTCCTCTTTAAAGAATTGGTTGGGGCTAGGTGCAAAATAAAAGCAAATATACTCTTATATTTGCCAGTTACTGCGCGGTGAAGATTTTTTTGTTGCTGAATTATCAGCTTGCATTGTAAAAGCTATGGCACTCACAGGTAAGGGGAATCCCTGATTATTGTAGTAGCGGAACAAGTAAAAGCCAAGCCAGGCATTGCAGTGCATTTATTGGGTGCGGAGAGATGGCGGGAGCACACGGCAGTAATGGGGGCCTCGCTCTCCCCTCTGCAGACAATCAAGCATGCGGCCAGATCCCGCCGCAGCCCCAACTGCAGAAGCTGCCAGCGGACATAGATGCACGCCACAGTGACCGGGGGGGTGTTTCCATAGCAACTTCAGCCCCCACCTTTTTTCCCACCTCTGCCAGACTGATAGGCAGCCAGCCAGAACCCTCTACAGCCATTGCAAAAATGGGTCGTGTAGCGAACTTACAAATCAATACGGCGTGTCTGATGCACAGGGGGGGATTCTTGCTAAAGAAATAGCAATTTGCCAATTGCCAATTCACTAAAATGCGCCAGTCTCTCTACTACATGTGGGGGAGCGTTTCACCTAAAGGGACCAGAACCTGCACTAGAGCCTATAAGGCTCAAGGGAAATCAGATTCCCTACCCGCGGGCATCCTGATTTAGAATGCCTGGATGAGTGAAACGCCTGTTTACTTAGATCTCCGGCAATCCTACGGTACATGCATGGACCATCCCATACAGCCAGAGGGGACAGGATAGGACTTTTACCACCAGAACCTGCACTAGAGCCTATAAGGCTCAAGGAAAAGGAGATTCCCTACCCGCGGGCATCCTGATTTAGGATGCCTGAAACGCCTGTTTACTTAGCTCTCCGGCGATCCTACGGCACATGCACGGACCATCCCATACAGCCAGAGGGGACAGGATAGGACTTTTACCACCAGAACATGCACTAGAGCCTATAAGGCTCAATGAAAAGGAGATTCCCTACCCGCGGGCATCCTGAATTAGGATGCCTGTTTACTTAGATCTCCAGCGATCCTACGGCACATGCACGGACCATCCCATACAGCCAGAGGGGACAGGATAGGACTTTTACCTCCAGAACATGCACTAGAGCCTATAAGGCTCAATGAAAAGGAGATTCCCTACCCGCGGGCATCCTGAATTAGGATGCCTGAAACGCCTGTTTACTTAGATCTCCAGCGATCCTACAGCACATGCACGGACCATCCCATACAGCCAGAGGGGACAGGATAGGACTTTTACCACCAGAACATGCACTAGAGCCTATAAGGCTCAATGAAAAGGAGATTCCCTACCCGCGGGCATCCTGAATTAGGATGCCTGTTTACTTAGATCTCCAGCGATCCTACGGCACATGCACGGACCATCCCATACAGCCAGAGGGGACAGGATAGGACTTTTACCTCCAGAACATGCACTAGAGCCTATAAGGCTCAATGAAAAGGAGATTCCCTACCCGCGGGCATCCTGAATTAGGATGCCTGGATGCCTGAAACGCCTGTTTACTTAGATCTCCAGCGATCCTACAGCACATGCACGGACCATCCCATACAGCCAGAGGGGACAGGATAGGACTTTTACCACCAGAACATGCACTAGAGCCTATAAGGCTCAATGAAAAGGAGATTCCCTACCCGCGGGCATCCTGAATTAGGATGCTTGTTTACTTAGATCTCCAGCGATCCTACGGCACATGCACGGACCATCCCATACAGCCAGAGGGGACAGGATAGGACTTTTACCTCCAGAACATGCACTAGAGCCTATAAGGCTCAATGAAAAGGAGATTCCCTACCCGCGGGCATCCTGAATTAGGATGCCTGGATGCCTGAAACGCCTGTTTACTTAGATCTCCAGCGATCCTACAGCACATGCACGGACCATCCCATACAGCCAGAGGGGACAGGATAGGACTTTTACTACCAGAACCTGCACTAGAGCCTATAAGGCTCAATGAAAAGGAGATTCCCTACTCGTGGGCATCCTGATTTAGAATGCCTGGATGTGTGAAATCCCTGTTTACTTAGATCTCCGGCGATCCTACGGCACATGCACGGACCATCCTATACATCCCTGTAGCTGTTGCATGCTCAGCCAGAGGGGACAGGATAGGACTTTTACCAACACATTAGATCTCAATGCAGAAGTGTAAAAGGGAACATAGAATATACAGTTTCTCCTGCTCGCTCCCACGGTGCATGCACAGGCCGATTTCAACATCTCTGTGCTGCATGCCCATGCCAGGCAAACCTAAATGGCAGCCATTCTGGTGCAGGGAGCAAGCAATAAAAAGGTGCAGCCGCAGGTTGAGAAGGGGGGCCGAGTCCCTAGGTTTCTGAATGCCCCACTTCAATAAACATTCTATGCTGGAAATCTGCACAGTCGGAACCTGCAATCTACTTCCGGGGCATCCTACACCGGATGCCCTGATGTGTGAAACCACCTGGGCCGACAGTGATCTGACCTGCATCCCTGGCTTCTCTTTAGCCGAGCGGGCTCCTGCACCTAGCTTTTCAGAATAAAAGCTGGACGTGAGAGTGCGTGGGTCCGAACAGCGTGCCAGACATGCACCCAGCCGGCTGCAACTCGTCACAGCGGCAAATTTGAGAGAGCCGATAAGCTCCCTCAAAACTGCTAGGGAGCGCGACTTTGGCGGTGGAGAAGTCCGCTGAGGCAACAGCAGCGCCCGGCTGCTAGCCCGGGGTGGGGGTGGGGGGGGCAGCCCAGATGGACAAGGACAAGAACCGAGACCCAGGATACTTAAAGCACAACAAAACCCAGCCTAAAAGATTCCAGAGCCAGCTGCTGGCTTTTCCCCAGGGCATCCCAAATTGGGATGCCCTAATGGGCGAACCCCCCCTGGCAACGGTATTCACTCACCTTTCCCCAGTCGAATGGAACATGCATGGGCTGCCATGCAAACAGAGAAGTTTGCAATGCCTCATTGTTTTCAACGGGCAGTGCAAGCTGGCGCATCCCCTGCATCTTGGGCTGCGCACACGCTATCTGAATGGCTGGGACGGGAGTGCACGCCGCTTGCGCTCCCCATTGAGGTCAATGGGAGCCGTTTGGTGAATGACAGACATAGCGAATGCTGACTGACAGACATAGTGAGGTCAAACAGCTTCCATTGGATGATAGCCTACGCATACGCCACTGGACCGAGGAGACCACCAGAAAGGTCCCTATGGGGCAATATATGCGGCCGCACACCCAAGAGTAGTATCAAAATTATATTTTTATTTAGTAAAATTGTATGAATCACATGTAACTAGTCCATACACATACAACCGACAAACCTGACGAAGTGGTTGCCGTTGGAAACCACGCAACGCGACGGTGCTGCCAGGCTGTGCGGTGGTCGGACCTGAGCTCTCGTAAATATTGGTGATGTTTTGAATATTTATTTCCCATGATCAGTTGCCCCCGCTGATATATACATGTACATCATTTTCTGCACTCTTTCTCACAATGTTTCTTTATGGATGTGTGGTTTTGACATGGTTCATGATATGTTAGTTGGTTTGTACTTAGCACTTAAGCACTTTGTTTTGGTAGATTTGGGTATTTTATTATTTTTCTAGTGAATCATTGGCACTTTTGCACTTTATTTTCTAACGTGGATGTAACTGTCTCACGTTTTATTATATTTCACTGTAGATATTTGTCACGTTGTATTTAGCTGGCAGTATTCTATATTTGGTTCTCAGTGTCCTTACCACCAGGGGCGGCTTATATTGGTATTTTGGTATTGGTACTATTGCACACATTATGCCTTTTATTTTATGGCATATGTGCAAAAAAAAAAAAAATTATATATATAATTTTTTTTTTTTTTAGCACACATGCTGATGTACAAGTATATATCAGCGGGGGCAACTGATCATGGGAAATAAATATTCAAAACATCACCAATATTTACGAGAGCTCAGGTCCGACCACCGCACAGCCTGGCAGCACCGACGCGTTGCGTGGTTTCCAACGGCAACCACTTCGTCAGGTTTGTCGGTTGTATGTGTATGGACTAGTTACATGTGATTCATACAATTTTACTAAATAAAAATATAATTTTGATACTACTCTTGGGTGTGCGGCCGCATATATTGCCCCATAGGGACCTTTCTGGTGGTCTCAGATTATTCCCCCCTTTGTGAGTGGGGGGGGGGCTTTTTGCGCCCAGCACCCCTCTTATATTTATACTTACAATTATACACAGTGGTGCGGAGTGTTTTCTCCTAATCTTTAACTGGACCGAGGAGAGGCGAGTGAATACTGCAGGGCATGGAACAAAAGACAGGAAAATCAAATTCCAGGGTTTTGTTCCGCCTAAAATGCAACACAGAAAATTGTACAGGTGTGAAAGTGCCAGCAAGAAGTAATAGGTGCAGAAGTCATGCCCTGCCTTTGTCTCAGCCAATAGGTTCCTCAATGCCCCACTAACAGAGGGGCACCTGGAAGTCGCTCCGGGCATGTGTACACTCACTGCACGGATGGGTTAAATGCGGAGGACGAATTCCTATGTGTGTGCAAGCATACAATGGCCATCTATGCATTAAAAATTAAAAAAAAATTAAAAAAATGTTGTATTCAACTGACCAAGCAGGAGGGATACCGCTAATGCAGAGCACTTGTATGCCAGCGTATGCCAAGCAACCCTTCTTCTATCTACTGCCATCACTCCAATATAGCAATGGGGGGTCCTTTACCACCTCTATGGGGTCATACAGTCAGTAGCCACATCACTGGAAAGCATAGCTGCTGGGCCAGGCCACAAGGGGTTAAGCTGAAGAATTTCATGTGTGTGTAATAGTAGAAAGAGGCTGCTGTGGGAGATAATGATCTGGCCTGGGGCAAGGGAAGGGCTTCGGCAGAAGACATTTATCACGTCTGTGAAACTTGATTATCTTGTCTGTGCCGGGAAGGTGGGACCAAGAGCAAGGCAATGGCTTCTCCATCACGCCGGCCACACACCTTACACTCGGAGCGTCTCGCATAAGAGAGCCAACGAGAAAGTCAGTGCCTCTGTACCAGCAATGTGTCTGGTCACAATGGACAGATAAGATTTGTAAGGTGAAGAAAAAGCGTGGCTTTCCTAGAAGGGAAAGTATTTGCACAGTACCCAGTCCAAGGACAGATAGCATTACCCATCTACCCTTGCAGTAGGCGGAGCTATGCAAATCATCTCTTTACGTCTCTGTGCCATCCAAGGCCCTTAGAACCGCTAAGGATGCAATGCCAAGGATTAGCTTTAAATTTTATACAGCCAGACACATCCAACTAGTGGACACGTGTTTCGTGTCTACTACAAGGGTAGATGTAATGCTATATTTCCTTGGACTGGGTTCTGTGCAAATACTTTCCCTTCTAGGAAAGCCACTCTTTTCCTTTACCTAAGTAGAGGGCGTTTTGGTCTCTTTAGCCACCTATATTGAGCCTAACATGGGTCTCTCCACATACTGGCTTGCGACTATGTTAAGGAGAAAGCGAAGCAGAGCAAACCCTGCAAACAGAAGCAGTGTCTAATGTAAGAGGGTCCACCTCTCAATGCCAAAAAAGGTGGTCATATATAAAATCAATGCAGGAACCTGGGCTACAGGAAAGAGGCTAGATCTCAACAACAACAACGATTTGTTGTTACACTTAGTCTGGACAATCCCGTTAAACCAGACCTTCATGAAAAGACCAAACCCTTAAAAAAACAATCTAAAATGAATATATTTTAAGTTTTTAGACACTTATTATTCTTTCCCCCACCAGGCTGCAAATCTGTTCAGGACTCTAGGATACGGGCACGGCTATCTTGACTCAGAAGCATCACACATACTGAAGAGAGGAGAGGGGGACGAAGTACAGGGGGCGGGGTTATAGCTGTGCCTTGCACAGAGTAGAGCTGGGGTCAGGAAAAGGACAACAATCCCAGAATGCAGAGCGACACAGTCAGAAGGCACTTCCTGTTTGCAGGCTGCCTTAAGCTCCATGAGCCGCCATCTTGGATGTTTAAAGGCTCATAACATGCAGTAGATGCAGGTAGGGTGATTTTTAATGTGAGCAATCTGTATGTACAGGGTGTGGGAAACATATAAGATAGACTCTTATTCAGGGTGAAGGTCCGCTTTAGAGTGGACCAAAGCCCACAGCGATCAGCCCGGGAATCTCTAATCCCTCCCACCAGGGCATCCAAAATTGGGGTGTCCCGCTGTGTGAAACCCCCCCAGGTCGCCCATATACTACCTTCTTTTCCGGTCTAACGGCGCATGCACAAGCGGCGGCTGCATCCCCGCTATCCCTCCTGTGTCCGCCAGGCATTTGTGAATGGCTGGCGATGGCACGCTCCCTGTTAGAGGGTAGCGGGGGATGCAGCTGCCAGCGCGCTTGGAGACGCTCTTCTTAGCCGATGTGACGTCTGCGGATCCGAGCGCACTGATTGGACGAGTGGCCGCACATGTGCCGTAGGACCGGGAAGAGGTGCTTTGGTTTTGGTGACCTGGGGGGGAGGGGGGTTCACACAGCAGGACACCCCCGATCGGGGTGCCCTGGGGGCAAGAACCAAATCCCAGGATAGTCAAAATCATGGGTTCTGGTCCACTATAATTCAAACTGTGACAAATCTTCACATTTTCACCCTTACAACTTACTGCACAGAACCAGCGGCGAGCCCCCCCCCCCCCCCATTTTCTTCTAATTTAAAGTGGACCAACACCCGCCGGTGATCGGCCCGGGAATCTATAAGATTCCCGGGCCGATCACCTCCCTCCCCGCGGGACATCCGAGATCGGGATGTCCCGCGGGGTGAAACTCCCCCAAACTCCTTACCCTATCTTCGGCGGCGGCCGGCCGCCGCCGCCTCCCTCGCGCCCCTCTAGACGTGCGCGCGCCCGCCGTCTGTGAATGGCCGGCGCGGGCACGCGCGCGTCAAGAGGGACGCGCGGGAGGCGGCGGCGGCGGAGCCGCTTGTCCGCGGCTTGTCCGTCGGCGCGGGGAGAGGCGAGTTCGGGGGGTTCGGGGGGGGGTTTCACACAGTGGGGCACCCCGATCGGGGGTGCCCCACCGAAGTGGACCAAGACCCAGGATAGTCAAAATCCTGGGTGTTGGTCCACTTTAAAGCCTATTGCCAACAACCTTGTCTCCATATTACTCACCCACCAGTAGTAACCCCTCCTAACTCTTACAAGAATACCCACTGGGGCTCTGCATTAATATAAGAGGCCTCTACTGAAACGTATTATAAAGCAGAACAAGATCCATGAGTTTGACTTTGCTAATTTTCCTACAGTTTCCTCCATGGAATCCAGAAATGGGGAAACCCAGGAAAAAGCTCGGACAGGGGGAAAGCCAGTGGCTGCCACTGGAATCTTTTCAGGGTGTCCAATGGTGGGTTTTGTTCCACTTTAAAGCAGAACAAAACCTTGCCCCAGGCATCCTGAATTGGGATGCCCCATGGTGTGAAACTATACAGTCGTACCCCCCCACTACTCACCTTACCCCTGAGCATGTTCAAGTTTAGTTATTTCCTTGTCAGCTGATCTAAAAATAGACAAAAACACAGTTCCCCTGGGTTTCTGACACTTAATCGGGGCATCCCAGGTAAGACCATATTTGGTGTTCAAGGTCCTTATAAAAAGAGGGGGAGAGGGTGCAATGGGCTAGATGCAGAGTATATGTGTGGAGGAGGAACAAAGTGGGAAATGCTGAGAAGCATGTTCTATCTTTCCATAATTTTGACATACAGAAGTCACATGACCACAGCAGTCCAACCCATTGCACCCTCACCCCCTCCCCCCTTCACACAAATACACTCTGCATCCTTCTGTCTCTGGGGGGGTTCTTGTTAGGAGGCATTAATATTCCGGCTATGGGAGTTTTCATTTCTTTTCTTTACTACAGTAGTAAGGGCAGCGCCCCCTCTACAGGTTTACACCCTAGGCACCTAGGTGCCTAGGGTTGCCTAATGGGAAATACAGCCTTGATCCCAGGTATTGTTGCTCTCCAGCAGGGTATCCCGATTTGAGATGCCCTGCTGTTTGCATCCCCATAAAAAAAGCAACGCACCTTTCCAGTGATCCCACGGCACATGCGTGGGTCACAGCCACATTGAGCAGCGCACGCATTCATTCCTAACAGATCAGACGTCAGATCGGCTAGTAAGCTAAACGGAACGTGTGTCACTGGCACTCCCCCGTGGACCAGTGCCAACCATTCAGAAATGCACACTGGCGAGTGGCGATATGGTCTGCGCATGCACCTTGGGATCACCGGTGAGGCAGGCGCTCCGTTATAACCGGGATGTTCCAGGAAAGGAAGGAACCCTACCTCCAAAGAGTATTTTAGATGGGGGTTCTCAAAGTTGCCAGGAGCAACCAGCGGCAGCAGGCGGTCCATCTATACATCTATTTGCTCTTGTGGATATTTTTGGATCTGGCCAGGTCTATCGTATTCGGAGTTGGTGAGAGTCACTCATCCGTTCTTAAAGCTGTACAAACTTGTTTTTAATGTAAGTGCGTTTTTAGGATTAAAGGTTGCGCT
Organism: Gastrophryne carolinensis; assembly: GCA_027917425.1. NCBI lineage: Eukaryota > Metazoa > Chordata > Amphibia > Anura > Microhylidae > Gastrophryne > Gastrophryne carolinensis. Next base: position 51,148,204 of record CM051244.1, on the reverse strand, counting down.
TTTAAGATAATGTTACTCTAGGTGTGGTATTTTTGTCACTTTCCTACTATACGTGGTTACTATACATTTCAAACGTGATGCTCTGGTGTGATTTTTTATAATCTTCATGAGATTTTGGAGGAACCATAAGGAAGCCTAAGTGGCCAATTTATAAGCCCATCTTGATGTGAAGTTTGGTAAGAGTTTTGGCACTCCAGTGGAGGACACACTTGGTGCAATACTTTATAAGTGCATGCGCTTTGGGATTGGTGGTCGATTACAGATTGACCAGAAGGAAGCTCTGCGTTTGCACATTACCATTTACTATAAACTATACAATGCCATAGTGCATGTGGGTGCCATCATGGGATCAGATGCAAATATGGGCTATTTAAATTGGACCATTTACTATAACTATACAATGCCATAGTGCATGTGGGTGCCATCATGGGATCAGATGCAAATATGAGCTATTTAAATAGGACCATTTACTATAACTATACAATGCCATAGTGCATGTAGGTGCCATCATGTGATCAGATGCAAATATGAGCTATTTAAACAGGACCATTTACTATAACTATACAATGCCATAGTGTATGTGGGTGCCATCATGGGATCAGATGCAAATATGGGCTGTTTAAATTGGACCAAACCCACAAAACAATCAGTGAAACATTTGCCCACACACACATCACAGAGATGATCAGATCCAATCAGATAACAATAACCATTGATTGGTTTTGGGGGTCCCAGGAAAGTCCCTATATACAGGGACGATCAGATCGGCTAGTGACAGCTCATGTCTGCACACCTCCCCATACATATACATATACACACACAGGATCAGTCACAGGCTGCAGAACACAAGGCCGATCATACACCCGTCATGTTACAGAAGCGATCTGACCAATCCCAGTCCGGTACTGAATCGGCCGAGCAGCCAGCCGCATCCCCGATCACACCCAGCTGTCACATCCACCCAGTGCCCGCCGCCCGTCCAGGCCTCTTACCTCAGTCACTCCATTCCCGACCATTCATCCGGGCGGCGTGTGATCTGCATACAATGGGATCGGGCAGACTGCAGGCTGCAGGTGACCTCATCCCCCTCCCCTCTCGCAGCGCACTATTGTAGCCTTCAACCCGTGCGCACGGCCAGCTGATAACGCGCAAGGCCTGTCGGGAGTTGTAGTTCTTCCCCGAGGCCTTCGACTTGCGAAACCAGGATCAGCGGACTACATCCCCCATCCGAGAGCAGGCCGCCCGCACTCCTGGCTGCTCCTCTTATCTGCGGCCTGAGAGGGGAGCTTCCAGGCTGACAATAGCAGGAGGCACACTCCACGCCAAGCCGAGGAGAGGGGCGAGCGCCACTGACACCTAGCGGCCATCCGCGGGTACTGCGCCCCTGCCCGGCTACATCTTTGTGCAATATAAGAAAAATATTTATGTTTTATTATTATTTTTTGTTATCATTTTTTATTATTATTTTTTACTTTTATTATTATTGTTATTTATATTTTATATAATTATTATTTTCGCAAAAAATATATTATGTGTTTTATAATGCATTTATATATGATTAAAAAATGACGTATATCTGCATGGGCAATCCTCCCAACCTTTTGATGGAGTGGCCGCACAGGGAGGCGTCCAGGGGCTGGGACTAAAAAATGGGGCACACCGGTCCTGCTGTACTGTTCCTAGCCCAGTATAGTATAGTATAGTAATGTCACATTATATATATATATATATATACACACACACACCTTATTTTGTTCCATGGTTAACCAGGGTTTAGAGGACAAAAATAAGAAATAAAATATTATGAACAAAATGGTGTGCTAAAATCCCCCCTCCGAATCACCCCATTACAGCCAGTGAGTATCATCACACATTGGAGGCAGTGTGCAGCATCTCCCATTACAGGCAGTGAGGGGCATCCCTCATTACAGACAGAGATGGGCATCTCGCATTACAGGCAGAGAGGGGCGTCCCGCTTTACAGGCAGAGAGGGGCGTCCCACATTACAGGCAGTGAGGGGCGTCCTGCATTACAGACAGTGAGGGGCATCCCACATTACAGACAGTGAGGGGCATCCCACATTACAGACAGTGAGGGGCATCCCACATTACAGACAGTGAGGGGCATCCCTCATTACAGGTAGAGAGGGGCATCCCGCATTACAGGCAGAGAGGGGCATCCCGCATTACAGGCAGAGAGGGGCATCCCGCTTTACAGGCAGAGAGGGGCATCCCGCATTACAGGCAGTGAGGGGCATCTCACATTACAGGCAGTGAGGGGCATCCCGCATTACAGGCAGAGAGGGGCATCCCGCTTTACAGGCAGAGAGGGGCATCCCGCTTTACAGGCAGAGAGGGACATCCCACATTACAGGCAGTGAGGGGCATCCCGCATTACAGGCAGTGAGGGGCATCCCGCATTACAGGCAGTGAGGAGCATCCCGCATTACAGGCAGAGAGGGGCATCCCGCATTACAGGCAGAGAGGGGCATCCCGCATTACAGGCAGAGAGGGGCATCCCGCATTACAGGCAGTGAGGGGCATCCCGCATTACAGGCAGTGAGGGGCGTCCCACATTACAGGCAGTGAGGGGCGTCCCGCATTACAGACAGTGAGGGGCATCCCCCATTACAGACAGTGAGGGGCATCCCTCATTACAGGTAGAGAGGGGCATCCCGCATTACAGGCAGAGAGGGGCATCCCGCATTACAGGCAGAGAGGGGCATCCCGCTTTACAGGCAGAGAGGGGCATCCCGCATTACAGGCAGTGAGGGGCATCCCACATTACAGGCAGTGAGGGGCATCCCGCATTACAGGCAGAGAGGGGCATCCCGCGTTTACAGGCAGATAGAGGGGCATCCCGCGTTTACAGGCAGATAGAGGGGCATCCCGCGTTTACAGGCAGAGAGGGGCATCCCACTTTACAGGCAGATAGGGGCATCCCGCATTTACAGACAGAGAGGGGCATCCCACTTTATAGGCAGAGATGGACATCCAGCTATACAGGCAGTGAGGGGCATCCCGCTATACAGGCAGAGAGGGGCATCCCACATTTACAGGCAGAGAGGGGCATCCCGCATTTACAGGCAGAGAGGGGCATCCCGCATTTACAGGCAGAGAGGGGCATCCCACAATATAGGTAGAGAGGGGCATCCTGCATTTACAGGCAGAGAGGGGCATCCTGCATTTACAGGTAGAGAGGGGCATTCTGCATTTACAGGCAGAGAGGGGCATCCTGCATTTACAGGTAGAGAGGGGCATCCTGCATTTACAGGCAGAGAGGGGCATCCCGCATTTACAGGCAGAGAGGGGCATCCTGCATTTACAGGTAGAGAGGGGCATCCTGCATTTACAGGCTGAGAGGGGCATCCCGCATTACAGGCAGAGAGGGGCATCCTGCATTTACAGGCAGAGATGGGCATCCCGCTATACAGGCAGAGAGGGGCATCCCACATTACAGGCAGAGAGGGGCATCCCGCATTTACAGACAGAGAGGGGCATCCCGCTATACAGGCAGAGAGGGGCATCCCACATTTACAGGCAGAGAGGGGCATCCCGCTATACAGGCAGAGAGGGGCATCCCACATTACAGGCAGAGAGGGGCATCCCGCATTTACAGACAGAGAGGGGCATCCCGCTATACAGGCAGAGAGGGGCATCCCACATTTACAGGCAGAGAGGGGCATCCCGCTATACAGGCAGAGAGGGGCATCCCGCTATACAGGCAGAGAGGGGCATCCTGCATTTACAGGCAGAGAGGGGCATCCTGCATTTACAGGCTGAGAGGGGCATCCCGCTATACAGGCAGAGAGGGGCATCCCACATTTACAGGCAGAGAGGGGCATCCCACAATATAGGTAGAGAGGGGCATCCGCCCACTCCATCCCCCCAACAATGGACAATAATAAGGCAGCAGGCGGGCACTAACCAATTCATGTCTGCCTGCCCACCCGCCACTGTGATTCACACACCGGTTGTTTCGCCCCTCCCCGCCTCCGCCGCTCTCACACACACACGCTCGGGCACTTCCTGGTTGTTACACGCTGGTTGGTGGGCGTGCCCCATATGGTTGGCGTCCAATAAAAACAATGGACGTCACCCATTGACGCCCACCAACCTGCGCGCAACAGCCAGGAGCTGTGTGTGTGAGAGCGGCGGCCGCCACTCCTTCATCCGCGATCATTGCCTTTGCTCTCTCTATTAGCTGCAGATAGAGAGAGAGAAGGCCGCGATCGCGGATGAGCAGCCATGTGCCGGCCTACCGGGATTCTGGTCGATATCCCCCTTGGCCAGCCCGCCCCGGAGGCGTCTTTCTATGCTCCAGGTTTATGTGGGCTCTTGGGCGGCATGGTCTCAGTGGGCCCCTTAGTGGTGAAGAGTCGCGTCACATCACTGAGGGACGTCCCAAATCTGGATGCCCCCTAAGGACCATGATATTTGGACCAAAACTCTAGTTTTGGTCTACTTTTAAGCGCACCAAACCCCTTTAAACCTGACCTAAACTAATCTAGATTCTCCTGATTTTGGATGCCCCTGTGTGTGACACCCCCCCCCCCCCTTTGTTTATTACTTTCCTGGAACTGGTGAATGCACTGTGGGATTGGCACTTTGAGTTAACGGCCAAACCAGGGGGTTCTTTCACAAACAGGGGCATCCCAAATTGAGATGCCCCTGTAAAGCAGACCAAAACTCAGGGGTGGTATTGCTTGCATAGTGGGCATGGCAGCGATCCCAGGGGGTGTCACACAGTGGGGTAACACAGATTGGGATGCTCCAGGGATAGGAAATCAGCTGGGGTGAACAACTTAAAAGCAGAACAAAACCCAGGACTTCCTCCCCTGGAATCTAAATTGAGATGCCCCGTTGTGTGGAACCCCGCCATTCAAGGAGAGCTGTAGTGGTGCCCTCCCAGTCTGCCGTCGGTCAAGCACTTTTCATGGGGCCCCAGAAATGATGGAAGCCACTATGTGCATCTGTCCGCGGGTGCACTTAAAATGAGGCCATGTGAAGCAGCTGCCTTAGGCAGCATTGCAGGGGGGATAAATCGTTGGACCTGTTTTTTTTGTTTTTTTTCTATTTTTTCTGCAAAAAGACATTATTCAAATAGAACGTGTCCAAAGGCGGGCAACAAAAATGGTGGAAGGACTTAAACTTAAAACTTATCAGGAGAGACTTAAGGAACTTAATTTGTACAGTCTGGAGGAAAGATGGGAGAGGGGGACATGATTGAGACCTTTATATATGTGAACGGATTGAATAAGGTTCAGGAGGGAAGTGTTTTAAGAAGAAACTTAATGATAGAACAAGGGGACACAACCTGAAGCTAGTCGGGGGGAAGATCAGGAGCAATGTTAGAAAATATTATTTTACAGAAAGAGCAGTAGATGCTGGGAACAAACTTCCAGCAGAGGTAGTTGAAAAATCAAGTCACTGAATTTAAACAAGTCTGGGATAAGAAAAAATAGACCTGTTGGTCAGTAAGACTATGAGGTCATACAAAGGAGCACAACCAATGTAAATCTATGCAAAGTTTATTATAGTAATACAAAAGACACAGACATTTAAAAACCACAACAAAAACACATTTAAAACCACCTCAACCTGCCCTGAAAAAAGTGCATGTGCACCTGTCCAAAAATTGTTATTTTTTTTTATAACACAATATTAGACGGGAGTGGTAACTAAGACCTATTCCCTATGCATCAAGTATACTCCCCTTTATTCAAAAAAAACTTCTTTGTGCCGGCACAAATTACAAAAGTATATTAAAAAACTAATAAACTACCAATATCTACACCTAATATAAATCAAAAACCCACAAAGTGGCATGTGCATTGTGCAAATTATTATCAACAGATCATTCACCCAATTCAAACCAAATATGGAAAAATATATGTACAGATATCAAGTGCTTCAAATATCATAACAAAAAACAAAACTCAGAGATGAAGTAGCCTTCATAACAGTGCAGGTTGTAACAATGTAACAATCAAGATAAATAAGTAAATAATATATAACAGGAGAGATACTCAGCTGTGTGGAAACATATAAGTCAAACACCAGGGAGGACAGTCAGGGCGGGAGGCATCATGGTTTGTTGCAATTGTTGATTGCATTGATTGTTACAACCTGTACTGTTATGAAGGCTACTTCATCTCTGAGTTTTGGTTTTTGTTATGATATTTGAAGCACTTGATATCTGTACATATATTTTTCCATATTTGGTTTGAATTGGGTGAATGATCTGTTGATAATAATTTGCACAATGCACATGCCACTTTGTGGGTTTTTGATTTATATTAGGTGTAGATATTGGTAGTTTATTAGTTTTTTAATATACTTTTGTAATTTGTGCCGGCACAAAGAAGTTTTTTTGAATAAAGGGGAGTATACTTGATGCATAGGGAATAGGTCTTAGTTACCACTCCCGTCTAATATTGTGTTATAAAAAAAATTTTTGGGACGTGCACATGCACTATTTTCAGGGCAGGTTGAGGTGGTTTTAAATGTGTTTTTGATGTGGTTTTTAAATGTCTGTGTCTTTTGTATTACTATAATAAACTTTGCATAGATTTACATTGGTTGTGCTCCTTTGTATGACCTCATGGTCTTACTGACCAACAGGTCTATTTTTTCTTGTTATTTGTATCAGTGAGCACGCCCATATCCGCTCATCATTAGTGGTGCACCATATGTAGAAACAAGTCTGGGATAAGCACACATCTATCCTAAGATAAAGAGAACATACAATATACACATAAGATAAAGAGAACATACAATATACACATAAGATAAAGAGAACATACAGTATACATGTAAGGGAAGACTAGATGGACCGTATGGTCTCCTCCTGCCGTCAACTTTCTATGTTTCTATTATCTCACTAGTGTTTCAGTGGAGATCAGGTGCACCGCTGCCTATGGTCATGTTTTTACAGTCAATTATTGGTGGCTCATTGGCTGTGGCCCCGCCCCCAACCCCCCTCAGCGTGTCGGCACATCAAGGACCGCAGGTTGCCTTTCTATAGTTTGCCTCAGGCAGCAGAGGGGATAGGTTAACCCTTGTGTCCACCACACGAATGCTGTTTCCAGCACTGGATTCCAGACCAAGTGAAAGTTCTTTTTAACAGTCAGGGTGGTTACTAACAGTCTGGACAACCACTTAAATTGACCGGAAACTAATGTTTCAGTGGCATAAAGCACGGCCTGGGCTCTGCCAGATTGCTGGTTTGGGAGGACACACATTGTGTTTTGTCCATGGAAGAGAGGGGACACCACATGCTCACCTTTGCCAGATTTATTTTTTGTAAATGGGGGGGGGGGGGGGGGGGTTCTTTTGTCCTGGGAGGAGGGGGCACCATCCTGCAGTCTTCCACAGGCTGCCTTCAAATGTAAGTGGAATCCAGTCACAGGGTAACTCCCCACTCTGCCATCCTCCCCTGGCATTGAGGCACCTCACGTGTGGTCCAGCTCTATTCTACCGGGTTTGTGTGTCCACCACACAGAAAGATACAAAGCAATGTGCACACTCCCACCAGGCCATTCACGTGAATGGGCCAGGAGCGCACAGAGAGCCGGGGGAAGCCACGTTGTGCTTTCTCTCAAGGTACCAAACCCAGAGCGCCAGGAGAACTGCAGGCGTGGTAAGTTTTTTTTTCTTTGTACGTCCTGCCTCAGCGCGAGGGGAGGGTGGCAGGGTGGGGGGTTACCCCATGACTGGACTTCTGCTTTAGGACAGAAAAGGGACACCTCGGTAGACCCTCTCTTCCTATTATCATGGTTTTGAAGAATCATAAAGAATAATTTACTGAATAGCCTCTAAATCGGAGCTCACATGTAAAAGAGCTCCATCAAGTCCCACATAAAGCTGGGTCTGAACCTGGTCCCTGAACTAAGCATCAGACGCAAACATCCCCTTGAGGATGGGAATTCCAAGTTTGTACACAGCTTCTCCCCCCTGTGGACCTTGCTGGGGGGGGGGGGGGCAGCGAGATTTGCAGAGTAGGCTTGCACATGGGTTGTGGAGTTGCAATCCGGTGACCAAAACGTGGGATATTAGAGCCTCACATCCCCAAGCAGCCATTCCATTCCATTGGTGAGGCTCCCAGTTCCAGTAATAGATGAGCGTCACAAAAGACAAATGAAAAAAGACTAAGCTAATGCTGGATGGTTAAAGTTAGGAGCACTTTCGAGCTTGGGGGAGGAATCATAGAATATAGGGTAGAGATAAAGCAAATTTCGTTGAACATCTTGGTTAAGGGCCTAATTGGGTGGTGGGGGTCAGACAAGGGACAAGGGAGAAGGGGAGCACCCGGTATATGGGTCAGAATGGGGGAACTACCCAGCAAGGAGGTCTGGGCAGGGATCCCAGTTCCAGTAATAGATAAGCAGTACAAAAGACAAATGAAAAAAGACTAAGTTAATGCTGGATGGTTAGAGTTAGGGGCCTTGGGGGAGCTTGGGGGAGGAATCGTAGAATATAGGGTAGAGATTCCATTGAACATCTAAGTTAAGAGTCTTATTGGGTGGTGGGGCTCAGACATTAAGGGAGGCGGGGAGCACCCGGCTAGGTATATGGGTAAGAATGGGGGGTATAACAAGGAACTGTAGGCTTGAGGGGGCTGTAGAGAGAACATTGTAGGTTCCTGGGTGAGAAGCAGCAAGAAAACTTAGGGGGTAGGGGGCTGCAGGGAGACTCAAGCAAGGTATGTGAGGGACAGCAAAGAATGTGGAAGGGGCAGAAAAGTCTACCCAGCAAGGAAACCAAAGCATTCAGCAAGGGTAGAATGGAGGTTGGGATGCTGAGGAGGGAAGAACATCCAGCAAGTGGGGGTAAGATGGGGGTTTAGATGTTTAGTGAGTAGATCTGAGATGTTCAGGGAAACACTAGCAGGTGGGCAGGCAGAGGAAGGACCCTGATGGTGGAAGACGGAGGTGCACATTTAGAGGGATAGGAAGTGTGCCACAAGAAGTATCCCCCACTCATAGGGGCAGGAAATCCAGCACAATCAAGTGCTAGGCTGCAGGGATGCATCCAGCTGGATAGAGGGAGGGGGTCTCTATGGAATAACACCAGCCTATTCACCCAGCTCCATTCCTGCTGCCTTGGGCCCCTACCTGTCACCACAGGGGTTTAGGCACCATTGGGGATGCCCTGCTGTTTAAACCCCCCCAGATCACTGAGAGCAGCTAACCTCTTCCCAGTCCTACGGCGCATGCGCGGTCACTCGTCCAAATCAGCGTGCTCGGGCTAAGGCCAGCGGCTCAGAGTGAGCTGGCGGCTGCACCCCCTCTTCCCTCTCATTAATTCCCATTCCCACGCCATTCATTCACAAATGCCTTGTGTGAGCACGTGCCCTGCTAGAGGGATTGCAGGGATGCGGGCGCAGCTCACGAATGAGCTGTTGGATCCGGAAGCAAGGTAAGTTTATGGGGTGGCTTGGGGAGTTTCACACAGCTGGGCATCCCAAATTTGAATGCCCCTGGGGGAGGGAATCGATCTATAAGATTCCCGGGCCGATCGCACTGGGTTTTGGTCTACTTTAAAGGCCACCAGACAATATAAGTGTGCTGTAGGGTTGTATAAGGTGGCATTTGGTATATAGTATACAGTAAGTGAGTAATAAGGATGGCTTAAAGCAGTTAATCTCCAGCTAATAATAGAGGCAGCTCTATTCACGCTGGGGAATTATAGGCATTGCCTCAACATGCTAACTTTGCCTGGAGCAGAACATGTGTCAATGTGTTGCGGGGTAGGTTAAGTATTATTTTTTGCCCCTTCAGCTGCTCTTTAAAGTGGACCAACACCCAGGATTTTCACTATCCTGGGTGTTGGTCCACTTCAGCGGGGCTTCCGAGATCAGGATGCCCCGCTGTGTGAAACCCCCCCAAAAACGTACCTTTTCGGCGACGGACAAGCCGCCGCCGCCTCCCGTGCGTCCCTCTTACAGGGCGCGCGCACTGCTAGAGGGGCGCACGGGAGGCAGCGGCGGCTGATCCGTCGCCGATAAGGTAAGGTTTTTTGGGGCTTTTGGGGGGGGGGGTTCACCCCGCGGGACATCCCGATCTCGGATGCCCCGCGGTGAGGGAGGTGATCGGCCCGGGAATCTTATAGATTCCCGGGCCGATCACCCCTGGGTGTTGGTCCACTTTAAAGTAGATCAATGGGATCTATGAGACTCCAGGGCAGGCATATTCGCTCCCCCCCCCGTTGTGTGAATCCCCCCAGGTTGCTCAGTAAACTCACCTTCTCCCTGGTCCGACTATGCATGCCCGAGCGGCGCTGCTCCCTGCTATACCTTTAGCAAAGTGCGCACTTGTGCCAGGCATTTGTGAATGGCCGACGAGGGCATGATGCCTGTTACAAGGTAGCGGGGATGCAGCCGCCAGCGCACTCGGGTCCGCTCATCAGGACTCGATCCTTAGACAAGTGGGTGGGAGCAGATCCAAGTATGCTGATTGGACAGGAGGCTGCGCATACACCATAGGACCAGGGAAAGGTGAGTTAGTTCGGGCAATCTGGGGGGTTTCACACAGTGGGGCCACTTTAATTAAATTAGACTGCTGCCTCTCCTGGGTAAGGTTATTACAAATCTAAAATGTACTACAGCTATATACAGTACTGTCACATGTAACTATGCTAAACCTCCTGTAAAATAGATCCATCAACAGATAGCCTTACATGCCCCCTCACACTTGGGAATAATATAATATCTATGGAAGATGTGCAATTTGTGAAGAGTGAATACCTATTAAAATATTTTTCAGTTCGCGTCCAATTTTCTTCTTAATGTTAATTTATAAATTGTATAAAAGTCCATGGAAGACAAAAGGAATTTCAAAACACTAAACAATGGTTCTCAGTGGACCATTCTCCATATCATGACCATAGGGAATTGTCCTCTTCCTATTTAAATAATAGTGCGCAGCTGTAGGGTGAGCTCATCCAGTTGGCTGGGGTCACGCCACATACATATATCATTTCAGAACTTGATTTAGAACATCCATGTTTCATATATGCCGGGAAATATAATTACATGGAAAGTGAAAGCCCAAATATGTGGTGGATACTTTGGGAAAGAATTACATTGTGTGTCTGATCTGCTAAATATTTCCCCCTTGTTCCCTCTGCTGTTGATGCTCATGGCGTTGTTGTCAGTTAGGTTGGGGTGGATTCAGAGCCTGATGAGAAAACTCACTTTAGGAGTGAAAATTGCCATTGACTTTTATTGTCTATCTTGGGGCTGATTCAGAGCTGGTGAAAATTTGGTAGCACATGGGAGCAGCCATGATGGGATTACTGCAGCTGCCACCCAACTGATTTCTATTGAGAGTAGAAGGGAGAGGTAGTACTTTGTCTCAATTCCACGATGCCTGCTCCCATGAACCACAAGAGTTATTTGGACTGGACTGTCCCTTTAAACCAACACCCATTTTCACAAAATGCTTGTTGTTCCAAAAGCATTGCGACCCCCCCCCCCGTGCATCAACCCCAATAAACCGGAGAAATCTTCCAATTTCTCCTCCATCCCCAATCGAAATTAAACCAGACATTCAGCATCATTTAATGAAAAGCCCAAACCGTTCAAGCGGACCAAAACCCACCGAGCTTGTGAAATACATTTGACCAAAGCCCCTGCCGATACTCGTCTCTTAGGATCAGGGATGTATTTACCATTAGGCAACCCTAGGCACGTGCCTAGGGTGGTAACCTGGAAGGGGGGGGGGGGCGCTGCCCTTACTACTATAGTAAAGAAAAGAAATTAAAACTAACATAGCCAGAACATTAATGCCTCCTAACAAGCACCCCCTCCCCAGCCACAGAAGGATGCAGAGTGTATTTGTGTGAAGCAGGGGGTGCAATCGGTAGAACACAGGTCAGAGCATCTCCCCTCCACTGGTGTGGTCATGTGACTCCTGTATGTCAGAACGCAGTAAAAAAAGATGGAACATGCTTGCCTGCTTCTCTGCATTTCCCCCTTTGTGCCCTCTAGCCCATTCCCCCCACACACTTTTTTTATATGGACCGTGACCTAACTTAAAAAAAGGGGGTGCAAGCACTTAAAGTGCCTAGGGCACCATGAACACCAAATACGTCCCTGCTTAGTATGTAGAACTAGAAATGGATATCTTCGCTTTTTGAATCATCCTGGAACACTGTTTTTTGCTGTCCCTCTCTGTAAGATTGCAAGTGATACATCGGTGACATCATTGCCACACACAACAGTGGCAATGAATGGAGGAGGCGGAGCTTTACAGCTAAAACAGGCGCCGTTTATTATTAGGATTAGAGTGAAGTAGGGGCAATGAATATTAATCAACAGGTGATCTTATCGGGGGGAGCAATTCAGTGGATGCTAGTTAAAAATGTGGGTTTTGGTCTGCTTTAAAAAATGATTCCCCAACATAAAATTAATATATTTGAAGTTTTTAGTCGCTTACTTTTTATTCTTTCCTCCGCTGGGCTGCTACTCTAAGATACAGGTGACCCGCCATCTTGCCTCAGAGGCATCACATACTGAGGAGAGGGATGGAAAGTACAGGGGGGCGGGTTATAGCTGTGCTTTACACAGAAACAGCAAAGCTGGGGTCAGGAAAAGGACAGCAATCCCAGAATGCAGAGCGACACAGTCAGAAGACACTTCCTGTTTGCAGGCTGCCTGATGCTTCATGAGCCCCCATCTTGGATGTTTAAAGGCTCATAACATGCAGTAGATGCAGGTAGGATGATTTTTAATGTGGGCAATCTGTATGTACAGGGTGTGGGAAACATATAAGATAGACTCTTATTCAGGGTGAAGGTCCGCTTTAACTGCTGCATTTGGCCATCGCGGTAGCATGGTTGCAGGCTGGTGGATGCTCAGAAAAGGCCCGTGGCAGTTAATTGCAGCACTTGATTGCACTTGAGGGCCTGAGGAAAAAAGTTTCTTGAGTTTAACAGGGTTAATGCTCAGGGGAGCACTGGCAATTGGGATGCCCCTGTGCATACTTTAAAGTGGACCAAAACCAAAGATTTTCACTATTCTGGGTTTTGATTAGTCACCTGGGGCATCCCAGGGGCTACACCACCCATTCAGGTAATGCTGGTGCAGCTGCGCAGAGCTGGAAGAGATGCCGCCATCATGGGCTTGTTGGACAGGTACCAGAATTATAAATATAGGAACACCACACAATTTAGATTCAAATAAAATAAGTTTATTGATCCAAAATAGAATTCAAGTTAATAGAACACTATAGTATACTTATATCACAGAAAAAAGGACACAATGAGCAGTATGGCGAAAAATCCATCTGTTTGAGGCTTCTTGGAGTGGATATGTAGCCCTCAGGCACCGGGGTGTTCAGCGAGTGACGGCAGGGAGCAGGTTCTTTTGGGCCCAGGGTGCTCTATGTGTGTGTTGTGAGGAGGTAAGGGTTAGGGTGCAGTTGCGGGAAAGGTTAGTACTCACTGTCAGTCAGGATTCCTGACAATTCAAGATGGTTAAGAACAATGTGGCTTTGGGACTGGGGCTTCCATATATCCCTTCTCACTACCTTCCAGAACATTCACATCTCTAAACCCTCTAACCAATTACTACCCTTCTAGTTATAACTATGTTACTACTCTACATCCTGTTATGGCTAACACCCCTTCTGACTTCACCTTCTAGAACAATCCCCATTATAGCCTATGACCTAATGTCAGTCTATAGCCTAAACCCACTACTGCCATCTTGCGTCTAGTTCAGGGTATGGAACTCCCAATGCACTTTCATGGATAGAAACCACAAAAGAGCCTAAATAAGAACTATCGTGAAAAAATGGACCAGCAATAAAAAATACAATTCTGTGAAACTCACCTGTAGAATTGTTTTTGGATAATCAAGTCCAGGCCGTCCCATATCTCACGTTTGGGTGTTCGCCCCTAGGGGGCGCTTGACTGCAAGATCAAAGATGTAGCTCCTCCCGGCCCCCGATAAAGGCAGCTGTCCCTCTAATATTCCCCAGTGGTTTAAAAGCAGTATTCAACAAAAAGAGGGCAGGCCGGGAGGCCTAAGAAACCATGTTATTTGTCCAGGCCGTCCCATATCTCACGAATCGGACATCCAAAAGCAGTGTCCATATGGGCGGGATCCCCAGTGCGGAACAGCATGTAGTTCATTTCACTACCACCTCAAGCACCTTTCGGCCAAAAACAGCGTCAGCTGAGGCCCTGACATCCACCCTGTAAAACTTTGTAAAAGTATGAACAGAAGACCAAGTTGCGGCCTTACAAACTTGTTCCACCGATGCCTGGTGCTGAACAGCCCAAGAGGCACCAATAGCTCTGGTAGAATGAGCTGTGATCCGAAAAGGGGGTTACTTCCCCCTGGCAGAATATGCTTGTACCACGGCCTGTCTGATCCACTTACCGGGAGGGCCCTGCAGATAGTACTAAATTCAAGTTCCACACCGGTAATACTGACTTACGCGGTGACGGACATGGGTAACTCCCTGGAAAAAAGTCTTGATCAACCTATGGTTGGCAATGGATCTCTGGACAGGGTGGCTAAAGCCGAGACCTGGCCCTTGAGGGTGCTCAGCTGGAGACCCAAGTCTAAGCCGTGTTGTAAGAACTCCAGAATTCTAGAAACATTTTCAGCAAGAAAGGCTCTTGGCCTCGCACCAAGCGATATAGGTCCGCCAAACTCTGTAGGATATCATGGAAGAAGATTTCTTCCGTGCCTGAATCATAGTATGCACGACCATGGCCGATAACCCCTTCAACGTCAGGATTGAGGTTTCAATAGCCAAGCCTTCAAGCCAGCGTCCGTAAATTGGGGTGCCGCAGCGACCCCTGTGTGAGAAGCTCCGGGTTGTCGGGCATGATGTAGTGATCTATTGACATCTAGACTATGTCTGCAAACCAACTCCTTGGCCAGCGAGGAGCCACCAGGATGGTTGGTACCCCTTCCTGGGCTATCTTGCGCAGCACTCTGCCCAGGAGCGGTAATGGAATGCATACAGAAATTTGAACTTTGTCCAAGGAAACGCCAGAGCTTCTGTTGCAATGGCCAGAGGATCTCTTGAGAGGGAGACGAACCTTGGAAGCTTGTGAATGTGTCTGGACGCAAACAGATCCACGTCCGGCTGGCCCCAGCAGACACACAGAGCTTGAAAAGTCTTGCTGCTGAGAGACCATTCCCCCAGGCGCAGGAAACTCCTGCTCAGGGAGTCTGCCTCCTGGTTCTCCACCTCGGGGATGTAGACCGCCGAGATGCAGGGAATATTCTCCTCTGCCCAAGTCAGAATCTGTGTTACCTCCTTGAGGGATCTCTTGGTCCCACCTTGGTGGTTGATGTAGGCTACAGCAGACTGATTGTCCGAGCGAACTTGGATCGCACGGCCTCCTAAATGGGGAGTCAAGCGTAGAAGAACCAACCGGATTGCTCTCAGATCCAAGAGATTTATGGGTAAACGGTTCTCTTGCTGACCCCACTGACCCTGGATCTTCTGGGCCTGCCAAAGCCTTCCCAGCCTGTCAGACTGGCATCCGTGGTAACTATCTCCCATTGGGGAGTCAGAAAGGACCTGCCCACCAGCAGGTTCCGGGAGTCCAACCACCACAAGAGGGACTGCCTGGCCAGGGGTGACAGTGAAAAGGCCTGCACTTGCGTCTGGAGACCCAAAACCTTCTGCTGTGGCAGAAAAACCTTGACCTGAGCGGTGTCTATCGTCATTCCCAGGAAGGATCTCACTGTTGAGGGAGTGATAAAGCACTTGGGGTAATTGATTACCCAGCCGAAGGCCTCCAGGGTTGACAACACCGTCCGAGTATCGCTCTCGGCCTGCTGAAGGGACCGGGCCGAAATCAGCAAATCCTCCAGATAGGGTAACACACGGATACCCTGACGCCACAGAATAGCCATGATGCCCGCCAGCACCTTGGTGAACACACGGGGGGCTGAGGATATCCCAAATGGAAGTGCTACAAACTGGTAATGGTGATGCTCCAGCGCAAACCTCAGGAACTTCCGATGTCCCCGAAAAATCGGGATGTGCAGATAAGCGTCCCTGATGTCCACCGTGGTCATGAAGTCGCCGGGCCGAAGTGATCTCACTGCCGACCGCAAGTTTCCATGAGGAAATGTCTGACTCTTACAAACCTGTTGAGACCGTGAACAGATTGGAATAGAATCCCCGACCCTGTTCCTGCAGGGGTACAGGGCAAATCACACCTATCCGCAGGAGGTGTTGAACAGCCGTTCTTAAAGCTTGAGCCTTTAGCGGGCTTCGGGATATCCTTGAACTGAGGAATTTTGGGGGGTGGCCTGGCTGCCAGCTCTATCTTGTAACCAGAGGACACTACCTCCTGAATCCACCGACCTGAGACGTGAAGCCTCCAGATCTGAGCAAACAGCAGAAGCCGTCCCCCCACCCGGATGGGTGAGGGCGCCCCCTCATGCCTGAGAGGGCTTGGCAGGGGGTTTGGACTTAGCTCCCCATGAGAAGTTAGGCCGGCCGTGGGACCTACCTCTGCCCCAGGTATCTCTGCGAGCACCGGGAAATGAAGAACCTCTTCCTCCTCGAAAGGAACGATAGAGAAGGAAGCCTGCTTGGTCCTTTCAGAACCCCCTCTTCCTGAGGAAGTCTACAATCCTTGACCAGAAGGTCCAGGCGCTCCCCAAACAGCAGGCTTTCCACAAAAGGGACTTCTTGGCAGCCGCATCAGCCGACCACTGCCTCAGCCAGAGCGAGCGGCGCAGAGCAACAAGCAAGGCCGAAAGCCTAGCACCAAGCCTGACCACATCATTCATGGCAGTAACACTTGGTATTTTTTTCTCTGATTTATGGTTTCTCCTTTACTTGATGAATATTGGCACAGTTGTTTTTTGTTATAGATGGATGCACAATGCACTTAGCACTTTAACTTATGTGTAAATAATTATTTTGTTTTCCATATACTGTTATTGTATATACACCTTAATGAGATAGGTAGTTCATTTATTTATCAATATATGAATGGGTTTATAGCAGCACGGGTTAACAGTGCCCCCTAGCGGCAGATTAGGGTTTTATATGTGGTATATGTTTTTTAAACTGTATTGTGTCAGAAATGTCCAATTAATTTGTATTCATAATAAAATGCAGATATATTTCATGCACTGAGTGTGTGCAGTAGTAATTCCTTTGTGACGTTCTTGTGGGGGTATAGGGCACCCCCAACCTTTTTTTTTTTTCTCCCATGGCAGTAACAACAAAACCAAGAAATCCAAGCAGGCCTTGAGTTCCTTATACTCCTCAGCCAGCTTGCGAGCCTTAGCTCTAGCCACAAGGTGTCTCCCCTTTCTCCTGTTGGCTAGTGAGACAATTGCTAAGGTGCACGCCGGACGAAAGAGGGCACCAGTAAAGGTGAACTCATGGCAGACCAGCTGATCCATGCGCTTGTCTGCAGGGTCACGTAAGGAAGCATTGTCAGGCAACGGCATAACAGTAGTTTGGACAAGCCTGACACAGGGGGATCCACCTCGGGATTGTGAGACCATAACCGAACCAACTCATTAGGGAATGGGTATCCAGGCCCTTAGGGACCGACGGTAACTTGTTGGGCCTTTCCCATTCCTTAAGGATCAAGTTAGAAAAGTGAGGCTGCTACGGGAAGACCCGTCTTTGCCTCTCAGGCCGAAATAAATCACCCTGCTTCCTCTTAGCCACTCTGGGAGGAACAATGTGTAGGGTATCAAACACGGAGGAGAGCAAATCATCCGGGAGCCAAGAATCATCGTCCAAGGAGGAACCATCGCCAGCAGAATATTCCACCGTTGAGCGCGAATCATCTGGCAACTCACCTTCCTCCACGGAACCCAAGCAATCAAAAAGATCGTCATCCGAGTTAATCTGCTCAAGGCTTTCTCAGGGGCTGTCAACGAGATCTGTTTCTCGAGACTGGCCAGTCTGTGCGCAAAATCAGTATGAGACCCCTTGCTGGCTCTCCCTTCGCTAGGGGCTGAATGCAGCAGCGGAGGGTCCGGAGAGGCCGATGGTAATACATGCCTAGGGTCAGGGACAACCGCCCGCTCATGGTCCAAAATAATGCCTCTGGCGCAAGTGGTACAAACAGTGCTGAATCCGCCCAGAGGATTCCTCCTGCACAAGGGGCAGAGCCTGTCCTGCCCAAATGGGGCCCCCAGCTCACTATCCCCTGATGCCTCCATTATGGTGATTTAAAACAGTAAAAATCAATAAGGCTACAAGGCTCTACTGGCCTAAACCCAAAAATGATCCCTCTTATTAAAAAGGGGGACCAGGAGGAACCACAACCCTCAACCTTAGCCCACGATCTAGACAAAAAGGAGAAAGAGATCCCCTGGTCAGCCTTGGCATGATACAAATGTCAGAAGCAAAGCATCAACAAGAGGGACTCACAACACCGACAGTAGGGATCAGCGGAGCGTCCGCAGCCAGAAGATCTGGGTCTGATCCCCTGCAGCAGCAGCGCAGCAGCACAGCCGGTCTCACAGGGCGTCTGGCCCAGCCGACTTCCAGAAGGATTCTCGGGGGGGGGCAGCACGCCGATGCCGGGCTCCGCCCCCTCCGCGACGCGTCACCAGGAGAACACCGCCTCCTTTCTGCTCTAGACTGGCCAGCATAATGGCAGCGGCGCCTGTAACGAGAGCCGCCACATGTGTCAGAGCGACCACGCGTTCCCCCCTGTCTCTCCACAGACAGCGCCGCACAACGCCGATGCGGAGGAGGCCCGTGGGGCGTGACAGCCGAGAGGCACACGCCCCGGGCAGCCGACAAGGGAACGCGGGGAGGTGAGTAGGAAAGCCAGAGACTGCTCCTCGCTGCAGTTAGCGAGGAGCACAGTAAAGCACACCAAAAAAAGCAGTGAATACACAGAAAAAATAAAGCTTGTGGGCAGGAAGGGACAATACAAAAGATATATATATATTAGCATAAGGTCTGCGGCCCAAAGCCTGAGCTCTGCCGAACGCCACAGACCCCGGCGTTCACCCTACCGTCACGGATCCTGTAGCAGCCAGAGGCTGGGAGGCAGAAGTGGGTCACAAGAGATCCATGGAAATAGAGTCCGCAGCGGCCGACGGGCTAGGTGGCCCCGCTCTGCTGCCAATATCTGAGAGAGAGTGCCAATGATCTTGTGCAGCCAAACTACAAGATGAACGACTGGGGAATGATAGAGGGACAGCTGCCTTTATAGGGGGCCGGGAGCAGCTACATCTTTGATCTTGCAGTCAAGCGCCCCCTAGGGGCGAACACCCAATTGTGAGATATGGGACGGCCTGGACTGGATGTAGGGAAAATCCATATAAATATGCTGGATGGCAGGAGGAGGGGTCACTTCTACAATTTACAATCAAAAAATATCTAGCTAGGCTTGTTTTTTATTTTTATTAATGGAAGGAAGAGGAAATCGGGTGACAGGTTGTGTCACCCCTGGATTTTATTCCTACCAGCAGAAGACAACTACAAGCTTGGTAGGAGTTTTATTCAGTTTGGGTGTATAAGTGACCCCTCTTCTCATTAGCCAACCTGTTTATATGGGTTTTTAATATTACACAATTTTGCGATAGTGCTCCTGTAATGTATGGTTAACTCTATTTAAAGGGTTCTTATTAGTTAACTGACATGTTCCTAGTTATACCCAGGCCCCTACAGATATCCACCAAAGTCTAAAAAGCAGGTGACTAGCTGGGTGTCACACAGTGGGACATCCCCCGGGGTGGTTGTTTAACAGGATCTAGCGTCTTATAGTTCTGCTGATGCAAGAATTACATTACTTGTGCATTTGTTTGGGAGATTTGCAAAATATGGCCTACCTCCCGACGTTAGGGTTGAGAAACACTGTGCTAGGCAATGTTCCATGTGGCCAATGCAGAAATCTGTCTTTTATCACAGCAGTCATGCACGATGGGGCATCCGAAGTCTGGGTAGATTGATGTGACAGGCGGATACCATGGTCAGCACTACACATAGGAAACATTAGAGCCCTGTCAGTGGGATAGGCCCTGATAGTGATAGGAACTTCAATAATAATAGTTAAATACAGAACTTAGGTGCCATTACATCATGAATTTACATGATGGCAGTGTTGCCTAAGAAATAAACTTAGATAATATTAATTAGAGGGGAAGTGTTAATGTAGTGGAGGAGCTGAGCAACAGTGAGGGAAGGAGCCCGTGGTTTGTAACTGGAAGCTGTAAAGACTGTTTGCTATAACCAATGGATATTTGTTTTTTGTTTTTGACTTATTGGTGAGATATAAGTTGTGCACGTGCAGCTAGTTATATTAATATTGTTTATTGTATATTGTTTATTCATAAATTTGATGTTGTAAATTTGATTGTTGTTTAACCAATGGATATTGCCTGTACTGGATTATGCTGTTTGACATGGATAGAAGCCCTCAAATAAAGACCGTGTTGTTTGCATCAAGGAGTGTCATGTTTGGAGACCAGCGACGACCAAATCAGTAAGTGCACCTCCACCCCACACATGCCACACCAACCTGGGTCACCCTACCCTAGGTCCAAAAACCCCCCTTGCTCCTCAGAGCGTGCGCTATTGGCCAGGTTTAAAGGAAATTTTAACAAATAATATATGTGCTAGCATGCTGGGGATCAACACGCTCCTGGTTTGTTTTACCTGTGTAGAGAAAAATGCATAAGTTCGTTATCTAAAAATGGAAGTGATTCATGCACTGCTGTTATATAGTTAACAGTAAAACTATGTGAAAAACTTTGGATGACTACACATAGCAAACATGGGCAGCTCAGATCATACTGTTGTACTACTCATTTATATTGTCTGTTTGATGGTGCATATAGCAACTCAAAACACACTATGAATCATAAGGGAAATTGGGAAGATCTTGGTTAGGAGGCATCTGTTCCCTGAACCAGTGCTTCAAGTCTCTGTCTAGCCAGAACAAAGGGTTCACTTGCCTCCTCCGCCTTTTACAGATAAAGCATGGTGAATCAGTTCCTAGAGTTCCGCTCCTCGTGTAATGGCGTGATTTCCCAGCAAACTGGGAGACATGAGCCTTGATTCCATAGAAGTTGAAAAAAAAATGTTCATGGTAATAATAAAGTATTAACTTTATGGAAAAAAACCCATGAGACAATTCAGGCCAATGGCACTTTTTACTGCAGTGTTAAATGGAGTAAAACATAAAAATATTTTTCTTAGGAGTCAAAAAGTACCATTAACTTTCATTGTTTCGTAGCCGGTGATTTAGCAACAGTGAAATTCTCATGCCTTTTTCTCATTAAACCGGACCTTTATCATCATTTAATGAAAAGCGCCAACCCTTAAAAGTGGACCAACACCCAGGGGGGATCGGCCCGGGAATCTATAAGATTCCCGGGCCGATCAGATCCCTCCCCGCGGGGCATCTGAAATCTGGATGTCCCGCGGGGTGAAACCCCCCAGGACGCCCACAAACCTTACCTTAACCCCGTTCCAACGGCGCACGCGCTTCCTTCTAGCAGGGTGCGCACCCGCGCCGGCCGATTGTGAATGGCCGGAGCGGGCGCGCTCCCTGTTAGAAGGAAGCGCGAGACGCGGCCTCCAGCGCTCAGAGCCGCTGTGGTTGGACGCCGCTTGTACGTGCATACCACAGCGCCTCTGAGCTCTCTGATTGGACGAGCGCCCACGTAGGAGCGTGGGGAGGTGAGTGTTTCCGGGCGTTCTGGGGGGTTTCACACAGCGGGGCACCCCGATCGGGGTGCCCCACCGAAGTGGACCAAAACCCAGGATAGCCAAAATCCTGGGTGTTGGTCCACTTTAATAAACAATTAAATAATTTTATTAACAATTTTATTAATAAACGATTAACCGCCCACAACGATTTTATTAATATATGATTAATTATTCCTCCCCTTTAATAAACAATTTCTCCAACATCTAAAATGAATATATTTTATGTTTTTAGTCCCTTACTTAATATTCTTTGCAGCCCAACTCTGTTCAGGACTGGGCGCCTTAGAAGAATCACATACTGAGGAGAGGAGAGGGGGCAAAAGTGCATTGGCGGGAGTATAGTTGTGCTTTGCACAGACAGAGCAGAGCTGGGGTCGGAAAAAGGGACAGCAATCCCACAATGCAGAGTGGCACAGTCAGAAGACACTTTTTCGGGAAGCTTGAGACTCCATGTGCCGCCATCTTGAATGTTTAAAGGCTCAGAAAAGGCAGTAGATGCAGGTAGGATGATTTTTAATGGCCAATCTGTATGTACAAGGTGGGGGAGCCTCTTATTCAGGGTGAAGGTCCGGCTTAAGTAATTTTTTTTACTAGCATGATTGTTGCCAACTCTTAATCAAATTGGCGCCATACCACCAAAACTACCCCTGAACTCCTTATCTTAAAGTGAACCAAAAATACAGTATATAAGACTTCCCCAGGGAGTTTGTGAATGTCTGGCATGGGCACGCACGCTGTTAGAGGGTAGTGGGGATTGGCTCGCCGCCATACTCGTCTTTTCTCGGCTCTTCCCACACTGCCCTATTCCTTGCATCCTCATTGGTGTGCTTACATTCCCAATCCAGCTATTCGGATAGGTTGGGACAGGAGTGTACATGCCACAGGGGATACGGGGGGGGGTGCGGCATTAGCCCCAATGAGGTGTAGTCTTCACATTTTACAAAATAAGCCCTAATCTCCAGAGACAGACAGAAAGAAATCCTACCAAACTAATACCTCCAACCCCGGCTTGTTTGGAGAGACTGTATACAGGGTCCATTCAGCACCTTGAAGAATTTTCCCTTCCATTCTAAATTATTCTTGCATGAGGAAATTTCTCTCAAGCGGAAATATCTTGTATAATTCAGTGGACCTCACATGTAGCATCTGCTCCTTGTGAGTATTTCCCTACTTGCATGAGCGTTTCTCATCTGACTCTTGCATTAGCGGGAGTCAAATGAATTACAGCATGCGAGCTGATGACACAAATGTAGACATCATTTTTTTCCATGAAAACCATTATTTTTGTGTTTTTAGTTTTTTATGTAAAAGAGAAGTGTTTAACCAGCCCCTATGCCCTTCGGTATAGCTCTGTTGCTCTTCCAGGGGAGCCCAGGGGCCTGGTGCCATAAGGCATGGCACCCACCTATGCCGGCAGTTGAATGGCAGCTCAGCCGCCCTGTGATCTGGTATAGGGGTCCCCTGGACCAGTTCAGCAACAGTAGGAAAATAATAATAATAAAGATAAGTGACTTTGTTGAGGGACCACGGGTCCTCTTGAAAAGTCACAATAGTTAAACCAAACTTGCACAAAAACTCCACAAAACTCATTTGTCCCATCTGCACGCATAATAATTATCAGCATACTGCCTCACCAATTGTCTCCTGGTAGCGGCCATTTTGGAGCTTCCTTTCCCAGCATCCTGGTCATGCTGCTACCTGGATTCAGCTGATATAACCCCAAAATGCACAGCAGCAGCAAACCCAGCAGCACTTTTTGCAGATGGCCTGCGTCTCCATAGGATGCCATTTCTATTTCAAAATAGGCCACAGCAGGAGCTACAATGATGTTTTTTGGGGCAGCGACCTGATGCATATGAGCACTGTTTCTTGATCTGATAGGTACCACTGGTTGGGAGCCCCTTATATAGATGGAAGTCAAGTCAGTATCTAGTTAGGCCAAACCACTTTCTATTGGATAAACTGCCTGGTTACTGCAAGCAGTTTGAAAGCAAACCAAAACTCATCAGTGATGCAAAACCAAATTAGCCAGCCTACCTGGCAATAAAATGCCCAGGGCCACAATCTGCCGGTGTAGGAACACGGGAATAGAAAGTCATATAGTCAAATAGTTACGGATTTTCGTAAGTGAAAATAGTTACGTATATAAGTATTACGTATAAAATACTTACGGGAACTATTTTCACTCACATATTGTAAACCTCATTCCTGTGTTCCTACACCGGCAGATTGTGGCCCTGGGCATTTCATATATATCAAAAGAGGACCGAATGGTGCAAGATTTGAACAACAACAAATCCTGAGCTATGGGTCAATACAGCAATCGCTGGTCCTGCCACTCAAACGCACAACAATCTGCCGGGTGGGAGGGTTTTGAGGAAATTGATGGATCTGTTGCTAAGAAAAGGAGACAAGACAGGATGTCAAAATCATTCAAAGGTTCTGCCTGTGAGGTGAGGGATGCGATGGTTATTAGTAAAAAATATGGGTTCTGGCGGAAGAGTAGCTAGGCTTTCTGGCACCCCCTGCTTCCCCCTAGCTACTCCCCTGGGTTCTGGTCCGCTTCTACCTATTGGATTTAGAAATGTGCTCCCCCTTTATGTCCCTGTGAGCTAACCTTCCTCTTTTGGACCACAGTGTACAGAAGTAAAAATAAGATGGAAAAGAGATTCTAGATAATAGCATAGATTAGGCTGACATTGTGCAGCAGTGGTAACACGTATTCTGTTCTATGTCAAATGTAAACATCTCTGGCTTAACCTAATTCCAGTGTGTTTAGGTATTTAGAAAATGCGTACAGGTGCGCCATCTGAACTATGCAGCACATCTTTTACTTTGTATTACTATTACATTTCTACATGTGAAACGGGGAGGCCGATTCAGTAATAGCGCCAGGTAGCGACAGATGAGCGACTGTAGCAGTATTTTCACAGCGCCCGCTAGTAGTCGCTGTGCTTGGCCGTTGTTCGCTTGTTGACAGCGACTCAGTCGGTGTGTACGAATGTTGAATACAAGGTTACGAGTCGCTATTTGACAGGTTCCGCGCTGTATGGGAGCGCATGATAGCGAATGGCCATAGCGAACGGCTCCCAGCATATTCATTAACGAATCACGCTCCAAAAATTCTCGCGCTGTGAAATGCATGTTTAAACCCCAGAGCGCTGGCGGCGATGGGTTAAAAGTAGTTTTTTAACCCCCAAACAACCATATTTTAGGAAACAAAAAAAAACAAGTTTTTAAAAACATTTTGTAATATGAATACATTAATATCAGACCTGTAATATCAATTCTGCACAATTTTTTTTTTTTACCTTAAAAAAAATATCTAACATTGCAGAAGTGGTCACAGAATTTTTGACATTTAAAAAAAAAAAAAAAATAAAAAAATATCAATTAATTATGAATAATTAAAGATTGTTCCATTGAAATGCACTGGAGAGCGCCAGGTAGCGAGAGGTCATACCTGTCGCTGTTCAAGTTCGCTCGCTGGCGCTGTGGGGTGAGGCTGGAATATGATGAATGATTCGCTATCTGGCGCTATCTCATTCGCTAAGCAGGATTGGCTTGATAAATGTGTGATTGTGGTGGGGAGCCGGCGTTCTCGTGGCGGTGACCGCCATTATCCGTTCGCTCACCAGTCGCTACCTGGCGCTATCCCTTGTTAAATAAGGGCCAGAGTATATCTGTGATACATACAAAGCTACCAGCTATTATAAGGTTTAGAGGCTGATTCATTACTAGCACCAGCTATTGGCAGATGTGCGTCTGTATAGCAGCGCTTAGAGTATACACTGTGATCGGCTATCGGGCGCTGTAACAGAGTGCCTCAGTCGCTATAGTAACCTGGCCGGCATTGCTGAATGAGATGTATGTTGGATGTTCTAACACCAGTACAGTGTTGCAGGGAGCGAAAGGTAGCGCCAGCTCAGTGCGACAGACTCTCAGCGACACCAAATTCAACAAAAATGTAGACGCCCACAGCATAGGCTCTCTGGATCTGGCCGCTATAGCATAGAGCGGCAGGAACTGTGTGATTAAAGTCTGTTTTTGAACACAGTTTAATGCCAAACCTGTAATGACAATTCTGCATAAAAATATAAAAAAATCAAAAAAGTTTTCAAAAATGACTTTTTCTAGGCCAGGAGAGGTCACACAATTATTTGAGAGAGAAAAAACCCAGTTTAAACAGAAGAAAAGGAACGTCCATTGAAATGTATTGGAGAGCGACAGGTAATACCTGGTGCTCTGGAAGCTAGGGCGCCGGCGCTATACAATGTGCCGCCTGTAATGATGAATTGTATGGTACATGGTGCTGTTAGGTTCACTCACCATAAATGACGTGATTCGCTTTCATAAATGAGGTATTTCGTACAGCGCCCAGCGTTCACCAGACGCTGCCTGCCACTACGAGGCGCTACCTGGCGCTATCCCTTGATGAATAAACCACTTAGTAAAGTCCCAATTGGCGGAGGGGGGTGTGGATGAGCCTGCTGCTTAGCACCCCGCCTATGTTGCTGTGCATAAGGGCTGCTAGGTCCAGCTAGGTTCGGCCCTTGAGCCCTGGGATTTCCTGCCCCTATGCTTGGTGGACTAGGCTGATAAGATTTAGCACATTTTTTTTCTCTGATGGCCTCTGGCATTGGTTATTACCAATCAGGTCCATGCTGAGGAGCACTGTGCTCTACACAATGTTAGCATAAGGTCAGAGCACACCCAAAAATA
This sequence comes from Gastrophryne carolinensis, assembly GCA_027917425.1. Taxonomy (NCBI): domain Eukaryota; kingdom Metazoa; phylum Chordata; class Amphibia; order Anura; family Microhylidae; genus Gastrophryne; species Gastrophryne carolinensis. The sequence goes on along the minus strand of CM051244.1, from coordinate 51,121,803 downwards.
AGTCTCAGTTAGTAGCAAGCAATAGTATAATTCGAGGGGTTCAACATAAACCCGTGCACTCACTCTATGTGCACCTATAGTTAACACATGTAGTGAGAGGGTATAAGCGAACACCCAATGCAAAGCTATGCAAGAAGTAAAGTGATTTAGTAAGTGCTGAATTTATGTACATCAATAGCCAGTCTATACACTATACCCTGTTTCCCCGAAAATAAGACACTGTCTTATATTAATTTTTCCCCGGAAAAAGGCACTTGGTCTTATTTTCGGGGGATGTCTTACGTTAATCCGGGCCTGCTTACCGGTACTGTATTGTCTCGGTCCAGGTCTCGCTGGGGCACACTCGGCGGCGCGGTCACAGGGACCAGGCGGTGGCAGCTTTTCCTCAGGTTCGCGCAGGCTCTCTGACATCCCCCTGCGCACCATCCCTCAGCAAATACCCGGCCGAAGTCTCGCGTTGCTCCACAGCGCTGCAGCCAATCAGTGAGCTGCGAGGCGCCACCGCCCCAACGGTCTCTACGGTAGAAGCTCCGGATCCTTCTGCAACATTTCGTGAACGGAACTGTACCAACGGCGAGGATTTATTTTTGGGTAGGAATTATTTTCGGGGGAAGACTTATATAACGATATCCTCCGAAAGCAGGCACTAGGCCTTATTTTCGGAAGATGTCTTATTTTCGGGGAAAGACGGTATTTACAAAGTTGTTGTTGTTGTCACATTAAAGCTGATAACAGATGTAAAAATACACAGAGCTCAGATTAGGGTACAATAATTAGGGATAAGTCAGAAACAAGAAGTAAATATATACATCAAACAGAGGAGCATTGTATATCATGCATGGTCCCTGTTGGTACCCACAAAATAATCACTAAATAAATGCACAGCGAGTAAATAGAAACAAAAATGTTGTTAGGTATAGAGCTTACCGGCTGACCGCTTGTTGAGACAGACAGACAACCCCAGGTAGCGAAGAAGAACCAGCACTCCAAATGTGTGTGAAGATGTATTCGTACAATGTACAATCAGGAACAATCAATTCATAATCCAACGTTTCGGGGGTTGCCGCGAGCCCCCTTCATCAGGGATAACAAACAACAAGTGGTACATAGCAGTAACAAGATATATACAGGATACTAACCAATGGCAGGCCAGGAAAAGCCCGCCTGACGTCACATGACGTCACACCGATTGCACTGTCAGTACTGACAGGCATGCTAGAGAAATGAAATACAGAGAATAATGTCCAAAAAGCTCCAGTGTATATCTTGTTACTGCTATGTACCACTTGTTGTTTGTTATCCCTGATGAAGGGGGCTCGCGGCAACCCCCGAAGCGTTGGATTATGGATTGATTGTTCCTGATTGTACATTGTACGAATACAGCTTTACTAATCTTCACACACATTTGGAGTGCTGGTTCTTCTTCGCTACCTGTGGATTTGCGGTGTCACCGCTAACCGTGCACCCCCTGCTATACTTGGTAGGCGTGCGGCGGCATACGATATTGCTTAGACAGACAACCCCAACGTTTCGGTCGGAAGACCTTTATCAGGAGGAGCGGTCCTTCTGATAAAAGTCTTCCGACCGAAACGTTGGGGTTGTCTGTCTGTCTCAACAAGCAGTCAGCCGGTAAGCTCTATACCTAACAACATTTCTGTTTCTATTTACTCGCTGTGCATTTGTTTAGTGATTATTTTGTGGGTACCAGAAGGGACCATGCATGATATACAATGCTTCTCTGTTTGATGTATATGTTTACTTTTTGTATCTGACTTATCCCTAATTATTGTACCCTAATCTGAGCTCTGTGTATTTTTTTTATCTGTTATTAGCTTTACTGTGATCCCATGTGGGAAACAACTTTGTAAATATAGTGTATAGCCTGGCTATTGATGTACATAAATTGAGCACTTATTAACTCACTTTACTTCTTGCATAGCTTTGCATTGGGTGTTCGCTTATTCCCTCTCTCAATATGAGGCCCCCGACACAGGTCTCCCCATAAGACTCGGAAAAGAAATATCTTGATGCATTACAAAATCCACCAGCGGCCTTTCGGCAAACGGCTCTAATTTTTTGTAATGGGGAATGCGTGCTGCCACATCTAGTGCTTCCCCGGCAGCAGGGGAATGTGGCAGCGCATTCCCCATTGAAGCCAATCAGAGTCCTTTGCTGAAGGATGCAAACACAGCAAAGAGCTCAGACTGGCCGAGAGCCTGCACCAATGGCACGAGGAGAGGTGAGTTTTACTGGGCAACCTGGGGAGTATAACACAGAGGGGCATCCCAATTGGGGATGTCCCGCAGGCATGGAACAAGTCAAATTCCCTGTTTTGCTTTAAGACAGTTTTTTTTTTTAATGTTTTATGGACTAATGACATGAGAGTTCCACGTGACAGACCAGATGGGTAGACCTGTGCCTGGGTCAGTAACTGGCACACGAGGCCTGCAAAGACACAGTCACTGTCTACATTGGTTGGGACACAGAACCTCAATCGGAACCACAGGAACTAAGCATGACAGCTCCTTTCAAGTTTCAGCATCGACGGGTCTCCTCATCCCCTGGCGGACCTCCAATCCTCCAGCTGGGGTCTTCAGTGGGGCAGAGAACTCCAATTCTCTGCCCCGTACTCTGCCCCAATTCTCTGGGCCCTTCTCTGCTCCATTGCAAGTACTCCTGGCTAGTCAGTAAAGGACATGGCCACCTTTACCATCTGACTTGTGGGACTCCTCTGAACAGTGTCTGGGAGGCTGTGGTTTCTGCTGCACAAAAAGTTGATTGTCAACAGATCCGGAAATTGACAGACTCCATTATTTGAATGTTTGCTATAAGTCTGGGTATTTTGGTCACTTTTACTTCTTAAATACTCAGGTGGTTTATAGCGGACCAACACCCTTCATGGCGAGGGTGTTGGTTGCAGCTGGGGCCGCCACTAAAATGACAGGCTGGGGGGGGCATCCAGAATGCTGGAGCCCTCCCGCTCATAACCCCCACAGACACCCATGAACCTTACCTGAACCTCGCTCCCCCTCTGGGAATCCAGCGGCACTATTGGCCGCCTGGCGGTCAGGTGGGCTAGGACAGCGCCACAATTGGCTGCATCTGGCGGCTGAAACGTCATAGCCCGCCAATCGCGCTGCTGGATTCCGGATGGGGCAAAATTAAGGTAAGGTTTATGGGCACCTGGGGGGGGAGGGGGTTATGTGCAGAGGGGCTCCAGCATTCCGGATGCCCCCTCCAACCTGTCATTTTAGAATGGCCGGTGCGGGAGCGCTCCCTGTTAGAGGGAAGTGCGAGACGCGGCCTCCAGCGCTCAGAGCCGCTGTGGTTGGACGCCGCTTGTACGTGCATACCACAGCGGCTATGAGCGCTCTGATTGGATGAGCGAGTCACGTGGGAGCATGGTGAGGTGAGTGTTTCCGGGCGTTCTGGGGGGTTTCACACAGCGGGGCACCCCCGATCGGGGTGCCCCACCGAAGTGGACCAAAACCCAGGATAGTCAAAATCCTGGGTGTTGGTCCACTTTAAAGATCAGACCAAGTAGCTAATATATTACAAAGTCATAATAGTAATTGCTAGTGATGTTGTCAGACCCCGAGAATGCCTGTCTTCGTTGTGAGCCTGCAACCCCCAATCTTCACAGCCAGCTTCACCTATAGACAAGCCCCTGTTTGCCTGGATGCTATACATGCCCCACCGGACACGGTTGCCCCCAGGACTTGACAGGTAGACCTAAACAGTTTGGGGGCTCTGGAACAGGTAATTACTGGAACAGTTCAGGTGCTCTGGAACAGGTACATACTGAAACAGTTCGGGTGCTCTGGAGAAATCAAGTGAAGTTGGACGTCAATCCAAGGGTCACACCAGGAGGTCAGATAGCTGTGCAGTACAAAGTGATGAGACAGAGACGTAGTCGAGATTCAAGCAATTGGTCAATATCAAAGTTCAGGAAATTACAGGCGAAATCACAAAGCCAGCTAAACGCTATCACCGGCACTGACACACTGAAGTGGTAATTTCTTTAAAGGGACTGAACCCGACCGGGTTGGACAGGGAGGCAGTGACTGTGATTGGTGCACTTCGGATCTGTGGGTTGATTGGTGTACGTGGAGACCTCTGGGCTGATTGCCCCATTTGAATTTTAAAGGCGTACAGCCCAGAACTGGACCTCCTAGGATTGGCTCCTTTTAACAGCCTCCGGCAGCCGCGCTGTGTGCAGCGCCGCCGGAGGACATAAGCTGACTGTGCTCGCGCACGAGGCAAATGACAGTAAGCGAGGGAGGAGGGCGCGCTCAGCGCCGCCAGAGCCGGCGTCTGAGGAGTGGCTACAGGGCAGGAGAAGCCCCGGCCAGCCGCCTAAGGACACAGGCATGGACTGAAGGTAAGTCATTTATGACAGATGTGAGCTCACTAGCTACAGAAGGAAATAAGAACACCCAGGGTACAGAGACTGGCTTTTGGTTTTAACCAGGAAACTGCACCTAGGGACTATCGGCTATGCTGCAAAAACTTCCCTATGTGGCTCTCCAGATTCCCTAATCTGTAATAACAATTTGAACATAATTCACAGATTTTAATAGATTCTGCAAAGACCTGTTTATTGAAACGATGATATGGACACAGGGTCTATAGAGGCAGGTTCATAATCCATAGCTAGAGACTAGCAAAACCTTTGCTGGGTCATCGTACCTTAGTTGGAACACAGGAACTTAACAGGACACAGGAACTGGAATGATAGAGGTCTCCGCAGGATTACAGGAGGGAGTCACAGCATGTGTGTTTAGGTTTGGCAATGGTATTTAGGATTTCCTCATCTGCAATGGTGACTTGGGTGTGATTCACAGATGGTAATAGATTCTGCAGAGACCTGTTCACTGTAACCTTGATAGAACCACAGGTCCTCAGAAGTAGTTTCAAACCCATAAGCTGGAGACCCTCAAAGACACTGCGAATGTCTCAGGTACCTTGGCTGGGACACAGGACCTCAACTGGAACAGCAGGAACTCAGCAGAACACAAGAACTTGTATAATAAAGAACTCCACAGGATTACAGGAGGGGGCCACAGCTTGCAGACGTGGGTGTAATTTACAGATGGTAATAGATTCTGCAGCGACCTGTTCACTGAACCCTTGATAGGAACACAGGGCCTCAGAAGCAGATTCATAACCACTAGCTTGAGGCCTGCAAAGACACAGTCACTGTCTACATTGGTTGGGACACAGAACCTCAATCGGAACCACAGGAACTAAGCATGACAGCTCCTTTCAAGTTTCAGCATCGAGGGGTCTCCTCATCCCCTGGCGGACCTCCAATCCTCCAGCTGGGGTCTTCAGTGGGGCCCCGTGCTCTGCCCCAATTCTCTGGGCCCTTTTATACTGGCTAGTGAGCTGACTTCACCGGTATAAAAAGCTCCTCCTTGTGGGAATGAGCAGCCAAAGTCGAGAGGGGGGTAGAGGACATCGACACAGGTCACCGTAGCATTGCCGGGCAGAAAACATCCAAACGGTAATGTACCAGGGGTGGGGGAGCAACATTTTTTGTTGTTTTTATAGGGGTTTGGTCCACTTTAACCCTCTGTGAACTGGTAAGGAGTCCTTAAAGGGCTGGCAACAGGGCCGTATTTACCGCAAGGCAAACCTAGGCCTGTGCCTAGGGGAGCTTGCATGGCAGGGGGGCGGCCGTCCGTGACTGCAGCACCAACCTCTTGCATGCGCAGGCTCTGGTCCAATGAGGCCACTGTCACTTGGTAATTCAGCAGGTGACTCTCTGATTTAGAATCAATGGGCATCCCAGCTTGTTGAATTACGCAGTGACGGTGGGCGACTTTAATTGAACCAGAGCCTGCCCATGCACCGTTGGAAGGTAAGTGTTTACTAGGGGGTTATACACAGCGGGGTATCCAGGGACAAGTCCTGGAATGTTTTGTTCCGCTTTAAAGAGGAATATCGAGGACTCTAGGGCCATCCAAGTTCCACTCCTTGTGGCATCCTGAACTGGGATACCCCGCTGTGTGAAACCCCCCAGAAGCCCCATTTTACTCACCTTGTCCCAGAGCCCTCACCACGTCTCCACACCGTGGGCGCATCCCGGCTCACCTCTGCACGCACCCGCTCTCTGCCTTTCTGTATGGGCGTCCCGCTGACACGCGACGGCTAGGAGGTGAGCGGGGGATGCGGCCAGATGCGCACTTTGCTCCCTTCGGCGCCACTCTGGCTGCTTAGCCGTCAGTGGCGCCAAAGGGAGCCAAGTGAAGGTGAGCACGGTGATTGGTTGAGCCTGCCACTCAGTCTATGAATCAGTACGCTCGTTCTGCCCCAAGTCTGCGCCCTGAGAGCAACATGAAGGTGAGTGAATAGGGCGACCGGGGGGGGGTACACATGGTGGGGAATCCTAATTTGGGATCCCCCCGCTGAGAGGAACAAGGAAAAAGTGAAAAATTAGTTTGTCTGTGCAGGCCGGGGGGGGGGGGGGGGGAGTGGTGCTGACAGAAGAGTGTGTGTTGTCGTATACTCTTTTCTGCTCTCCCTGTTGCTTACTATAACCCCTCTCTTTCATATTATTTCTTCTACTTGCTCTTCTAATTCCTCTCACACTTTCTCCTTCTCACACCCCTCTTTTATTTTCCATTCTTCTGCTGCACTGCTTCCTCTGTCTTCCTTATTCACATTCTCAATCTCTCTTCCACTTTTCCCTCTTTCCTCTTCCCTTATTTTTTTCTTTCCCCACCTCCATGTCTATCGCTATCCTGCATTCTCCATCTCTCCTCACATTCTCACTCCCTTAGGCCGATTTCTATCCTCCTCATTTCTCCAAACTTTGTCCTTCTACTTTTCCTCAAGCTTCTTCCACCCCCTCACTTTCACTTCTCTATCTCTCATTCATTAGTCCTTTTTTTCCATTCTTTTTTTCCACTTTCCCTTCTTATTTTTTACATATAGTTTCCTCTCTCCCACTCATACCCCCCAATCTCTTCACTATGCCCTCATTTGGGGTGTGCGAGTCACACAGGGTTCCATCCTGATCTCTCTGTAAGGGGGCACCAGGACATTCAGATTCAGCTCTTATTGAGTAGAATGGGGAGCGTGCACCACCGCATCCCCAGTGGCGTGCGTGCTCTGGAGATGCAGCAGCACGCGCTCCCCTTTCACAACAATGAGAACAGCTAGGCAAATGACATGGCAGGAGGTTCTCATTGTACAAGACCCCGCACATGCGCATTGTTGGAGTGAGGAAGCGGTGAGTGGAAAGTGTCTTTCTGGGGGGTTTCACACAATGGGGCATCTGAACTTGGGGTGCCCTGGGGGGAACAGAACAAAACCCCGGGTATTGTTTCGCTTTAAATATCGGAGGTGGGGGGGAACCAAAAAGTGCCTAGGGCAGCACAAATCCTAAATACAAAATGAGGTGCAGAAATCACGTGCAACACTGGCAAGCATCACTAAATAGAGCCATGGTGTAATGAACTAAATATCAGTGGATAACATCCTTCAAGGAGGATGATAGAAACAATTATTATGTGAGTAAACTCTTTTTCTATGTTTTTGTAAGAGATAAGATTGTTTAAGTTTATCTCTATTAGATTGTAAGCTCTCAAGGGCAGGGACCCCCCTAATGTTCTCCAGTACTATGTGAAATGGAGTGCTTCCTAAGAAGATTCCAGGATGAGGAGCAGAAAACAGCTGTGCAACACCGACAAGCGCCACTAAATAGAAACACGGTGTAATGAACTGGATATCAATGGATAACATCCTTCAAGGAGGATGAAGGAAACAATTATCATGTCAGTACACTCTTTTTCTATGTTTTTGTAAGATATAAGATTATCTCTATTAGATTGTAAGCTCTCAAGAGCAAGGACTCACCTAATGTTCTCCAGTACTATTGGAAATGGAGTGCTTCAGAAGAACACCCCAGGAATAGGAGCAAAAATCATCCATGTAACACCAGCAAGCACCACAAGATCAAGGTGTAATGAACTGGATATCAATGTAAAACATCCTTCAAGGAGGAAAATGGAATCGCTTATCATGTGAGTACACGCATTTTCTATGTTTTTATAAAGAAGAAGATAGTTGAGGTTTATGTTCATTAGATTGTAATCTCTAAAGGGCAGGGACCCCCTAATGTACTCCCGTACTATTGGATATGGAGTACTTTCAAAGAAGACTCCAGGATGAGGAACAGAATGCTGCCATGTAACACCTGAAAGAGTCATGGAAGAGGACCTAGGTATCATTGGATAACATCCTCCAAGGAGGAAGATGGAAAGTTTATCATGTGATAAACTTCCGTGTTTCAGTAAAAAAGATTGATTAAATTTATGTCTATTAGATTGTAAGCTCTCAAAGGCTGCCCCCCCCTAAATGTACTCTTGTACCATTATGTATGGAATGAGTTCATGAGTTGTGTACTCATGTGCCAATTAGAGAAAACAGCATGCGCCCAGAGTGGAGGGTTCTGGGGATGCTGCCTTTGTCAGCTTATGCTTTTCAAACCACCATAGGAGTACAGAAGTAACGTAAGTGGACAGTCCCCAAAAAATGGTTTGTTGTTTATTGGGCAGGACATCCCAAACCACCATGCCCATTTTTCATGGTTAAAGTGGTCCAAAAGTCATTCGTGACATTCTGATCACTTTAATTGTGGGGTTTGCAAGCAGTGGGTGGGGGTCTCTGTAGTGCTCGTGTTGCACTGTAGTGCAGTCACACTGCAGGAAACAAGCGCTGCCTATTACTTTCACATCCTGGTTTGGAAAATGCTGGATTTATAAAAAAAATGAGAAACCTAGCATTGCACACGCAGCATAGCCCATAGTAGTCTAAAGCAGAGGAGTAAATCCCATCATTCCCCCTTTACTTGTGCTGCATTCATATTGCAGCTCTATATCACCTCTTTCCGAGCCATCTCTGCCTCTCGCCACTGCTGTGGCTGCTCTTCTCCAGATGCTTCTGCCATTGTCGCTTCCTCTACTGCTGCCACATCCTGGGTCTTTGTGGTATAGTACCAGCACATACCTGAAAGTATCATACATAACAAAAAAGATGACAAAGGGGTTGTTTTTTAAATCCTATTCCCAATGATGACGTCGAAAAAAGCTATATCCGGGGGAATAGGCCGCTTTTACCAAAAGGGCTGTTGGCTGTTGTGTATATATGTATCTCCCCACAATCAGGTGGTGGGGAGTATCTGGTTATTAAAGTTTACCAAAACCCAGGATTTTTACTATCCAGGGTTTTGATCCTTGAACCCAGGGCACCCTGATGGGGTTTCACCCGCCGCTTTTCACACCTCTTCCTGGTACCAACGGTGCATGCGCGGGCTCTCGTCCAATGAAAGCTACCTGCAGCGACTATGTCATTCGACAAATAGCTCTCATTGACCAGAATGGGGAGTCTCATATTCTGCATCCCTATCTAAATGGCTGGGACTGGAGTGCACGCATGCCGCCAGGGATGCAGAGTGAGCGCTTCCCATTCTAGTCTATGAGAGCTGTTTGCCGAATGACTTAGTTACTGCAAACAGCTCTCATTGGACGAAAGCCCGCACATGCATTGTTGGCGCTGGGAAATGTGATGGTTTATGGGCTCAAATGTAATCTCCAGGGGCCGTATACCATGCAGCTCCTACTAAATTGCATACATGTCCAATTTAACATTGGCAAATTGAATGCAGAGCTCCATTTTCACACCGCTTTTCTCTTATATACGTGGGCCCGCCACCATTGGTATATTCTTACCAGATTTAGCTGGGTAAAGAGCCTTTAATTGCCTCCAGGGCTTATTATAAATTCAGCATTACCAAAGCTAGAGCCTCACTCTTTCAGTAACTCCACAGATACTTTTATACTGATCAGTTGCAAACTTATTACTGGTTTAGTTCTCCTTTAGGCTGTTATGCACTTATAAATTGTCAAAAGCAAAAAGGAAAAGACAAATTGCCATAATACAGCTAAACGCCTGCAACGCATGACGTGGAGGTGAGGGGACATAGTCCTCGATTTGCTTTGTTAAAAGTTGTATTTAAGCAGACCAAAACCCAGGATTTTGACTATCCTGGGTTTTGGTCCATTCCCCCAGGGCACCCCAATCGGGGGGGGGGCGCTGTGTGAACCCCCCCAGATCGCCGATGCCAACTCACCTCTTCCTGTTCCTGTTCCTACGGTGCATGCAAAGCCGCTCGTCCAATCAGCGCGCTGACATCAGGTCGTCTAAGCCCAGCGGCTGCAATTGCGCTGGTGGCCGCATCTCCCGCTTCTCTCTAACAGGGAGTGTGCCTGCGCCGGCCATTTACAAATGCCTGCTAGACCTAGAGGGTTTCACACAGCAGGACGTCCCAATTTCGGATGCCCTGGGGGGATTGGTATGGGTTTTGGTCCACTTTAAGCTGAGCGAGATTCTGGGGATTAGAAGGAAGGGATTCCCCTTTATTTTAGCAGTATTATGCTATTTTTTCTTTCACATGGAGTGAAAAACTGAGCTCTGCAGTCAATATGCCAATGTTAAAATGGATATGTATGTACCTTAAAGTGGACCAAAACCCAGGATTTTTATTATCCTGTGTTTTGGTCCACTCCCTCGGGGAACCCCGATCGGGGGTGCCCCATTATGTGAAACCCTCCAGATCGCTCGCATCAACTCACCTGACCGCGGTCCATGGCCACTCGCCACTAAGCTATGCATGTCTAAATGACGTCTTAGCTCAGCAGCTCCGAGTGCGCTGGCGGCCGCATCCCGCTCCTCCCTCTAACAGGGAGCGCGCCCACGTCCTGCTAGCGGGATAGCGGGGGTGCGGCCGCAGCTCACACATGCACCGTTGGACCGTGATTAAGTGTAACAGGCGACCTGGGGGTTTCACAAAGCGGGGCATCCTGATTTTGGAACCTTATAGTTTCCCGGGCCGATCCAGCTGGGATGGACTTTAAAGAGGACCAAAACCTGATTTGGGATGCCCCTGCTGTGTGACACTCCCTGATAACTTTGTTTATTTACCTGGCTGGTGATCCAATGGCACAGCTGCAAGCTCTCCTTCAGTCGCTGTTCTATGCCATGTATATGAAGAGCGTTTACCTTTCCCAGGTCCAATGGCGCATGCATGTGCCTAATGTAATTGGGGATCCCCTGCTGCGCTCCCACTCAAGCCATTCACATAGTCTGGGATGGGAGCAAGATGCAGATGCTCTCGTTCCACATTGAAGTCTATCGGAGCTGTTTGCCAAATGACATAGTCATGGCAAATGGCTCTGATTGGATGTCAGTGTACATAATATATACAGTGAAAAACAGAGGTTATAATTAATAATATACTATAATCCCACGCAGGGGTCTTGTCAAGCGCATATCATGAGACAAGAGGAGCGTATTGAGATCGCTGACCAGGAATAGAAATAGTTCAATAGGAGCACAAAAGAGTCCAAGCAATGAACCGCAGTTTAGTTATTAGTGGTATATCCTGGAGCGTACCAACAAGAATCACTATTCCAATGCACAGTGTAAAGTATACAGAATGACAAGGCAAAGTAGCTTACAGGCTGACCGCTGGTTGCCAAACAAACCTCGACGTTTCGGTCAAATCCCGACGTCATCAGCGACTTCCGCATCCCATCCCGACCAATCGCTGACTGGATGGCATATTTGCCATCCTCGCCAGGAAGTGGCGCATGGGGCGGGGAGCGGACCCGCAGGGAGGGTGACCAAAACCGCCTGTTAAGAAGGCGGGGAAGTACGGGGAGCATTGTGGGAAGTTCAGTGTTGTGGCGGCATTAAAAATACAGCGCTGTCAAAGTTATTAATTATAACCTGTTTTTCACTGTATATAGTTCACTGACATTAAATCACTATCTATTTTTTGCATAGTTTTGACTTGGGCGTACGTTTTTCAGTATTACATTTAAATGGCTCTGATTGGACAAGAGCCCGTCCATGGGTGAAATGGGGGTTTTCACACAGTAGGAAAGTCAAATTCCTGGGTTTTGTTCCACCTGAAAGCGAGGGGGTCACTGATCAGATCTTATATTAGGAAGTTTATGGATGACAAGCAGTGCTAGTACAATGAGATGTATGAAACAGTCTGTGCTCAGCACCAGATCCACTTACTGACTCACCAGCCAACACAGTCCAATCACACATAACACAAGACATTGCTGCTCTGTTTACTGGTGAGCGACAGGAACTACATTTCCCAGCATGCACCATTTAGCTGCACTACAAACTGTGAAAGCTCAGTAGCTGGCAATGCATGCTGGGAGCTGTAGTGCCACAAGCAATGCTGCAATTAGAGTAACATGCAAGCATAGCAGAGCCGCTCATATCCCGTGTGTATTGGCCTCTGTGCTTCCTGTGCAGGCAAACTGCTCCCTTACTCCGCCCACACGGAAATCACAGCCAATAGGGAGGGCTTACCAATGTGTGCTGCTAAGATGGGCTGTGATTGGTTGCTATGGAGGGCTGGTCAATATGTGGAGAATAGAGGGGAGCACAAGCTCTATAATAGTATGAACTTTGGAGCCAGGTGCTTTACACAGCTATTGAGTCATTGCCCTGCATCCCCTCTACTGCGGATGCTATTGGTACAGCCCCGCTTAGTGCAATAGTTACTGAATGAGGAGCCAGAACTTGTATTTTATTGTAATCCCGATTTTTACTCTTGTATTTGGGGTAAGAAACCAGCGAGGGGCAACATCTTCTGGTTATAGCTGGTCGGCGCGCGTGATTGGTTGGTGCGCCTGACGTCACAGTTACAAACCAGTTCAAACCAGCTCTTAGCTGCGTGACGTTCTCTGGGGAGGCGAGGAGGACGGATGTGTGTGTCCTCTGCTCCTGCCATCCCCTGCGCTGTGCCAGCCACAACGGCTCGGAATGGCGATGTGTGAGCTGAGCTGAGCTGAGCTGAGCTGAGCTGGAGCAGCCTGGTAGGTGGCTATTACTCGGGTTATCATTTTACCAGTGCCATTCTACTGGGCCCCGAGGGCGCGGCTCCGCCCGGCTGCACTGATGTCACACAGCTCTCTAATACCCCAAAGTTGAACTACTAGTTTTTACTGTATTTAAAAAGACATTTCAGAGCCTGCGGCGGACTAAAGGTCTAAAAGGCTCCAGGGCCGGCCGCCAGGAAATCGTGAAGGCCGTCTGTGTGATACCCAGCCCTGGTCGCTGGTAAAATCCCCGTTATCGGCGGCTTCCCTGTGACTGTGGCGCGCTCCCACGGCCAGCCAATCAGATTGGGCTCCAGGGAAACCAAGCGGCGGTGGCTGGATGCAGGTCAGGAGCATGAGGTAAGTGTGTGTGTGTGTGTGTTTCCTAGCATGGTAACGGGCCCACTGCAGAGCAGCCTATGGGGCCCCCACCACCTTCTCCACAGCAACCTATAGGGCCCACACCACCTTCTCCACAGCAGCCTATAGGGCCTACACCACCTTCCCCACAGCAGCCTATAGGGCCCACAGCAGCCTATAGGGCCCACACCACCTTCCCCACAGCAGCCTATAGGGCCCACACCACCTTCCCCACAGCAGCCTATAGGGCCCACAGCAGCCTATAGTGCCCACACCACCTTCTCCACAGCAGCCTATAGGGCCCACACCACCTTCCCCACAGCAGCCTATAGGGCCCACACCACCTTCTCCACAGCAGCCTATAGGGCCCACACCACCTTCCCCACAGCAGCCTATAGGGCCCACAGCATCCTATAGGGCCCACACCACCTTCTCCACAGCAGCCTATAGGGCCCACACCACCTTCTCCACAGCAGCCTATAGGGCCCACACCACCTTCCCCACAGCAGCCTATAGGGCCCACACCACCTTCTCCACAGCAGCCTATAGGGCCCACACCACCTTCTCCACAGCAGCCTATAGGGCCCACACCACCTTCTCCACAGCAGCCTATAGGGCCCACACCACCTTCTCCACAGCAGCCTATAGGGCCCCCACCACCTTCCCCACAGCAGCCTATAGGGCCCCCACCACCTTCCCCACAGCAGCCTATAGGGCCCCCACCACCTTCCCCACAGCAGCCTATAGGGCCCCCACCACCTTCCCCACAGCAGCCTATAGGGCCCCCACCACCTTCCCCACAGCAGCCTATGGGGCCCACACCACCTTCCCCACAGCAGACTATAGGGCCCCCACCACCTTCTCCACAGCAGCCTATGGGGCCCACACCACCTTCCCCACAGCAGACTATGGGGCCCACACCACCTTCTCCACAGCAGCCTATGGGGCCCCCACCACCTTCCCCACAGCAGACTATAGGGCCCCCACCACCTTCTCCACAGCAGCCTATGGGGCCCCCACCACCTTCTCCACAGCAGCCTATGGGGCCCCCACCACCTTCTCCACAGCAGCCTATGGGGCCCCCACCACCTTCTCCACAGCAGCCTATGGGGCCCCCACCACCTTCCCCACAGCAGCCTATAGGGCCCACACCACCTTCCCCACAGCAGCCTATAGGGCCCACACCACCTTCCCCACAGCAGCCTATAGGGCCCACACCACCTTCCCCACAGCAGCCTATAGGGCCCACACCACCTTCCCCACAGCAGCCTATAGGGCCCACACCACCTTCTCCACAGCAGCCTATGGGGCCCACACCACCTTCCCCACAGCAGACTATAGGGCCCCCACCACCTTCTCCACAGCAGCCTATGGGGCCCACACCACCTTCCCCACAGCAGACTATAGGGCCCCCACCACCTTCTCCACAGCAGACTATAGGGCCCACACCACCTTCCCCACAGCAGCCTATGGGGCCCACACCACCTTCCCCACAGCAGACTATAGGGCCCACACCACCTTCCCCACAGCAGCCTATGGGGCCCACACCACCTTCCCCACAGCAGACTATAGGGCCCACACCACCTTCTCCACAGCAGCCTATGGGGCCCACACCACCTTCCCCACAGCAGCCTATGGGGCCCACACCACCTTCCCCACAGCAGCCTATAGGGCCCACACCACCTTCCCCACAGCAGCCTATGGGGCCCACACCACCTTCCCCACAGCAGACTATAGGGCCCACACCACCTTCTCCACAGCAGCCTATGGGGCCCACACCACCTTCCCCACAGCAGCCTATGGGGCCCACACCACCTTCCCCACAGCAGCCTATAGGGCCCACACCACCTTCTCCACAGCAGCCTATAGGGCCCACACCACCTTCTCCACAGCAGCCTATGGGGCCCACACCACCTTCCCCACAGCAGACTATAGGGCCCACACCACCTTCTCCACAGCAGCCTATGGGGCCCACACCACCTTCTCCACAGCAGCCTATGGGGCCCACACCACCTTCCCCACAGCAGCCTATAGGGCCCACACCACCTTCTCCACAGCAGCCTATAGGGCCCACACCACCTTCTCCACAGCAGCCTATGGGGCCCACACCACCTTCTCCACAGCAGCCTATAGGGCCCACACCACCTTCTCCACAGCAGCCTATGGGGCCCACACCACCTTCTCCACAGCAGCCTATGGGGCCCACACCACCTTCTCCACAGCAGCCTATGGGGCCCACACCACCTTCTCCACAGCAGCCTATGGGGCCCCCACCACCTTCTCCACAGCAGCCTATGGGGCCCCCACCACCTTCCCCACAGCAGCCTATGGGGCCCCCACCACCTTCCCCACAGCAGACTATAGGGCCCCCACCACCTTCTCCACAGCAGCCTATGGGGCCCCCACCACCTTCCCCACAGCAGCCTATGGGGCCCCCACCACCTTCTCCACAGCAGCCTATGGGGCCCCCACCACCTTCCCCACACAATACTGAAGTTGGTTTCTTATTTGGGCTGAAGTTGCTTTCTTATTCGTGTTTATGCTTATTTCCCACCTTCTTTAAAAGGAAAATGTCCATGAATTATGCCAGTTATTCTGTACACTGCTCTGATCAATATTGTATTAAAACTGGCACAAATCCTGCATTAGCTGGCACAAAATGGGCATCTAAATGGGCAATAAGGAATGTAATTTTAAGGGGTTAAATGGCTTTGAGCCACTGATGTCACAGTGCCAACTGACAGGGGACCCCCTTGGTGGCTATTCGCCGCTCTGTGTGGTTGAGGCAGTGGACGGCTGATTTTAATTCTAAAAGATCTCTCACGGCCCTTCCCTTTCTGGGTTTGAGGCTTTTCGGTGAAAAGCTGGATTCTGTTGCCAAGGGAGGTAAGTTACCTCAGCGCAAGAAATTTCGCCGTTCCTTTCGGGGGGCGGCCCCCTTCAATCCGTCCTTTCGGGGAGCCAGAGCCGGCAGGGGTGCGGGCTTCTCGGCTTCCGGGGGCGTCAGTTGGAATAGGAGTAGAGGCCGTGGACGTCCTGTTCACGCCTGGGGCGCCAAGCCCAAGCCAGCCGCCAAGCCCGTTCAGCAATGAGGGGGCGCCCTCACCCGTACGGGTGGGGGGACGGTTGCGACTCTTCTCCCGGGTATGGGACCAGGAGGTCTCGGACAGGTGGATCCGGGAGGTGGTGTCGGCCGGTTACAAGCTGGAGTTCGAGTCCCGCCCTCCGCCAAGGTTTTGCAGGTCTCGGGTACCTTCAGATCCTTCGGCCGCGCAGGGGCTCCTAGCGGCGGTAAGGAATCTTCTGGAATTGGCAGACATCTGCCCGGTCCCGCCGTTGGAGGTGGGGCGGGGCGTGGGTATTATTCCAATCTCTTCACTGTACCCAAAAAGGACGGGTCGTTCCATCCTATTCTGGATTTGAAGTTTCTCAACCGGTTTGTGCGTCCCCGGAAGTTTCGCATGGAAACCCTGCGGTCGTCGATCGGTTCGCTCAGGCAGGGGGACTTTATGACGTCCATAGACATCAAGGATGCATACCTTCACATTCCAATTTTTCCGGCTCATCAGCGGTTTCTTCGCTTTGTGGTGGAGGATCAGCATTTTCAATTTGTAGCTCTTCCTTTCGGCCTCACCTCGGCTCCGAGAGTGTTCACCAAGGTGTTGGCAGGAGTGATGGCCCTGCTCAGGGCTCAAGGGATTCGCATTGTGCCTTACCTGGACGATCTTCTCATCATGGCGTCTTCCTTCAGTCAAGCGGAAGGGGACACCGGCGTTGTGGTGTCTATGCTGGAGAGGTTCGGTTGGGTGATCAACTACCCCAAGTCTTCTCTGGTTCCGACCAGGGTGGTGACTTTTCTGGGGATGTCTCTGGACTCTTGTCAGCACAGAGTTTTTCTCCCTCAGGCCAAGGTTCTGTTGATTCAGAAGTTGGCTCAGCTTCTTCTTTCCAATCCTCGCCCGTCCATCCGGCTGGGGATGAGACTGGTGGGGTTGATGGTAGCCTCTTTCGAGGCAGTTCCTTTCGCGCAGTTTCACACGAGAACGCTTCAGCTTCATCTTTTGGCGTCTTGGGACCGGCGACCGCGGTCGTTGGATCGGTCCTTCCGGATGTCCCCTCGAGTTCGGCGGTCTCTTCTGTGGTGGATGGTCTCGGACAATCTTCTGAAGGGCGGGTCATTTTTGACACCGCTTTGGGAAACTGTCACCACGGACGCCAGTTTGTCAGGATGGGGAGGTTACTGGAAGGATCTTCGGTTCCGGGGGCGGTGGGGCCCTCAGGAAGCCCACTTGCCCATCAATGTTCTGGAGTTGAGAGCCATCAGGTTGGTTCTGTCTCTCTTGACGCAGCATCTACAGGGCCTGCCGGTGCAGGTTCGGTCGGACAATCGGACGGCGGTTGCTTACATCAATCACCAAGGAGGGACTCGCAGTCTGGGTGCCCACAGAGAGGTGTCTCTGATTCTAGTTTGAGCGGAGACTCATGTTGCTTGCATCTCGGCAGTGTACATTCCAGGAGTGGAGAACACGGAGGCGGACTTCCTGAGCAGGTGCTCGTCCCGCCGGGGGGAATGGTCTCTCCATCCCCAGGTGTTTCGGTCGCTTTGTCTCCGGTGCGGGACGCCGGAGGTGGATCTGTTTGCCTCTCGTCACAATCACAAGCTTCCGACATTCGTGTCGCTGTCTCAGGATCCTCTGGCGGCGGATGCCATGGCTCTGAGCTGGAGGGTTTCTTTACCTGTTTCCTCCGATCCCCATGCTAGGCAGGGTTCTGCGAAAGCTGGTTCTGGAAGGAGTTCCCGCCATTCTCGTGGCCCCAAGGTGGCCAAGGCGGGTGTGGTTCGCAGACATCGTTCGTCTGGCGGTGGATCAGTTCGAGCTGCCTCTTCGGCCGGATCTTCTCACTCAGGGTCTACTGTGTTACCCCAGTTTACCAACGTTGGCTTTGACGGCTTGGCTGCTGAAACCTCCATCTTGAAGGAGGAAGGTCTTTCGGATTCGGTCATTCGGACTCTTATCGGTGCCAGGAAGAGATCTTCTTCTTCCATCTATTATAGGGCTTGGAGATCTTATATTGATTGGTGTGAGGCGAGATCTTTGCCCTGCCGGGTCTTTTCTATCTCTAGGATTTTGGAATTTCTTCAATCTGGGCTGGACTCTGGTCTGCAGCTTAGTACCTTGAAGGGGCAGGTTTCGGCCTTGTCTATTTTTTTTTCCAGAGGTCTTTCGCTCTTCATTCTTTGGTAAAGACTTTTTTCCAGGGGGTTTCGCATCTGCGGCCTCCTAGGAAGCCTTTGCTCCCTGTTTGGGATTTGAATTTGGTCCTCTCTGCTCTTCAGGCTCCTCCTTTTGAGCCTTTGCAGGATATTGCTCTATCCATGTTGACTCAGAAGGTTGTCTTTTTGGTGGCCATCACTTCGGTTCGGCGTGTTTCGGAAGTTGGCAGCCTTGTTTATTCAGGCTCCTTATTTTGAGAAACATCCGGACAAAGTGGTTTTTCGTTTCAAGCCAGACTTTCTCCCTAAAGTGGTTTCTGCTTTTCATCTGAATCAGGACAGTGTTCTTCCCTCCTTGTGCCCTAGACCTGGGAATGACAAGGAGAGGGCGTTGCATTGTTTGGATGTGGTACGTTGTGTCAGGTACTACTTGCGTATTATGTCTTCTTTTCGTAAGACTGATGCCTTTTTTGTGGTGCCCTGTGGGGCTAGGAAGGGTTTGGCTCCGGCTAAGTCTTCCATTAGTAAATGGATTCGTCAGGCGATTGTTGGGGCCTACTCTGCCAAGGGGAAGGTTCCCCCTTTTCGGGTCACTGCTCATTCTACTCGTGCGGTTGGTGCGTCCTGGGCTTTTCAGCACCAGGCTTCTGTTGAATAAGTTTGTAAGGCTGCTACTTGGTCTTCGGTTCACACTTTTTCCAAGTTTTATAAAGTTGATGTGCGGGTTTCAGCGGATGCTGTTTTTGGCCGCAAGGTTCTGCAGGCTGCAGTGGTTTGAGTTTTCTGCATTATTGCCTGGTTGGATACCCGCCCTTTTTGGACACTGCTGTTGGATGTCCCAAGTGTAATAATTAATGATTGAAGTGGGGTGTGTGACATACTTAGAATAATACCATTTTGTGAATACTCACCTGTAAAATGGGTATTATAAGTATGTCACACACCCCACTTCACCCGCCCTTTTGGTATCCCGGATTCTTTATAGGGTGAAGTTTTCGTTTACAGTTTGAGGGTTTTTTCCTGGTACCTTGTCTTTACTGCTGTTTGAATACTGGGGAATGAGTGAGAGGTACCAGGAATGTATAGACCAGGAGGGGCTTGTTTTTCATGACTTCTCTGCACGTCGCCACCTGCTGGTGGAGTTACCCAAGTGTAATAATTAATGATTGAAGTGGGGTGTGTGACATACTTATAATACCCATTTTACAGGTGAGTATTCACAAAATGGTATTTTTCCTCCCGTGCTAATTTGGGATGCCCCGCTGTGTGAAACCCTCCACATTCTCCCTTTTCTTACCTATCCGACGTGCCCACAGCACATGGGCGGCTGGCAGCAGCATCTCTCACCCCCTTCTCTGGCCCTGCATGGCTACGTGTGCCATAACTGAATGGAGGAGAGCCGCAACCTGCACCGTGGGCTCATTGGAAAAGTAAGAAAAGCAGGTGACTGGCAGCATCTCACACAGCGGGGCATCCCAAATCTGGATGCCATAAGAGGACAGACCAAATCACAGGAGAGTGAAATCCTGGGTCTTGCTCCACTTTAACCCCTTCATGCCGGATCGCTACACAAGGAGGAAATCTGACCCATATCAGTACTTAAGTGGAACAATCACCAGTTGCTCTGGACCTGAAAGGCTCCAGAGCCGGCCAACTCAGAGCCCCTGTGGCATCCCAGTTTATGATGTCCCACTGTGTGAGCCGTCAATTGCGATTGTGGTCTGCATCCCTGCAGCTGTTCCCGCTCCCCATGCCAATGCTCTGTCTAAACCATGCTTTATGCTGCACATTAGTATAAGAGCCTGCACATGCACCATGGGCACGGCGGAAGGGTAAGTGTTGTGGGTGACCTGGGGGGTTTCACACAGCGAGGCATCCTGAATCGGGGGAACCAGTCACTGAGATAGAGAACATCCAGGTATTGGTCCAATCCTGTGCAGAGTGGAACCAGGATGGCCCACCAGTAGAACTGACCCTGGGGTCCCACCTCACACTTACATGCAGGTATCTCTGGCTTATAGTTGGGGCCCATGCACAGCATTATTATGCCACACTGCATTGTCTGCCTGTGTGTGCACAGGCAAGACACAAATTAGCAATACAGAGTTCAGGTGTTAAAAGCCTTCAACTGCTCCTGAGTCCAAGGGCCCACCAGGGATTACTTGGTAATCGTGTGGGCCAGTCCGAGCCTGCCTCTGAGAATGGAGAGGGTTAGGCTGCCGCCCGCATCTACTCCCGTGATAACCCCGCCCCATGGCTCTCTTGGCCAATCAGAAGGCTGGCTGAGACGATTACGCTCTCCTCATTATTATTCATATATTCACCTTCCCCGTACAGTGCATTCTGCTCCTTCAGAGCATATAGCAGTATAAAAGCCTGTGCCAGCAGGACCCACAGCAATGGCAGTCCGCTGCCATGCTAATGGCGGCCGGAGTGTGTCCGCTCGCCAAAACTCTCCTTTTGGCTGTCAGTGTGAGTGGGCGCTGCAAACGGGGGCGGGTTTCCTGTAAATAGTGTTTTTATTTATTATCTAATGTACATCGCTGTTTATAAGTGGGCTATACGTGACTTGGTTGTAACGGCTGCGCTAAATCACGTGACGCGCTACGTCAACGGTGACGTCATTTGGGTTCAGGGCTCATTTACATCCAAGACGATCGAGGGGGCGGACGCTGATGGTAAGGTTCGCCGTCACAACGGGAGGCGGAGTCAAGGGAGGTGCGAGAAGGGGTTACCTATAAATATGGTGTTCTTATTTATTATTTGATGTACATTGGTGTTATTAGCGGGCTATCGGTAGCTTGGGTGTAGCGGCGGCGATGCTATGTAATGCGGTGACGCAGTATAAATTAGCCGCCTTCTGATTTATCACATAGAGCACAAGCAATGAAGAAAGAAGACGCCTCCTATACACAGATATACTGCTATAGAGCTGCTTGTATGTAGTCCTCTCTATCCTGGGGAGTAGTGTGGGTGTACATAGCTCCTCCCCCTAACTCACGCGTGGGCCAGTCCGAGCCTGCAGTTATAGCCCCGCCCCACTGCTCTCTTGGCCAATCAGAAGGCTGGCTGAGACGATTACGCTCTCATATTTATTCATATATTCACCTTCCCCGTGCACTGCATTCTGGGTAAATCGTAATGCGCGCTCCTTCAGAGCATATAGCAGTATAAAAGCCTGTGCCAGCAGGACCCACAGCAATGGCAGTCCGCTGCCATGCTAATGGCGGCCGGAGTGTGTCCGCTCGCCAAAACTCTCCTTTTGGCTGTCGGTGTGAGTGGGCGCTGCAAACGGGGGCGGGTTTCCTGTAAATAGTGTTTTTATTTATTATCCAATGTACATCGCTATTATAAGCAGGCTTGGTTGTAACGGCTGCGCTAAATCACGTGACGCGCTACGTCGACGGTGACGTCAGTCGGTTTCAGCGTTCATTGACAGTCAAGACGATCGAGGGGGAGGAGGCTGATGGTGAGGTTCGCCGTCACAACGGGAGGCGGAGTCGAGGGAGGTGCGAGAAGGGGTTACCTATAAATATGGTGTTCTTATTTATTATTTGATGTACATTGGTGTTATTAGCGGGCTATCGGTAGCTTGGGTGCAGCGGCGGCGATGCTATGTAATGCGGTGACGCAGTATAAATAGAAAGAAGCCTTCTTTCTTCATTGTGATAAATGAGAAGGGGGCGGACTGGCCATAGGGCATACCGTGCAAATGCCCGGTAGGCCGTCACCTACCCTGCATCCCCGCCGACTGGGGAAATGGGAGCCGCCGCGGGCCGTCCAGCCGCCCCCATTCACCCGGCCCGGCACAAGAAGCATTGCTGGAAAGCCGGCATTATAGTCCAGCAGGTGGCCAGGGTCGCAGTGCCGGGAAGTGGGGTCCGGAATCAGGCCACCCCGATGGCAGCAAATGGGAAAGTGAGCTACAGAGCCGGTAGGGGCGTAGCTATAGGGGTCGCAAGGGTCGCCATTGCGACTGGGCCCCTAAGCAGGGCCCCCCCTGCCCACTGTAACTGTCTGCCGCCGCGGGCCCGGAGGAGAGACAGAACGGGCTGCCTGGCAATGGATGAATGAGAGGCCTCAGCCCCGCCCCTCGCTCCTCAACAGGCTGCCTGGCAATGGACCAATCAGAGGCCTCAGCCCCACCCCTGGCTCCTCTACAGGCTGCCTGGCAATGGACCAATGAGAGGCCTCAGCCCCGCCCACTGACTCTGCAGGGGCAGCTGGGAAAGAATGATGTCTGTCACAGCGCGCTATTTACTGAAGAAGCCGAGTGCTGCAGGCGAAGCCACAAGGTAGGAAGTGCAATAACTGGAGGAGCTGAGAAACAGGGGAGACAGGGAGGAGGCAGCAAAGATATCTACTGAGCCACCAATGCTAAGCTGTGTAATGTAACTAGAGGCCATTGTAGAGTAACCACGGGGGAGGGACAGAGAGAGGATGGCTGCACTGTGTGTAAAGGTCATGTCTGTTCTTTATTTCTGGCTACTTCACTCCACAAGTTTGTTTATCCCTCTGTCCATTTATTTATCAACCTCTCCCTCTGCCTGTCTATCTATCCACCCACCCCTGTATCCATCCATCCATCCATCCATCCATCCACCCCTCTGCCAGTACATCTATCTATCTATCTATCTATCTATCTATCTATCTATCTATCTATCTATCTCTCTGCCAGTCTATCTATCTATCTATCTCTCTGCCAGTCTATCTATCTATCTATCTCTCTGTCAGTCTATCTATCTATCTATCTATCTATCTATCTATCTATCTCTCTGCCAGTCTATCTATCTATCTATCTATCTATCTCTCTGCCAGTCTATCTATCTATCTATCTATCTATCTATCATCTATCTATCTTTCTGCCTATCTCTCTGCCAGTCTATCTATCTATCTATCTATCTATCTATCTATCTATCTCTCTGCCAGTCTATCTATCTATCTATCTCTCTGCCAGTCTATCTATCTATCTATCTATCTATCTATCTATCTATCTATCTATCTATCTATCTATCTCTCTGCCAGTCTATCTATCTATCTATCTATCTATCTATCTATCTATCTATCTATCTATCTGTCTCTCTCTCTGCCAGTCTGTCTGTCTATCTATCTATCTATCTATCTATCTATCTATCTATCTATCTCTCTGCCAGTCTATCTATCTATCTATCTATCTATCTATCTATCTATCTCATATCCAGGGGCGTAGCTATAGGGGTCGCTGTCACTGATGATGGGGGGGGGGCCCAGTTTGACTCCTCGCATCGGGGCCCACAAGACTTTAGCTACGCCCCTGGCCGGTAATGAGGGCCGGGTGCCACAAGGCCAGAGTCCTGAGCGTTATTGCAGAGCACTGCTGCTGTGTTACACTGTCCTCTGTGCCTGCTGTGACGTCAGCCGTGCCCCCCCCCCTCCTCCTATTTCTCTGTGCAAGTGCCGGGGAATGGGGTCGCGTCCTGGCCAGTTAAGCGATGTGGTGCCTGCAGTCCGTGACCTCCCTCCTCTTTATGGCCGATTCTCCAGGCTCTGCTCCATATCATCCTCAGGCTGATGGCCTATCCCCTCTATACAGGTTACACATCAGACATGCTGCGCTTCTGTGCATCTTTCTCACTTTCTGTTTTGATCTCATTTTTTGCTTTTCACTTCCCCCTTTCCCTTGTTCTATTCCTCCTCATTTTCAGCTTTCTTTCATTGTCTTCTATCTCTGTCCCACATCCTCTGCCTCTCTCTCCCCCCTCTCTATTTACTTCTCCCTTTTTCTCTCTCCTTACACTCTCCTTCTACCAGTATTCTTTTTTCTTTTCTTTTTGTCTATTTCTCTTTTGCTTTTTCTTCTTTTGTTTCAGACATTGTGGCTGTACAGGGCACCAAAATTCCTAGTGGAGCTCCCCCACATAACCATGGCCAAGTTAGTCATTATTCTATGCTGGGAAAGGTGTCTGTACACAGGGGGCAACACAGGGTTGCACATGCACTCGCTCCCAGTCCCAGGTGCCGCCATCCACTCGCCTCTACTTTATAGGCAGCTTTTGCACCTTTTCTTGTCATCGGCCACATGAGCAGGACTGCAGAGGAGGAGAGCAGCGGACTCCATGAGAGAGAGGTTTTCTTGTGCCTTGCCAATGCTTTCTATGCGTTCTGGGGTGCCCCGGGTGGAAGGCTAGCGGGTAGCCATGGAATCGGTTAGATTTCAGGGTTGGCCATGATGGGTTTCACACAGCACCCTGAGTTGGGATGCCCCAGGAGGGGTGGACCACTATCCCAATAGTGATTTCTTTTTCATTGAAGAAAAAAAAATGTATTTGTAAAATGGGGGGGGGGGGGGTGGGATAATAATGGGGTGATTTGGGGGGATTCTCTGCTGCTCTGCTTGTTATGGGGTGATTTGGGGGGATTCTCTGCTGCTCTGCTTGTTATGGGGTAATTTGGGGGGAAGCTCTGCTGCTCTGCTTGTTATGGGGTAATTTGGGGGGATTCTCTGCTGCTCTGCTTGTTATGGGGTGATTTGGGGGGATTCTCTGCTGCTCTGCTTGTTATGAGGTGATTTGGGGGGATTCTCTACTGCTCTGCTTGTTATGGGGTGATTAGGGGGGAAGCTCTGCTGCACTGCTTGTTATGGAGTGATTGGGAGGATTCTGCACACCGCTTATTATTGGGGGGGAGGTGTATTATTATATAGGGCCAGACACACTGCAGAAGAGCCGGTGTGACCAAAAAAGTCCCGGGCGTGTGTGTGTTGTTTCCTAGCATGGTAACGAGCCCACTCCACAGCAGCCTATAGGGCCCACACCACCTTCCCCACAGCAGCCTATGGGGCCCCCACCACCTTCTCCACAGCAGCCTATAGGGCCCCCACCATCTTGCCCACGGCAGACTATCGGGCCCCCACCATCTTGCCCACGGCAGACTATCGGGCCCCCACCATCTTGCCCACGGCAGACTATCGGGCCCCCACCATCTTGCCCACGGCAGACTATCGGGCCCCCACCATCTTGCCCACGGCAGACTATCGGGCCCCCACCATCTTGCCCACGGCAGACTATAGGGCTAACCTACCTCACAGTAGCCTAAAAGGCCCACAGCCGGATAAAGAGGAACATCAGACCTTGGCCCTTCGAGCGGCCCAGGAGTCTTTGGATGCCCCACAGTGTGAAACCCCCCAGATCCCCAGCTCCACTCACCTTCTCCTGAGCCCTCACTGTGACATTTTCTCTTTTAACCCTTTAAGTGGCAAGCACGTAACACCTACGGGCTCACTTGTCCAGGTGTTACGTGCTTGACTTTCCCCCCTGCTAGTTAAAAAAAACAAAAACAAAAAAAAAAAACATAATAATAATAAATGTAAAGCAAATGCTCACCTGACCCCTCTATCGATCCGGCCGGTTCTCCTCTTTAATTTGGTGCCATCCGATCCCCCCCGGGGGCTCGAATAGCTCCAGCAGAACCCCCGGAATAGGGCCCCCCCCCCCCCTGCTTTGTAAGCGGCCGCTGCTCAGTAAAAAAAAACTCACCTGCGGACGCGATGCGAGAAATCGCCCTCCCGCCTCTTCCTGGGGCATGGCTGCTAGCCGCGAGGTTGTCTCACGTTTCCATTATTTGTAACCATTTTATGCACACTGATGTTTTCTACTTGTTGTTATATTGCTTCTTTTGTTTTTCACTTGTTTTACACATATATATATAATTTTTTATTTTTTTCTGGTGGATTTGTTTGTCTTGCTATTTTTGGTGGTTCTTACAACAAGCACATAAGTAACTTTTATTTCTTCCTCAGCAGGTGTCAATGATGAGAGATGACTTGGGTGCTTCGGGGGTGTGGACCTCTCTGGAATCTTATTTCCTTGAATATTGCTTATCTTTACATGCCGATGAAGTCCTTGATGCAGCCAGTGTTCCTCATGTCTTATGGATTAGAAGAGAAGGAATTGGACTGGGTTATTTTCCTGCTATTCTATCCTTGCAGAAAGGATTCAATATTGAAGACCCTTGTTGTTACCCCACCTGATGGGTTTTATCTTTCTATTTTTTGTATTCTGTAAAATTTCATACAAGTGGACATGTAGGGAGTTTTCTATATATGGGGACCCTTATGGATTATGTATTTCTAACTTTCACATGACCTAATATGTATTTACATTTTTCATTTTTGTCTGGATTTATTCTTGATGTATTACTTGTATAAAACATTTTTGTACATCCTAAATTTTTCGCCCCATAAGACGCAAAGAAAGAAAATGATTATTCTGAACCAAATTGTGTGCTAACCCTGAACCCAGTAGCAGCAGGTAGAGTATAAACCCCCACTTTAATTTTTTTTAGCATTTTGTTTAAAATAGTACTGTATGTTTTAGCCTGCCTGTATTTACTACGTTTTACAGCACTACTTAAATAAATATTTGCACTCATTTGTTGCATATTTGATTTATTTGCATACACTCTGCTGCACAAGACATATGCTACATTTTGCTATTTATTTTCACTAATAAAATGTATTCTTTGCCCACCTGGCTTATTGGGGTTTACATTTTACCATTCCTAGTAAGTCATTATTATTTACGTTAGGTATTTGCGCATGTTTTTCATAAGTAAAACCTGTTTCCGCATTATCTCTTAAAGTGTAAACTTGTGTAATTTCAGGGACTGTTCTGCATGGGGACATTTGTGTGGAGTCCGGTTTGAATGTGCCGGCATTTTTCATTGTCTTATCTTATCTGGGCAAATTAAAAAAAAGTCCCTATAACCACCTAGCCGGGACACCAGGCATAAGGGCTGGTAAGCCTGGACTCAGAGACGAGCCCCTGATCCTGGTAATACACCAGCCCTGATGCCTTTTGGTATGGGCTATGGGCTCCCCTGCACCCCCGGTGCCCCAAATGGAGGTGTGGGTAATCAGATCATCATTTATCATCATCATTCATGATTCATCATCATCCAAAAATCTCTGCAGCCAGTCTCATTCCGTGCGGGCAATGTGGAGGAGAGAGGTGTTTCTTCTGACCTCGGGGTCAGTTTCGGCTTTTTTTTGGAACAGACCTGGCACTGGAATCACGGTGAGCATTAGGGTGCCACGTCATCCACATAAAACAAGAGGTGTTTTGAGCTCCTTTAGTACATCTGTATGTGAAGGTAGAGACTCCCAGAACAATATGTTTTAACAGCGAGATAATAATTCCCCTTCATTATACTCCTTTGAAACATTTGCATGTTAAAGTATAGGTCTTCTTCAACACAATAATGATTGTGTATTGTTGATAATTGTATTTATTATAATTATTAATGACATTTTACAGTAAATGAATAATGCATCTATAACTTTCTGCAACGTTCGAGAACCCCTTTAACAACAGAAAAATGTATTTAGCTTAAAAAAAAAATCCCTTTTCATGCCTTTAAAAAATCTGTACGTGAAGGTGGAGGCACCCTTTAATGCTGGTTTTGTTTGCTGGCAAGTTGGCATGGTTACAGCGTGGTTTAGGCTGGTGATGTCAGCAGAGCAGCAGAGGTAGATGTCGGCAGAGGTGCTGGGCAGCGTATGTTTTTTCTGAGATCGACGTCCATTTCGAGAATTTGAAGAAATTTCTTGTTTTTTTTCGCACAGACCTGGCACCGGGATCACGGTGAGCATTAGGGCACCACGTCAATCATTAGCTGTCTCAGGATCTTTATATTCCAAGTATGTCTCACACCCTGCTTCGGAAGTATTAATTACACGTGGGTTATGTCCAGTAGAGGGCGAACTTCTGCTGAGATGACTAGAAAAAAAGAAGCGCCTCCCGGTCCATAAATATCTGGGACCTCCCACACATTCCCCAGTAATCGTCTCTGCAGACGGCGAGCAAGTCAGAAGATGATGTCAGAAAACCCGGCCAATTTATCCCTATTTCTGCCCGGACCTCGGTTTTAGTAAGCCCATATGCCTCCCAGCCTCGGCTGTAGGTCTGGGCGAGGGTAGGTTACACCCTAGTGGTGTACTAACTAGGAGTCCTATTCCTTCGTGAGACCCCCAACAAGGGGTAGGCGGATACCAGGTTCGGGATTCTGGTTTGGAATGCCCTGTCTGTAATTTCCCTGCGCTGCTTTAGATGGCTTGGGATCATCCCCCGCCCGTTGCTCCCTGTCCCTGGATCATGGGGGGGGGGAGGGGGCCGTCTCTCCAATTTTTACCTCAGTCTTTGCCCTAGGCCGGATAGCTGGCAGTACGTATGAGTGAGTGTGCATGCTTTTACTTGTTGCCAGGCCGCGTGCAGCTGGACGGCGACCTAGATCCCGGGCCGGCTCCGCAGCCTTGCTGGGAGCGCGGCCCTGCCTTTTGCTCTTCTCCTTAGTCAGGAGAGGGGGCGGCCCACCCCTCTCTTTTGGCGCTCTCAGCAGTTCCCAACCAATGGCTGGGAACCGCGGCTTGCCTATCTTCCACAGGAGGGGGCGGGGCCACGTGCGATCTGCGCTGGCCCGCCCTTCTTCTTCCGGTGGCGAAAGTCACTCGGTTTGGCTGCTGCTGCGAGCTGGACGCCATTTTCCTTGCTCATAAACTGTGAGTGCCCTGCGGGGCTTGTAAACTGCTGTGTCATGGCATTAACTGTTTGTTCTCTGTACAAATGGATTGTGTGTCTTGAGGGTGCCTTGTGATGCTACATGTGTGCTATTTTTATATGCATTAATATTATACATATATAGAAGTATGCTTGCTGTACATGGCTTTTTGGATAACTTATGGTACCCCTTTTTTGTTATGTCTTCTAGGGGGAATACCTTCCTTGATATAGACAAAAGGGGGGTCCTTAAGTCCCTCTCTCAAATTTGGGCATCAAAAATCCTCCCACTAACGGACGTTAAGGGGCATCCCGGGTGGCTTACTGGCGTAATTCCCACTGGTCATTGTGACTACCATAAAAAATCACCATATGGAGGTTTCCCAGGATACCGGGCTTGGGATCCCTTCGGGGCAACCCCGGCATTGTGTGGTTTGTGGGGTATCCCTTGCGGGGGATAATGTGCTTATTTGCATTCCATGTGCACAGCAGGCCATTACGCGGCAGTCTGGGTCTCAGGTGTCTGGGTCAGCGCCGCCGGCCTCATCACCTACACCACCACGCCTGATTCTGACCCCAAGTGATGTTGTCATTAGCGGGGAGTCACAATCTGATGTCTGTGCTAGATTGGCCAACATTGGAAAATTGATTGCAAGCTCTGCAGCCCGGAAGGCCCCAGCTAGGCATTTGGCATCGGTTGTGCCGGGTTTTGATTATGAGGAATATGACTCCTTTGACTGGTCTGATTATTCCCCACTGGAAGAAGAATCTGATGGTTCTGACGATCAGCAGTACCTGGATGCTGATGCTTGGGCAGGAGCGTGGGGATACAGGGATACCCCAGACTTCTGGCCCATATTTTTGAGGTGCTTGCTAATTCCCCACCTGCGGAGGCCCCTCTGCAAAAGGGGGAATTTTTTGGGGCCACTAAGCCGCGCTTGGAGTTTCCTGATCAGAAGCATTTTGACAAATTGATTCTTAAGGAATGGGAAAAGCCCAGACGGCTTCCCGGTACCCCTCAGGGGTGGGATAGGAAGTCTCCCTTTCCTGTGGACACGGTGAAGCGCTGGTCGTCACCTACTGAGGTCGACGCTCCGATTCTGGGTTTGTCCAACACATCGGTTGTGCACTCTCCAGACTTCACTACTCTGAAGGATAGTGAGGACCGACGTCTTGATCAAATGGCGTCACGTGCCTTTGCCAGTGTGGGTTCGGCCTTGCGTCCTGTGTGTGCTTCTGCTCTCACGGCTGTGGCTACCAGATCTGTAATTAGGGGCCTGTTGAATGGTCCCCACCTTAACCCTGCTAGTGATGAATTTGCAGCACTTTCGCGGTGTGATTTGTTCATGACCTTTGTCTTATCAGCTTTGTCTGTACAATATGCATGTGTAGTAGAACCTCGGCTTTGCTTGTGGCTATACGCCGATCGGCTTGGTTGCGCCAATGGGCGGCTGACATTGCGGCGAAGAAGGCGTTTACAGGGCTACCCTTCTTGGGTATGCGCCTGTTTGGAGATAAATTGGACTCGGGAGCGAAAGGAGGAAAATTGCCACAACGCAATAAGCAGCCCTGGCCTTTCCGGGGTGCAGGCTCCTTTAATCCTTCCTTTCGTGGCTCTCGAGCGAGCAGGGGAGTTGCTTACTCTGCGTTCAGAGGTGATTCCTGGGGTAGGGGTAGAGGACGTGTCCGTCACGGGACTGCTTGAGGTACCAAACCCAAGGCTGCTGCCAAACCCTCTCAGCATTGAGGGGGCGCCCTCACCCTCGCGGGTGGGGGGACGACTTCGGCTCTTCGCCCAGGTCTGGACCCGGGAGGTCACAGACAAGTGGTCTCTTCCGGGTACAAGCTGGAGTTCGAGTACCGGCCTCCTCACAGATTCCTTAGGTCTCGGGTTCCTTCAGACCCCCGGGATGCGCAGGGGCTTTTCTTGGCAGTGCAAAACCTTCGGGACATGGGGGTAGTTTGCCTGGTGCCCTCCACAGGGAGAGGCCGGGGCTATTACTTCAACCTTTTTACAGTCCCCAAAAAGGATGGCTCCATAAGACCCATTCTGGATCTAAAGATTCTCAACAGGTTCATCAGAACCAAGAAATTTCGCATAGAGACTCTGCGCTCGGCCATCAATTCTCTTTTCCAGGTGACTTTATGACGTCCATAGACATCAAGGGTGCTTACCTTCATGTGCCGATCTTCCCAGGACACCAGCGGTTTTCAGATTTGTGGTGGGAGATCAGCACTATCAGTTTGTGGCTCTTCCTTTTGGGCTGACCTCGGCACCAAGGGTGTTCACCAAGGTGCTGGCGGGTATAATGGCCCTTCTCAGAGCCCAGGGCATTCACATTGTGCTGTATCTGGACGTCCTTCTCATCAAGGCATCCTCTCTCGGTCAAGCGGAGCTGGACACCAGGTTGGTGGTGTCAATGCTGGAGAGGTTCAGTTGGGTGATCAACTATCCCAAGTCTTCTCTCTCCCCATCAGGGGAGGTTTTCTTTCTGGGCATGAATCTGGATACCATTCAGACCAGGGTGTTCCTACCTCCGTCGAAGGTGGAGACGGTTCAAGATCTGATACGTCTTCTTCTGTCCATCCCTCGCCCGTCCTTCCGGCAAGAAATGAGGCTAGTGGGATTGATGGTGGCCTGTTTCGAGGCGGTTCCCTTTGCTCAGTTTTCACATGAGGCCTCTTCAACTCCATCTGTTATCGGCTTGGGACAGATGCCCTCTGACCTTGGATCAGTCATTTGTGATGTCTCCCCTGGTCCGGCAGTCTCTTCAGTGGTGGCTGGAACCGAGGAATTTGCTGAGGGGCAGATCTTTTCTGGCCCCTTGTCGGGAGACGGTCACCACGGATGCCAGCCTGTCAGGCTGGGGGGGGTTTCTGGAAGGAACATCAGTTCCAGGGGCTGTGGGGTCCTCAGGAGGCGCACATCCCCATCAACGTCCTGGAGCTGAGGTTGGTGCTGTCGCACCTGACGCATCTTCTCCAAGGTTTACCGGTTAAGGTTTGATCAGACAATCAGACTGCGATTGCTTACATCAATCACCAAGGAGGGACTTGCAGCAGGAGTGCCCTCAGGTAAGTGTCTCTGATTCTTGCATGGGCCGAGAGCAATGTTCCATGTATCTCGGCGGTGTACATTCCAGGGGTAGAGAACCTGGAAGCGGACTCTCTGAGCAGGGGGTCTTCTCGCCGAGGGGAATGGTCCCTCTACTATGAGGTATTTCTATCCATTTGTCACAAGTAGGGGTTCCTGGAGGTGGATCTCTTTGCCTCCCGTCACAACCACAAGCTCCCTGCCTTTGTGTGTTTTAGGATCCTCTGGCTCTGGCAGTGGATGCCATGTCCCTTGCCTGGTGGGATCTGGGTCTCCTGTATCTCCTGTTTCCCCCCTTCTCCATGGTAGGCAAGGTGGTACGCAAGCTGGTTCAAGAGGGGGTGCCAGCAATCTTGGTGGCCCCAAGGTGGCCAAGACAGGTGTGGTTTGCAGGCGTAGTCCGGCTGGCGGTCAATCAATTCAGGCTGCCTCTGGTTCCGGATCTGATCACACAAGGTCAGCTTTGTTACCCCAATTTACAAACGCTGGCTTTGACGCCGTGGCTGTTGAAACTTTCATCTTAAAGGAAAAGTGTTTGTCTGAAGCCGTTGTACAGACTCTAGTCAGGGCTAGAAAGAAATCTTCCTCTAATATCTACTACAGGACCTGGCGAACCTACATTGATTGGTGTGAGGCTAGGGCCTTTCCTTGTCAGGTGTTTTCCATTCCGCGTATTTTGGAGTTTTCTTTAGCATGGTCTGGACATGGGTTTTCAGCTTAGCACTCTTAAGGGGCATGTGTCCGTCCTCCTTTTGAACCAGTGCAGGATCCTGCACTATACATTTTCACCTTAAAAGTAGCCTTTTTGGTGGCTATCACCTCTGTTCGACGCGTTTTTGAGTTGGCGGTTCTGTCCTTCAGGCCCCCCCTCATCATCAGGAGAAGGTGGTTTTCTGTTTTTAAACCAGACTTCTTGCCAAAGGTTGTCTCTGCCTTTCACCTCAATCAGGACATTGTGCTTCCTTCATTGTGTCCTAAACCTAGTAATGACAAGGAGAGGGCTTTGCACTCTCTGGACGTCGTTAGATGTGTAAA
Source organism: Gastrophryne carolinensis (assembly GCA_027917425.1). Classification (NCBI taxonomy): domain Eukaryota; kingdom Metazoa; phylum Chordata; class Amphibia; order Anura; family Microhylidae; genus Gastrophryne; species Gastrophryne carolinensis. The sequence goes on along the minus strand of CM051244.1, from coordinate 51,088,656 downwards.
GTACTATCTGGTGGCTACTTCACCATTCCGGAAGACGGACGCATCTTTTTGTGGTGCCCTCTGGGCCCAAGAAGGGTTTGGTGCCCGTCAAGTCTACCATTAGTAAATAGATTCGTCAGGCCATTATTAGGGCCTATTCTGCTAAGGGGAGGGATCCTCCTTTCCAGATCACTGCACATTCTACTCATGCTGTTGGGGCTTCCTGGGCCTTCCAGCACCAGGCTTCTGTTGAACAAGTTTGTAAGGCTGCTACTTGGTTTTCTGTTCATGCTTTTTCCAAGTTTTATAAGGTTGATGTGCGGGCCTCAGCGGATGTTGTTTTTGGCCGCAAGGTTCTGCAAGCTGCAGTGGTTTAATTTGTGCACTATTGCCTGTTGGGATCCCCACCCTTTTTGGACACTGCTATTGGATGTCCCACGTGTAATTAATACTTCCGAAGCAGGGTGTGAGACATACTTGGAATAATACCATTTTGTGATTACTCATCTGTAAAATGGGTATTGTAAGTATGTCTCACACCCTGGTTCGTCCCACCCTGAGTTGTATCTTGGATCCTGTATATGGTGAAACTTTTTTCACATAGATTTTATTGGCTCTTCCTGGTCCCCTTACTGCTTTCTTATACTGGGGAATGTATGGGAGGTCCCAGGTATTTATGGATCGGGAGGGGCTTCTTTTTTTCTAGTCATCTCTGCAGAAATTCGCCCTCTACTGGACATAACCCACGTGTAATACTTCCGAAGTAGAGTGTGAGACATACTTACAATACCCATTTTCCAGGTGAGTAATCACAAAATGGTATTTTTCATCGGGATCATCATCTGCATCATTTTCATCAGGATCTTCATCAACCTATTTTTTTTCATCATCATCATCATCATCTTATGAAGAAGACTCCAGGATGAGGAGAAGAAAACGCCCCTGCAACACCGGCAAGTGCCACTAAGTAGGATCACGGTATAATGGATAACATCCTTCAAGGAGGATGATGGAAACAATTATCATGTGAGTACACTTTTTATCAATGTTTTTTGTAAGATATAAGATTGCTTAAGTTTATCTCTATTAGATTGTACGCTCTCAAGGGCAGGGACCCCCCTAATGTTCTCCAGTACTATGTGAAATGGAGTGCTTCCTAAGAAGATTCCAGGATGAGGAGCAGAAAACAGCTGTGCAACACCGGCAAGCGCCACTAAATAGGAACACGGTGTAATGAACTGGATATCAATGGATAACATCCTTCAAGGAGGATGATGGAAACAATTATCATGTGAGTACACTTTTTATCAATGTTTTTGTAAGATATAAGATTGCTTAAGTTTATCCCTATTAGATTGTAAGCTCTCAAGAGCAGGGGCTCCCCTATTGTTCTCCAGGACCATTGGAAATTGAGTTCTTCTGCTGAACTCCCCAAGATGAGGAGCAGAAACAGAAAGGATCTTCATCATCATCTTCATCTACATCTTTATCATCTTCATTTTCATCATCTTCAACTTCATCATCATCATCTTCATCAGGATCTTCATTTACATCGGGATCTGCATCATCTACATCTTCATCATCATCTTCATCAGGGTCTTAATTTTCATCAGGATTTTCATCAGGATCTTCATCTTCATCAACCTCTCTATCATTTTTTTCATCTTCATCTTCTTGATTATCATCATCTTATGAAGAAGACTCCAGGATGAGGAGAAGAAAACACCCCTGCAGCACCGGCAAATGCCACTAAGTAGGAACACAGTGTAATAGATAACATCCTTCAAGGATGATGATGGAAACAATTATCATGTGAGTACACTTTTTATCAATGTTTTTTGTAAGATATAAGATTGCTTAAGTTTATCCCTATTAGATTGTAAGCTCTCAAGAGCAGGGGCTCCCCTATTGTTCTCCAGTACCATTGGAAATGGAGTTCACCTGCTGAACTCCCCAAGATGAGGAGCAGAAACAGAAAGGATCTTCATCATCATCTTCGTCTTCATCATCTTGATCTTCATCATCTTCATCTACATCTTTATCATCTTCAACTTCATCATCATCTTCATCAGGATCTTCATCATCTGCATCATCTACATCTTCATCATCATCTTCATCAGGGTCTTCATTTTCATCAGGATTTTCATCAGGATCTTCATCTTCATCAACCTCTCTATCATTTTGTTCATCTTCATCTTCTTGATCATCATCATCATCATCATCATCATCATCTTATGAAGAAGACTCCAGGATGAGGAGAAGAAAACACCCCTGCAGCACCGGCAAGTGCCACTAAGTAGGATCACATTATAATGGATAACATCCTTCAATGAGGATGATGGAAACAATTATCTTGTGAGTACACTTTTTATCAATGTTTTTGTAAGATGTAAGGTGGATTAAGTTTATCCCTATTAGATTGTAAGCTCTCAAGAGCAGGGGCTCCCCTATTGTTCTCCAGTACCATTGGAAATGGAGTACTTCTGAAGAACACCCCAGGATGAGGTACAGAAATCACGTGCAACACTGGCAAGCACCACTAAATAGAGCCATGGTGTAATGAACTAAATATCAGTGGATAACGTCCTTCAAGGAGGATGATAGAAACAATTATTATGTGAGTAAACTCTTTTTCTATGTTTTTGTAAGAGATAAGATTGCTTAAGTTTATCTCTATTAGATTGTAAGCTCTCAAGGGCAGGGACCCCCTTAATGTTCTCCAGTACTATGTGAAATGGAGTGCTTCCTAAGAAGATTCCAGGATGAGGAGCAGAAAACAGCTGTGCAACACCGGCAAGCGCCACTAAATAGGAACACGGTGTAATGAACTGGATATCAATGGATAACATCCTTCAAGGAGGATGATGGAAACAATTATCATGTGAGTACACTTTTTATCAATGTTTTTGTAAGATATAAGATTGCTTAAGTTTATCCCTATTAGATTGTAAGCTCTCAAGAGCAGGGCTCCCCTATTGTTCTCCAGGACCATTGGAAATTGAGTTCTTCTGCTGAACTCCCCAAGATGAGCAGCAGAAACAGAAAGGATCTTCATCACCTTCATCATCATCTTCATCTACATCTTTATCATCTTCATTTTCATCATCTTCAACTTCATCTTCATCATCTTCATCAGGATCTTCATTTTCATCGGGATCTGCATCATCTACATCTTCATCATCATCTTCATCAGGGTCTTAATTTTCATCAGGATTTTCATCAGGATCTTCATCTTCATCAACCTCTCTATCATTTTTTTCATCTTCATCTTCTTGATTATCATCATCTTATGAAGAAGACTCCAGGATGAGGAGAAGAAAACACCCCTGCAACACCGGCAAATGCCACTAAGTAGGAACACAGTGTAATAGATAACATCCTTCAAGGAGGATGATGGAAACAATTATCATGTGAGTACACTTTTTATCAATGTTTTTTGTAAGATATAAGATTGCTTAAGTTTATCCCTATTAGATTGTAAGCTCTCAAGAGCAGGGGCTCCCCTATTGTTCTCCAGTACCATTGGAAATGGAGTTCTTCTGCTGAACTCCCCAAGATGAGGAGCAGAAACAGAAAGGATCTTCATCATCATCTTCGTCTTCATCATCTTGATCTTCATCATCTTCATCTACATCTTTATCATCTTCATTTTCATTATCTTCAACTTCATCATCATCATCATCTTCATCAGGGTCCTAATTTTCATCAGGATTTTCATCAGGATCTTCATCTTCATCAACCTCTCTATCATTTTGTTCATCTTCATCTTCTTGATCATCCTCATCTTATGAAGAAGACTCCAGGATGAGGAGAAGAAAACACCCCTGCAGCACCGGCAAATGCCACTAAGTAGGAACACAGTGTAATGGATAACATCCTTCAAGGAGGATGATGGAAACAATTATCATGTGAGTACACCTTTTATCAATGTTTTTAAGATATAAGATTGCTGAAGTTTATCCCTATTAGATTGTAAGCTCTCAAGAGCAGGGGCTCCCCTATTGTTCTCCAGTACCATTGGAAATGGAGTTCTTCTGCTGAACACCCCAAGATGAGGAGCAAAAACAGAAAGGATCTTCATCATCTTCATCATCATCTTCGTCTTCATCATCTTGATCATCTTCATTTTCATCATCTTCAACAGGATCTTCATCATCTGCATCATCTACATCTTCATCATCATCTTCATCAGGGTCTTAATTTTCATCAGGATTTTCATCAGGATCTTCATCTTCATCAACCTCTCTATCATTTTTTTCATCTTCATCTTCTTGATCATCATCATCATCATCATCTTATGAAGAAGACTCCAGGATGAGGAGAAGAAAACACCCCTGCAGCACCGGCAAGTGCCACTAAGTAGGATCACGTTATAATGGATAACATCCTTCAAGGAGGATGATGGAAACAATTATCTTGTGAGTACACTTTTTATCAATGTTTTTGTAAGATGTAAGGTGGATTAAGTTTATCCCTATTAGATTGTAAGCTCTCAAGAGCAGGGGCTCCCCTATTGTTCTCCAGTACCATTGGAAACTGAGTACTTCTGAAGAACACCCCAGGATGAGGTACAGAAATCATGTGCAACACTGGCAAGCACCACTAAATAGAGCCATGGTGTAATGAACTAAATATCAGTGGATAACGTCCTTCAAGGAGGATGATAGAAACAATTATTATGTGAGTAAACTCTTTTTCTATGTTTTTGTAAGAGATAAGATTGCTTAAGTTTATCTCTATTAGATTGTAAGCTCTCAAGGGCAGGGACCCCCCTAATGTTCTCCAGTACTATGTGAAATGGAGTGCTTCCTAAGAAGATTCCAGGATGAGGAGCAGAAAACAGCTGTGCAACACCGGCAAGCGCCACTAAATAGGAACACGGTGTAATGAACTGGATATCAATGGATAACATCCTTCAAGGAGGATGATGGAAACAATTATCATGTGAGTACACTTTTTATCAATGTTTTTGTAAGATATAAGATTCCTTAAGTTTATCCCTATTAGATTGTAAGCTCTCAAGAGCAGGGGCTCCCCTATTGTTCTCCAGGACCATTGGAAATTGAGTTCTTCTGCTGAACTCCCCAAGATGAGGAGCAGAAACAGAAAGGATCTTCATCATCTTCATCATCATCTTCATCTACATCTTTATCATCTTCATTTTCATCATCTTCAACTTCATCATCATCATCTTCATCAGGATCTTCATTTTCATCGGGATCTGCATCATCTACATCTTCATCATCATCTTCATCAGGGTCTTAATTTTCATCAGGATTTTCATCAGGATCTTCATCTTCATCAACCTCTCTATCATTTTTTTCATCTTCATCTTCTTGATTATCATCATCTTATGAAGAAGACTCCAGGATGAGGAGAAGAAAACACCCCTGCAACACCGGCAAATGCCACTAAGTAGGAACACAGTGTAATAGATAACATCCTTCAAGGAGGATGATGGAAACAATTATCATGTGAGTACACTTTTTATCAATGTTTTTTGTAAGATATAAGATTGCTTAAGTTTATCCCTATTAGATTGTAAGCTCTCAAGAGCAGGGGCTCCCCTATTGTTCTCCAGTACCATTGAAAATGGAGTTCTTCTGCTGAACTCCCCAAGATGTGGAGCAGAAACAGAAAGGATCTTCATCATCATCTTCGTCTTCATCATCTTGATCTTCATCATCTTCATCTACATCTTTATCATCTTCATTTTCATCATCTTCAACTTCATCATCATCATCATCTTCATCAGGATCTTCATCTTCATCGGGATCTTCATCATCTGCATCATCTACATCTTCATCATCATCTTCATCAGGGTCTTAATTTTAATCAGGATTTTCATCAGGATCTTCATCTTCATCAACCTCTCTATCATTTTTTTCATCTTCATCTACTTGATCATCCTCATCTTATGAAGAAGACTCCAGGATGAGGAGAAGAAAACACCCCTGCAGCACCGGCAAATGCCACTAAGTAGGAACACAGTGTAATGGATAACATCCTTCAAGGAGGATGATGGAAACAATTATCATGTGAGTACACCTTTTATCAATGTTTTTAAGATATAAGATTGCTTAAGTTTATCCCTATTAGATTGTAAGCTCTCAAGAGCAGGGGCTCCCCTATTGTTCTCCAGTACCATTGGAAATGGAGTTCTTCTGCTGAACACCCCAAGATGAGGAGCAAAAACAGAAAGGATCTTCATCATCTTCTTCGTCTTCATCATCTTGATCTTCATCATCTTCATCTACATCTTTATCATCTTCATTTTCATCATCTTCAACTTCATCATCATCTTCATCAGGATCTTCATCATCTGCATCATCTTCATCAGGATTTTCATCAGGATCTTCATCTTCATCAACCTCTCTATCATTTTTTTCATCTTCATCTTCTTGATCATCATCATCATCATCATCATCATCTTATGAAGAAGACTCCAGGATGAGAAGAAAACACCCCTGCAGCACCGGCAAGTGCCACTAAGTAGGATCACGTTATAATGGATAACATCCTTCAAGGAGGATGATGGAAACAATTATCTTGTGAGTACACTTTTTATCAATGTTTTTGTAAGATGTAAGGTGGATTAAGTTTATCCCTATTAGATTGTAAGCTCTCAAGAGCAGGGGCTCCCCTATTGTTCTCCAGTACTATTGGAAATGGAGTACTTCTGAAGAACACCCCAGGATGAGGTACAGAAATCACGTGCAACACTGGCAAGCACCACTAAATAGAGCCATGGTGTAATGAACTAAATATCAGTGGATAACGTCCTTCAAGGAGGATGATAGAAACAATTGTTATGTGAGTAAACTCTTTTTCTATGTTTTTGTAAGAGATAAGATTGCTTAAGTTTATCTCTATTAGATTGTAAGCTCTCAAGGGCAGGGACCCCCCTAATGTTCTCCAGTACTATGTGAAATGGAGTGCTTCCTAAGAAGATTCCAGGATGAGGAGCAGAAAACAGCTGTGCAACACCGGCAAGCGCCACTAAATAGGAACACGGTGTAATGAACTGGATATCAATGGATAACATCCTTTAAGGAGGATGATGGAAACAATTATCATGTGAGTACACTTTTTATCAATGTTTTTGTAAGATATAAGATTGCTTAAGTTTATCCCTATTAGATTGTAAGCTCTCAAGAGCAGGGGCTCCCCTATTGTTCTCCAGGACTATTGGAAATTGAGTTCTTCTGCTGAACTCCCCAAGATGAGGAGCAGAAACAGAAAGGATCTTCATCATCTTCATCATCTTCATCTACATCTTTATCATCTTCATTTTCATCATCTTCCACTTCATCATCATCATCTTCATCAGGATCTTCATTTTCATCGGGATCTGCATCATCTACATCTTCATCATCATCTTCATCAGGGTCTTAATTTTCATCAGGATTTTCATCAGGATCTTCATCTTCATCAACCTCTCTATCATTTTTTTCATCTTCATCTTCTTGATTATCATCATCTTATGAAGAAGACTCCAGGATGAGGAGAAGAAAACACCCCTGCAACACCGGCAAATGCCACTAAGTAGGAACACAGTGTAATAGATAACATCCTTCAAGGAGGATGATGGAAACAATTATCATGTGAGTACACTTTTTATCAATGTTTTTTGTAAGATATAAGATTGCTTAAGTTTATCCCTATTAGATTGTAAGCTCTCAAGAGCAGGGCTCCCCTATTGTTCTCCAGTACCATTGGAAATGGAGTTCTTCTGCTGAACTCCCCAAGATGAGGAGCAGAAACAGAAAGGATCTTCATCATCATCTTCGTCTTCATCATCTTGATCTTCATCATCTTCATCTACATCTTTATCATCTTCATTTTCATCATCTTCAACTTCATCATCATCATCATCTTCATCAGGATCTTCATCTTCATCGGGATCTTCATCATCTGCATCATCTACATCTTCATCATCATCTTCATCAGGGTCTTAATTTTCATCAGGATTTTCATCAGGATCTTCATCTTCATCAACCTCTCTATCATTTTTTTCATCTTCATCTACTTGATCATCCTCATCTTATGAAGAAGACTCCAGGATGAGGAGAAGAAAACACCCCTGCAGCACCGGCAAATGCCACTAAGTAGGAACACAGTGTAATGGATAACATCCTTCAAGGAGGATGATGGAAACAATTATCATGTGAGTACACCTTTTATCAATGTTTTTAAGATATAAGATTGCTTAAGTTTATCCCTATTAGATTGTAAGCTCTCAAGAGCAGGGGCTCCCCTATTGTTCTCCAGTACCATTGGAAATGGAGTTCTTCTGCTGAACACCCCAAGATGAGGAGCAAAAACAGAAAGGATCTTCATCATCTTCTTCGTCTTCATCATCTTGATCTTCATCATCTTCATCTACATCTTTATCATCTTCATTTTCATCATCTTCACCTTCATCATCATCTTCATCAGGATCTTCATCATCTGCATCATCTTCATCAGGATTTTCATCAGGATCTTCATCTTCATCAACCTCTCTATCATTTTTTTCATCTTCATCTTCTTGATCATCATCATCATCATCATCATCATCATCATCATCATCTTATGAAGAAGACTCCAGGATGAGAAGAAAACACCCCTGCAGCACCGGCAAGTGCCACTAAGTAGGATCACGTTATAATGGATAACATCCTTCAAGGAGGATGATGGAAACAATTATCTTGTGAGTACACTTTTTATCAATGTTTTTGTAAGATGTAAGGTGGATTAAGTTTATCCCTATTAGATTGTAAGCTCTCAAGAGCAGGGGCTCCCCTATTGTTCTCCAGTACTATTGGAAATGGAGTACTTCTGAAGAACACCCCAGGATGTGGTACAGAAATCATGTGCAACACTGGCAAGCACCACTAAATAGAGCCATGGTGTAATGAACTAAATATCAGTGGATAACGTCCTTCAAGGAGGATGATAGAAACAATTGTTATGTGAGTAAACTCTTTTTCTATGTTTTTGTAAGAGATAAGATTGCTTAAGTTTATCTCTATTAGATTGTAAGCTCTCAAGGGCAGGGACCCCCCTAATGTTCTCCAGTACTATGTGAAATGGAGTGCTTCCTAAGAAGATTCCAGGATGAGGAGCAGAAAACAGCTGTGCAACACCGGCAAGCGCCACTAAATAGGAACACGGTGTAATGAACTGGATATCAATGGATAACATCCTTTAAGGAGGATGATGGAAACAATTATCATGTGAGTACACTTTTTATCAATGTTTTTGTAAGATATAAGATTGCTTAAGTTTATCCCTATTAGATTGTAAGCTCTCAAGAGCAGGGGCTCCCCTATTGTTCTCCAGGACTATTGGAAATTGAGTTCTTCTGCTGAACTCCCCAAGATGAGGAGCAGAAACAGAAAGGATCTTCATCATCTTCATCTACATCTTTATCATCTTCATTTTCATCATCTTCCACTTCATCATCATCATCTTCATCAGGATCTTCATTTTCATCGGGATCTGCATCATCTACATCTTCATCATCATCTTCATCAGGGTCTTAATTTTCATCAGGATTTTCATCAGGATCTTCATCTTCATCAACCTCTCTATCATTTTTTTCATCTTCATCTTCTTGATTATCATCATCTTATGAAGAAGACTCCAGGATGAGGAGAAGAAAACACCCCTGCAACACCGGCAAATGCCACTAAGTAGGAACACAGTGTAATAGATAACATCCTTCAAGGAGGATGATGGAAACAATTATCATGTGAGTACACTTTTTATCAATGTTTTTTGTAAGATATAAGATTGCTTAAGTTTATCCCTATTAGATTGTAAGCTCTCAAGCGCAGGGCTCCCCTATTGTTCTCCAGTACCATTGGAAATGGAGTTCTTCTGCTGAACTCCCCAAGATGAGGAGCAGAAACAGAAAGGATCTTCATCATCATCTTCGTCTTCATCATCTTGATCTTCATCATCTTCATCTACATCTTTATCATCTTCATTTTCATCATCTTCAACTTCATCATCATCATCATCTTCATCAGGATCTTCATCTTCATCGGGATCTTCATCATCTGCATCATCTACATCTTCATCATCATCTTCATCAGGGTCTTAATTTTCATCAGGATTTTCATCAGGATCTTCATCTTCATCAACCTCTCTATCATTTTTTTCATCTTCATCTTCTTGATTATCATCATCTTATGAAGAAGACTCCAGGATGAGGAGAAGAAAACACCCCTGCAACACCGGCAAATGCCACTAAGTAGGAACACAGTGTAATAGATAACATCCTTCAAGGAGGATGATGGAAACAATTATCATGTGAGTACACTTTTTATCAATGTTTTTTGTAAGATATAAGATTGCTTAAGTTTATCCCTATTAGATTGTAAGCTCTCAAGCGCAGGGCTCCCCTATTGTTCTCCAGTACCATTGGAAATGGAGTTCTTCTGCTGAACTCCCCAAGATGAGGAGCAGAAACAGAAAGGATCTTCATCATCATCTTCGTCTTCATCATCTTGATCTTCATCATCTTCATCTACATCTTTATCATCTTCATTTTCATCATCTTCAACTTCATCATCATCATCATCTTCATCAGGATCTTCATCTTCATCGGGATCTTCATCATCTGCATCATCTACATCTTCATCATCATCTTCATCAGGGTCTTAATTTTCATCAGGATTTTCATCAGGATCTTCATCTTCATCAACCTCTCTATCATTTTTTTCATCTTCATCTACTTGATCATCCTCATCTTATGAAGAAGACTCCAGGATGAGGAGAAGAAAACACCCCTGCAGCACCGGCAAATGCCACTAAGTAGGAACACAGTGTAATGGATAACATCCTTCAAGGAGGATGATGGAAACAATTATCATGTGAGTACACCTTTTATCAATGTTTTTAAGATATAAGATTGCTTAAGTTTATCCCTATTAGATTGTAAGCTCTCAAGAGCAGGGGCTCCCCTATTGTTCTCCAGTACCATTGGAAATGGAGTTCTTCTGCTGAACACCCCAAGATGAGGAGCAAAAACAGAAAGGATCTTCATCATCTTCTTCGTCTTCATCATCTTGATCTTCATCATCTTCATCTACATCTTTATCATCTTCATTTTCATCATCTTCAACTTCATCATCATCTTCATCAGGATCTTCATCATCTGCATCATCTTCATCAGGATTTTCATCAGGATCTTCATCTTCATCAACCTCTCTATCATTTTTTTCATCTTCATCTTCTTGATCATCATCATCATCATCATCTTATGAAGAAGACTCCAGGATGAGAAGAAAACACCCCTGCAGCACCGGCAAGTGCCACTAAGTAGGATCACGTTATAATGGATAACATCCTTCAAGGAGGATGATGGAAACAATTATCTTGTGAGTACACTTTTTATCAATGTTTTTGTAAGATGTAAGGTGGATTAAGTTTATCCCTATTAGATTGTAAGCTCTCAAGAGCAGGGGCTCCCCTATTGTTCTCCAGTACTATTGGAAATGGAGTACTTCTGAAGAACACCCCAGGATGAGGTACAGAAATCACGTGCAACACTGGCAAGCACCACTAAATAGAGCCATGGTGTAATGAACTAAATATCAGTGGATAACGTCCTTCAAGGAGGATGATAGAAACAATTGTTATGTGAGTAAACTCTTTTTCTATGTTTTTGTAAGAGATAAGATTGCTTAAGTTTATCTCTATTAGATTGTAAGCTCTCAAGGGCAGGGACCCCCCTAATGTTCTCCAGTACTATGTGAAATGGAGTGCTTCCTAAGAAGATTCCAGGATGAGGAGCAGAAAACAGCTGTGCAACACCGGCAAGCGCCACTAAATAGGAACACGGTGTAATGAACTGGATATCAATGGATAACATCCTTTAAGGAGGATGATGGAAACAATTATCATGTGAGTACACTTTTTATCAATGTTTTTGTAAGATATAAGATTGCTTAAGTTTATCCCTATTAGATTGTAAGGTCTCAAGAGCAGGGCTCCCCTATTGTTCTCCAGTACCATTGGAAATTGAGTTCTTCTGCTGAACTCCCCAAGATGAGCAGCAGAAACAGAAAGGATCTTCATCATCTTCATCATCATCTTCATCTACATCTTTATCATCTTCATTTTCATCATCTTCATCATCATCATCTTCATCAGGATCTTAATTTTCTTTGGGATCTGCATCATCTACATCTTCATCATCATCTTCATCAGGGTCTTAATTTTCATCAGGATTTTCATCAGGATCTTCATCTTCATCAACCTCTCTATCATTTTTTTCATCTTCTTGATTATCATCATCTTATGAAGAAGACTCCAGGATGAGGAGAAGAAAACACCCCTGCAACACCGGCAAATGCCACTAAGTAGGAACACGGTGTAATAGATAACATCCTTCAAGGAGGATGATGGAAACAATTATCATGTGAGTACACTTTTTATCAATGTTTTTTGTAAGATATAAGATTGCTTAAGTTTATCCCTATTAGATTGTAAGCTCTCAAGAGCAGGGGCTCCCCTATTGTTCTCCAGTACCATTGGAAATGGAGTTCTTCTGCTGAACACCCCAAGATGAGGAGCAAAAACAGAAAGGATCTTCATCATCTTCGTCTTCATCATCTTGATCTTCATCATCTTCATCTACATCTTTATCATCTTCATTTTCATCATCTTCAACTTCATCATCATCTTCATCAGGATCTTCATCATCTGCATCATCTACATCTTCATCATCATCTGCATCAGGGTCTTCATTTTCATCAGGATTTTCATCAGGATCTTCATCTTCATCAACCTCTCTATCATTTTTTTCATCTTCATCTTCTTGATCATCATCATCATCTTATGAAGAAGACTCCAGGATGAGGAGAAGAAAACACCCCTGCAGCACCGGCAAGTGCCACTAAGTAGGATCACGTTATAATGGATAACATCCTTCAAGAAGGATGATGGAAACAATTATCTTGTGAGTACACTTTTTATCAATGTTTTTGTAAGATGTAAGGTAGATTAAGTTTATCCCTATTAGATTGTAAGCTCTCAAGAGCAGGGGCTCCCCTATTGTTCTCCAGTACCATTGGAAACTGAGTACTTCTGAAGAACACCCCAGGATGAGGTACAGAAATCATGTGCAACACTGGCAAGCACCACTAAATAGAGCCATGGTGTAATGAACTAAATATCAGTGGATAACGTCCTTTAAGGAGGATGATAGAAACAATTATTATGTGAGTAAACTCTTTTTCTATGTTTTTGTAAGAGATAAGATTGCTTAAGTTTATCTCTATTAGATTGTAAGCTCTCAAGGGCAGGGACCCCCCTAATGTTCTCCAGTACTATGTGAAATGGAGTGCTTCCTAAGAAGATTCCATGATGAGGAGCAGAAAACAGCTGTGCAACACCGGCAAGCGCCACTAAATAGGAACACGGTGTAATGAACTGGATATCAATGGATAACATCCTTCAAGGAGGATGATGGAAACAATTATCATGTGAGTACACTTTTTATCAATGTTTTTGTAAGATATAAGATTGCTTAAGTTTATCCCTATTAGATTGTAAGCTCTCAAGAGCAGGGGCTCCCCTATTGTTCTCCAGGACCATTGGAAATTGAGTTCTTCTGCTGAACTCCCCAAGATGAGGAGCAGAAACAGAAAGGATCTTCATCATCTTCATCATCATCTTCATCTACATCTTTATCATCTTCATTTTCATCATCTTCAACTTCATCATCATCATCTTCATCAGGATCTTCATTTTCATCGGGATCTGCATCATCTACATCTTCATCATCATCTTCATCAGGGTCTTAATTTTCATCAGGATTTTCATCAGGATCTTCATCTTCATCAACCTCTCTATCATTTTTATCAGCTTCATCTACATGATCATCCTCATCTTATGAAGAAGACTCCAGGATGAGGAGAAGAAAACACCCCTGCAGCACCGGCAAATGCCACTAAGTAGGAACACAGTGTAATGGATAACATCCTTCAAGGAGGATGATGGAAACAATTATCATGTGAGTACACCTTTTATCAATGTTTTTAAGATATAAGATTGCTTAAGTTTATCCCTATTAGATTGTAAGCTCTCAAGAGCAGGGGCTCCCCTATTGTTCTCCAGTACCATTGGAAATGGAGTTCTTCTGCTGAACACCCCAAGATGAGGAGCAAAAACAGAAAGGATCTTCATCATCTTCTTCGTCTTCATCATCTTGATCTTCATCATCTTCATCTACATCTTTATCATCTTTTTCATCATCTTCAACTTCATCATCATCTGCATCATCTGCATCATCTACATCTTCATCATCATCTTTATCAGGGTCTTCATTTTCATCAGGATTTTCATCAGGATCTTCATCTTCATCAACCTCTCTATCATTTTTTTCATCTTCATCTTCTTGATCATCATCATCATCATCATCATCATCATCATCATCATCTTATGAAGAAGACTCCAGGATGAGGAGAAGAAAACACCCCTGCAGCACCGGCAAGTGCCACTAAGTAGGATCACGTTATAATGGATAACATCCTTCAAGGAGGATGATGGAAACAATTATCATGTGAGTACACCTTTTATCAATGTTTTTAAGATATAAGATTGCTTAAGTTTATCCCTATTAGATTGTAAGCTCTCAAGAGCAGGGGCTCCCCTATTGTTCTCCAGTACCATTGGAAATGGAGTTCTTCTGCTGAACACCCCAAGATGAGGAGCAAAAACAGAAAGGATCTTCATCATCATCTTCGTCTTCATCATCTTGATCTTCATCATCTTCATCTACATCTTTATCATCTTCATTTTCATCATCTTCAACTTCATCATCATCTTCATCAGGATCTTCATCATCTGCATCATCTACATCTTCATCATCATCTTCATCAGGGTCTTCATTTTCATCAGGATTTTCATCAGGATCTTCATCTTCATCAACCTCTCTATCATTTTTTTCATCTTCATCTTCTTGATCATCATCATCATCATCATCATCATCATCATCTTATGAAGAAGACTCCAGGAGGAGGAGAAGAAAACACCCCTGCAGCACCGGCAAGTGCCACTAAGTAGGATCACGTTATAATGGATAACATCCTTCAAGGAGGATGATGGAAACAATTATCTTGTGAGTACACTTTTTATCAATGTTTTTGTAAGATGTAAGGTGGATTAAGTTTATCCCTATTAGATTGTAAGCTCTCAAGAGCAGGGGCTCCCCTATTGTTCTCCAGTACCATTGGAAATGGAGTACTTCTGAAGAACACCCCAGGATGAGGTACAGAAATCACGTGCAACACTGGCAAGCACCACTAAATAGAGCCATGGTGTAATGAACTAAATATCAGTGGATAACGTCCTTCAAGGAGGATGATAGAAACAATTATTATGTGAGTAAACTCTTTTACTATGTTTTTGTAAGAGATCAGTTTGCTTAAGTTTATCTCTATTAGATTGTAAGCTCTCAAGGGCAGGGACCCCCCTAATGTTCTCCAGTACTATGTGAAATGGAGTGCTTCCTAAGAAGATTCCAGGATGAGGAGCAGAAAACAGCTGTGCAACACCGGCAAGCGCCACTAAATAGGAACACGGTGTAATGAACTGGATATCAATGGATAACATCCTTCAAGGAGGATGATGGAAACAATTATCATGTGAGTACACTTTTTATCAATGTTTTTGTAAGATATAAGATTGCTTAAGTTTATCCCTATTAGATTGTAAGCTCTCAAGAGCAGGGGCTCCCCTATTGTTCTCCAGGACCATTGGAAATTGAGTTCTTCTGCTGAACTCCCCAAGATGAGCAGCAGAAACAGAAAGGATCTTCATCATCATCTTCATCTACATCTTTATCATCTTCATTTTCATCATCTTCAACTTCATCATCATCATCTTCATCAGGATCTTCATTTTCATCGGGATCTGCATCATCTACATCTTCATCATCATCTTCATCAGGGTCTTAATTTTCATCAGGATTTTCATCAGGATCTTCATCTTCATCAACCTCTCTATCATTTTTTTCATCTTCATCTTCTTGATTATCATCATCTTATGAAGAAGACTCCAGGATGAGGAGAAGAAAACACCCCTGCAACACCGGCAAATGCCACTAAGTAGGAACACAGTGTAATAGATAACATTCTTCAAGGAGGATGATGGAAACAATTATCATGTGAGTACACTTTTTATCAATGTTTTTTGTAAGATATAAGATTGCTTAAGTTTATCCCTATTAGATTGTAAGCTCTCAAGAGCAGGGGCTCCCCTATTGTTCTCCAGTACCATTGGAAATGGAGTTCTTCTGCTGAACTCCCCAAGATGAGGAGCAGAAACAGAAAGGATCTTCATCATCATCTTCGTCTTCATCATCTTGATCTTCATCATCTTCATCTACATCTTTATCATCTTCATTTTCATCATCTTCAACTTCATCATCATCATCTTCATCAGGATCTTCATCGGGATCTTCATCATCTGCATCATCTACATCTTCATCATCATCTTCATCAGGGTCTTAATTTTCATCAGGATTTTCATCAGGATCTTCATCTTCATCAACCTCTCTATCATTTTTTTCATCTTCATCTACTTGATCATCCTCATCTTATGAAGAAGACTCCAGGATGAGGAGAAGAAAACACCCCTGCAGCACCGGCAAATGCCAGTAAGTAGGAACACAGTGTAATGGATAACATCCTTCAAGGAGGATGATGGAAACAATTATCATGTGAGTACACCTTTTATCAATGTTTTTAAGATATAAGATTGCTTAAGTTTATCCCTATTAGATTGTAAGCTCTCAAGAGCAGGGGCTCCCCTATTGTTCTCCAGTACCATTGGAAATGGAGTTCTTCTGCTGAACACCCCAAGATGAGGAGCAAAAACAGAAAGGATCTTCATCATCATCTTCGTCTTCATCATCTTGATCTTCATCATCTTCATCTACATCTTTATCATCTTCATTTTCATCATCATCATCATCATCTTTATCAGGATCTTCATCATCTGCATCATCTACATCTTCATCATCATCTTCATCAGGGTCTTCATTTTCATCAGGATTTTCATCAGGATCTTTATCTTCATCAACCTCTCTATCATTTTTTTCATCTTCATCTTCTTGATCATCCTCATCTTATGAAGAACACTCCAGGATGAGGAGAAGAAAACACCCCTGCAACACCGGCAAGTGCCACTAAATAGGAACACGGTGTAATGAACTGGATATCAATGGATAACATCCTTCAAGGAGGATGATGGAAACAATTATCACGTGAGTACAATTTTTATCAATGTTTTTCTAAGATATAAGATTGCTTAAGTTTATCCCTATTAGATTGTAAGCTCTCAAGAGCAGGGCTCCCCTATTGTTCTCCAGTACCATTGGAAATGGAGTTCTTCTGCTGAACTCCCCAAGATGAGGAGCAGAAACAGAAAGGATCTTCATCATCATCTTCGTCTTCATCATCTTGATCTTCATCATCTTCATCTACATCTTTATCATCTTCATTTTCATCATCTTCAACTTCATCATCATTATCTTCATCAGGATCTTCATCTTCATCGGGATCTTCATCATCTGCATCATCTACATCTTCATCATCATCTTCATCAGGGTCTTAATTTTCATCAGGATTTTAATCAGGATCTTCATCTTCATCAACCTCTCTATCATTTTTTTCATCTTCATCTACTTGATCATCCTCATCTTATGAAGAAAACACCCCTGCAGCACCGGCAAATGCCACTAAGTAGGAACACAGTGTAATGGATAACATCCTTCAAGGAGGATGATGGAAACAATTATCATGTGAGTACACCTTTTATCAATGTTTTTAAGATATAAGATTGCTTAAGTTTATCCCTATTAGATTGTAAGCTCTCAAGAGCAGGGGCTCCCCTATAGTTCTCCAGTACCATTGGAAATGGAGTTGTTCTGCTGAACACCCCAAGATGAGGAGCAAAAACAGAAAGGATCTTCATCATCTTCATCATCATCTTCGTCTTCATCATCTTCATTTTCATCATCTTCAACTTCATCATCATCTTCATCAGGATCTTCATCATCTGCATCATCTACATCTTCATCATCATCTTCATCAGGGTCTTCATTTTCATCAGGATTTTCATCAGGATCTTCATCTTCATCAACCTCTCTATCATTTTTTTCATCTTCATCTACTTGATCATCCTCATCTTATGAAGAAGACTCCAGGATGAGGAGAAGAAAACACCCCTGCAGCACCGGCAAGTGCCACTAAGTAGGATCACGTTATAATGGATAACATCCTTCAAGGAGGATGATGGAAACAATTATCTTGTGAGTACACTTTTTATCAATGTTTTTGTAAGATGTAAGGTGGATTAAGTTTATCCCTATTAGATTGTAAGCTCTCAAGAGCAGGGGCTCCCCTATTGTTCTCCAGTACCATTGGAAATGGAGTACTTCTGAAGAACACCCCAGGATGAGGTACAGGAATCACGTGCAACACTGGCAAGCACCACTAAATAGAGCCATGGTGTAATGAACTAAATATCAGTGAATAACGTCCTTCAAGGAGGATGGTAGAAACAATTATTATGTGAGTAAACTCTTTTTCTATGTTTTTGTAAGAGATAAGATTGCTTAAGTTTATCTCTATTAGATTGTAAGCTCTCAAGGGCAGGGACCCCCCTAATGTTCTCCAGTACTATATGAAATGGAGTGCTTCCTAAGAAGATTCCATGATGAGGAGCAGAAAACAGCTGTGCAACACCGGCAAGCGCCACTAAATAGGAACACGGTGTAATGAACTGGATATCAATGGATAACATCCTTCAAGGAGGATGATGGAAACAATTATCATGTGAGTACACTTTTTATCAATGTTTTTGTAAGATATAAGATTGCTTAAGTTTATCCCTATTAGATTGTAAGCTCTCAAGAGCAGGGGCTCCCCTATTGTTCTCCAGGACCATTGGAAATTGAGTTCTTCTGCTGAACTCCCCAAGATGAGGAGCAGAAACAGAAAGGATCTTCATCATCATCTTCGTCTTCATCATCTTGATCTTCATCATCTTCATCTACATCTTTATCATCTTCATTTTCATCATCTTCAACTTCATCATCATCATCTTCATTAGGATCTTCATTTTCATCGGGATCTGCATCATCTACATCTTCATCATCATCTTCATCAGGGTCTTAATTTTCATCAGGATTTTCATCAGGATCTTCATCTTCATCAACCTCTCTATCATTTTTTTCATCTTCATCTACTTGATCATCCTCATCTTATGAAGAAGACTCCAGGATGAGGAGAAGAAAACACCCCTGCAGCACCGGCAAATGGCACTAAGTAGGAACACAGTGTAATGGATAATATCCTTCAAGGAGGATGATGGAAACAATTATCATGTGAGTACACCTTTTATCAATGTTTTTAAGATATAAGATTGCTTAAGTTTATCCCTATTAGATTGTAAGCTCTCAAGAGCAGGGGCTCCCCTATTGTTCTCCAGTACCATTGGAAATGGAGTTCTTCTGCTGAACACCCCAAGATGAGGAGCAAAAACAGAAAGGATCTTCATCATCATCTTCGTCTTCATCATCTTGATCTTCATCATCTTCATCTACATCTTTATCATCTTCATTTTCATCATCTTCAACTTCATCATCATCTTCATCAGGATCTTCATCATCTGCATCATCTTCATCAGGATTTTCATCAGGATCTTCATCTTCATCAACCTCTCTATCATTTTTTTCATCTTCATCTTCTTGATCATCATCATCATCATCATCTTATGAAGAAGACTCCAGGATGAGGAGAAGAAAACACCCCTGCAGCACCGGCAAGTGCCACTAAGTAGGATCACGTTATAATGGATAACATCCTTCAAGGAGGATGATGGAAACAATTATCTTGTGAGTACACTTTTTATCAATGTTTTTGTAAGATGTAAGGTGGATTAAGTTTATCCCTATTAGATTGTAAGCTCTCAAGAGCAGGGGCTCCCCTATTGTTCTCCAGTACCATTGGAAATGGAGTACTTCTGAAGAACACCCCAGGATGAGGTACAGAAATCACGTGCAACACTGGCAAGCACCACTAAATAGAGCCATGGTGTAATGAACTAAATATCAGTGGATAACGTCCTTCAAGGAGGATGATAGAAACAATTATTATGTGAGTAAACTCTTTTTCTATGTTTTTGTAAGAGATAAGATTGCTTAAGTTTATCTCTATTAGATTGTAAGCTCTCAAGGGCAGGGACCCCCCTAATGTTCTCCAGTACTATGTGAAATGGAGTGCTTCCTAAGAAGATTCCAGGATGAGGAGCAGAAAACAGCTGTGCAACACCGGCAAGCGCCACTAAATAGGAACACGGTGTAATGAACTGGATATCAATGGATAACATCCTTCAAGGAGGATGATGGAAACAATTATCATGTGAGTACACTTTTTATCAATGTTTTTGTAAGATATAAGATTGCTTAAGTTTATCCCTATTAGATTGTAAGCTCTCAAGAGCAGGGGCTCCCCTATTGTTCTCCAGGACCATTGGAAATTGAGTTCTTCTGCTGAACTCCCCAAGATGAGCAGCAGAAACAGAAAGGATCTTCATCATCTTCATCATCATCATCATCTTCGTCTTCATCATCTTGATCTTCATCATCTTCATCTACATCTTTATCATCTTCATTTTCATGATCTTCAACTTCATCATCATCATCTTCATCAGGATCTTCATTTTCATCAGGATTTTTATCAGGATCTTCATCTTCATCAACCTCTCTATCATTTTTTTCATCTTCATCTACTTGATCATCCTCATCTTATGAAGAAGATTCCAGGATGAGGAGAAGAAAACACCCCTGCAGCACCGGCAAATGCCACGAAGTAGGAACACAGTGTAATGGATAACATCCTTCAAGGAGGATGATGGAAACAATTATCATGTGAGTACACCTTTTATCAATGTTTTTAAGATATAAGATTGCTTAAGTTTATCCCTATTAGATTGTAAGCTCTCAAGAGCAGGGGCTCCCCTATTGTTCTCCAGTACCATTGGAAATGGAGTTCTTCTGCTGAACACCCCAAGATGAGGAGCAAAAACAGAAAGGATCTTCATCATCTTCTTCGTCTTCATCATCTTGATCTTCATCATCTTCATCTACATCTTTATCATCTTTTTAATCATCTTTAACTTCATCATCATCTTCATCATCTGCATCATCTACATCTTCATCATCATCTTCATCAGGGTCTTCATTTGCATCAGGATTTTCATCAGGATCTTCATCTTCATCAACCTCTCTATCATTTTTTTCATCTTCATCATCATCATCATCATCATCTTATGAAGAAGACTCCAGGATGAGGAGAAGAAAACACCCCTGCAGCACCGGCAAGTGCCACTAAGTAGGATCACGTTATAATGGATAACATCCTTCAAGGAGGATGATGGAAACAATTATCTTGTGAGTACACTTTTTATCAATGTTTTTGTAAGATGTAAGGTGGATTAAGTTTATCCCTATTAGATTGTAAGCTCTCAAGAGCAGGGGCTCCCCTATTGTTCTCCAGTACCATTGGAAATGGAGTACTTCTGAAGAACACCCCAGGATGAGGTACAGAAATCACGTGCAACACTGGCAAGCACCACTAAATAGAGCCATGGTGTAATGAACTAAATATCAGTGGATAACGTCCTTCAAGGAGGATGATAGAAACAATTATTATGTGAGTAAACTCTTTTTCTATGTTTTTGTAAGAGATAAGATTGCTTAAGTTTATCTCTATTAGATTGTAAGCTCTCAAGGGCAGGGACCCCCCTAATGTTCTCCAGTACTATGTGAAATGGAGTGCTTCCTAAGAAGATTCCAGGATGAGGAGCAGAAAACAGCTGTGCAACACCGGCAAGCGCCACTAAATAGGAACACGGTGTAATGAACTGGATATCAATGGATAACATCCTTCAAGGAGGATGATGGAAACAATTATCATGTGAGTACACTTTTTATCAATGTTTTTGTAAGATATAAGATTGCTTAAGTTTATCCCTATTAGATTGTAAGCTCTCAAGAGCAGGGCTCCCCTATTGTTCTCCAGTACCATTGGAAATTGAGTTCTTCTGCTGAACTCCCCAAGATGAGCAGCAGAAACAGAAAGGATCTTCATCATCTTCATCATCATCTTCGTCTTCATCATCTTGATCTTCATCATCTTCATCTACATCTTTATCATCTTCATTTTGATCATCTTCAACTTCATCATCATCATCTTCATTAGGATCTTCATTTTCATCGGGATCTGCATCATCTACATCTTCATCATCATCTTCATCAGGGTCTTAATTTTCATCAGGATCTTCATCTTCATCAACCTCTCTATCATTTTTTTCATCTTCATCTACTTGATCATCCTCATCTTATGAAGAAGACTCCAGGATGAGGAGAAGAAAACACCCCTGCAGCACCGGCAAATGCCACGAAGTAGGAACACAGTGTAATGGATAACATCCTTCAAGGAGGATGATGGAAACAATTATCATGTGAGTACACCTTTTATCAATGTTTTTAAGATATAAGATTGCTTAAGTTTATCCCTATTAGATTGTAAGCTCTCAAGAGCAGGGGCTCCTCTATTGTTCTCCAGTACCATTGGAAATGGAGTTCTTCTGCTGAACACCCCAAGATGAGGAGCAAAAACAGAAAGGATCTTCATCATCTTCATCATCATCTTCGTCTTCATCATCTTGATCTTCATCATCTTCATCTACATCTTTATCATCTTCATTTTCATCATCTTCAACTTCATCATCATCTTCATCAGGATCTTCATCATCTGCATCATCTACATCTTCATCAGGGTCTTCATTTTCATCAGGATTTTCATCAGGATCTTCATCAACCTCTCTATCATTTTTTTAATCTTCATCTTCTTGATCATCATCATCATCATCATCATCATCTTATGAAGAAGACTCCAGGATGAGGAGAAGAAAACACCCCTGCAGCACCGGCAAGTGCCACTAAGTAGGATCACGTTATAATGGATAACATCCTTCAAGGAGGATGATGGAAACAATTATCTTGTGAGTACACTTTTTATCAATGTTTTTGTAAGATGTAAGGTGGATTAAGTTTATCCCTATTAGATTGTAAGCTCTCAAGAGCAGGGGCTCCCCTATTGTTCTCCAGTACCATTGGAAATGGAGTACTTCTGAAGAACACCCCAGGATGAGGTACAGAAATCACGTGCAACACTGGCAAGCACCACTAAATAGAGCCATGGTGTAATGAATTAAATATCAGTGGATAACGTCCTTCAAGGAGGATGATAGAAACAATTATTATGTGAGTAAACTCTTTTTCTATGTTTTTGTAAGAGATAAGATTGCTTAAGTTTATCTCTATTAGATTGTAAGCTCTGAAGGGCAGGGACCCCCCTAATGTTCTCCAGAACTATGTGAAATGGAGTGCTTCCTAAGAAGATTCCAGGATGAGGAGCAGAAAACAGCTGTGCAACACCGGCAAGCGCCACTAAATAGGAACACGGTGTAATGAACTGGATATCAATGGATAACATCCTTCAAGGAGGATGATGGAAACAATTATCATGTGAGTACACTTTTTATCAATGTTTTTGTAAGATATAAGATTGCTTAAGTTTATCCCTATTAGATTGTAAGCTCTCAAGAGCAGGGCTCCCCTATTGTTCTCCAGTACCATTGGAAATTGAGTTCTTCTGCTGAACTCCCCAAGATGAGCAGCAGAAACAGAAAGGATCTTCATCATCTTCATCATCAGCTTCATCATCTTGATCTTCTTCATCTACATCTTTATCATCTTCATTTTCATGATCTTCAACTTCATCATCATCATCTTCATCAGGATCTTCATTTTCATCTGGATCTGCATCATCTACATCATCTACATCTTCATCATCATCTTCATCAGGGTCTTAATTTTCATCAGGATTTTCATCAGGATCTTCATCTTCATCAACCTCTCTATCATTTGTTTCATCTTCATCTACTTGATCATCCTCATCTTATGAAGAAGACTCCAGGATGAGGAGAAGAAAACACCCCTGCAGCACCGGCAAATGCCAGTAAGTAGGAACACAGTGTAATGGATAACATCCTTCAAGGAGGATGATGGAAACAATTATCATGTGAGTACACCTTTTATCAATGTTTTTAAGATATAAGATTGTTTAAGTTTATCCCTATTAGATTGTAAGCTCTCAAGAGCAGGGGCTCCCCTATTGTTCTCCAGTACCATTGGAAATGGAGTTCTTCTGCTGAACACCCCAAGATGAGGAGCAAAAACAGAAAGGACCTTCATCATCTTCTTCGTCTTCATCATCTTGATCTTCATCATCTTCATCTACATCTTTATCATCTTCAACTTCATCATCATCTTCATCAGGATCTTCATCATCTGCATCATCTACATCATCATCATCTTCATCAGGGTCTTCATTTTCATCAGGATCTTCATCTTCATCAACCTCTCTATCATTTTTTTCATCTTCATCTTCTTGATCATCATCTTCTTGATCATCATCATCATCATCATCATCATCTTATGAAGAAGACTCCAGGATGAGGAGAAGAAAACACCCCTGCAGCACCGGCAAGTGCCACTAAGTAGGATCAGGTTATAATGGATAACATCCTTCAAGGAGGATGATGGAAACAATTATCTTGTGAGTACACTTTTTATCAATGTTTTTGTAAGATGTAAGGTGGATTAAGTTTATCCCTATTAGATTGTAAGCTCTCAAGAGCAGGGGCTCCCCTATTGTTCTCCAGTATCATTGGAAATGGAATACTTCTGAAGAACACCCCAGGATGAGGTACAGAAATCACGTGCAACACTGGCAAGCACCACTAAATAGAGCCATGGTGTAATGAACTAAATATCAGTGGATAACGTCCTTCAAGGAGGATGATAGAAACAATTATTATGTGAGTAAACTCTTTTTCTATGTTTTTGTAAGAGATAAGATTGCTTAAGTTTATCTCTATTAGATTGTAAGCTCTCAAGGGCAGGGACCCCCCTAATGTTCTCCAGTACTATGTGAAATGGAGTGCTTCCTAAGAAGATTCCAGGATGAGGAGCAGAAAACAGCTGTGCAACACCGGCAAGCGCCACTAAATAGGAACACGGTGTAATGAACTGGATATCAATGGATAACATCCTTCAAGGAGGTTTATGGAAACAATTATCATGTGAGTACACTTTTTATCAATGTTTTTGTAAGATATAAGATTGCTTAAGTTTATCCCTATTAGATTGTAAGCTCTCAAGAGCAGGGCTCCCCTATTGTTCTCCAGTACCATTGGAAATTGAGTTCTTCTGCTGAACTCCCCAAGATGAGGAGCAGAAACAGAAAGGATCTTCATCATCTTCATCATCATCATCTTCGTCTTCATCATCTTGATCTTCATCATCTTCATCTACATCTTTATCATCTTCATTTTCATCATCTTCAACTTCATCATCATCTTCATCGGGATCTGCATCATCTACATCATCTACATCTTCATCATCATCTTCATCAGGGTCTTAATTTTCATCAGGACTTTCATCAGGATCTTCATCTTCATCAACCTCTCTATCATTTTTTTCATCTTCATCTACTTGATCATCCTCATCTTATGAAGTAGACTCCAGGATGAGGAGAAGAAAACACCCCTGCAGCACCGGCAAATGCCACGAAGTAGGAACACAGTGTAATGGATAACATCCTTCAAGGAGGATGATGGAAACAATTATCATGTGAGTACACCTTTTATCAATGTTTTTAAGATATAAGATTGCTTAAGTTTATCCCTATTAGATTGTAAGCTCTCAAGAGCAGGGGCTCCCCTATTGTTCTCCAGTACCATTGGAAATGGAGTTCTTCTGCTGAACACCCCAAGATGAGGAGCAAAAACAGAAAGGATCTTCATCATCTTCTTCGTCTTCATCATCTTGATCTTCATCATCTTCATCTACATCTTTATCATCTTCAACTTCATCATCATCTTCATCAGGATCTTCATCATCTGCATCATCTACATCTTCATCATCATCTTCATCAGGGTCTTCATTTTCATCAGGATTTTCATCAGGATCTTCATCTTCATCAACCTCTCTATCATTTTTTCATCTTCATCTTCTTGATCATCATCATCATCATCATCATCATCATCATCATCTTATGAAGAAGACTCCAGGATGAGGAGAAGAAAACACCCCTGCAGCACCGGCAAGTGCCACTAAGTAGGATCACGTTATAATGGATAACATCCTTCAAGGAGGATGATGGAAACAATTATCTTGTGAGTACACTTTTTATCAATGTTTTTGTAAGATGTAAGGTGGATTAAGTTTATCCCTATTAGATTGTAAGCTCTCAAGAGCAGGGGCTCCCCTATTGTTCTCCAGTACCATTGGAAATGGCGTTCTTCTGAAGAACACCCCAGGATGAGGTACAGAAATCACGTGCAACACTGGCAAGCACCACTAAATAGAGCCATGGTGTAATGAACTAAATATCAGTGGATAACGTCCTTCAAGGAGGATGATAGAAACAATTATTATGTGAGTAAACTCTTTTTCTATGTTTTTGTAAGAGATAAGATTGCTTAAGTTTATCTCTATTAGATTGTAAGCTCTCAAGGGCAGGGACCCCCCTAATGTTCTCCAGTACTATGTGAAATGGAGTGCTTCCTAAGAAGATTCCAGGATGAGGAGCAGAAAACAGCTGTGCAACACCGGCAAGCGCCACTAAATAGGAACACGGTGTAATGAACTGGATATCAATGGATAACATCCTTCAAGGAGGATGATGGAAACAATTATCATGTGAGTACACTTTTTATCAATGTTTTTGTAAGATATAAGATTGCTTAAGTTTATCCCTATTAGATTGTAAGCTCTCAAGAGCAGGGCTCCCCTATTCTCCAGTACCATTGGAAATTGAGTTCTTCTGCTGAACTCCCCAAGATGAGGAGCAGAAACAGAAAGGATCTTCATCATCTTCATCATCTTGATCTTCATCATCTTCATCTTTATCATCTTCATTTTCATGATCTTCAACTTCATCATCATCATCTTCATCAGGTTCTTCATTTTCATCGGGATCTGCATAATCTACATCATCTACATCTTCATCATCATCTTCATCAGGGTCTTAATTTTCATCAGGATTTTCATCAGGATCTTCATCTTCATCAACCTCTCTATCATTTGTTTCATCTTCATCTACTTGATCATCCTCATCTTATGAAGAAGACTCCAGGATGAGGAGAAGAAAACACCCCTGCAGCACCGGCAAATGCCACGAAGTAGGAACACAGTGTAATGGATAACATCCTTCAAGGAGGATGATGGAAACAATTATCATGTGAGTACACCTTTTATCAATGTTTTTAAGATATAAGATTGTTTAAGTTTATCCCTATTAGATTGTAAGCTCTCAAGAGCAGGGGCTCCCCTATTGTTCTCCAGTACCATTGGAAATTGAGTTCTTCTGCTGAACACCCCAAGATGAGGAGCAAAAACAGAAAGGACCTTCATCATCTTCTTCGTCTTCATCATCTTGATCTTCATCATCTTCATCTACATCTTTATCATCTTCAACTTCATCATCATCTTCATCAGGATCTTCATCATCTGCATCATCTACATCATCATCATCTTCATCAGGGTCTTCATTTTCATCAGGATTTTCATCAGGATCTTCATCTTCATCAACCTCTCTATCATTTTTTTCATCTTCATCTTCTTGATCATCATCTTCTTGATCATCATCATCATCATCATCATCATCATCATCATCATCATCTTATGAAGAAGACTCCAGGATGAGGAGAAGAAAACACCCCTGCAGCACCGGCAAGTGCCACTAAGTAGGATCAGGTTATAATGGATAACATCCTTCAAGGAGGATGATGGAAACAATTATCTTGTGAGTACACTTTTTATCAATGTTTTTGTAAGATGTAAGGTGGATTAAGTTTATCCCTATTAGATTGTAAGCTCTCAAGAGCAGGGGCTCCCCTATTGTTCTCCAGTACCATTGGAAATGGAATACTTCTGAAGAACACCCCAGGATGAGGTACAGAAATCACGTGCAACACTGGCAAGCACCACTAAATAGAGCCATGGTGTAATGAACTAAATATCAGTGGATAACGTCCTTCAAGGAGGGTGATAGAAACAATTATTATGTGAGTAAACTCTTTTTCTATGTTTTTGTAAGAGATAAGATTGCTTAAGTTTATCTCTATTAGATTGTAAGCTCTCAAGGGCAGGGACCCCCCTAATGTTCTCCAGTACTATGTGAAATGGAGTGCTTCCTAAGAAGATTCCAGGATGAGGAGCAGAAAACAGCTGTGCAACACCGGCAAGCGCCACTAAATAGGAACACGGTGTAATGAACTGGATATCAATGGATAACATCCTTCAAGGAGGTTTATGGAAACAATTATCATGTGAGTACACTTTTTATCAATGTTTTTGTAAGATATAAGATTGCTTAAGTTTATCCCTATTAGATTGTAAGCTCTCAAGAGCAGGGGCTCCCCAGGACCATTGGAAATTGAGTTCTTCTCCTGAACTCCCCAAGATGAGGAGCAGAAACAGAAAGGATCTTCATCATCTTCATCATCATCTTCATCTACATCTTTATCATCTTCATTTTCATCATCTTCAACTTCATCATCATCATCTTCATCAGGATCTTCATTTTCATCAGGATTTTCATCAGGATCTTCATCTTCATCAACCTCTCTATCATTTTTTTCATCTTCATCTTCTTGATTATCATCATCTTATGAAGAAGACTCCAGGATGAGGAGAAGAAAACACCCCTGCAACACCGGCAAATGCCACTAAGTAGGAACACAGTGTAATAGATAACATCCTTCAAGGAGGATGATGGAAACAAATATCATGTGAGTACACTTTTTATCAATGTTTTTGTAAGATATAAGATTACTTAAGTTTATCCCTATTAGATTGTTAGCTCTCAAGAGCAGGGCTCCCCTATTGTTCTCCAGTACCATTGGAAATTGAGTTCTTCTGCTGAACTCCCCAAGATGAGGAGCAGAAACAGAAAGGATCTTCATCATCTTCATCATCATCTTCGTCTTCATCATCTTGATCTTCATCATCTTCATCTACATCTTTATCATCTTCATTTTCATCATCTTCAACTTCATCATCATCTTCATCAGGATCTTCATCATCTGCATCATCTACATCTTCATCATCATCTTCATCAGGGTCTTCATTTTCATCAGGATTTTCATCAGGATCTTCATCTTCATCAACCTCTCTATCATTTTTTTAATCTTCATCTTCTTGATCATCATCATCATCATCATCATCTTATGAAGAAGACTCCAGGATGAGGAGAAGAAAACACCCCTGCAGCACCGGCAAGTGCCACTAAGTAGGATCACGTTATAATGGATAACATCCTTCAAGGAGGATGATGGAAACAATTATCTTGTGAGTACACTTTTTATCAATGTTTTTGTAAGATGTAAGGTGGGTTAAGTTTATCCCTATTAGATTGTTAGCTCTCAAGAGCAGGGGCTCCCCTATTGTTCTCCAGTACCATTGGAAATGGAATACTTCTGAAGAACACCCCAGGATGAGGTACAGAAATCACGTGCAACACTGGCAAGCACCACTAAATAGAGCCATGGTGTAATGAACTAAATATCAGTGGATAACGTCCTTCAAGGAGGATGATAGAAACAATTATTATGTGAGTAAACTCTTTTTCTATGTTTTTGTAAGAGATAAGATTGCTTAAGTTTATCTCTATTAGATTGTAAGCTCTCAAGGGCAGGGACCCCCCTAATGTTCTCCAGTACTATGTGAAATGGAGTGCTTCCTAAGAAGATTCCAGGATGAGGAGCAGAAAACAGCTGTGCAACACCGGCAAGCGCCACTAAATAGGAACACGGTGTAATGAACTGGATATCAATGGATAACATCCTTCAAGGAGGATGATGGAAACAATTATCATGTGAGTACACTTTTTATCAATGTTTTTGTAAGATATAAGATTGCTTAAGTTTATCCCTATTAGATTGTAAGCTCTCAAGAGCAGGGCTCCCCTATTGTTCTCCAGTACCATTGGAAATTGAGTTCTTCTGCTGAACTCCCCAAGATGAGGAGCAGAAACAGAAAGGATCTTCATCATCTTCATCATCTTGATCTTCATCATCTTCATCTACATCTTTATCATCTTCATTTTCATGATCTTCAACTTCATCATCATCATCTTCATCAGGTTCTTCATTTTCATCGGGATCTGCATAATCTACATCATCTACATCTTCATCATCATCTTCATCAGGGTCTTAATTTTCATCAGGATTTTCATCAGGATCTTCATCTTCATCAACCTCTCTATCATTTGTTTCATCTTCATCTACTTGATCATCCTCATCTTATGAAGAAGACTCCAGGATGAGGAGAAGAAAACACCCCTGCAGCACCGGCAAATGCCACGAAGTAGGAACACAGTGTAATGGATAACATCCTTCAAGGAGGATGATGGAAACAATTATCATGTGAGTACACCTTTTATCAATGTTTTTAAGATATAAGATTGTTTAAGTTTATCCCTATTAGATTGTAAGCTCTCAAGAGCAGGGGCTCCCCTATTGTTCTCCAGTACCATTGGAAATTGAGTTCTTCTGCTGAACACCCCAAGATGAGGAGCAAAAACAGAAAGGACCTTCATCATCTTCTTCGTCTTCATCATCTTGATCTTCATCATCTTCATCTACATCTTTATCATCTTCAACTTCATCATCATCTTCATCAGGATCTTCATCATCTGCATCATCTACATCATCATCATCTTCATCAGGGTCTTCATTTTCATCAGGATTTTCATCAGGATCTTCATCTTCATCAACCTCTCTATCATTTTTTTCATCTTCATCTTCTTGATCATCATCTTCTTGATCATCATCATCATCATCATCATCATCATCATCATCATCATCATCTTATGAAGAAGACTCCAGGATGAGGAGAAGAAAACACCCCTGCAGCACCGGCAAGTGCCACTAAGTAGGATCAGGTTATAATGGATAACATCCTTCAAGGAGGATGATGGAAACAATTATCTTGTGAGTACACTTTTTATCAATGTTTTTGTAAGATGTAAGGTGGATTAAGTTTATCCCTATTAGATTGTAAGCTCTCAAGAGCAGGGGCTCCCCTATTGTTCTCCAGTACCATTGGAAATGGAATACTTCTGAAGAACACCCCAGGATGAGGTACAGAAATCACGTGCAACACTGGCAAGCACCACTAAATAGAGCCATGGTGTAATGAACTAAATATCAGTGGATAACGTCCTTCAAGGAGGGTGATAGAAACAATTATTATGTGAGTAAACTCTTTTTCTATGTTTTTGTAAGAGATAAGATTGCTTAAGTTTATCTCTATTAGATTGTAAGCTCTCAAGGGCAGGGACCCCCCTAATGTTCTCCAGTACTATGTGAAATGGAGTGCTTCCTAAGAAGATTCCAGGATGAGGAGCAGAAAACAGCTGTGCAACACCGGCAAGCGCCACTAAATAGGAACACGGTGTAATGAACTGGATATCAATGGATAACATCCTTCAAGGAGGTTTATGGAAACAATTATCATGTGAGTACACTTTTTATCAATGTTTTTGTAAGATATAAGATTGCTTAAGTTTATCCCTATTAGATTGTAAGCTCTCAAGAGCAGGGGCTCCCCAGGACCATTGGAAATTGAGTTCTTCTCCTGAACTCCCCAAGATGAGGAGCAGAAACAGAAAGGATCTTCATCATCTTCATCATCATCTTCATCTACATCTTTATCATCTTCATTTTCATCATCTTCAACTTCATCATCATCATCTTCATCAGGATCTTCATTTTCATCAGGATTTTCATCAGGATCTTCATCTTCATCAACCTCTCTATCATTTTTTTCATCTTCATCTTCTTGATTATCATCATCTTATGAAGAAGACTCCAGGATGAGGAGAAGAAAACACCCCTGCAACACCGGCAAATGCCACTAAGTAGGAACACAGTGTAATAGATAACATCCTTCAAGGAGGATGATGGAAACAAATATCATGTGAGTACACTTTTTATCAATGTTTTTGTAAGATATAAGATTACTTAAGTTTATCCCTATTAGATTGTTAGCTCTCAAGAGCAGGGCTCCCCTATTGTTCTCCAGTACCATTGGAAATTGAGTTCTTCTGCTGAACTCCCCAAGATGAGGAGCAGAAACAGAAAGGATCTTCATCATCTTCTTCGTCTTCATCATCTTGATCTTCATCATCTTCATCTACATCTTTATCATCTTCATTTTCATCATCTTCAACTTCATCATCATCTTCATCAGGATCTTCATCATCTGCATCATCTACATCTTCATCATCATCTTCATCAGGGTCTTCATTTTCATCAGGATTTTCATCAGGATCTTCATCTTCATCAACCTCTCTATCATTTTTTTAACCTTCATCTTCTTGATCATCATCATCATCATCATCATCTTATGAAGAAGACTCCAGGATGAGGAGAAGAAAACACCCCTGCAGCACCGGCAAGTGCCACTAAGTAGGATCACGTTATAATGGATAACATCCTTCAAGGAGGATGATGGAAACAATTATCTTGTGAGTACACTTTTTATCAATGTTTTTGTAAGATGTAAGGTGGGTTAAGTTTATCCCTATTAGATTGTTAGCTCTCAAGAGCAGGGGCTCCCCTATTGTTCTCCAGTACCATTGGAAATGGAATACTTCTGAAGAACACCCCAGGATGAGGTACAGAAATCACGTGCAACACTGGCAAGCACCACTAAATAGAGCCATGGTGTAATGAACTAAATATCAGTGGATAACGTCCTTCAAGGAGGATGATAGAAACAATTATTATGTGAGTAAACTCTTTTTCTATGTTTTTGTAAGAGATAAGATTGCTTAAGTTTATCTCTATTAGATTGTAAGCTCTCAAGGGCAGGGACCCCCCTAATGTTCTCCAGTACTATGTG
The DNA here is from genome assembly GCA_027917425.1 of Gastrophryne carolinensis. Classification (NCBI taxonomy): domain Eukaryota; kingdom Metazoa; phylum Chordata; class Amphibia; order Anura; family Microhylidae; genus Gastrophryne; species Gastrophryne carolinensis. Next base: position 51,055,631 of record CM051244.1, on the reverse strand, counting down.
AAATGGAGTGCTTCCTAAGAAGATTCCAGGATGAGGAGCAGAAAACAGCTGTGCAACACCGGCAAGCGCCACTAAATAGGAACACGGTGTAATGAACTGGATATCAATGGATAACATCCTTCAAGGAGGATGATGGAAACAATTATCATGTGAGTACACTTTTTATCAATGTTTTTGTAAGATATAAGATTGCTTAAGTTTATCCCTATTAGATTGTAAGCTCTCAAGAGCAGGGCTCCCCTATTGTTCTCCAGTACCATTGGAAATTGAGTTCTTCTGCTGAACTCCCCAAGATGAGGAGCAGAAACAGAAAGGATCTTCATCATCTTCATCATCTTGATCTTCATCATCTTCATCTACATCTTTATCATCTTCATTTTCATGATCTTCAACTTCATCATCATCATCTTCATCAGGATCTTCATTTTCATCTGGATCTGCATCATCTACATCATCTACATCTTCATCATCATCTTCATCAGGGTCTTAATTTTCATCAGGATTTTCATCAGGATCTTCATCTTCATCAACCTCTCTATCATTTGTTTCATCTTCATCTACTTGATCATCCTCATCTTATGAAGAAGACTCCAGGATGAGGAGAAGAAAACACCCCTGCAGCACCGGCAAATGCCATTAAGTAGGAACACAGTGTAATGGATAACATCCTTCAAGGAGGATGATGGAAACAATTATCATGTGAGTACACCTTTTATCAATGTTTTTAAGATATAAGATTGTTTAAGTTTATCCCTATTAGATTGTAAGCTCTCAAGAGCAGGGGCTCCCCTATTGTTCTCCAGTACCATTGGAAATGGAGTTCTTCTGCTGAACACCCCAAGATGAGGAGCAAAAACAGAAAGGACCTTCATCATCTTCTTCGTCTTCATCATCTTGATCTTCATCATCTTCATCTACATCTTTATCATCTTCAACTTCATCATCATCTTCATCAGGATCTTCATCATCTGCATCATCTACATCATCATCATCTTCATCAGGGTCTTCATTTTCATCAGGATTTTCATCAGGATCTTCATCTTCATCAACCTCTCTATCATTTTTTTCATCTTCATCTTCTTGATCATCATCTTCTTGATCATCATCATCATCATCATCATCATCATCATCTTATGAAGAAGACTCCAGGATGAGGAGAAGAAAACACCCCTGCAGCACCGGCAAGTGGTCAGGGTCTTCATTTTCATCAGGATTTTCATCAGGATCTTCATCTTCATCAACCTCTCTATCATTTTTTTCATCTTCATCTTCTTGATCATCATCTTCTTGATCATCATCATCATCATCATCATCATCATCATCATCATCTTATGAAGAAGACTCCAGGATGAGGAGAAGAAAACACCCCTGCAGCACCGGCAAGTGCCACTAAGTAGGATCACGTTATAATGGATAACATCCTTCAAGGAGGATGATGGAAACAATTATCTTGTGAGTACACTTTTTATCAATGTTTTTGTAAGATGTAAGGTGGATTAAGTTTATCCCTATTAGATTGTAAGCTCTCAAGAGCAGGGGCTCCCCTATTGTTCTCCAGTACCATTGGAAATGGAGTACTTCTGAAGAACACCCCAGGATGAGGTACAGAAATCACGTGCAACACTGGCAAGCACCACTAAATAGAGCCATGGTGTAATGAATTAAATATCAGTGGATAACGTCCTTCAAGGAGGATGATAGAAACAATTATTATGTGAGTAAACTCTTTTTCTATGTTTTTGTAAGAGATAAGATTGCTTAAGTTTATCTCTATTAGATTGTAAGCTCTCAAGGGCAGGGACTCCCCTAATGTTCTCCAGTACTATGTGAAATGGAGTGCTTCCTAAGAAGATTCCAGGATGAGGAGCAGAAAACAGCTGTGCAACACCGGCAAGCGCCACTAAATAGGAACACGGTGTAATGAACTGGATATCAATGGATAACATCCTTCAAGGAGGTTTATGGAAACAATTATCATGTGAGTACACTTTTTATCAATGTTTTTGTAAGATATAAGATTGCTTAAGTTTATCCCTATTAGATTGTAAGCTCTCAAGAGCAGGGCTCCCCTATTGTTCTCCAGTACCATTGGAAATTGAGTTCTTCTGCTGAACTCCCCAAGATGAGGAGCAGAAACAGAAAGGATCTTCATCATCTTCATCATCATCATCTTCGTCTTCATCATCTTGATCTTCATCATCTTCATCTACATCTTTATCATCTTCATTTTCATCATCTTCAACTTCATCATCATCTTCATCGGGATCTGCATCATCTACATCATCTACATCTTCATCATCATCTTCATCAGGGTCTTAATTTTCATCAGGACTTTCATCAGGATCTTCATCTTCATCAACCTCTCTATCATTTTTTTCATCTTCATCTACTTGATCATCCTCATCTTATGAAGTAGACTCCAGGATGAGGAGAAGAAAACACCCCTGCAGCACCGGCAAATGCCACGAAGTAGGAACACAGTGTAATGGATAACATCCTTCAAGGAGGATGATGGAAACAATTATCATGTGAGTACACCTTTTATCAATGTTTTTAAGATATAAGATTGCTTAAGTTTATCCCTATTAGATTGTAAGCTCTCAAGAGCAGGGGCTCCCCTATTGTTCTCCAGTACCATTGAAAATGGAGTTCTTCTGCTGAACACCCCAAGATGAGGAGCAAAAACAGAAAGGATCTTCATCATCTTCTTCGTCTTCATCATCTTGATCTTCATCATCTTCATCTACATCTTTATCATCTTTAACTTCATCATCATCTTCATCAGGATCTTCATCATCTGCATCATCTACATCTTCATCATCATCTTCATCAGGGTCTTCATTTTCATCAGGATTTTCATCAGGATCTTCATCTTCATCAACCTCTCTATCATTTTTTCATCTTCATCTTCTTGATCATCATCATCATCATCATCTTATGAAGAAGACTCCAGGATGAGGAGAAGAAAACACCCCTGCAGCACCGGCAAGTGCCACTAAGTAGGATCACGTTATAATGGATAACATCCTTCAAGGAGGATGATGGAAACAATTATCTTGTGAGTACACTTTTTATCAATGTTTTTGTAAGATGTAAGGTGGATTAAGTTTATCCCTATTAGATTGTAAGCTCTCAAGAGCAGGGGCTCCCCTATTGTTCTCCAGTACCATTGGAAATGGAGTTCTTCTGAAGAACACCCCAGGATGAGGTACAGAAATCACGTGCAACACTGGCAAGCACCACTAAATAGAGCCATGGTGTAATGAACTAAATATCAGTGGATAACGTCCTTCAAGGAGGATGATAGAAACAATTATTATGTGAGTAAACTCTTTTTCTATGTTTTTGTAAGAGATAAGATTGCTTAAGTTTATCTCTATTAGATTGTAAGCTCTCAAGGGCAGGGACCCCCCTAATGTTCTCCAGTACTATGTGAAATGGAGTGCTTCCTAAGAAGATTCCAGGATGAGGAGCAGAAAACAGCTGTGCAACACCGGCAAGCGCCACTAAATAGGAACACGGTGTAATGAACTGGATATCAATGGATAACATCCTTCAAGGAGGATGATGGAAACAATTATCATGTGAGTACACTTTTTATCAATGTTTTTGTAAGATATAAGGTGGATTAAGTTTATCCCTATTAGATTGTAAGCTCTCAAGAGCAGGGCTCCCCTATTGTTCTCCAGTACCATTGGAAATTGAGTTCTTCTGCTGAACTCCCCAAGATGAGGAGCAGAAACAGAAAGGATCTTCATCATCTTCATCATCTTGATCTTCATCATCTTCATCTACATCTTTATCATCTTCATTTTCATGATCTTCAACTTCATCATCATCATCTTCATCAGGTTCTTCATTTTCATCAGGATCTGCATAATCTACATCATCTACATCTTCATCATCATCTTCATCAGGGTCTTAATTTTCATCAGGATTTTCATCAGGATCTTCATCTTCATCAACCTCTCTATCATTTGTTTCATCTTCATCTACTTGATCATCCTCATCTTATGAAGAAGACTCCAGGATGAGGAGAAGAAAACACCCCTGCAGCACCGGCAAATGCCACGAAGTAGGAACACAGTGTAATGGATAACATCCTTCAAGGAGGATGATGGAAACAATTATCATGTGAGTACACCTTTTATCAATGTTTTTAAGATATAAGATTGTTTAAGTTTATCCCTATTAGATTGTAAGCTCTCAAGAGCAGGGGCTCCCCTATTGTTCTCCAGTACCATTGGAAATTGAGTTCTTCTGCTGAACACCCCAAGATGAGGAGCAAAAACAGAAAGGACCTTCATCATCTTCTTCGTCTTCATCATCTTGATCTTCATCATCTTCATCTACATCTTTATCATCTTCAACTTCATCATCATCTTCATCAGGATCTTCATCATCTGCATCATCTACATCATCATCATCTTCATCAGGGTCTTCATTTTCATCAGGATTTTCATCAGGATCTTCATCTTCATCAACCTCTCTATCATTTTTTTCATCTTCATCTTCTTGATCATCATCTTCTTGATCATCATCATCATCATCATCATCATCATCATCTTATGAAGAAGACTCCAGGATGAGGAGAAGAAAACACCCCTGCAGCACCGGCAAGTGCCACTAAGTAGGATCAGGTTATAATGGATAACATCCTTCAAGGAGGATGATGGAAACAATTATCTTGTGAGTACACTTTTTATCAATGTTTTTGTAAGATGTAAGGTGGATTAAGTTTATCCCTATTAGATTGTAAGCTCTCAAGAGCAGGGGCTCCCCTATTGTTCTCCAGTACCATTGGAAATGGAATACTTCTGAAGAACACCCCAGGATGAGGTACAGAAATCACGTGCAACACTGGCAAGCACCACTAAATAGAGCCATGGTGTAATGAACTAAATATCAGTGGATAACGTCCTTCAAGGAGGGTGATAGAAACAATTATTATGTGAGTAAACTCTTTTTCTATGTTTTTGTAAGAGATAAGATTGCTTAAGTTTATCTCTATTAGATTGTAAGCTCTCAAGGGCAGGGACCCCCCTAATGTTCTCCAGTACTATGTGAAATGGAGTGCTTCCTAAGAAGATTCCAGGATGAGGAGCAGAAAACAGCTGTGCAACACCGGCAAGCGCCACTAAATAGGAACACGGTGTAATGAACTGGATATCAATGGATAACATCCTTCAAGGAGGTTTATGGAAACAATTATCATGTGAGTACACTTTTTATCAATGTTTTTGTAAGATATAAGATTGCTTAAGTTTATCCCTATTAGATTGTAAGCTCTCAAGAGCAGGGGCTCCCCAGGACCATTGGAAATTGAGTTCTTCTCCTGAACTCCCCAAGATGAGGAGCAGAAACAGAAAGGATCTTCATCATCTTCATCATCATCTTCATCTACATCTTTATCATCTTCATTTTCATCATCTTCAACTTCATCATCATCATCTTCATCAGGATCTTCATTTTCATCAGGATTTTCATCAGGATCTTCATCTTCATCAACCTCTCTATCATTTTTTTCATCTTCATCTTCTTGATTATCATCATCTTATGAAGAAGACTCCAGGATGAGGAGAAGAAAACACCCCTGCAACACCGGCAAATGCCACTAAGTAGGAACACAGTGTAATAGATAACATCCTTCAAGGAGGATGATGGAAACAAATATCATGTGAGTACACTTTTTATCAATGTTTTTGTAAGATATAAGATTACTTAAGTTTATCCCTATTAGATTGTTAGCTCTCAAGAGCAGGGCTCCCCTATTGTTCTCCAGTACCATTGGAAATTGAGTTCTTCTGCTGAACTCCCCAAGATGAGGAGCAGAAACAGAAAGGATCTTCATCATCTTCATCATCATCTTCGTCTTCATCATCTTGATCTTCATCATCTTCATCTACATCTTTATCATCTTCATTTTCATCATCTTCAACTTCATCATCATCTTCATCAGGATCTTCATCATCTGCATCATCTACATCTTCATCATCATCTTCATCAGGGTCTTCATTTTCATCAGGATTTTCATCAGGATCTTCATCTTCATCAACCTCTCTATCATTTTTTTAATCTTCATCTTCTTGATCATCATCATCATCATCATCATCATCTTATGAAGAAGACTCCAGGATGAGGAGAAGAAAACACCCCTGCAGCACCGGCAAGTGCCACTAAGTAGGATCACGTTATAATGGATAACATCCTTCAAGGAGGATGATGGAAACAATTATCTTGTGAGTACACTTTTTATCAATGTTTTTGTAAGATGTAAGGTGGGTTAAGTTTATCCCTATTAGATTGTTAGCTCTCAAGAGCAGGGGCTCCCCTATTGTTCTCCAGTACCATTGGAAATGGAATACTTCTGAAGAACACCCCAGGATGAGGTACAGAAATCACGTGCAACACTGGCAAGCACCACTAAATAGAGCCATGGTGTAATGAACTAAATATCAGTGAATAACGTCCTTCAAGGAGGATGATAGAAACAATTATTATGTGAGTAAACTCTTTTTCTATGTTTTTGTAAGAGATAAGATTGCTTAAGTTTATCTCTATTAGATTGTAAGCTCTCAAGGGCAGGGACCCCCCTAATGTTCTCCAGTACTATGTGAAATGGAGTGCTTCCTAAGAAGATTCCAGGATGAGGAGCAGAAAACAGCTGTGCAACACCGGCAAGCGCCACTAAATAGGAACACGGTGTAATGAACTGGATATCAATGGATAACATCCTTCAAGGAGGATGATGGAAACAATTATCATGTGAGTACACTTTTTATCAATGTTTTTGTAAGATATAAGATTGCTTAAGTTTATCCCTATTAGATTGTAAGCTCTCAAGAGCAGGGCTCCCCTATTGTTCTCCAGTACCATTGGAAATTGAGTTCTTCTGCTGAACTCCCCAAGATGAGGAGCAGAAACAGAAAGGATCTTCATCATCTTCATCATCTTGATCTTCATCATCTTCATCTACATCTTTATCATCTTCATTTTCATGATCTTCAACTTCATCATCATCATCTTCATCAGGTTCTTCATTTTCATCGGGATCTGCATCATCTACATCATCTACATCTTCATCATCATCTTCATCAGGGTCTTAATTTTCATCAGGATTTTCATCAGGATCTTCATCTTCATCAACCTCTCTATCATTTGTTTCATCTTCATCTACTTGATCATCCTCATCTTATGAAGAAGACTCCAGGATGAGGAGAAGAAAACACCCCTGCAGCACCGGCAAATGCCAGTAAGTAGGAACACAGTGTAATGGATAACATCCTTCAAGGAGGATGATGGAAACAATTATCATGTGAGTACACCTTTTATCAATGTTTTTAAGATATAAGATTGTTTAAGTTTATCCCTATTAGATTGTAAGCTCTCAAGAGCAGGGGCTCCCCTATTGTTCTCCAGTACCATTGGAAATGGAGTTCTTCTGCTGAACACCCCAAGATGAGGAGCAAAAACAGAAAGGACCTTCATCATCTTCTTCGTCTTCATCATCTTGATCTTCATCATCTTCATCTACATCTTTATCATCTTCAACTTCATCATCATCTTCATCAGGATCTTCATTATCTGCATCATCTACATCATCATCATCATCTTCATCAGGGTCTTCATTTTGATCAGGATTTTCATCAGGATCTTCATCTTCATCAACCTCTCTATCATTTTTTTCATCTTCATCTTCTTGATCATCATCTTCTTGATCATCATCATCATCATCATCATCATCATCATCATCATCTTATGAAGAAGACTCCAGGATGAGGAGAAGAAAACACCCCTGCAGCACCGGCAAGTGGTCAGGGTCTTCATTTTCATCAGGATTTTCATCAGGATCTTCATCTTCATCAACCTCTCTATCATTTTTTTCATCTTCATCTTCTTGATCATCATCTTCTTGATCATCATCATCATCATCATCATCATCATCATCATCATCATCATCTTATGAAGAAGACTCCAGGATGAGGAGAAGAAAACACCCCTGCAGCACCGGCAAGTGCCACTAAGTAGGATCAGGTTATAATGGATAACATCCTTCAAGGAGGATGATGGAAACAATTATCTTGTGAGTACACTTTTTATCAATGTTTTTGTAAGATGTAAGGTGGGTTAAGTTTATCCCTATTAGATTGTAAGCTCTCAAGAGCAGGGGCTCCTCTATTGTTCTCCAGTACCATTGGAAATGGAATACTTCTGAAGAACACCCCAGGATGAGGTACAGAAATCACGTGCAACACTGGCAAGCACCACTAAATAGAGCCATGGTGTAATGAACTAAATATCAGTGGATAACGTCCTTCAAGGAGGATGATAGAAACAATTATTATGTGAGTAAACTCTTTTTCTATGTTTTTGTAAGAGATAAGATTGCTTAAGTTTATCTCTATTAGATTGTAAGCTCTCAAGGGCAGGGACCCCCCTAATGTTCTCCAGTACTATGTGAAATGGAGTGCTTCCTAAGAAGATTCCAGGATGAGGAGCAGAAAACAGCTGTGCAACACCGGCAAGCGCCACTAAATAGGAACACGGTGTAATGAACTGGATATCAATGGATAACATCCTTCAAGGAGGATGATGGAAACAATTATCATGTGAGTACACTTTTTATCAATGTTTTTGTAAGATATAAGATTGCTTAAGTTTATCCCTATTAGATTGTAAGCTCTCAAGAGCAGGGCTCCCCTATTGTTCTCCAGTACCATTGGAAATTGAGTTCTTCTGCTGAACTCCCCAAGATGAGGAGCAGAAACAGAAAGGATCTTCATCATCTTCATCATCTTGATCTTCATCATCTTCATCTACATCTTTATCATCTTCATTTTCATGATCTTCAACTTCATCATCATCATCTTCATCAGGTTCTTCATTTTCATCGGGATCTGCATCATCTACATCATCTACATCTTCATCATCATCTTCATCAGGGTCTTAATTTTCATCAGGATTTTCATCAGGATCTTCATCTTCATCAACCTCTCTATCATTTGTTTCATCTTCATCTACTTGATCATCCTCATCTTATGAAGAAGACTCCAGGATGAGAAGAAGAAAACACCCCTGCAGCACCGGCAAATGCCAGTAAGTAGGAACACAGTGTAATGGATAACATCCTTCAAGGAGGATGATGGAAACAATTATCATGTGAGTACACCTTTTATCAATGTTTTTAAGATATAAGATTGTTTAAGTTTATCCCTATTAGATTGTAAGCTCTCAAGAGCAGGGGCTCCCCTATTGTTCTCCAGTACCATTGGAAATTGAGTTCTTCTGCTGAACACCCCAAGATGAGGAGCAAAAGCAGAAAGGACCTTCATCATCTTCTTCGTCTTCATCATCTTGATCTTCATCATCTTCATCTACATCTTTATCATCTTCAACTTCATCATCATCTTCATCAGGATCTTCATCATCTGCATCATCTACATCATCATCATCATCATCTTCATCAGGGTCTTCATTTTCATCAGGATTTTCATCAGGATCTTCATCTTCATCAACCTCTCTATCATTTTTTTCATCTTCATCTTCTTGATCATCATCTTCTTGATCATCATCATCATCATCATCATCATCATCTTATGAAGAAGACTCCAGGATGAGGAGAAGAAAACACCCCTGCAGCACCGGCAAGTGCCACTAAGTAGAATCAGGTTATAATGGATAACATCCTTCAAGGAGGATGATGGAAACAATTATCTTGTGAGTACACTTTTTATCAATGTTTTTGTAAGATGTAAGGTGGATTAAGTTTATCCCTATTAGATTGTAAGCTCTCAAGAGCAGGGGCTCCCCTATTGTTCTCCAGTACCATTGGAAATGGAATACTTCTGAAGAACACCCCAGGATGAGGTACAGGAATCACGTGCAACACTGGCAAGCACCACTAAATAGAGCCATGGTGTAATGAACTAAATATCAGTGGATAACGTCCTTCAAGGAGGATGATAGAAACAATTATTATGTGAGTAAACTCTTTTTCTATGTTTTTGTAAGAGATAAGATTGCTTAAGTTTATCTCTATTAGATTGTAAGCTCTCAAGGGCAGGGACCCCCCTAATGTTCTCCAGTACTATGTGAAATGGAGTGCTTCCTAAGAAGATTCCAGGATGAGGAGCAGAAAACAGCTGTGCAACACCGGCAAGCGCCACTAAATAGGAACACGGTGTAATGAACTGGATATCAATGGATAACATCCTTCAAGGAGGTTTATGGAAACAATTATCATGTGAGTACACTTTTTATCAATGTTTTTGTAAGATATAAGATTGCTTAAGTTTATCCCTATTAGATTGTAAGCTCTCAAGAGCAGGGGCTCCCCTATTGTTCTCCAGGACCATTGGAAATTGAGTTCTTCTCCTGAACTCCCCAAGATGAGGAGCAGAAACAGAAAGGATCTTCATCATCTTCATCATCATCTTCATCTACATCTTTATCATCTTCATTTTCATCATCTTCAACTTCATCATCATCATCTTCATCAGGATCTTCATTTTCCTCAGGATTTTCATCAGGATCTTCATCTTCATCAACCTCTCTATCATTTTTTTCATCTTCATCTTCTTGATTATCATCATCTTATGAAGAAGACTCCAGGATGACGAGAAGAAAACACCCCTGCAACACCGGCAAATGCCACTAAGTAGGAACACAGTGTAATAGATAACATCCTTCAAGGAGGATGATGGAAACAATTATCATGTGAGTACACTTTTTATCAATGTTTTTTGTAAGATATAAGATTGCTTAAGTTTATCCCTATTAGATTGTAAGCTCTCAAGAGCAGGGGCTCCCCTATTGTTCTCCAGTACCATTGGAAATTGAGTTCTTCTGCTGAACTCCCCAAGATGAGGAGCAGAAACAGAAAGGATCTTCATCATCTTCATCATCATCTTCATCTACATCTTTATCATCTTCATTTTCATCATCTTCAACTTCATCATCATCATCTTCATCAGGATCTTCATTTTCATCAGGATTTTCATCAGGATCTTCATCTTCATCAACCTCTCTATCATTTTTTTCATCTTCATCTTCTTGATTATCATCATCTTATGAAGAAGACTCCAGGATGAGGAGAAGAAAACACCCCTGCAACACCGGCAAATGCCACTAAGTAGGAACACAGTGTAATAGATAACATCCTTCAAGGAGGATGATGGAAACAAATATCATGTGAGTACACTTTTTATCAATGTTTTTGTAAGATATAAGATTACTTAAGTTTATCCCTATTAGATTGTTAGCTCTCAAGAGCAGGGCTCCCCTATTGTTCTCCAGTACCATTGGAAATTGAGTTCTTCTGCTGAACTCCCCAAGATGAGGAGCAGAAACAGAAAGGATCTTCATCATCTTCATCATCATCTTCGTCTTCATCATCTTGATCTTCATCATCTTCATCTACATCTTTATCATCTTCATTTTCATCATCTTCAACTTCATCATCATCTTCATCAGGATCTTCATCATCTGCATCATCTACATCTTCATCATCATCTTCATCAGGGTCTTCATTTTCATCAGGATTTTCATCAGGATCTTCATCTTCATCAACCTCTCTATCATTTTTTTAATCTTCATCTTCTTGATCATCATCATCATCATCATCATCATCTTATGAAGAAGACTCCAGGATGAGGAGAAGAAAACACCCCTGCAGCACCGGCAAGTGCCACTAAGTAGGATCACGTTATAATGGATAACATCCTTCAAGGAGGATGATGGAAACAATTATCTTGTGAGTACACTTTTTATCAATGTTTTTGTAAGATGTAAGGTGGGTTAAGTTTATCCCTATTAGATTGTTAGCTCTCAAGAGCAGGGGCTCCCCTATTGTTCTCCAGTACCATTGGAAATGGAATACTTCTGAAGAACACCCCAGGATGAGGTACAGGAATCACGTGCAACACTGGCAAGCACCACTAAATAGAGCCATGGTGTAATGAACTAAATATCAGTGGATAACGTCCTTCAAGGAGGATGATAGAAACAATTATTATGTGAGTAAACTCTTTTTCTATGTTTTTGTAAGAGATAAGATTGCTTAAGTTTATCTCTATTAGATTGTAAGCTCTCAAGGGCAGGGACCCCCCTAATGTTCTCCAGTACTATGTGAAATGGAGTGCTTCCTAAGAAGATTCCAGGATGAGGAGCAGAAAACAGCTGTGCAACACCGGCAAGCGCCACTAAATAGGAACACGGTGTAATGAACTGGATATCAATGGATAACATCCTTCAAGGAGGTTTATGGAAACAATTATCATGTGAGTACACTTTTTATCAATGTTTTTGTAAGATATAAGATTGCTTAAGTTTATCCCTATTAGATTGTAAGCTCTCAAGAGCAGGGGCTCCCCTATTGTTCTCCAGGACCATTGGAAATTGAGTTCTTCTCCTGAACTCCCCAAGATGAGGAGCAGAAACAGAAAGGATCTTCATCATCTTCATCATCATCTTCATCTACATCTTTATCATCTTCATTTTCATCATCTTCAACTTCATCATCATCATCTTCATCAGGATCTTCATTTTCCTCAGGATTTTCATCAGGATCTTCATCTTCATCAACCTCTCTATCATTTTTTTCATCTTCATCTTCTTGATTATCATCATCTTATGAAGAAGACTCCAGGATGACGAGAAGAAAACACCCCTGCAACACCGGCAAATGCCACTAAGTAGGAACACAGTGTAATAGATAACATCCTTCAAGGAGGATGATGGAAACAATTATCATGTGAGTACACTTTTTATCAATGTTTTTTGTAAGATATAAGATTGCTTAAGTTTATCCCTATTAGATTGTAAGCTCTCAAGAGCAGGGGCTCCCCTATTGTTCTCCAGTACCATTGGAAATTGAGTTCTTCTGCTGAACTCCCCAAGATGAGGAGCAGAAACAGAAAGGATCTTCATCATCTTCATCATCATCTTCATCTACATCTTTATCATCTTCATTTTCATCATCTTCAACTTCATCATCATCATCTTCATCAGGATCTTCATTTTCATCAGGATTTTCATCAGGATCTTCATCTTCATCAACCTCTCTATCATTTTTTTCATCTTCATCTTCTTGATTATCATCATCTTATGAAGAAGACTCCAGGATGAGGAGAAGAAAACACCCCTGCAACACCGGCAAATGCCACTAAGTAGGAACACAGTGTAATAGATAACATCCTTCAAGGAGGATGATGGAAACAAATATCATGTGAGTACACTTTTTATCAATGTTTTTGTAAGATATAAGATTACTTAAGTTTATCCCTATTAGATTGTTAGCTCTCAAGAGCAGGGCTCCCCTATTGTTCTCCAGTACCATTGGAAATTGAGTTCTTCTGCTGAACTCCCCAAGATGAGGAGCAGAAACAGAAAGGATCTTCATCATTTTCATCATCATCTTCGTCTTCATCATCTTGATCTTCATCATCTTCATCTACATCTTTATCATCTTCATTTTCATCATCTTCAACTTCATCATCATCTTCATCAGGATCTTCATCATCTGCATCATCTACATCTTCATCATCATCTTCATCAGGGTCTTCATTTTCATCAGGATTTTCATCAGGATCTTCATCTTCATCAACCTCTCTATCATTTTTTTAATCTTCATCTTCTTGATCATCATCATCATCATCATCATCATCTTATGAAGAAGACTCCAGGATGAGGAGAAGAAAACACCCCTGCAGCACCGGCAAGTGCCACTAAGTAGGATCACGTTATAATGGATAACATCCTTCAAGGAGGATGATGGAAACAATTATCTTGTGAGTACACTTTTTATCAATGTTTTTGTAAGATGTAAGGTGGGTTAAGTTTATCCCTATTAGATTGTTAGCTCTCAAGAGCAGGGGCTCCCCTATTGTTCTCCAGTACCATTGGAAATGGAATACTTCTGAAGAACACCCCAGGATGAGGTACAGAAATCACGTGCAACACTGGCAAGCACCACTAAATAGAGCCATGGTGTAATGAACTAAATATCAGTGAATAACGTCCTTCAAGGAGGATGATAGAAACAATTGTTATGTGAGTAAACTCTTTTTCTATGTTTTTGTAAGAGATAAGATTGCTTAAGTTTATCTCTATTAGATTGTAAGCTCTCAAGGGCAGGGACCCCCCTAATGTTCTCCAGTACTATGTGAAATGGAGTGCTTCCTAAGAAGATTCCAGGATGAGGAGCAGAAAACAGCTGTGCAACACCGGCAAGCGCCACTAAATAGGAACACGGTGTAATGAACTGGATATCAATGGATAACATCCTTCAAGGAGGATGATGGAAACAATTATCATGTGAGTACACTTTTTATCAATGTTTTTGTAAGATATAAGATTGCTTAAGTTTATCCCTATTAGATTGTAAGCTCTCAAGAGCAGGGCTCCCCTATTGTTCTCCAGTACCATTGGAAATTGAGTTCTTCTGCTGAACTCCCCAAGATGAGGAGCAGAAACAGAAAGGATCTTCATCATCTTCATCATCTTGATCTTCATCATCTTCATCTACATCTTTATCATCTTCATTTTCATGATCTTCAACTTCATCATCATCATCTTCATCAGGTTCTTCATTTTCATCGGGATCTGCATCATCTACATCATCTACATCTTCATCATCATCTTCATCAGGGTCTTAATTTTCATCAGGATTTTCATCAGGATCTTCATCTTCATCAACCTCTCTATCATTTGTTTCATCTTCATCTACTTGATCATCCTCATCTTATGAAGAAGACTCCAGGATGAGGAGAAGAAAACACCCCTGCAGCACCGGCAAATGCCAGTAAGTAGGAACACAGTGTAATGGATAACATCCTTCAAGGAGGATGATGGAAACAATTATCATGTGAGTACACCTTTTATCAATGTTTTTAAGATATAAGATTGTTTAAGTTTATCCCTATTAGATTGTAAGCTCTCAAGAGCAGGGGCTCCCCTATTGTTCTCCAGTACCATTGGAAATTGAGTTCTTCTGCTGAACACCCCAAGATGAGGAGCAAAAACAGAAAGGACCTTCATCATCTTCTTCGTCTTCATCATCTTGATCTTCATCATCTTCATCTACATCTTTATCATCTTCAACTTCATCATCATCTTCATCAGGATCTTCATCATCTGCATCATCTACATCATCATCATCATCTTCATCAGGGTCTTCATTTTCATCAGGATTTTCATCAGGATCTTCATCTTCATCAACCTCTCTATCATTTTTTTCATCTTCATCTTCTTGATCATCATCTTCTTGATCATCATCATCATCATCATCATCATCATCATCATCATCTTATGAAGAAGACTCCAGGATGAGGAGAAGAAAACACCCCTGCAGCACCGGCAAGTGCCACTAAGTAGAATCAGGTTATAATGGATAACATCCTTCAAGGAGGATGATGGAAGCAATTATCTTGTGAGTACACTTTTTATCAATGTTTTTGTAAGATGTAAGGTGGATTAAGTTTATCCCTATTAGATTGTAAGCTCTCAAGAGCAGGGGCTCCCCTATTGTTCTCCAGTACCATTGGAAATGGAATACTTCTGAAGAACACCCCAGGATGAGGTACAGAAATCACGTGCAACACTGGCAAGCACCACTAAATAGAGCCATGGTGTAATGAACTAAATATCAGTGGATAACGTCCTTCAAGGAGGATGATAGAAACAATTATTATGTGAGTAAACTCTTTTTCTATGTTTTTGTAAGAGATAAGATTGCTTAAGTTTATCTCTATTAGATTGTAAGCTCTCAAGGGCAGGGACCCCCCTAATGTTCTCCAGTACTATGTGAAATGGAGTGCTTCCTAAGAAGATTCCAGGATGAGGAGCAGAAAACAGCTGTGCAACACCGGCAAGCGCCACTAAATAGGAACACGGTGTAATGAACTGGATATCAATGGATAACATCCTTCAAGGAGGATGATGGAAACAATTATCATGTGAGTACACTTTTTATCAATGTTTTTGTAAGATATAAGATTGCTTAAGTTTATCCCTATTAGATTGTAAGCTCTCAAGAGCAGGGGCTCCCCTATTGTTCTCCAGGACCATTGGAAATTGAGTTCGTCTCCTGAACTCCCCAAGATGAGGAGCAGAAACAGAAAGGATCTTCATCATCTTCATCATCATCTTCATCATCTTGATCTTCTTCATCTACATCTTTATCATCTTCATTTTCATGATCTTCAACTTCATCATCATCATCTTCATCAGGATCTTCATTTTCATCTGGATCTGCATCATCTACATCATCTACATCTTCATCATCATCTTCATCAGGGTCTTAATTTTCATCAGGATTTTCATCAGGATCTTCATCTTCATCAACCTCTCTATCATTTGTTTCATCTTCATCTACTTGATCATCCTCATCTTATGAAGAAGACTCCAGGATGAGGAGAAGAAAACACCCCTGCAGCACCGGCAAATGCCAGTAAGTAGGAACACAGTGTAATGGATAACATCCTTCAAGGAGGATGATGGAAACAATTATCATGTGAGTACACCTTTTATCAATGTTTTTAAGATATAAGATTGTTTAAGTTTATCCCTATTAGATTGTAAGCTCTCAAGAGCAGGGGCTCCCCTATTGTTCTCCAGTACCATTGGAAATGGAGTTCTTCTGCTGAACACCCCAAGATGAGGAGCAAAAACAGAAAGGACCTTCATCATCTTCTTCGTCTTCATCATCTTGATCTTCATCATCTTCATCTACATCTTTATCATCTTCAACTTCATCATCATCTTCATCAGGATCTTCATCATCTGCATCATCTACATCATCATCATCTTCATCAGGGTCTTCATTTTCATCAGGATTTTCATCAGGATCTTCATCTTCATCAACCTCTCTATCATTTTTTTCATCTTCATCTTCTTGATCATCATCTTCTTGATCATCATCATCATCATCATCATCATCTTATGAAGAAGACTCCAGGATGAGGAGAAGAAAACACCCCTGCAGCACCGGCAAGTGGTCAGGGTCTTCATTTTCATCAGGATTTTCATCAGGATCTTCATCTTCATCAACCTCTCTATCATTTTTTTCATCTTCATCTTCTTGATCATCATCTTCTTGATCATCATCATCATCATCATCATCATCATCATCATCATCATCTTATGAAGAAGACTCCAGGATGAGGAGAAGAAAACACCCCTGCAGCACCGGCAAGTGCCACTAAGTAGGATCAGGTTATAATGGATAACATCCTTCAAGGAGGATGATGGAAACAATTATCTTGTGAGTACACTTTTTATCAATGTTTTTGTAAGATGTAAGGTGGGTTAAGTTTATCCCTATTAGATTGTAAGCTCTCAAGAGCAGGGGCTCCTCTATTGTTCTCCAGTACCATTGGAAATGGAATACTTCTGAAGAACACCCCAGGATGAGGTACAGAAATCACGTGCAACACTGGCAAGCACCACTAAATAGAGCCATGGTGTAATGAACTAAATATCAGTGGATAACGTCCTTCAAGGAGGATGATAGAAACAATTATTATGTGAGTAAACTCTTTTTCTATGTTTTTGTAAGAGATAAGATTGCTTAAGTTTATCTCTATTAGATTGTAAGCTCTCAAGGGCAGGGACCCCCCTAATGTTCTCCAGTACTATGTGAAATGGAGTGCTTCCTAAGAAGATTCCAGGATGAGGAGCAGAAAACAGCTGTGCAACACCGGCAAGCGCCACTAAATAGGAACACGGTGTAATGAACTGGATATCAATGGATAACATCCTTCAAGGAGGATGATGGAAACAATTATCATGTGAGTACACTTTTTATCAATGTTTTTGTAAGATATAAGATTGCTTAAGTTTATCCCTATTAGATTGTAAGCTCTCAAGAGCAGGGCTCCCCTATTGTTCTCCAGTACCATTGGAAATTGAGTTCTTCTGCTGAACTCCCCAAGATGAGGAGCAGAAACAGAAAGGATCTTCATCATCTTCATCATCTTGATCTTCATCATCTTCATCTACATCTTTATCATCTTCATTTTCATGATCTTCAACTTCATCATCATCATCTTCATCAGGTTCTTCATTTTCATCGGGATCTGCATCATCTACATCATCTACATCTTCATCATCATCTTCATCAGGGTCTTAATTTTCATCAGGATTTTCATCAGGATCTTCATCTTCATCAACCTCTCTATCATTTGTTTCATCTTCATCTACTTGATCATCCTCATCTTATGAAGAAGACTCCAGGATGAGAAGAAGAAAACACCCCTGCAGCACCGGCAAATGCCAGTAAGTAGGAACACAGTGTAATGGATAACATCCTTCAAGGAGGATGATGGAAACAATTATCATGTGAGTACACCTTTTATCAATGTTTTTAAGATATAAGATTGTTTAAGTTTATCCCTATTAGATTGTAAGCTCTCAAGAGCAGGGGCTCCCCTATTGTTCTCCAGTACCATTGGAAATTGAGTTCTTCTGCTGAACACCCCAAGATGAGGAGCAAAAGCAGAAAGGACCTTCATCATCATCTTCGTCTTCATCATCTTGATCTTCATCATCTTCATCTACATCTTTATCATCTTCAACTTCATCAGGATCTTCATCATCTGCATCATCTACATCATCATCATCATCATCTTCATCAGGGTCTTCATTTTCATCAGGATTTTCATCAGGATCTTCATCTTCATCAACCTCTCTATCATTTTTTTCATCTTCATCTTCTTGATCATCATCTTCTTGATCATCATCATCATCATCATCATCATCATCATCATCATCTTATGAAGAAGACTCCAGGATGAGGAGAAGAAAACACCCCTGCAGCACCGGCAAGTGCCACTAAGTAGAATCAGGTTATAATGGATAACATCCTTCAAGGAGGATGATGGAAACAATTATCTTGTGAGTACACTTTTTATCAATGTTTTTGTAAGATGTAAGGTGGATTAAGTTTATCCCTATTAGATTGTAAGCTCTCAAGAGCAGGGGCTCCCCTATTGTTCTCCAGTACCATTGGAAATGGAATACTTCTGAAGAACACCCCAGGATGAGGTACAGGAATCACGTGCAACACTGGCAAGCACCACTAAATAGAGCCATGGTGTAATGAACTAAATATCAGTGGATAACGTCCTTCAAGGAGGATGATAGAAACAATTATTATGTGAGTAAACTCTTTTTCTATGTTTTTGTAAGAGATAAGATTGCTTAAGTTTATCTCTATTAGATTGTAAGCTCTCAAGGGCAGGGACCCCCCTAATGTTCTCCAGTACTATGTGAAATGGAGTGCTTCCTAAGAAGATTCCAGGATGAGGAGCAGAAAACAGCTGTGCAACACCGGCAAGCGCCACTAAATAGGAACACGGTGTAATGAACTGGATATCAATGGATAACATCCTTCAAGGAGGTTTATGGAAACAATTATCATGTGAGTACACTTTTTATCAATGTTTTTGTAAGATATAAGATTGCTTAAGTTTATCCCTATTAGATTGTAAGCTCTCAAGAGCAGGGGCTCCCCTATTGTTCTCCAGGACCATTGGAAATTGAGTTCTTCTCCTGAACTCCCCAAGATGAGGAGCAGAAACAGAAAGGATCTTCATCATCTTCATCATCATCTTCATCTACATCTTTATCATCTTCATTTTCATCATCTTCAACTTCATCATCATCATCTTCATCAGGATCTTCATTTTCCTCAGGATTTTCATCAGGATCTTCATCTTCATCAACCTCTCTATCATTTTTTTCATCTTCATCTTCTTGATTATCATCATCTTATGAAGAAGACTCCAGGATGACGAGAAGAAAACACCCCTGCAACACCGGCAAATGCCACTAAGTAGGAACACAGTGTAATAGATAACATCCTTCAAGGAGGATGATGGAAACAATTATCATGTGAGTACACTTTTTATCAATGTTTTTTGTAAGATATAAGATTGCTTAAGTTTATCCCTATTAGATTGTAAGCTCTCAAGAGCAGGGGCTCCCCTATTGTTCTCCAGTACCATTGGAAATGGAGTTCTTCTGCTGAACTCCCCAAGATGAGGAGCAGAAACAGAAAGGATCTTCATCATCATCTTCGTCTTCATCATCTTGATCTTCATCATCTTCATCTACATCTTTATCATCTTCATTTTCATCATCTTCAACTTCATCATCATCATCTTCATCAGGATCTTCATCGGGATCTTCATCATCTGCATCATCTACATCTTCATCAGGGTCTTAATTTTCATCAGGATTTTCATCAGGATCTTCATCTTCATCAACTTCTCTATCATTTTTTTCATCTTCATCTACTTGATCATCCTCATCTTATGAAGAAGACTCCAGGATGAGGAGAAGAAAACACCCCTGCAACAAAGGCAAATGCCACTAAGTAGGAACACAGTGTAATGGATAACATCCTTCAAGGAGGATGATGGAAACAATTATCATGTGAGTACACCTTTTATCAATGTTTTTAAGATATAAGATTGCTTAAGTTTATCCCTATTAGATTGTAAGCTCTCAAGAGCAGGGGCTCCCCTATTGTTCTCCAGTACCATTGGAAATGGAGTTCTTCTGCTGAACACCCCGAGATGAGGAGCAAAAACAGAAAGGATCTTCATCATCTTCATCTTCATCATCTTGATCTTCATCATCTTCATCTAGATCTTTTTCATCTTCATTTTCATCATCTTCAACTTCATCATCATCATCATCTTCATCAGGATCTTCATCATCTGCATCATCTACATCTTCATCATCATCTTCATCAGGGTCTTCATTTTCATCAGGATTTTCATCAGGATCTTCATCTTCATCAACCTCTCTATCATTTTTTTCATCTTCATCTTCTTGATCATCATCATCATCATCATCATCATCATCTTATGAAGAAGACTCCAGGATGAGGAGAAGAAAACACCCCTGCAGCACCGGCAAGTGCCACTAAGTAGGATCACGTTGTAATGGATAACATCCTTCAAGGAGGATGATGGAAACAATTATCTTGTGAGTACACTTTTTATCAATGTTTTTGTAAGGTGGATTAAGTTTATCCCTATTAGATTGTAAGCTATCAAGAGCAGGGTCTCCCCTACTGTTCTCCAGTACCATTGGAAATGGAGTACTTCTGAAGAACACCCCAGGATGAGGTACAGAAATCACGTGCAACACTGGCAACACCACTAAATAGAGCCATGGTGTAATGAACTAAATATCAGTGGATAACGTCCTTCAAGGAGGATGATAGAAACAATTATTATGTGAGTAAACTCTTTTTCTATGTTTTTGTAAGAGATAAGATTGCTTAAGTTTATCTCTATTAGATTGTAAGCTCTCAAGGGCAGGGACCTCCCTAATGTTCTCCAGTACTATGTGAAATGGAGTGCTTCCTAAGAAGATTCCAGGATGAGGGGCAGAAAACAGCTGTGCAACACCGGCAAGCGCCACTAAATAGGAACACGGTGTAATGAACTGGATATCAATGGATAACATCCTTCAAGGAGGATGATGGAAACAATTATCATGTGAGTACACTTTTTATCAATGTTTTTGTAAGATATAAGATTGCTTAAGTTTATCCCTATTAGATTGTAAGCTCTCAAGAGCAGGGCTCCCCTATTGTTCTCCAGTACCATTGGAAATTGAGTTCTTCTGCTGAACTCCCCAAGATGAGGAGCAGAAACAGAAAGGATCTTCATCATCTCCATCATCATCTTCGTCTTCATCATCTTGATCTTCATCATCTTCATCTACATCTTTATCATCTTCATTTTCATCATCTTCAACTTCATCATCATCATCTTCATCAGGATCTTCATTTTCATCGGGATCTGCATCATCTACATCATCTACATCTTCATCATCATCTTCATCAGGGTCTTAATTTTCATCAGGACTTTCATCAGGATCTTCATCTTCATCAACCTCTCTATCATTTTTTTCATCTTCATCTACTTGATCATCCTCATCTTATGAAGTAGATTCCAGGATGAGGAGAAGAAAACACCCCTGCAGCACCGGCAAATGCCACGAAGTAGGAACACAGTGTAATGGATAACATCCTTCAAGGAGGATGATGGAAACAATTATCATGTGAGTACACCTTTTATCAATGTTTTTAAGATATAAGATTGTTTAAGTTTATCCCTATTAGATTGTAAGCTCTCAAGAGCAGGGGCTCCCCTATTGTTCTCCAGTACCATTGGAAATGGAGTTCTTCTGCTGAACACCCCAAGATGAGGAGCAAAAACAGAAAGGACCTTCATCATCTTCTTCGTCTTCATCATCTTGATCTTCATCATCTTCATCTACATCTTTATCATCTTCAACTTCATCATCATCTTCATCAGGATCTTCATCATCTGCATCATCTACATCATCATCATCTTCATCAGGGTCTTCATTTTCATCAGGATTTTCATCAGGATCTTCATCTTCATCAACCTCTCTATCATTTTTTTCATCTTCATCTTCTTGATCATCATCATCATCATCATCATCATCATCATCATCATCATCATCTTATGAAGAAGACTCCAGGATGAGGAGAAGAAAACACTCCTGCAGCACCGGCAAGTGCCACTAAGTAGGATCAGGTTATAATGGATAACATGCTTCAAGGAGGATGATGGAAACAATTATCTTGTGAGTACACTTTTTATCAATGTTTTTGTAAGATGTAAGGTGGATTAAGTTTATCCCTATTAGATTGTAAGCTCTCAAGAGCAGGGGCTCCCCTATTGTTCTCCAGTACCATTGGAAATGGAATACTTCTGAAGAACACCCCAGGATGAGGTACAGAAATCACGTGCAACACTGGCAAGCACCACTAAATAGAGCCATGGTGTAATGAACTAAATATCAGTGGATAACGTCCTTCAAGGAGGATGATAGAAACAATTATTATGTGAGTAAACTCTTTTTCTATGTTTTTGTAAGAGATAAGATTGCTTACGTTTATCTCTATTAGATTGTAAGCTCTCAAGGGCAGGGACCCCCCTAATGTTCTCCAGTACTATGTGAAATGGAGTGCTTCCTAAGAAGATTCCAGGATGAGGAGCAGAAAACAGCTGTGCAACACCGGCAAGCGCCACTAAATAGGAACACGGTGTAATGAACTGGATATCAATGGATAACATCCTTCAAGGAGGTTTATGGAAACAATTATCATGTGAGTACACTTTTTATCAATGTTTTTGTAAGATATAAGATTGCTTAAGTTTATCCCTATTAGATTGTAAGCTCTCAAGAGCAGGGGCTCCCCTATTGTTCTCCAGGACCATTGGAAATTGAGTTCTTCTCCTGAACTCCCCAAGATGAGGAGCAGAAACAGAAAGGATCTTCATCATCTTCATCATCATCTTCATCTACATCTTTATCATCTTCATTTTCATCATCTTCAACTTCATCATCATCATCTTCATCAGGATCTTCATTTTCCTCAGGATTTTCATCAGGATCTTCATCTTCATCAACCTCTCTATCATTTTTTTCATCTTCATCTTCTTGATTATCATCATCTTATGAAGAAGACTCCAGGATGACGAGAAGAAAACACCCCTGCAACACCGGCAAATGCCACTAAGTAGGAACACAGTGTAATAGATAACATCCTTCAAGGAGGATGATGGAAACAATTATCATGTGAGTACACTTTTTATCAATGTTTTTTGTAAGATATAAGATTGCTTAAGTTTATCCCTATTAGATTGTAAGCTCTCAAGAGCAGGGGCTCCCCTATTGTTCTCCAGTACCATTGGAAATGGAGTTCTTCTGCTGAACTCCCCAAGATGAGGAGCAGAAACAGAAAGGATCTTCATCATCATCTTCGTCTTCATCATCTTGATCTTCATCATCTTCATCTACATCTTTATCATCTTCATTTTCATCATCTTCAACTTCATCATCATCATCTTCATCAGGATCTTCATCGGGATCTTCATCATCTGCATCATCTACATCTTCATCATCATCTTCATCAGGGTCTTAATTTTCATCAGGATTTTCATCAGGATCTTCATCTTCATCAACTTCTCTATCATTTTTTTCATCTTCATCTACTTGATCATCCTCATCTTATGAAGAAGACTCCAGGATGAGGAGAAGAAAACACCCCTGCAACAACGGCAAATGCCACTAAGTAGGAACACAGTGTAATGGATAACATCCTTCAAGGAGGATGATGGAAACAATTATCATGTGAGTACACCTTTTATCAATGTTTTTAAGATATAAGATTGCTTAAGTTTATCCCTATTAGATTGTAAGCTCTCAAGAGCAGGGGCTCCCCTATTGTTCTCCAGTACCATTGGAAATGGAGTTCTTCTGCTGAACACCCCGAGATGAGGAGCAAAAACAGAAAGGATCTTCATCATCTTCATCTTCATCATCTTGATCTTCATCATCTTCATCTAGATCTTTTTCATCTTCATTTTCATCATCTTCAACTTCATCATCATCATCATCTTCATCAGGATCTTCATCATCTGCATCATCTACATCTTCATCATCATCTTCATCAGGGTCTTCATTTTCATCAGGATTTTCATCAGGATCTTCATCTTCATCAACCTCTCTATCATTTTTTTCATCTTCATCTTCTTGATCATCATCATCATCATCATCATCATCATCATCTTATGAAGAAGACTCCAGGATGAGGAGAAGAAAACACCCCTGCAGCACCGGCAAGTGCCACTAAGTAGGATCACGTTGTAATGGATAACATCCTTCAAGGAGGATGATGGAAACAATTATCTTGTGAGTACACTTTTTATCAATGTTTTTGTAAGATGTAAGGTGGATTAAGTTTATCCCTATTAGATTGTAAGCTATCAAGAGCAGGGTCTCCCCTACTGTTCTCCAGTACCATTGGAAATGGAGTACTTCTGAAGAACACCCCAGGATGAGGTACAGAAATCACGTGCAACACTGGCAACACCACTAAATAGAGCCATGGTGTAATGAACTAAATATCAGTGGATAACGTCCTTCAAGGAGGATGATAGAAACAATTATTATGTGAGTAAACTCTTTTTCTATGTTTTTGTAAGAGATAAGATTGCTTAAGTTTATCTCTATTAGATTGTAAGCTCTCAAGGGCAGGGACCTCCCTAATGTTCTCCAGTACTATGTGAAATGGAGTGCTTCCTAAGAAGATTCCAGGATGAGGGGCAGAAAACAGCTGTGCAACACCGGCAAGCGCCACTAAATAGGAACACGGTGTAATGAACTGGATATCAATGGATAACATCCTTCAAGGAGGATGATGGAAACAATTATCATGTGAGTACACTTTTTATCAATGTTTTTGTAAGATATAAGATTGCTTAAGTTTATCCCTATTAGATTGTAAGCTCTCAAGAGCAGGGCTCCCCTATTGTTCTCCAGTACCATTGGAAATTGAGTTCTTCTGCTGAACTCCCCAAGATGAGGAGCAGAAACAGAAAGGATCTTCATCATCTCCATCATCATCTTCGTCTTCATCATCTTGATCTTCATCATCTTCATCTACATCTTTATCATCTTCATTTTCATCATCTTCAACTTCATCATCATCATCTTCATCAGGATCTTCATTTTCATCGGGATCTGCATCATCTACATCATCTACATCTTCATCATCATCTTCATCAGGGTCTTAATTTTCATCAGGACTTTCATCAGGATCTTCATCTTCATCAACCTCTCTATCATTTTTTTCATCTTCATCTACTTGATCATCCTCATCTTATGAAGTAGATTCCAGGATGAGGAGAAGAAAACACCCCTGCAGCACCGGCAAATGCCACGAAGTAGGAACACAGTGTAATGGATAACATCCTTCAAGGAGGATGATGGAAACAATTATCATGTGAGTACACCTTTTATCAATGTTTTTAAGATATAAGATTGTTTAAGTTTATCCCTATTAGATTGTAAGCTCTCAAGAGCAGGGGCTCCCCTATTGTTCTCCAGTACCATTGGAAATGGAGTTCTTCTGCTGAACACCCCAAGATGAGGAGCAAAAACAGAAAGGACCTTCATCATCTTCTTCGTCTTCATCATCTTGATCTTCATCATCTTCATCTACATCTTTATCATCTTCAACTTCATCATCATCTTCATCAGGATCTTCATCATCTGCATCATCTACATCATCATCATCTTCATCAGGGTCTTCATTTTCATCAGGATTTTCATCAGGATCTTCATCTTCATCAACCTCTCTATCATTTTTTTCATCTTCATCTTCTTGATCATCATCATCATCATCATCATCATCATCATCTTATGAAGAAGACTCCAGGATGAGGAGAAGAAAACACTCCTGCAGCACCGGCAAGTGCCACTAAGTAGGATCAGGTTATAATGGATAACATGCTTCAAGGAGGATGATGGAAACAATTATCTTGTGAGTACACTTTTTATCAATGTTTTTGTAAGATGTAAGGTGGATTAAGTTTATCCCTATTAGATTGTAAGCTCTCAAGAGCAGGGGCTCCCCTATTGTTCTCCAGTACCATTGGAAATGGAATACTTCTGAAGAACACCCCAGGATGAGGTACAGAAATCACGTGCAACACTGGCAAGCACCACTAAATAGAGCCATGGTGTAATGAACTAAATATCAGTGGATAACGTCCTTCAAGGAGGATGATAGAAACAATTATTATGTGAGTAAACTCTTTTTCTATGTTTTTGTAAGAGATAAGATTGCTTAAGTTTATCTCTATTAGATTGTAAGCTCTCAAGGGCAGGGACCCCCCTAATGTTCTCCAGTACTATGTGAAATGGAGTGCTTCCTAAGAAGATTCCAGGATGAGGAGCAGAAAACAGCTGTGCAACACCGGCAAGCGCCACTAAATAGGAACACGGTGTAATGAACTGGATATCAATGGATAACATCCTTCAAGGAGGTTTATGGAAACAATTATCATGTGAGTACACTTTTTATCAATGTTTTTGTAAGATATAAGATTGCTTAAGTTTATCCCTATTAGATTGTAAGCTCTCAAGAGCAGGGCTCCCCTATTGTTCTCCAGTACCATTGGAAATTGAGTTCTTCTGCTGAACTCCCCAAGATGAGGAGCAGAAACAGAAAGGATCTTCATCATCTTCATCATCATCTTCGTCTTCATCATCTTAATCTTCATCATCTTCATCTACATCTTTATCATCTTCATTTTCATCATCTTCAACTTCATCATCATCTTCATCGGGATCTGCATCATCTACATCATCTACATCTTCATCATCATCTTCATCAGGGTCTTAATTTTCATCAGGACTTTCATCAGGATCTTCATCTTCATCAACCTCTCTATCATTTTTTTCATCTTCATCTACTTGATCATCCTCATCTTATGAAGTAGGCTCCAGGATGAGGAGAAGAAAACACCCCTGCAGCACCGGCAAATGCCACGAAGTAGGAACACAGTGTAATGGATAACATCCTTCAAGGAGGATGATGGAAACAATTATCATGTGAGTACACCTTTTATCAATGTTTTTAAGATATAAGATTGCTTAAGTTTATCCCTATTAGATTGTAAGCTCTCAAGAGCAGGGGCTCCCCTATTGTTCTCCAGTACCATTGGAAATGGAGTTCTTCTGCTGAACACCCCAAGATGAGGAGCAAAAACAGAAAGGATCTTCATCATCTTCTTCGTCTTCATCATCTTGATCTTCATCATCTTCATCTACATCTTTATCATCTTCAACTTCATCATCATCTTCATCAGGATCTTCATCATCTGCATCATCTACATCTTCATCATCATCTTCATCAGGGTCTTCATTTTCATCAGGATTTTCATCAGGATCTTCATCTTCATCAACCTCTCTATCATTTTTTCATCTTCATCTTCTTGATCATCATCATCATCATCATCATCATCTTATGAAGAAGACTCCAGGATGAGGAGAAGAAAACACCCCTGCAGCACCGGCAAGTGCCACTAAGTAGGATCACGTTGTAATGGATAACATCCTTCAAGGAGGATGATGGAAACAATTATCTTGTGAGTACATTTTTTATCAATGTTTTTGTAAGATATAAAGTGGATTAAGTTTATCCCTATTAGATTGTAAGCTCTCAAGAGCAGGGGCTCCCCTACTGTTCTCCAGTACCATTGGAAATGGAGTACTTCTGAAGAACACCCCAGGATGAGGTACAGAAATCACGTGCAACACTGGCAACACCACTAAATAGAGCCATGGTGTAATGAACTAAATATCAGTGGATAACGTCCTTCAAGGAGGATGATAGAAACAATTATTATGTGAGTAAACTCTTTTTCTATGTTTTTGTAAGAGATAAGATTGCTTAAGTTTATCTCTATTAGATTGTAAGCTCTCAAGGGCAGGGACCCCCCTAATGTTCTCCAGTACTATGTGAAATGGAGTGCTTCCTAAGAAGATTCCAGGATGAGGAGCAGAAAACAGCTGTGCAACACCGGCAAGCGCCACTAAATAGGAACACGGTGTAATGAACTGGATATCAATGGATAACATCCTTCAAGGAGGTTTATGGAAACAATTATCATGTGAGTACACTTTTTATCAATGTTTTTGTAAGATATAAGATTGCTTAAGTTTATCCCTATTAGATTGTAAGCTCTCAAGAGCAGGGCTCCCCTATTGTTCTCCAGTACCATTGGAAATTGAGTTCTTCTGCTGAACTCCCCAAGATGAGGAGCAGAAACAGAAAGGATCTTCGTCATCTTCATCATCATCTTCGTCTTCATCATCTTGATCTTCATCATCTTCATCTACATCTTTATCATCTTCATTTTCATCATCTTCAACTTCATCATCATCTTCATCGGGATCTGCATCATCTACATCATCTACATCTTCATCATCATCTTCATCAGGGTCTTAATTTTCATCAGGACTTTCATCAGGATCTTCATCTTCATCAACCTCTCTATCATTTTTTTCATCTTCATCTACTTGATCATCCTCATCTTATGAAGTAGACTCCAGGATGAGGAGAAGAAAACACCCCTGCAGCACCGGCAAATGCCACGAAGTAGGAACACAGTGTAATGGATAACATCCTTCAAGGAGGATGATGGAAACAATTATCATGTGAGTACACCTTTTATCAATGTTTTTAAGATATAAGATTGCTTAAGTTTATCCCTATTAGATTGTAAGCTCTCAAGAGCAGGGGCTCCCCTATTGTTCTCCAGTACCATTGGAAATGGAGTTCTTCTGCTGAACACCCCAAGATGAGGAGCAAAAACAGAAAGGATCTTCATCATCTTCTTCGTCTTCATCATCTTGATCTTCATCATCTTCATCTACATCTTTATCATCTTCAACTTCATCATCATCTTCATCAGGATCTTCATCATCTGCATCATCTACATCTTCATCATCATCTTCATCAGGGTCTTCATTTTCATCAGGATTTTCATCAGGATCTTCATCTTCATCAACCTCTCTATCATTTTTTCATCTTCATCTTCTTGATCATCATCATCATCATCATCATCTTATGAAGAAGACTCCAGGATGAGGAGAAGAAAACACCCCTGCAGCACCGGCAAGTGCCACTAAGTAGGATCACGTTGTAATGGATAACATCCTTCAAGGAGGATGATGGAAACAATTATCTTGTGAGTACACTTTTTATCAATGTTTTTGTAAGATATAAGGTGGATTAAGTTTATCCCTATTAGATTGTAAGCTCTCAAGAGCAGGGCTCCCCGATTGTTCTCCAGTACCATTGGAAATTGAGTTCTTCTGCTGAACTCCCCAAGATGAGGAGCAGAAACAGAAAGGATCTTCATCATCTTCATCATCTTGATCTTCATCATCTTCATCTACATCTTTATCATCTTCATTTTCATGATCTTCAACTTCATCATCATCATCTTCATCAGGTTCTTCATTTTCATCGGGATCTGCATTATCTACATCATCTACATCTTCATCATCATCTTCATCAGGGTCTTAATTTTCATCAGGATTTTCATCAGGATCTTCATCTTCATCAACCTCTCTATCATTTGTTTCATCTTCATCTACTTGATCATCCTCATCTTATGAAGAAGACTCCAGGATGAGGAGAAGAAAACACCCCTGCAGCACCGGCAAATGCCAGTAAGTAGGAACACAGTGTAATGGATAACATCCTTCAAGGAGGATGATGGAAACAATTATCATGTGAGTACACCTTTTATCAATGTTTTTAAGATATAAGATTGTTTAAGTTTATCCCTATTAGATTGTAAGCTCTCAAGAGCAGGGGCTCCCCTATTGTTCTCCAGTACCATTGGAAATTGAGTTCTTCTGCTGAACACCCCAAGATGAGGAGCAAAAACAGAAAGGACCTTCATCATCTTCTTCGTCTTCATCATCTTGATCTTCATCATCTTCATCTACATCTTTATCATCTTCAACTTCATCATCATCTTCACCAGGATCTTCATCATCTGCATCATCTACATCATCATCATCTTCATCAGGGTCTTCATTTTCATCAGGATTTTCATCAGGATCTTCATCTTCATCAACCTCTCTATCATTTTTTTCATCTTCATCTTCTTGATCATCATCTTCTTGATCATCATCATCATCATCATCATCATCATCATCATCATCTTATGAAGAAGACTCCAGGATGAGGAGAAGAAAACACCCCTGCAGCACCGGCAAGTGCCACTAAGTAGGATCAGGTTATAATGGATAACATGCTTCAAGGAGGATGATGGAAACAATTATCTTGTGAGTACACTTTTTATCAATGTTTTTGTAAGATGTAAGGTGGATTAAGTTTATCCCTATTAGATTGTAAGCTCTCAAGAGCAGGGGCTCCCCTATTGTTCTCCAGTACCATTGGAAATGGAATACTTCTGAAGAACACCCCAGGATGAGGTACAGAAATCACGTGCAACACTGGCAAGCACCACTAAATAGAGCCATGGTGTAATGAACTAAATATCAGTGGATAACGTCCTTCAAGGAGGATGATAGAAACAATTATTATGTGAGTAAACTCTTTTTCTATGTTTTTGTAAGAGATAAGATTGCTTAAGTTTATCTCTATTAGATTGTAAGCTCTCAAGGGCAGGGACCCCCCTAATGTTCTCCAGTACTATGTGAAATGGAGTGCTTCCTAAGAAGATTCCAGGATGAGGAGCAGAAAACAGCTGTGCAACACCGGCAAGCGCCACTAAATAGGAACACGGTGTAATGAACTGGATATCAATGGATAACATCCTTCAAGGAGGTTTATGGAAACAATTATCATGTGAATACACTTTTTATCAATGTTTTTGTAAGATATAAGATTGCTTAAGTTTATCCCTATTAGATTGTAAGCTCTCAAGAGCAGGGGCTCCCCTATTGTTCTCCAGGACCATTGGAAATTGAGTTCTTCTCCTGAACTCCCCAAGATGAGGAGCAGAAACAGAAAGGATCTTCATCATCTTCATCATCATCTTCATCTACATCTTTATCATCTTCATTTTCATCATCTTCAACTTCATCATCATCATCTTCATCAGGATCTTCATTTTCATCAGGATTTTCATCAGGATCTTCATCTTCATCAACCTCTCTATCATTTTTTTCATCTTCATCTTCTTGATTATCATCATCTTATGAAGAAGACTCCAGGATGAGGAGAAGAAATCACCCCTGCAACACCGGCAAATGCCACTAAGTAGGATCACAGTGTAATAGATAACATCCTTCAAGGAGGATGATGGAAACAATTATCATGTGAGTACACTTTTTATCAATGTTTTTTGTAAGATATAAGATTGCTTAAGTTTATCCCTATTAGATTGTAAGCTCTCAAGAGCAGGGGCTCCCCTATTGTTCTCCAGTACCATTGGAAATGGAGTTCTTCTGCTGAACTCCCCAAGATGAGGAGCAGAAACAGAAAGGATCTTCATCATCATCTTCGTCTTCATCATCTTGATCTTCATCATCTTCATCTACATCTTTATCATCTTCATTTTCATCATCTTCAACTTCATCATCATCATCTTCATCAGGATCTTCATCGGGATCTTCATCATCTGCATCATCTACATCTTCATCATCATCTTCATCAGGGTCTTAATTTTCATCAGGATTTTCATCAGGATCTTCATCTTCATCAACTTCTCTATCATTTTTTTCATCTTCATCTACTTGATCATCCTCATCTTATGAAGAAGACTCCAGGATGAGGAGAAGAAAACACCCCTGCAACAACGGCAAATGCCACTAAGTAGGAACACAGTGTAATGGATAACATCCTTCAAGGAGGATGATGGAAACAATTATCATGTGAGTACACCTTTTATCAATGTTTTTAAGATATAAGATTGCTTCAGTTTATCCCTATTAGATTGTAAGCTCTCAAGAGCAGGGGCTCCCCTATTGTTCTCCAGTACCATTGGAAATGGAGTTCTTCTGCTGAACACCCCAAGATGAGGAGCAAAAACAGAAAGGATCTTCATCATCTTCATCATCATCTTCGTCTTCATCATCTTGATCTTCATCATCTTCATCTAGATCTTTATCATCTTCATTTTCATCATCTTCAACTTCATCATCATCATCTTCATCAGGATCTTCATCATCTGCATCATCTACATCTACATCTTCATCATCATCAGGGTCTTCATTTTCATCAGGATTTTCATCAGGATCTTCATCTTCATCAACCTCTCTATCATTTTTTTCATCTTCATCTTCTTGATCATCATCATCATCATCATCTTATGAAGAAGACTCCAGGATGAGGAGAAGAAAACACCCCTGCAGCACCGGCAAGTGCCACTAAGTAGGATCACGTTGTAATGGATAACATCCTTCAAGGAGGATGATGGAAACAATTATCTTGTGAGTACACTTTTTATCAATGTTTTTGTAAGATGTAAGGTGGATTAAGTTTATCCCTATTAGATTGTAAGCTCTCAAGAGCAGGGGCTCCCCTACTGTTCTCCAGTACCATTGGAAATGGAGTACTTCTGAAGAACACCCCAGGATGAGGTACAGAAATCACGTGCAACACTGGCAACACCACTAAATAGAGCCATGGTGTAATGAACTAAATATCAGTGGATAACGTCCTTCAAGGAGGATGATAGAAACAATTATTATGTGAGTAAACTCTTTTTCTATGTTTTTGTAAGAGATAAGATTGCTTAAGTTTATCTCTATTAGATTGTAAGCTCTCAAGGGCAGGGACCTCCCTAATGTTCTCCAGTACTATGTGAAATGGAGTGCTTCCTAAGAAGATTCCAGGATGAGGAGCAGAAAACAGCTGTGCAACACCGGCAAGCGCCACTAAATAGGAACACGGTGTAATGAACTGGATATCAATGGATAACATCCTTCAAGGAGGTTTATGGAAAAAATTATCATGTGAGTACACTTTTTATCAATGTTTTTGTAAGATATAAGATTGCTTAAGTTTATCCCTATTAGATTGAAAGCTCTCAAGAGCAGGGCTCCCCTATTGTTCTCCAGTACCATTGGAAATTGAGTTCTTCTGCTGAACTCCCCAAGATGAGGAGCAGAAACAGAAAGGATCTTCATCATCTTCATCATCGTCTTCGTCTTCATCATCTTGATCTTCATCATCTTCATCTACATCTTCATCATCTTCATTTTCATCATCTTCAACTTCATCATCATCTTCATCAGGATCTTCATCATCTGCATCATCTACATCTTCATCATCATCTTCATCAGGGTCTTCATTTTCATCAGGATTTTCATCAGGATCTTCATCTTCATCAACCTCTCTATCATTTTTTTAATCTTCATCTTCTTGATCATCATCATCATCATCATCATCATCATCTTATGAAGAAGACTCCAGGATGAGGAGAAGAAAACACCCCTGCAGCACCGGCAAGTGCCACTAAGTAGGATCACGTTATAATGGATAACTTCCTTCAAGGAGGATGATGGAAACAATTATCTTGTGAGTACACTTTTTATCAATGTTTTTGTAAGATGTAAGGTGGATTAAGTTTATCCCTATTAGATTGTAAGCTCTCAAGAGCAGGGGCTCCCCTATTGTTCTCCAGTACCATTGGAAATCGAGTACTTCTGAAGAACACCCCAGGATGAGGTACAGAAATCACGTGCAACACTGGCAAGCACCACTAAATAGAGCTATGGTGTAATGAACTAAATATCAGTGGATAACGTCCTTCAAGGAGGATGATAGAAACAATTATTATGTGAGTAAACTCTTTTTCTATGTTTTTGTAAGAGATAAGATTGCTTAAGTTTATCTCTATTAGATTGTAAGCTCTCAAGGGCAGGGACCCCCCTAATGTTCTCCAGTACTATGTGAAATGGAGTGCTTCCTAAGAAGATTCCAGGATGAGGAGCAGAAAACAGCTGTGCAACACCGGCAAGCGCCACTAAATAGGAACACGGTGTAATGAACTGGATATCAATGGATAACATCCTTCAAGGAGGATGATGGAAACAATTATCATGTGAGTACACTTTTTATCAATGTTTTTGTAAGATATAAGATTGCTTAAGTTTATCCCTATTAGATTGTAAGGTCTCAAGAGCAGGGCTCCCCTATTGTTCTCCAGTACCATTGGAAATTGAGTTCTTCTGCTGAACTCCCCAAGATGAGCAGCAGAAACAGAAAGGATCTTCATCATCTTCATCATCATCTTCATCATCTTGATCTTCTTCATCTACATCTTTATCATCTTCATTTTCATGATCTTCAACTTCATCATCATCATCTTCATCAGGATCTTCATTTTCATCTGGATCTGCATCATCTACATCATCTACATCTTCATCATCATCTTCATCAGGGTCTTAATTTTCATCAGGATTTTCATCAGGATCTTCATCTTCATCAACCTCTCTATCATTTATTTCATCTTCATCTACTTGATCATCCTCATCTTATGAAGAAGACTCCAGGATGAGGAGAAGAAAACACCCCTGCAGCACCGGCAAATGCCAGTAAGTAGGAACACAGTGTAATGGATAACATCCTTCAAGGAGGATGATGGAAACAATTATCATGTGAGTACACCTTTTATCAATGTTTTTAAGACATAAGATTGTTTAAGTTTATCCCTATTAGATTGTAAGCTCTCAAGAGCAGGGGCTCCCCTATTGTTCTCCAGTACCATTGGAAATGGAGTTCTTCTGCTGAACACCCCAAGATGAGGAGCAAAAACAGAAAGGACCTTCATCATCTTCTTCGTCTTCATCATCTTGATCTTCATCATCTTCATCTACATCTTTATCATCTTCAACTTCATCATCATCTTCATCAGGATCTTCATCATCTGCATCATCTACATCATCATCATCTTCATCAGGGTCTTCATTTTCATCAGGATTTTCATCAGGATCTTCATCTTCATCAACCTCTCTATCATTTTTTTTCATCTTCATCTTCTTGATCATCATCATCATCATCATCATCATCATCATCATCATCTTATGAAGAAGACTCCAGGATGAGGAGAAGAAAACACCCCTGCAGCACCGGCAAGTGCCACTAAGTAGGATCAGGTTATAATGGATAACATCCTTCAAGGAGGATGATGGAAACAATTATCTTGTGAGTACACTTTTTATCAATGTTTTTGTAAGATGTAAGGTGGATTAAATTTATCCCTATTAGATTGTAAGCTCTCAAGAGCAGGGGCTCCCCTATTGTTCTCCAGTACCATTGGAAATGGAATACTTCTGAAGAACACCCCAGGATGAGGTACAGAAATCACGTGCAACACTGGCAAGCACCACTAAATAGAGCCATGGTGTAATGAACTAAATATCAGTGGATAACGTCCTTCAAGGAGGATGATGGAAACAATTATTATGTGAGTAAACTCTTTTTCTATGTTTTTGTAAGAGATAAGATTGCTTAAGTTTATCTCTATTAGATTGTAAGCTCTTAAGGGCAGGGACCCCCCTAATGTTCTCCAGTACTATGTGAAATGGAGTGCTTCCTAAGAAGATTCCAGGATGAGGAGCAGAAAACAGCTGTGCAACACCGGCAAGCACCACTAAATAGGAACACGGTGTAATGAACTGGATATCAATGGATAACATCCTTCAAGGAGGTTTATGGAAACAATTATCATGTGAGTACACTTTTTATCAATGTTTTTGTAAGATATAAGATTGCTTAAGTTTATCCCTATTAGATTGTAAGCTCTCAAGAGCAGGGGCTCCCCTATTGTTCTCCAGTACCATTGGAAATTGAGTTCTTCTGCTGAACTCCCCAAGATGAGGAGCAGAAACAGAAAGGATCTTCATCATCTTCATCATCATCTTCGTCTTCATCATCTTGATCTTCATCATCTTCATCTACATCTTTATCATCTTCATTTTCATCATCTTCAACTTCATCATCATCTTCATCGGGATCTGCATCATCTACATCATCTACATCTTCATCATCATCTTCATCAGGGTCTTAATTTTCATCAGGACTTTCATCAGGATCTTCATCTTCATCAACCTCTCTATCATTTTTTTCATCTTCATCTACTTGATCATCCTCATCTTATGAAGTAGACTCCAGGATGAGGAGAAGAAAACACCCCTGCAGCACCGGCAAATGCCACGAAGTAGGAACACAGTGTAATGGATAACATCCTTCAAGGAGGATGATGGAAACAATTATCATGTGAGTACACCTTTTATCAATGTTTTTAAGATATAAGATTGCTTAAGTTTATCCCTATTAGATTGTAAGCTCTCAAGAGCAGGGGCTCCCCTATTGTTCTCCAGTACCATTGGAAATGGAGTTCTTCTGCTGAACACCCCAAGATGAGGAGCAAAAACAGAAAGGATCTTCATCATCTTCTTCGTCTTCATCATCTTGATCTTCATCATCTTCATCTACATCTTTATCATCTTCAACTTCATCATCATCTTCATCAGGATCTTCATCATCTGCATCATCTACATCTTCATCATCATCTTCATCAGGGTCTTCATTTTCATCAGGATTTTCATCAGGATCTTCATCTTCATCAACCTCTCTATCATTTTTTCATCTTCATCTTCTTGATCATCATCATCATCATCATCATCATCATCATCTTATGAAGAAGACTCCAGGATGAGGAGAAGAAAACACCCCTGCAGCACCGGCAAGTGCCACTAAGTAGGATCACGTTGTAATGGATAACATCCTTCAAGGAGGATGATGGAAACAATTATCTTGTGAGTACACTTTTTATCAATGTTTTTGTAAGATATAAGGTGGATTAAGTTTATCCCTATTAGATTGTAAGCTCTCAAGAGCAGGGGCTCCCCTACTGTTCTCCAGTACCATTGGAAATGGAGTACTTCTGAAGAACACCCCAGGATGAGGTACAGAAATCACGTGCAACACTGGCAACACCACTAAATAGAGCCATGGTGTAATGAACTAAATATCAGTGGATAACGTCCTTCAAGGAGGATGATAGAAACAATTATTATGTGAGTAAACTCTTTTTCTATGTTTTTGTAAGAGATAAGATTGCTTAAGTTTATCTCTATTAGATTGTAAGCTCTCAAGGGCAGGGACCTCCCTAATGTTCTCCAGTACTATGTGAAATGGAGTGCTTCCTAAGAAGATTCCAGGATGAGGAGCAGAAAACAGCTGTGCAACACCGGCAAGCGCCACTAAATAGGAACACGGTGTAATGAACTGGATATCAATGGATAACATCCTTCAAGGAGGATGATGGAAACAATTATCATGTGAGTACACTTTTTATCAATGTTTTTGTAAGATATAAGATTGCTTAAGTTTATCCCTATTAGATTGTAAGCTCTCAAGAGCAGGGCTCCCCTATTGTTCTCCAGTACCATTGGAAATTGAGTTCTTCTGCTGAACTCCCCAAGATGAGCAGCAGAAACAGAAAGGATCTTCATCATCTTCATCATCTTGATCTTCATCATCTTCATCTACATCTTTATCATCTTCATTTTCATGATCTTCAACTTCATCATCATCATCTTCATCAGGTTCTTCATTTTCATCGGGATCTGCATCATCTACATCATCTACATCTTCATCATCATCTTCATCAGGGTCTTAATTTTCATCAGGATTTTCATCAGGATCTTCATCTTCATCAACCTCTCTATCATTTGTTTCATCTTCATCTACTTGATCATCCTCATCTTATGAAGAAGACTCCAGGATGAGGAGAAGAAAACACCCCTGCAGCACCGGCAAATGCCAGTAAGTAGGAACACAGTGTAATGGATAACATCCTTCAAGGAGGATGATGGAAACAATTATCATGTGAGTACACCTTTTATCAATGTTTTTAAGATATAAGATTGTTTAAGTTTATCCCTATTAGATTGTAAGCTCTCAAGAGCAGGGGCTCCCCTATTGTTCTCCAGTACCATTGGAAATTAAGTTCTTCTGCTGAACACCCCAAGATGAGGAGCAAAAACAGAAAGGACCTTCATCATCTTCTTCGTCTTCATCATCTTGATCTTCATCATCTTCATCTACATCTTTATCATCTTCAACTTCATCATCATCTTCATCAGGATCTTCATCATCTGCATCATCTACATCATCATCATCTTCATCATCAGGGTCTTCATTTTCATCAGGATTTTCATCAGGATCTTCATCTTCATCAACCTCTCTATCATTTTTTTCATCTTCATCTTCTTGATCATCATCTTCATCATCATCATCATCATCATCATCATCATCATCTTATGAAGAAGACTCCAGGATGAGGAGAAGAAAACACCCCTGCAGCACCGGCAAGTGCCACTAAGTAGGATCAGGTTATAATGGATAACATCCTTCAAGGAGGATGATGGAAACAATTATCTTGTGAGTACACTTTTTATCAATGTTTTTGTAAGATGTAAGGTGGATTAAGTTTATCCCTATTAGATTGTAAGCTCTCAAGAGCAGGGGCTCCCCTATTGTTCTCCAGTACCATTGGAAATGGAATACTTCTGAAGAACACCCCAGGATGAGGTACAGAAATCACGTGCAACACTGGCAAGCACCACTAAATAGAGCCATGGTGTAATGAACTAAATATCAGTGGATAACGTCCTTCAAGGAGGATGATAGAAACAATTATTATGTGAGTAAACTCTTTTTCTATGTTTTTGTAAGAGATAAGATTGCTTAAGTTTATCTCTATTAGATTGTAAGCTCTCAAGGGCAGGGGCCCCCCTAATGTTCTCCAGTACTATGTGAAATGGAGTGCTTCCTAAGAAGATTCCAGGATGAGGAGCAGAAAACAGCTGTGCAACACCGGCAAGCGCCACTAAATAGGAACACGGTGTAATGAACTGGATATCAATGGATAACATCCTTCAAGGAGGTTTATGGAAACAATTATCATGTGAGTACACTTTTTATCAATGTTTTTGTAAGATATAAGATCTCTTAAGTTTATCCCTATTAGATTGTAAGCTCTCAAGAGCAGGGGCTCCCCTATTGTTCTCCAGGACCATTGGAAATTGAGTTCTTCTCCTGAACTCCCCAAGATGAGGAGCAGAAACAGAAAGGATCTTCATCATCTTCATCATCATCTTCATCTACATCTTTATCATCTTCATTTTCATCATCTTCAACTTCATCATCATCATCTTCATCAGGATCTTCATTTTCATCAGGATTTTCATCAGGATCTTCATCTTCATCAACCTCTCTATCATTTTTTTCATCTTCATCTTCTTGATTATCATCATCTTATGAAGAAGACTCCAGGATGAGGAGAAGAAAACACCCCTGCAACACCGGCAAATGCCACTAAGTAGGAACACAGTGTAATAGATAACATCCTTCAAGGAGGATGATGGAAACAATTATCATGTGAGTACACTTTTTATCAATGTTTTTTGTAAGATATAAGATTGCTTAAGTTTATCCCTATTAGATTGTAAGCTCTCAAGAGCAGGGGCTCCCCTATTGTTCTCCAGTACCATTGGAAATGGAGTTCTTCTGCTGAACTCCCCAAGATGAGCAGCAGAAACAGAAAGGATCTTCATCATCTTCATCATCATCTTCATCATCTTGATCTTCTTCATCTACATCTTTATCATCTTCATTTTCATGATCTTCAACTTCATCATCATCATCTTCATCAGGATCTTCATTTTCATCTGGATCTGCATCATCTACATCATCTACATCTTCATCATCATCTTCATCAGGGTCTTAATTTTCATCAGGATTTTCATCAGGATCTTCATCTTCATCAACCTCTCTATCATTTATTTCATCTTCATCTACTTGATCATCCTCATCTTATGAAGAAGACTCCAGGATGAGGAGAAGAAAACACCCCTGCAGCACCGGCAAATGCCAGTAAGTAGGAACACAGTGTAATGGATAACATCCTTCAAGGAGGATGATGGAAACAATTATCATATGAGTACACCTTTTATCAATGTTTTTAAGACATAAGATTGTTTAAGTTTATCCCTATTAGATTGTAAGCTCTCAAGAGCAGGGGCTCCCCTATTGTTCTCCAGTACCATTGGAAATGGAGTTCTTCTGCTGAACACCCCAAGATGAGGAGCAAAAACAGAAAGGACCTTCATCATCTTCTTCGTCTTCATCATCTTGATCTTCATCATCTTCATCTACATCTTTATCATCTTCAACTTCATCATCATCTTCATCAGGATCTTCATCATCTGCATCATCTACATCATCATCATCTTCATCAGGGTCTTCATTTTCATCAGGATTTTCATCAGGATCTTCATCTTCATCAACCTCTCTATCATTTTTTTCATCTTCATCTTCTTGATCATCATCTTCTTGATCATCATCATCATCATCATCATCATCATCATCATCTTATGAAGAAGACTCCAGGATGAGGAGAAGAAAACACCCCTGCAGCACCGGCAAGTGCCACTAAGTAGGATCAGGTTATAATGGATAACTTCCTTCAAGGAGGATGATGGAAGCAATTATCTTGTGAGTACACTTTTTATCAATGTTTTTGTAAGATGTAAGGTGGATTAAGTTTATCCCTATTAGATTGTAAGCTCTCAAGAGCAGGGGCTCCCCTATTGTTCTCCAGTACCATTGGAAATCGAGTACTTCTGAAGAACACCCCAGGATGAGGTACAGAAATCACGTGCAACACTGGCAAGCACCACTAATTAGAGCCATGGTGTAATGAACTAAATATCAGTGGATAACGTCCTTCAAGGAGGATGATAGAAACAATTATTATGTGAGTAAACTCTTTTTCTATGTTTTTGTAAGAGATAAGATTGCTTAAGTTTATCTCTATTAGATTGTAAGCTCTCAAGGGCAGGGACCCCCCTAATGTTCTCCAGTACTATGTGAAATGGAGTGCTTCCTAAGAAGATTCCAGGATGAGGAGCAGAAAACAGCTGTGCAACACCGGCAAGCGCCACTAAATAGGAACACGGTGTAATGAACTGGATATCAATGGATAACATCCTTCAAGGAGGATGATGGAAACAATTATCATGTGAGTACACTTTTTATCAATGTTTTTGTAAGATATAAGATTGCTTAAGTTTATCCCTATTAGATTGTAAGGTCTCAAGAGCAGGGCTCCCCTATTGTTCTCCAGTACCATTGGAAATTGAGTTCTTCTGCTGAACCCAAGATGAGCAGCAGAAACAGAAAGGATCTTCATCATCTTCATCATCATCTTCATCATCTTGATCTTCTTCATCTACATCTTTATCATCTTCATTTTCATGATCTTCAACTTCATCATCATCATCTTCATCAGGATCTTCATTTTCATCTAGATCTGCATCATCTACATCATCTACATCTTCATCATCATCTTCATCAGGGTCTTAATTTTCATCAGGATTTTCATCAGGATCTTCATCTTCATCAACCTCTCTATCATTTATTTCATCTTCATCTACTTGATCATCCTCATCTTATGAAGAAGACTCCAGGATGAGGAGAAGAAAACACCCCTGCAGCACCGGCAAATGCCAGTAAGTAGGAACACAGTGTAATGGATAACATCCTTCAAGGAGGATGATGGAAACAATTATCATGTGAGTACACCTTTTATCAATGTTTTTAAGACATAAGATTGTTTAAGTTTATCCCTATTAGATTGTAAGCTCTCAA
The DNA here is from genome assembly GCA_027917425.1 of Gastrophryne carolinensis. Classification (NCBI taxonomy): domain Eukaryota; kingdom Metazoa; phylum Chordata; class Amphibia; order Anura; family Microhylidae; genus Gastrophryne; species Gastrophryne carolinensis. Next base: position 51,013,582 of record CM051244.1, on the reverse strand, counting down.
GAGCAGGGGCTCCCCTATTGTTCTCCAGTACCATTGGAAATGGAGTTCTTCTGCTGAACACCCCAAGATGAGGAGCAAAAACAGAAAGGACCTTCATCATCTTCTTCGTCTTCATCATCTTGATCTTCATCATCTTCATCTACATCTTTATCATCTTCAACTTCATCATCATCTTCATCAGGATCTTCATCATCTGCATCATCTACATCATCATCATCTTCATCAGGGTCTTCATTTTCATCAGGATTTTCATCAGGATCTTCATCTTCATCAACCTCTCTATCATTTTTTTCATCTTCATCTTCTTGATCATCATCTTCTTGATCATCATCATCATCATCATCTTATGAAGAAGACTCCAGGATGAGGAGAAGAAAACACCCCTGCAGCACCGGCAAGTGCCACTAAGTAGGATCAGGTTATAATGGATAACTTCCTTCAAGGAGGATGATGGAAGCAATTATCTTGTGAGTACACTTTTTATCAATGTTTTTGTAAGATGTAAGGTGGATTAAGTTTATCCCTATTAGATTGTAAGCTCTCAAGAGCAGGGGCTCCCCTATTGTTCTCCAGTACCATTGGAAATCGAGTACTTCTGAAGAACACCCCAGGATGAGGTACAGAAATCACGTGCAACACTGGCAAGCACCACTAATTAGAGCCATGGTGTAATGAACTAAATATCAGTGGATAACGTCCTTCAAGGAGGATGATAGAAACAATTATTATGTGAGTAAACTCTTTTTCTATGTTTTTGTAAGAGATAAGATTGCTTAAGTTTATCTCTATTAGATTGTAAGCTCTCAAGGGCAGGGACCCCCCTAATGTTCTCCAGTACTATGTGAAATGGAGTGCTTCCTAAGAAGATTCCAGGATGAGGAGCAGAAAACAGCTGTGCAACACCGGCAAGCGCCACTAAATAGGAACACGGTGTAATGAACTGGATATCAATGGATAACATCCTTCAAGGAGGATGATGGAAACAATTATCATGTGAGTACACTTTTTATCAATGTTTTTGTAAGATATAAGATTGCTTAAGTTTATCCCTATTAGATTGTAAGGTCTCAAGAGCAGGGCTCCCCTATTGTTCTCCAGTACCATTGGAAATTGAGTTCTTCTGCTGAACTCCCCAAGATGAGCAGCAGAAACAGAAAGGATCTTCATCATCTTCATCATCATCTTCATCATCTTTATCTTCTTCATCTACATCTTTATCATCTTCATTTTCATGATCTTCAACTTCATCATCATCATCTTCATCAGGATCTTCATTTTCATCTAGATCTGCATCATCTACATCATCTACATCTTCATCATCATCTTCATCAGGGTCTTAATTTTCATCAGGATTTTCATCAGGATCTTCATCTTCATCAACCTCTCTATCATTTATTTCATCTTCATCTACTTGATCATCCTCATCTTATGAAGAAGACTCCAGGATGAGGAGAAGAAAACACCCCTGCAGCACCGGCAAATGCCAGTAAGTAGGAACACAGTGTAATGGATAACATCCTTCAAGGAGGATGATGGAAACAATTATCATGTGAGTACACCTTTTATCAATGTTTTTAAGATATAAGATTGTTTAAGTTTATCCCTATTAGATTGTAAGCTCTCAAGAGCAGGGGCTCCCCTATTGTTCTCCAGTACCATTGGAAATGGAGTTCTTCTGCTGAACACCCCAAGATGAGGAGCAAAAACAGAAAGGACCTTCATCATCTTCTTCGTCTTCATCATCTTGATCTTCATCATCTTCATCTACATCTTTATCATCTTCAACTTCATCATCATCTTCATCAGGATCTTCATCATCTGCATCATCTACATCATCATCATCTTCATCAGGGTCTTCATTTTCATCAGGATTTTCATCAGGATCTTCATCTTCATCAACCTCTCTATCATTTTTTTCATCTTCATCTTCTTGATCATCATCTTCTTGATCATCATCATCATCATCATCATCATCATCATCATCATCATCTTATGAAGAAGACTCCAGGATGAGGAGAAGAAAACACCCCTGCAGCACCGGCAAGTGCCACTAAGTAGGATCAGGTTATAATGGATAACATCCTTCAAGGAGGATGATGGAAACAATTATCTTGTGAGTACACTTTTTATCAATGTTTTTGTAAGATGTAAGGTGGATTAAGTTTATCCCTATTAGATTGTAAGCTCTCAAGAGCAGGGGCTCCCCTATTGTTCTCCAGTACCATTGGAAATGGAATACTTCTGAAGAACACCCCAGGATGAGGTACAGAAATCACGTGCAACACTGGCAAGCACCACTAAATAGAGCCATGGTGTAATGAACTAAATATCAGTGGATAACGTCCTTCAAGGAGGATGATAGAAACAATTATTATGTGAGTAAACTCTTTTTCTATGTTTTTGTAAGAGATAAGATTGCTTAAGTTTATCTCTATTAGATTGTAAGCTCTCAAGGGCAGGGACCCCCCTAATGTTCTCCAGTACTATGTGAAATGGAGTGCTTCCTAAGAAGATTCCAGGATGAGGAGCAGAAAACAGCTGTGCAACACCGGCAAGCGCCACTAAATAGGAACACGGTGTAATGAACTGGATATCAATGGATAACATCCTTCAAGGAGGTTTATGGAAACAATTATCATGTGAGTACACTTTTTATCAATGTTTTTGTAAGATATAAGATTGCTTAAGTTTATCCCTATTAGATTGTAAGCTCTCAAGAGCAGGGGCTCCCCTATTGTTCTCCAGTACCATTGGAAATTGAGTTCTTCTGCTGAACTCCCCAAGATGAGGAGCAGAAACAGAAAGGATCTTCATCATCTTCATCATCATCTTCGTCTTCATCATCTTGATCTTCATCATCTTCATCTACATCTTTATCATCTTCATTTTCATCATCTTCAACTTCATCATCATCTTCATCGGGATCTGCATCATCTACATCATCTACATCTTCATCATCATCTTCATCAGGGTCTTAATTTTCATCAGGACTTTCATCAGGATCTTCATCAACCTCTCTATCATTTTTTTCATCTTCATCTACTTGATCATCCTCATCTTATGAAGTAGACTCCAGGATGAGGAGAAGAAAACACCCCTGCAGCACCGGCAAATGCCACGAAGTAGGAACACAGTGTAATGGATAACATCCTTCAAGGAGGATGATGGAAACAATTATCATGTGAGTACACCTTTTATCAATGTTTTTAAGATATAAGATTGCTTAAGTTTATCCCTATTAGATTGTAAGCTCTCAAGAGCAGGGGCTCCCCTATTGTTCTCCAGTACCATTGGAAATGGAGTTCTTCTGCTGAACACCCCAAGATGAGGAGCAAAAACAGAAAGGATCTTCATCATCTTCTTCGTCTTCATCATCTTGATCTTCATCATCTTCATCTACATCTTTATCATCTTCAACTTCATCATCATCTTCATCAGGATCTTCATCATCTGCATCATCTACATCTTCATCATCATCTTCATCAGGGTCTTCATTTTCATCAGGATCTTCATCTTCATCAACCTCTCTATCATTTTTTCATCTTCATCTTCTTGATCATCATCATCATCATCTTATGAGGAAGACTCCAGGATGAGAAGAAAACACCCCTGCCTCACCGGCAAGTGCCACTAAGTAGGATCAAGTTATAATGGATAACATCCTTCAAGGAGGATGATGGAAACAATTATCTTGTGAGTACACTTTTTATCAATGTTTTTGTAAGATGTAAGGTGGATTAAGTTTATCCCTATTAGATTGTAAGCTCTCAAGAGCAGGGGCTCCCCTATTGTTCTCCAGTACCATTGGAAATGGAGTACTTCTGAAGAACACCCCAGGATGAGGTACAGAAATCACGTGCAACACTGGCAAGCACCACTAAATAGAGCCATGGTGTAATGAACTAAATATCAGTGGATAACGTCCTTCAAGGAGGATGATAGAAACAATTATTATGTGAGTAAACTCTTTTTCTATGTTTTTGTAAGAGATAAGATTGCTTAATTTTATCTCTATTAGATTGTAAGCTCTCAAGGGCAGGGACCCCCCTAATGTTCTCCAGTACTATGTGAAATGGAGTGCTTCCTAAGAAGATTCCAGGATGAGGAGCAGAAAACAGCTGTGCAACACCGGCAAGCGCCACTAAATAGGAACACGGTGTAATGAACTGGATATCAATGGATAACATCCTTCAAGGAGGATGATGGAAACAATTATCATGTGAGTACACTTTTTATCAATGTTTTTGTAAGATATAAGATTGCTTAAGTTTATCCCTATTAGATTGTAAGCTCTCAAGAGCAGGGCTCCCCTATTGTTCTCCAGTACCATTGGAAATTGAGTTCTTCTGCTGAACTCCCCAAGATGAGCAGCAGAAACAGAAAGGATCTTCATCATCTTCATCATCTTGATCTTCATCATCTTCATCTACATCTTTATCATCTTCATTTTCATGATCTTCAACTTCATCATCATCATCTTCATCAGGTTCTTCATTTTCATCGGGATCTGCATCATCTACATCATCTACATCTTCATCATCATCTTCATCAGGGTCTTAATTTTCATCAGGATTTTCATCAGGATCTTCATCAACCTCTCTATCATTTGTTTCATCTTCATCTACTTGATCATCCTCATCTTATGAAGAAGACTCCAGGATGAGGAGAAGAAAACACCCCTGCAGCACCGGCAAATGCCAGGAAGTAGGAACACAGTGTAATGGATAACATCCTTCAAGGAGGATGATGGAAACATTTATCATGTGAGTACACCTTTTATCAATGTTTTTAAGATATAAGATTGCTTAAGTTTATCCCTATTAGATTGTAAGCTCTCAAGAGCAGGGGCTCCCCTATTGTTCTCCAGTACCATTGGAAATGGAGTTCTTCTGCTGAACACCCCAAGATGAGGAGCAAAAACAGAAAGGACCTTCATCATCTTCTTCGTCTTCATCATCTTGATCTTCATCATCTTCATCTACATCTTTATCATCTTCAACTTCATCATCATCTTCATTAGGATCTTCATCATCTGCATCATCTACATCATCATCATCATCATCTTCATCAGGGTCTTCATTTTCATCAGGATTTTCATCAGGATCTTCATCTTCATCAACCTCTCTATCATTTTTTTCATCTTAATCTTCTTGATCATCATCTTCTTGATCATCATCATCATCATCATCATCATCATCATCATCATCATCATCATCATCATCTTATGAAGAAGACTCCAGGATGAGGAGAAGAAAACACCCCTGCAGCACCGGCAAGTGCCACTAAGTAGGATCACGTTATAATGGATAACATCCTTCAAGGAGGATGATGGAAACAATTATCTTGTGAGTACACTTTTTATCAATGTTTTTGTAAGATGTAAGGTGGATTAAGTTTATCCCTATTAGATTGTAAGCTCTCAAGAGCAGGGGCTCCCCTATTGTTCTCCAGTACCATTGGAAATGGAATACTTCTGAAGAACACCCCAGGATGAGGTACAGAAATCACGTGCAACACTGGCAAGCACCACTAAATAGAGCCATGGTGTAATGAACTAAATATCAGTGGATAACGTCCTTCAAGGAGGATGATAGAAACAATTATTATGTGAGTAAGCTCTTTTTCTATGTTTTTGTAAGAGATAAGATTGCTTAAGTTTATCTCTATTAGATTGTAAGCTCTCAAGGGCAGGGACCCCCCTAATGTTCTCCAGTACTATGTGAAATGGAGTGCTTCCTAAGAAGATTCCAGGATGAGGAGCAGAAAACAGCTGTGCAACACCGGCAAGCGCCACTAAATAGGAACACGGTGTAATGAACTGGATATCAATGGATAACATCCTTCAAGGAGGTTTATGGAAACAATTATCATGTGAGTACACTTTTTATCAATGTTTTTGTAAGATATAAGATTGCTTAAGTTTATCCCTATTAGATTGTAAGCTCTCAAGAGCAGGGGCTCCCCTATTGTTCTCCAGTACCATTGGAAATGGAGTTCTTCATTTTCATCATCTTCAACTTCATCATCATCATCTTCATCAGGATCTTCATTTTCATCGGGATCTGCATCATCTACATCATCTACATCTTCATCATCATCTTCATCAGGGTCTTAATTTTCATCAGGACTTTCATCAGGATCTTCATCTTCATCAACCTCTCTATCATTTTTTTCATCTTCATCTACTTGATCATCCTCATCTTATGAAGTAGATTCCAGGATGAGGAGAAGAAAACACCCCTGCAGCACCGGCAAATGCCACGAAGTAGGAACACAGTGTAATGGATAACATCCTTCAAGGAGGATGATGGAAACAATTATCATGTGAGTACACCTTTTATCAATGTTTTTAAGATATAAGATTGCTTAAGTTTATCCCTATTAGATTGTAAGCTCTCAAGAGCAGGGGCTCCCCTATTGTTCTCCAGTACCATTGGAAATGGAGTTCTTCTGCTGAACACCCCAAGATGAGGAGCAAAAACAGAAAGGATCTTCATCATCTTCTTCGTCTTCATCATCTTGACCTTCATCATCTTCATCTACATCTTTATCATCTTCAACTTCATTATCATCTTCATCAGGATCTTCATCATCTGCATCATCTACATCATCATCATCTTCATCAGGGTCTTCATTTTCATCAGGATTTTCATCAGGATCTTCATCTTAATCAACCTCTCTATCATTTTTTTCATCTTCATCTTCTTGATCATCATCTTCTTGATCAACATCATCATCATCTTATGAAGAAGACTCCAGGATGAGGAGAAGAAAACACCCCTGCAGCACCGGCAAGTGCCACTAAGTAGGATCAGGTTATAATGGATAACATCCTTCAAGGAGGATGATGGAAACAATTATCTTGTGAGTACACTTTTTATCAATGTTTTTGTAAGATGTAAGGTGGATTAAGTTTATCCCTATTAGATTGTAAGCTCTCAAGAGCAGGGGCTCCCCTATTGTTCTCCAGTACCATTGGAAATGGAATACTTCTGAAGAACACCCCAGGATGAGGTACAGAAATCACGTGCAACACTGGCAAGCACCACTAAATAGAGCCATGGTGTAATGAACTAAATATCAGTGGATAACGTCCTTCAAGGAGGATGATAGAAACAATTATTATGTGAGTAAACTCTTTTTCTATGTTTTTGTAAGAGATAAGATTGCTTAAGTTTATCTCTATTAGATTGTAAGCTCTCAAGGGCAGGGACCCCCCTAATGTTCTCCAGTACTATGTGAAATGGAGTGCTTCCTAAGAAGATTCCAGGATGAGGAGCAGAAAACAGCTGTGCAACACCGGCAAGCGCCACTAAATAGGAACACGGTGTAATGAACTGGATATCAATGGATAACATCCTTCAAGGAGGTTTATGGAAACAATTATCATGTGAGTACACTTTTTATCAATGTTTTTGTAAGATATAAGATTGCTTAAGTTTATCCCTATTAGATTGTAAGCTCTCAAGAGCAGGGGCTCCCCTATTGTTCTCCAGGACCATTGGAAATTGAGTTCTTCTCCTGAACTCCCCAAGATGAGGAGCAGAAACAGAAAGGATCTTCATCATCTTCATCATCATCTTCATCTACATCTTGATCATCTTCATTTTCATCATCTTCAACTTCATCATCATCATCTTCATCAGGATCTTCATTTTCATCAGGATTTTCATCAGGATCTTCATCTTCATCAACCTCTCTATCATTTTTTTCATCTTCTTGATTATCATCATCTTATGAAGAAGACTCCAGGATGAGGAGAAGAAAACACCCCTGCAACACCGGCAAATGCCACTAAGTAGGAACACAGTGTAATAGATAACATCCTTCAAGGAGGATGATGGAAACAATTATCATGTGAGTACACTTTTTATCAATGTTTTTTGTAAGATATAAGATTGCTTAAGTTTATCCCTATTAGATTGTAAGCTCTCAAGAGCAGGGGCTCCCCTATTGTTCTCCAGTACCATTGGAAATGGAGTTCTTCTGCTGAACTCCCCAAGATGAGGAGCAGAAACAGAAAGGATCTTCATCATCATCTTCGTCTTCATCATCTTGATCTTCATCATCTTCATCTACATCTTTATCATCTTCATTTTCATCATCTTCAACTTCATCATCATCATCTTCATCAGGATCTTCATCGGGATCTTCATCATCTGCATCATCTACATCTTCATCATCATCTTCATCAGGGTCTTAATTTTCATCAGGATTTTCATCAGGATCTTCATCTTCATCAACTTCTCTATCATTTTTTTCATCTTCATCTACTTGATCATCCTCATCTTATGAAGAAGACTCCAGGATGAGGAGAAGAAAACACCCCTACAACAACGGCAAATGCCACTAAGTAGGAACACAGTGTAATGGATAACATCCTTCAAGGAGGATGATGGAAACAATTATCATGTGAGTACACCTTTTATCAATGTTTTTAAGATATAAGATTGCTTAAGTTTATCCCTATTAGATTGTAAGCTCTCAAGAGCAGGGGCTCCCCTATTGTTCTCCAGTACCATTGGAAATGGAGTTCTTCTGCTGAACACCTCAAGATGAGGAGCAAAAACAGAAAGGATCTTCATCATCTTCTTCGTCTTCGTCATCTTGACCTTCATCATCTTCATCTACATCTTTATCATCTTCAACTTCATCATCATCTTCATCAGGATCTTCATCATCTGCATCATCTACATCATCATCATCTTCATCAGGGTCTTCATTTTCATCAGGATTTTCATCAGGATCTTCATCTTCATCAACCTCTCTATCATTTTTTTCATCTTCATCTTCTTGATCATCATCTTCTTGATCAACATCATCATCATCTTATGAAGAAGACTCCAGGATGAGGAGAAGAAAACACCCCTGCAGCACCGGCAAGTGCCACTAAGTAGGATCAGGTTATAATGGATAACATCCTTCAAGGAGGATGATGGAAACAATTATCTTGTGAGTACACTTTTTATCAATGTTTTTGTAAGATGTAAGGTGGATTAAGTTTATCCCTATTAGATTGTAAGCTCTCAAGAGCAGGGGCTCCCCTATTGTTCTCCAGTACCATTGGAAATGGAATACTTCTGAAGAACACCCCAGGATGAGGTACAGAAATCACGTGCAACACTGGCAAGCACCACTAAATAGAGCCATGGTGTAATGAACTAAATATCAGTGGATAACGTCCTTCAAGGAGGATGATAGAAACAATTATTATGTGAGTAAACTCTTTTTCTATGTTTTTGTAAGAGATAAGATTGCTTAAGTTTATCTCTATTAGATTGTAAGCTCTCAAGGGCAGGGACCCCCCTAATGTTCTCCAGTACTATGTGAAATGGAGTGCTTCCTAAGAAGATTCCAGGATGAGGAGCAGAAAACAGCTGTGCAACACCGGCAAGCGCCACTAAATAGGAACACGGTGTAATGAACTGGATATCAATGGATAACATCCTTCAAGGAGGTTTATGGAAACAATTATCATGTGAGTACACTTTTTATCAATGTTTTTGTAAGATATAAGATTGCTTAAGTTTATCCCTATTAGATTGTAAGCTCTCAAGAGCAGGGGCTCCCCTATTGTTCTCCAGGACCATTGGAAATTGAGTTCTTCTCCTGAACTCCCCAAGATGAGGAGCAGAAACAGAAAGGATCTTCATCATCTTCATCATCATCTTCATCTACATCTTTATCATCTTCATTTTCATCATCTTCAACTTCATCATCATCATCTTCATCAGGATCTTCATTTTCATCAGGATTTTCATCAGGATCTTCATCTTCATCAACCTCTCTATCATTTTTTTCATCTTCTTGATTATCATCATCTTATGAAGAAGACTCCAGGATGAGGAGAAGAAAACACCCCTGCAACACCGGCAAATGCCACTAAGTAGGAACACAGTGTAATAGATAACATCCTTCAAGGAGGATGATGGAAACAATTATCATGTGAGTACACTTTTTATCAATGTTTTTTGTAAGATATAAGATTGCTTAAGTTTATCCCTATTAGATTGTAAGCTCTCAAGAGCAGGGGCTCCCCTATTGTTCTCCAGTACCATTGGAAATGGAGTTCTTCTGCTGAACTCCCCAAGATGAGGAGCAGAAACAGAAAGGATCTTCATCATCATCTTCGTCTTCATCATCTTGATCTTCATCATCTTCATCTACATCTTTATCATCTTCATTTTCATCATCTTCAACTTCATCATCATCATCTTCATCAGGATCTTCATCGGGATCTTCATCATCTGCATCATCTACATCTTCATCATCATCTTCATCAGGGTCTTAATTTTCATCAGGATTTTCATCAGGATCTTCATCTTCATCAACTTCTCTATCATTTTTTTCATCTTCATCTACTTGATCATCCTCATCTTATGAAGAAGACTCCAGGATGAGGAGAAGAAAACACCCCTGCAACAACGGCAAATGCCACTAAGTAGGAACACAGTGTAATGGATAACATCCTTCAAGAAGGATGATGGAAACAATTATCATGTGAGTACACCTTTTATCAATGTTTTTAAGATATAAGATTGCTTAAGTTTATCCCTATTAGATTGTAAGCTCTCAAGAGCAGGGGCTCCCCTATTGTTCTCCAGTACCATTGGAAATGGAGTTCTTCTGCTGAACACCCCAAGATGAGGAGCAAAAACAGAAAGGATCTTCATCATCTTCATCATCATCTTCGTCTTCATCATCTTGATCTTCATCATCTTCATCTAGATCTTTATCATCTTCATTTTCATCATCTTCAACTTCATCATCATCAGGATCTTCATCATCTGCATCATCTACATCTTCATCATCATCTTCATCAGGGTCTTCATTTTCATCAGGATTTTCATCAGGATCTTCATCTTCATCAACCTCTCTATCATTTTTTTCATCTTCATCTTCTTGATCATCATCATCATCATCATCTTATGAAGAAGACTCCAGGATGAGGAGAAGAAAACACCCCTGCAGCACCGGCAAGTGCCACTAAGTAGGATCACGTTGTAATGGATAACATCCTTCAAGGAGGATGATGGAAACAATTATCTTGTGAGTACACTTTTTATCAATGTTTTTGTAAGATATAAGGTGGATTAAGTTTATCCCTATTAGATTGTAAGCTCTCAAGAGCAGGGGCTCCCCTACTGTTCTCCAGTACCATTGGAAATGGAGTACTTCTGAAGAACACCCCAGGATGAGGTACAGAAATCACGTGCAACACTGGCAACACCACTAAATAGAGCCATGGTGTAATGAACTAAATATCAGTGGATAACGTCCTTCAAGGAGGATGATAGAAACAATTATTATGTGAGTAAACTATTTTTCTATGTTTTTGTAAGAGATAAGATTGCTTAAGTTTATCTCTATTAGATTGTAAGCTCTCAAGGGCAGGGACCTCCCTAATGTTCTCCAGTACTATGTGAAATGGAGTGCTTCCTAACAAGATTCCAGGATGAGGAGCAGAAAACAGCTGTGCAACACCGGCAAGCGCCACTAAATAGGAACACGGTGTAATGAACTGGATATCAATGGATAACATCCTTCAAGGAGGATGATGGAAACAATTATCATGTGAGTACACTTTTTATCAATGTTTTTCTAAGATATAAGATTGCTTAAGTTTATCCCTATTACATTGTAAGCTCTCAAGAGCAGGGCTCCCCTATTGTTCTCCAGTACCATTGGAAATTGAGTTCTTCTGCTGAACACCCCAAGATGAGGAGCAGAAACAGAAAGGATCTTCATCATCTTCATCATCATCTTCGTCTTCATCATCTTGATCTTCATCATCTTCATCTACATCTTTATCATCTTCATTTTCATCATCTTCAACTTCATCATCATCTTCATCGGGATCTGCATCATCTACATCATCTACATCTTCATCATCATCTTCATCAGGGTCTTAATTTTCATCAGGATTTTCATCAGGATCTTCATCTTCATCAACCTCTCTATCATTTTTTTCATCTTCATCTACTTGATCATCCTCATCTTATGAAGAAGACTCCAGGATGAGGAGAAGAAAACACCCCTGCAGCACCGGCAAATGCCACGAAGTAGGAACACAGTGTAATGGATAACATCCTTCAAGGAGGATGATGGAAACAATTATCATGTGAGTACACCTTTTATCAATGTTTTTAAGATATAAGATTGCTTAAGTTTATCCCTATTAGATTGTAAGCTCTCAAGAGCAGGGGCTCCCCTATTGTTCTCCAGTACCATTGGAAATGGAGTTCTTCTGCTGAACACCCCAAGATGAGGAGCAAAAACAGAAAGGATCTTCATCATCTTCTTCGTCTTCATCATCTTGATCTTCATCATCTTCATCTACATCTTTATCATCTTCAACTTCATCATCATCTTCATCAGGATCTTCATCATCTGCATCATCTACATCTTCATCATCATCTTCATCAGGGTCTTCATTTTCATCAGGATTTTCATCAGGATCTTCATCTTCATCAACCTCTCTATCATTTTTTCATCTTCATCTTCTTGATCATCATCATCATCATCATCATCATCATCATCTTATGAAGAAGACTCCAGGATGAGAAGAAAACACCCCTGCCTCACCGGCAAGTGCCACTAAGTAGGATCAAGTTATAATGGATAACATCCTTCAAGGAGGATGATGGAAACAATTATCTTGTGAGTACACTTTTTATCAATGTTTTTGTAAGATGTAAGGTGGATTAAGTTTATCCCTATTAGATTGTAAGCTCTCAAGAGCAGGGGCTCCCCTATTGTTCTCCAGTACCATTGGAAATGGAGTACTTCTGAAGAACACCCCAGGATGAGGTACAGAAATCACGTGCAACACTGGCAAGCACCACTAAATAGAGCCATGGTGTAATGAACTAAATATCAGTGGATAACGTCCTTCAAGGAGGATGATAGAAACAATTATTATGTGAGTAAACTCTTTTTCTATGTTTTTGTAAGAGATAAGATTGCTTAAGTTTATCTCTATTAGATTGTAAGCTCTCAAGGGCAGGGACCCCCCTAATGTTCTCCAGTACTATGTGAAATGGAGTGCTTCCTAAGAAGATTCCAGGATGAGGAGCAGAAAACAGCTGTGCAACACCGGAAAGCGCCACTAAATAGGAACACGGTGTAATGAACTGGATATCAATGGATAACATCCTTCAAGGAGGATGATGGAAACAATTATCATGTGAGTACACTTTTTATCAATGTTTTTGTAAGATATAAGATTGCTTAAGTTTATCCCTATTAGATTGTAAGCTCTCAAGAGCAGGGCTCCCCTATTGTTCTCCAGTACCATTGGAAATTGAGTTCTTCTGCTGAACTCCCCAAGATGAGGAGCAGAAACAGAAAGGATCTTCATCATCTTCATCATCATCTTCGTCTTCATCATCTTGATCTTCATCATCTTCATCTACATCTTTATCATCTTCATTTTCATCATCTTCAACTTCATCATCATCATCTTCATCAGGATCTTCATTTTCATCGGGATCTGCATCATCTACATCATCTACATCTTCATCATCATCTTCATCAGGGTCTTAATTTTCATCAGGATTTTCATCAGGATCATCATCTTCATTAACCTCTCTATCATTTGTTTCATCTTCATCTACTTGATCATCCTCATCTTATGAAGAAGACTCCAGGATGAGGAGAAGAAAACACCCCTGCAGCACCGGCAAATGCCAGTAAGTAGGAACACAGTGTAATGGATAACATCCTTCAAGGAGGATGATGGAAACAATTATCATGTGAGTACACCTTTTATCAATGTTTTTAAGATATAAGATTGTTTAAGTTTATCCCTATTAGATTGTTAGCTCTCAAGAGCAGGGGCTCCCCTATTGTTCTCCAGTACCATTGGAAATGGAGTTCTCCTGCTGAACACCCGAAGATGAGGAGCAAAAACAGAAAGGATCTTCATCATCTTCAACATCATCTTCGTCTTCATCATCTTGATCTTCATCATCTACATCTTTATCATCTTCATTTTCATCATATTCAACTTCATCAGGATCTTCATCATCTTCATCATCATCTTCGTCTTCATCATCTTGATCTTCATCATCTTCATCTACATCTTTATCATCTTCATTTTCATCATCTTCAACTTCAGCATCATCTTCATCAGGATCTTCATCATCTGCATCATCTACATCTTCATCATCATCTTCATCAGGGTCTTAATTTTCATCAGGATTTTCATCAGGATCTTCATCTTCATCAACCTCTCTATCATTTTTTTCATCTTCATCTTCTTGATCATCATCATCATCATCATCATCATCATCTTATGAAGAAGACTCCAGGATGAGGAGAAGAAAACACCCCTGCAGCGCCGGCAAGTGCCACTAAGTAGGATCACGTTATAATGGATAACATCCTTCAAGGAGGATGATGGAAACAATTATCTTGTGAGTACACTTTTTATCAATGTTTTTGTAAGATGTAAGGTGGATTAAGTTTATCCCTATTAGATTGTAAGCTCTCAAGAGCAGGGGCTCCCCTATTGTTCTCCAGTACCATTGGAAATGGAGTACTTCTGAAGAACACCCCAGGATGAGGTACAGAAATCACGTGCAACACTGGCAAGCACCACTAAATAGAGCCATGGTGTAATGAAGTAAATATCAGTGGATAACGTCCTTCAAGGAGGATGATAGAAACAATTATTATGTGAGTAAACTCTTTTTCTATGTTTTTGTAAGAGATAAGATTGCTTAAGTTTATCTCTATTAGATTGTACGCTCTCAAGGGCAGGGACCCCCCTAATGTTCTCCAGTACTATGTGAAATGGAGTGCTTCCTAAGAAGATTCCAGGATGAGGAGCAGAAAACAGCTGTGCAACACCGGCAAGCGCCACTAAATAGGAACACGGTGTAATGAACTGGATATCAATGGATAACATCCTTCAAGGAGGATGATGAAAACAATTATCATGTGAGTACACTTTTTATCAATGTTTTTGTAAGATATAAGATTGCTTAAGTTTATCCCTATTAGATTGTAAGCTCTCAAGAGCAGGGCTCCCCTATTGTTCTCCAGTACCATTGGAAATTGAGTTCTTCTGCTGAACTCCCCAAGATGAGCAGCAGAAACAGAAAGGATCTTCATCATCGTCATCATCATCTTCATCATCTTGATCTTCATCATCTTCATCTACATCTTTATCATCTTCATTTTCATGATCTTCAACTTCATCATCATCATCTTCATCAGGATCTTCATTTTCATCGGGATCTGCATCATCTACATCATCTACATCTTCATCATCATCTTCATCAGGGTCTTAATTTTCATCAGGATTTTCATCAGGATCTTCATCAACCTCTCTATCATTTGTTTCATCTTCATCTACTTGATCATCCTCATCTTATGAAGAAGACTCCAGGATGAGGAGAAGAAAACACCCCTGCAGCACCGGCAAATGCCAGTAACTAGGAACACAGTGTAATGGATAACATCCTTCAAGGAGGATGATGGAAACAATTATCATGTGAGTACACCTTTTATCAATGTTTTTAAGATATAAGATTGTTTAAGTTTATCCCTATTAGATTGTAAGCTCTCAAGAGCAGGGGCTCCCCTATTGTTCTCCAGTACCATTGGAAATGGAGTTCTTCTGCTGAACACCCCAAGATGAGGAGCAAAAACAGAAAGGACCTTCATCATCTTCTTCGTCTTCACCATCTTTAACTTCATCATCTTCATCTACATCTTTATCATCTTCAACTTCATCATCATCTTCATCAGGATCTTCATCATCTGCATCATCTACATCATCATCATCTTCATCAGGATCTTCATCTTCATCAACCTCTCTATCATTTTTTTCATCTTCATCTTCTTGATCATCATCATCATCATCATCATCTTATGAAGAAGACTCCAGGATGAGGAGAAGAAAACACCCCTGCAGCACCGGCAAGTGCCACTAAGTAGGATCAGGTTATAATGGATAACATCCTTCAAGGAGGATGATGGAAACAATTATCTTGTGAGTACACTTTTTATCAATGTTTTTGTAAGATGTAAGGTGGATTAAGTTTATCCCTATTAGATTGTAAGCTCTCAAGAGCAGGGGCTCCCCTATTGTTCTCCAGTACCATTGGAAATGGAATACTTCTGAAGAACACCCCAGGATGAGGTACAGAAATCACGTGCAACACTGGCAAGCACCACTAAATAGAGCCATGGTGTAATGAACTAAATATCAGTGGATAACGTCCTTCAAGGAGGATGATAGAAACAATTATTATGTGAGTAAACTCTTTTTCTATGTTTTTGTAAGAGATAAGATTGCTTAAGTTTATCTCTATTAGATTGTAAGCTCTCAAGGGCAGGGACCCCCCTAATGTTCTCCAGTACTATGTGAAATGGAGTGCTTCCTAAGAAGATTCCAGGATGAGGAGCAGAAAACAGCTGTGCAACACCGGCAAGCGCCACTAAATAGGAACACGGTGTAATGAACTGGATATCAATGGATAACATCCTTCAAGGAGGTTTATGGAAACAATTATCATGTGAGTACACTTTTTATCAATGTTTTTGTTAGATATAAGATTGCTTAAGTTTATCCCTATTAGATTGTAAGCTCTCAAGAGCAGGGCTCCCCTATTGTTCTCCAGTACCATTGGAAATTGGGTTCTTCTGCTGAACTCCCCAAGATGAGGAGCAGAAACAGAAAGGATCTTCATCATCTTCATCATCATCTTCGTCTTCATCATCTTGATCTTCATCATCTTCATCTACATCTTTATCATCTTCATTTTCATCATCTTCAACTTCATCATCATCTTCATCGGGATCTGCATCATCTACATCATCTACATCTTCATCATCATCTTCATCAGGGTCTTAATTTTCATCAGGACTTTCATCAGGATCTTCATCTTCATCAACCTCTCTATCATTTTTTTCATCTTCATCTACTTGATCATCCTCATCTTATGAAGTAGACTCCAGGATGAGGAGAAGAAAACACCCCTGCAGCACCGGCAAATGCCACGAAGTAGGAACACAGTGTAATGGATAACATCCTTCAAGGAGGATGATGGAAACAATTATCATGTGAGTACACCTTTTATCAATGTTTTTAAGATATAAGATTGCTTAAGTTTATCCCTATTAGATTGTAAGCTCTCAAGAGCAGGGGCTCCCCTATTGTTCTCCAGTACCATTGGAAATGGAGTTCTTCTGCTGAACACCCCAAGATGAGGAGCAAAAACAGAAAGGATCTTCATCATCTTCTTCGTCTTCATCATCTTGATCTTCATCATCTTCATCTACATCTTTATCATCTTCAACTTCATCATCATCTTCATCAGGATCTTCATCATCTGCATCATCTACATCTTCATCATCATCTTCATCAGGGTCTTCATTTTCATCAGGATTTTCATCAGGATCTTCATCTTCATCAACCTCTCTATCATTTTTTCATCTTCATCTTCTTGATCATCATCATCATCATCATCATCTTATGAAGAAGACTCCAGGATGAGGAGAAGAAAACACCCCTGCAGCACCGGCAAGTGCCACTAAGTAGGATCACGTTATAATGGATAACATCCTTCAAGGAGGATGATGGAAACAATTATCTTGTGAGTACACTTTTTATCAATGTTTTTGTAAGATGTAAGGTGGATTAAGTTTATCCCTATTAGATTGTAAGCTCTCAAGAGCAGGGGCTCCCCTATTGTTCTCCAGTACCATTGGAAATGGAGTTCTTCTGAAGAACACCCCAGGATGAGGTACAGAAATCACGTGCAACACTGGCAAGCACCACTAAATAGAGCCATGGTGTAATGAACTAAATATCAGTGGATAACGTCCTTCAAGGAGGATGATAGAAACAATTATTATGTGAGTAAACTCTTTTTCTATGTTTTTGTAAGAGATAAGATTGCTTAAGTTTATCTCTATTAGATTGTAAGCTTTCAAGGGCAGGGACCCCCCTAATGTTCTCCAGTACTATGTGAAATGGAGTGCTTCCTAAGAAGATTCCAGGATGAGGAGCAGAAAACAGCTGTGCAACACCGGCAAGCGCCACTAAATAGGAACACGGTGTAATGAACTGGATATCAATGGATAACATCCTCCAAGGAGGATGATGGAAACAATTATCATGTGAGTACACTTTTTATCAATGTTTTTGTAAGATATAAGATTGCTTAAGTTTATCCCTATTAGATTGTAAGCTCTCAAGAGCAGGGCTCCCCTATTGTTCTCCAGTACCATTGGAAATTGAGTTCTTCTGCTGAACTCCCCAAGATGAGCAGCAGAAACAGAAAGGATCTTCATCATCTTCATCATCTTGATCTTCATCATCTTCATCTACATCTTTATCATCTTCATTTTCATGATCTTCAACTTCATCATCATCATCTTCATCAGGTTCTTCATTTTCATCGGGATCTGCATCATCTACATCATCTACATCTTCATCATCATTTTCATCAGGGTCTTAATTTTCATCAGGATTTTCATCAGGATCTTCATCAACCTCTCTATCATTTGTTTCATCTTCATCTACTTGATCATCCTCATCTTATGAAGAAGACTCCAGGATGAGGAGAAGAAAACACCCCTGCAGCACCGGCAAGTGCCACTAAGTAGGATCACGTTATAATGGATAACATCCTTCAAGGAGGATGATGGAAACAATTATCTTGTGAGTACACTTTTTATCAATGTTTTTGTAAGATATAAGATTGCTTAAGTTTATCCCTATTAGATTGTAAGCTCTCAAGAGCAGGGGCTCCCCTATTGTTCTCCAGGACCATTGGAAATTGAGTTCTTCTCCTGAACTCCCCAAGATGAGGAGCAGAAACAGAAAGGATCTTCATCATCTTCATCATCATCTTCATCTACATCTTTATCATCTTCATTTTCATCATCTTCAACTTCATCATCATCATCTTCATCAGGATCTTCATTTTCATCAGGATTTTCATCAGGATCTTCATCTTCATCAACCTCTCTATCATTTTTTTCATCTTCATCTTCTTGATTATCATCATCTTATGAAGAAGACTCCAGGATGAGGAGAAGAAAACACCCCTGCAACACCGGCAAATGCCACTAAGTAGGAACACAGTGTAATAGATAACATCCTTCAAGGAGGATGATGGAAACAATTATCATGTGAGTACACTTTTTATCAATGTTTTTTGTAAGATATAAGATTGCTTAAGTTTATCCCTATTAGATTGTAAGCTCTCAAGAGCAGGGGCTCCCCTATTGTTCTCCAGTACCATTGGAAATGGAGTTCTTCTGCTGAACTCCCCAAGATGAGGAGCAGAAACAGAAAGGATCTTCATCATCATCTTCGTCTTCATCATCTTGATCTTGATCATCTTCATCTACATCTTTATCATCTTCATTTTCATCATCTTCAACTTCATCATCATCATCTTCATCAGGATCTTCATCGGGATCTTCATCATCTGCATCATCTACATCTTCATCATCATCTTCATCAGGGTCTTAATTTTCATCAGGATTTTCATTAGGATCTTCATCTTCATCAACTTCTCTATCATTTTTTTCATCTTCATCTACTTGATCATCCTCATCTTATGAAGAAGACTCCAGGATGAGGAGAAGAAAACACCCCTGCAACAACGGCAAATGCCACTAAGTAGGAACACAGTGTAATGGATAACATCCTTCAAGGAGGATGATGGAAACAATTATCATGTGAGTACACCTTTTATCAATGTTTTTAAGATATAAGATTGCTTAAGTTTATCCCTATTAGATTGTAAGCTCTCAAGAGCAGGGGCTCCCCTATTGTTCTCCAGTACCATTGGAAATGGAGTTCTTCTGCTGAACACCCCAAGATGAGGAGCAAAAACAGAAAGGATCTTCATCATCTTCATCATCATCTTCGTCTTCATCATCTTGATCTTCATCATCTTCATCTAGATCTTTATCATCTTCATTTTCATCATCTTTAACTTCATCATCATCTTCATCAGGATCTTCATCATCTGCATCATCTACATCTTCATCATCATCAGGGTCTTCATTTTCATCAGGATTTTCATCAGGATCTTCAGCTTCATCAACCTCTCTATCATTTTTTTCATCTTCATCTTCTTGATCATCATCATCATCATCATCTTATGAAGAAGACTCCAGGATGAGGAGAAGAAAACACCCCTGCAGCACCGGCAAGTGCCACTAAGTAGGATCACGTTGTAATGGATAACATCCTTCAAGGAGGATGATGGAAACAATTATCTTGTGAGTACACTTTTTATCAATGTTTTTGTAAGATGTAAGGTGGATTAAGTTTATCCCTATTAGATTGTAAGCTCTCAAGAGCAGGGGCTCCCCTACTGTTCTCCAGTACCATTGGAAATGGAGTACTTCTGAAGAACACCCCAGGATGAGGTACAGAAATCACGTGCAACACTGGCAACACCACTAAATAGAGCCATGGTGTAATGAACTAAATATCAGTGGATAACGTCCTTCAAGGAGGATGATAGAAACAATTATTATGTGAGTAAACTCTTTTTCTATGTTTTTGTAAGAGATAAGATTGCTTAAGTTTATCTCTATTAGATTGTAAGCTCTCAAGGGCAGGGACCTCCCTAATGTTCTCCAGTACTATGTGAAATGGAGTGCTTCCTAAGAAGATTCCAGGATGAGGGGCAGAAAACAGCTGTGCAACACCGGCAAGCGCCACTAAATAGGAACACGGTGTAATGAACTGGATATCAATGGATAACATCCTTCAAGGAGGATGATGGAAACAATTATCATGTGAGTACACTTTTTATCAATGTTTTTGTAAGATATAAGATTGCTTAAGTTTATCCCTATTAGATTGTAAGCTCTCAAGAGCAGGGCTCCCCTATTGTTCTCCAGTACCATTGGAAATTGAGTTCTTCTGCTGAACTCCCCAAGATGAGGAGCAGAAACAGAAAGGATCTTCATCATCTTCATCATCATCTTCGTCTTCATCATCTTGATCTTCATCATCTTCATCTACATCTTTATCATCTTCATTTTCATCATCTTCAACTTCATCATCATCATCTTCATCAGGATCTTCATTTTCATTGGGATCTGCATCATCTACATCATCTACATCTTCATCATCATCTTCATCAGGGTCTTAATTTTCATCAGGACTTTCATCAGGATCTTCATCTTCATCAACCTCTCTATCATTTTTTTCATCTTCATCTACTTGATCATCCTCATCTTATGAAGTAGATTCCAGGATGAGGAGAAGAAAACACCCCTGCAGCACCGGCAAATGCCACGAAGTAGGAACACAGTGTAATGGATAACATCCTTCAAGGAGGATGATGGAAACAATTATCATGTGAGTACACCTTTTATCAATGTTTGTAAGATATAAGATTGCTTAAGTTTATCCCTATTAGATTGTAAGCTCTCAAGAGCAGGGGCTCCCCTATTGTTCTCCAGTACCATTGGAAATGGAGTTCTTCTGCTGAACACCCCAAGATGAGGAGCAAAAACAGAAAGGATCTTCATCATCTTCTTCGTCTTCATCATCTTGACCTTCATCATCTTCATCTACATCTTTATCATCTTCAACTTCATCATCATCTTCATCAGGATCTTCATCATCTGCATCATCTACATCATCATCATCTTCATCAGGGTCTTCATTTTCATCAGGATTTTCATCAGGATCTTCATCTTCATCAACCTCTCTATCATTTTTTTCATCTTCATCTTCTTGATCATCATCTTCTTGATCAACATCATCATCATCTTATGAAGAAGACTCCAGGATGAGGAGAAGAAAACACCCCTGCAGCACCGGCAAGTGCCACTAAGTAGGATCAGGTTATAATGGATAACATCCTTCAAGGAGGATGATGGAAACAATTATCTTGTGAGTACACTTTTTATCAATGTTTTTGTAAGATGTAAGGTGGATTAAGTTTATCTCTATTAGATTGTAAGCTCTCAAGAGCAGGGGCTCCCCTATTGTTCTCCAGTACCATTGGAAATGGAATACTTCTGAAGAACACCCCAGGATGAGGTACAGAAATCACGTGCAACACTGGCAAGCACCACTAAATAGAGCCATGGTGTAATGAACTAAATATCAGTGGATAACGTCCTTCAAGGAGGATGATAGAAACAATTATTATGTGAGTAAACTCTTTTTCTATGTTTTTGTAAGAGATAAGATTGCTTAAGTTTATCTCTATTAGATTGTAAGCTCTCAAGGGCAGGGACCCCCCTAATGTTCTCCAGTACTATGTGAAATGGAGTGCTTCCTAAGAAGATTCCAGGATGAGGAGCAGAAAACAGCTGTGCAACACCGGCAAGCGCCACTAAATAGGAACACGGTGTAATGAACTGGACATCAATGGATAACATCCTTCAAGGAGGTTTATGGAAACAATTATCATGTGAGTACACTTTTTATCAATGTTTTTGTAAGATATAAGATTGCTTAAGTTTATCCCTATTAGATTGTAAGCTCTCAAGAGCAGGGGCTCCCCTATTGTTCTCCAGGACCATTGGAAATTGAGTTCTTCTCCTGAACTCCCCAAGATGAGGAGCAGAAACAGAAAGGATCTTCATCATCTTCATCATCATCTTCATCTACATCTTTATCATCTTCATTTTCATCATCTTCAACTTCATCATCATCATCTTCATCAGGATCTTCATTTTCATCAGGATTTTCATCAGGATCTTCATCTTCATCAACCTCTCTATCATTTTTTTCATCTTCATCTTCTTGATTATCATCATCTTATGAAGAAGACTCCAGGATGAGGAGAAGAAAACACCCCTGCAACACCGGCAAATGCCACTAAGTAGGAACACAGTGTAATAGATAACATCCTTCAAGGAGGATGATGGAAACAATTATCATGTGAGTACACTTTTTATCAATGTTTTTTGTAAGATATAAGATTGCTTAAGTTTATCCCTATTAGATTGTAAGCTCTCAAGAGCAGGGGCTCCCCTATTGTTCTCCAGTACCATTGGAAATGGAGTTCTTCTGCTGAACTCCCCAAGATGAGGAGCAGAAACAGAAAGGATCTTCATCATCATCTTCGTCTTCATCATCTTGATCTTGATCATCTTCATCTACATCTTTATCATCTTCATTTTCATCATCTTCAACTTCATCATCATCATCTTCATCAGGATCTTCATCGGGATCTTCATCATCTGCATCATCTACATCTTCATCATCATCTTCATCAGGGTCTTAATTTTCATCAGGATTTTCATCAGGATCTTCATCTTCATCAACTTCTCTATCATTTTTTTCATCTTCATCTACTTGATCATCCTCATCTTATGAAGAAGACTCCAGGATGAGGAGAAGAAAACACCCCTGCAACAACGGCAAATGCCACTAAGTAGGAACACAGTGTAATGGATAACATCCTTCAAGGAGGATGATGGAAACAATTATCATGTGAGTACACCTTTTATCAATGTTTTTAAGATATAAGATTGCTTAAGTTTATCCCTATTAGATTGTAAGCTCTCAAGAGCAGGGGCTCCCCTATTGTTCTCCAGTACCATTGGAAATGGAGTTCTTCTGCTGAACACCCCAAGATGAGGAGCAAAAACAGAAAGGATCTTCATCATCTTCATCATCATCTTCGTCTTCATCATCTTGATCTTCATCATCTTCATCTAGATCTTTATCATCTTCATTTTCATCATCTTTAACTTCATCATCATCTTCATCAGGATCTTCATCATCTGCATCATCTACATCTTCATCATCATCAGGGTCTTCATTTTCATCAGGATTTTCATCAGGATCTTCAGCTTCATCAACCTCTCTATCATTTTTTTCATCTTCATCTTCTTGATCATCATCATCATCATCATCTTATGAAGAAGACTCCAGGATGAGGAGAAGAAAACACCCCTGCAGCACCGGCAAGTGCCACTAAGTAGGATCACGTTGTAATGGATAACATCCTTCAAGGAGGATGATGGAAACAATTATCTTGTGAGTACACTTTTTATCAATGTTTTTGTAAGATGTAAGGTGGATTAAGTTTATCCCTATTAGATTGTAAGCTCTCAAGAGCAGGGGCTCCCCTACTGTTCTCCAGTACCATTGGAAATGGAGTACTTCTGAAGAACACCCCAGGATGAGGTACAGAAATCACGTGCAACACTGGCAACACCACTAAATAGAGCCATGGTGTAATGAACTAAATATCAGTGGATAACATCCTTCAAGGAGGATGATAGAAACAATTATTATGTGAGTAAACTCTTTTTCTATGTTTTTGTAAGAGATAAGATTGCTTAAGTTTATCTCTATTAGATTGTAAGCTCTCAAGGGCAGGGACCTCCCTAATGTTCTCCAGTACTATGTGAAATGGAGTGCTTCCTAAGAAGATTCCAGGATGAGGGGCAGAAAACAGCTGTGCAACACCGGCAAGCGCCACTAAATAGGAACACGGTGTAATGAACTGGATATCAATGGATAACATCCTTCAAGGAGGATGATGGAAACAATTATCATGTGAGTACACTTTTTATCAATGTTTTTGTAAGATATAAGATTGCTTAAGTTTATCCCTATTAGATTGTAAGCTCTCAAGAGCAGGGCTCCCCTATTGTTCTCCAGTACCATTGGAAATTGAGTTCTTCTGCTGAACTCCCCAAGATGAGGAGCAGAAACAGAAAGGATCTTCATCATCTTCATCATCATCTTCGTCTTCATCATCTTGATCTTCATCATCTTCATCTACATCTTTATCATCTTCATTTTCATCATCTTCAACTTCATCATCATCATCTTCATCAGGATCTTCATTTTCATTGGGATCTGCATCATCTACATCATCTACATCTTCATCATCATCTTCATCAGGGTCTTAATTTTCATCACGACTTTCATCAGGATCTTCATCTTCATCAACCTCTCTATCATTTTTTTCATCTTCATCTACTTGATCATCCTCATCTTATGAAGTAGATTCCAGGATGAGGAGAAGAAAACACCCCTGCAGCACCGGCAAATGCCACGAAGTAGGAACACAGTGTAATGGATAACATCCTTCAAGGAGGATGATGGAAACAATTATCATGTGAGTACACCTTTTATCAATGTTTTTAAGATATAAGATTGCTTAAGTTTATCCCTATTAGATTGTAAGCTCTCAAGAGCAGGGGCTCCCCTATTGTTCTCCAGTACCATTGGAAATGGAGTTCTTCTGCTGAACACCCCAAGATGAGGAGCAAAAACAGAAAGGATCTTCATCATCTTCTTCGTCTTCATCATCTTGACCTTCATCATCTTCATCTACATCTTTATCATCTTCAACTTCATCATCATCTTCATCAGGATCTTCATCATCTGCATCATCTACATCATCATCATCTTCATCAGGGTCTTCATTTTCATCAGGATTTTCATCAGGATCTTCATCTTCATCAACCTCTCTATCATTTTTTTCATCTTCATCTTCTTGATCATCATCTTCTTGATCAACATCATCATCATCTTATGAAGAAGACTCCAGGATGAGGAGAAGAAAACACCCCTGCAGCACCGGCAAGTGCCACTAAGTAGGATCAGGTTATAATGGATAACATCCTTCAAGGAGGATGATGGAAACAATTATCTTGTGAGTACACTTTTTATCAATGTTTTTGTAAGATGTAAGGTGGATTAAGTTTATCCCTATTAGATTGTAAGCTCTCAAGAGCAGGGGCTCCCCTATTGTTCTCCAGTACCATTGGAAATGGAATACTTCTGAAGAACACCCCAGGATGAGGTACAGAAATCACGTGCAACACTGGCAAGCACCACTAAATAGAGCCATGGTGTAATGAACTAAATATCAGTGGATAACGTCCTTCAAGGAGGATGATAGAAACAATTATTATGTGAGTAAACTCTTTTTCTATGTTTTTGTAAGAGATAAGATTGCTTAAGTTTATCTCTATTAGATTGTAAGCTCTCAAGGGCAGGGACCCCCCTAATGTTCTCCAGTACTATGTGAAATGGAGTGCTTCCTAAGAAGATTCCAGGATGAGGAGCAGAAAACAGCTGTGCAACACCGGCAAGCGCCACTAAATAGGAACACGGTGTAATGAACTGGACATCAATGGATAACATCCTTCAAGGAGGTTTATGGAAACAATTATCATGTGAGTACACTTTTTATCAATGTTTTTGTAAGATATAAGATTGCTTAAGTTTATCCCTATTAGATTGTAAGCTCTCAAGAGCAGGGGCTCCCCTATTGTTCTCCAGGACCATTGGAAATTGAGTTCTTCTCCTGAACTCCCCAAGATGAGGAGCAGAAACAGAAAGGATCTTCATCATCTTCATCATCATCTTCATCTACATCTTTATCATCTTCATTTTCATCATCTTCAACTTCATCATCATCATCTTCATCAGGATCTTCATTTTCATCAGGATTTTCATCAGGATCTTCATCTTCATCAACCTCTCTATCATTTTTTTCATCTTCATCTTCTTGATTATCATCATCTTATGAAGAAGACTCCAGGATGAGGAGAAGAAAACACCCCTGCAACACCGGCAAATGCCACTAAGTAGGAACACAGTGTAATAGATAACATCCTTCAAGGAGGATGATGGAAACAATTATCATGTGAGTACACTTTTTATCAATGTTTTTTGTAAGATATAAGATTGCTTAAGTTTATCCCTATTAGATTGTAAGCTCTCAAGAGCAGGGGCTCCCCTATTGTTCTCCAGTACCATTGGAAATGGAGTTCTTCTGCTGAACTCCCCAAGATGAGGAGCAGAAACAGAAAGGATCTTCATCATCATCTTCGTCTTCATCATCTTGATCTTGATCATCTTCATCTACATCTTTATCATCTTCATTTTCATCATCTTCAACTTCATCATCATCATCTTCATCAGGATCTTCATCGGGATCTTCATCATCTGCATCATCTACATCTTCATCATCATCTTCATCAGGGTCTTAATTTTCATCAGGATTTTCATCAGGATCTTCATCTTCATCAACTTCTCTATCATTTTTTTCATCTTCATCTACTTGATCATCCTCATCTTATGAAGAAGACTCCAGGATGAGGAGAAGAAAACACCCCTGCAACAACGGCAAATGCCACTAAGTAGGAACACAGTGTAATGGATAACATCCTTCAAGGAGGATGATGGAAACAATTATCATGTGAGTACACCTTTTATCAATGTTTTTAAGATATAAGATTGCTTAAGTTTATCCCTATTAGATTGTAAGCTCTCAAGAGCAGGGGCTCCCCTATTGTTCTCCAGTACCATTGGAAATGGAGTTCTTCTGCTGAACACCCCAAGATGAGGAGCAAAAACAGAAAGGATCTTCATCATCTTCATCATCATCTTCGTCTTCATCATCTTGATCTTCATCATCTTCATCTAGATCTTTATCATCTTCATTTTCATCATCTTTAACTTCATCATCATCTTCATCAGGATCTTCATCATCTGCATCATCTACATCTTCATCATCATCAGGGTCTTCATTTTCATCAGGATTTTCATCAGGATCTTCAGCTTCATCAACCTCTCTATCATTTTTTTCATCTTCATCTTCTTGATCATCATCATCATCATCATCTTATGAAGAAGACTCCAGGATGAGGAGAAGAAAACACCCCTGCAGCACCGGCAAGTGCCACTAAGTAGGATCACGTTGTAATGGATAACATCCTTCAAGGAGGATGATGGAAACAATTATCTTGTGAGTACACTTTTTATCAATGTTTTTGTAAGATGTAAGGTGGATTAAGTTTATCCCTATTAGATTGTAAGCTCTCAAGAGCAGGGGCTCCCCTACTGTTCTCCAGTACCATTGGAAATGGAGTACTTCTGAAGAACACCCCAGGATGAGGTACAGAAATCACGTGCAACACTGGCAACACCACTAAATAGAGCCATGGTGTAATGAACTAAATATCAGTGGATAACGTCCTTCAAGGAGGATGATAGAAACAATTATTATGTGAGTAAACTCTTTTTCTATGTTTTTGTAAGAGATAAGATTGCTTAAGTTTATCTCTATTAGATTGTAAGCTCTCAAGGGCAGGGACCTCCCTAATGTTCTCCAGTACTATGTGAAATGGAGTGCTTCCTAAGAAGATTCCAGGATGAGGAGCAGAAAACAACTGTGCAACACCGGCAAGCGCCACTAAATAGGAACACGGTGTAATGAACTGAATATCAATGGATAACATCCTTCAAGGAGGATGATGGAAACAATTATCATGTGAGTACACTTTTTATCAATGTTTTTGTAAGATATAAGATTGCTTAAGTTTATCCCTATTAGATTGTAAGCTCTCAAGAGCAGGGCTCCCCTATTGTTCTCCAGTACCATTGGAAATTGAGTTCTTCTGCTGAACTCCCCAAGATGAGGAGCAGAAACAGAAAGGATCTTCATCATCTTCATCATCATCTTCGTCTTCATCATCTTGATCTTCATTATCTTCATCTACATCTTTATCATCTTCATTTTCATCATCTTCAACTTCATCATCATCTTCATCGGGATCTGCATCATCTACATCATCTACATCTTCATCATCATCTTCATCAGGGTCTTAATTTTCATCAGGACTTTCATCAGGATCTTCATCTTCATCAACCTCTCTATCATTTTTTTCATCTTCATCTACTTGATCATCCTCATCTTATGAAGTAGACTCCAGGATGAGGAGAAGAAAACACCCCTGCAGCACCGGCAAATGCCACAAAGTAGGAACACAGTGTAATGGATAACATCCTTCAAGGAGGATGATGGAAACAATTATCATGTGAGTACACCTTTTATCAA
This sequence comes from Gastrophryne carolinensis, assembly GCA_027917425.1. NCBI lineage: Eukaryota > Metazoa > Chordata > Amphibia > Anura > Microhylidae > Gastrophryne > Gastrophryne carolinensis. The sequence goes on along the minus strand of CM051244.1, from coordinate 50,984,765 downwards.
TGTTTTTAAGATATAAGATTGCTTAAGTTCATCCCTATTAGATTTGTAAGCTCTCAAGAGCAGGGGCTCCCCTATTGTTCTCCAGTACCATTGGAAATGGAGTTCTTCTGCTGAACACCCCAAGATGAGGAGCAAAAACAGAAAGGATCTTCATCATCTTCTTCGTCTTCATCATCTTGATCTTCATCATCTTCATCTACATCTTTATCATCTTCAACTTCATCATCATCTTCATCAGGATCTTCATCATCTGCATCATCTACATCTTCATCATCATCTTCATCAGGGTCTTCATTTTCATCAGGATTTTCATCAGGATCTTCATCTTCATCAACCTCTCTATCATTTTTTCATCTTCATCTTCTTGATCATCATCATCATCATCATCATCATCTTATGAAGAAGACTCCAGGATGAGAAGAAAACACCCCTGCCTCACCGGCAAGTGCCACTAAGTAGGATCAAGTTATAATGGATAACATCCTTCAAGGAGGATGATGGAAACAATTATCTTGTGAGTACACTTTTTATCAATGTTTTTGTAAGATGTAAGGTGGATTAAGTTTATCCCTATTAAATTGTAAGCTCTCAAGAGCAGGGGCTCCCCTATTGTTCTCCAGTACCATTGGAAATGGAATACTTCTGAAGAACACCCCAGGATGAGGTACAGAAATCACGTGCAACACTGGCAAGCACCACTAAATAGAACCATGGTGTAATGAACTAAATATCAGTGGATAACGTCCTTCAAGGAGGATGATAGAAACAATTATTATGTGAGTAAACTCTTTTTCTATGTTTTTGTAAGAGATAAGATTGCTTAAGTTTATCTCTATTAGATTGTAAGCTCTCAAGGGCAGGGACCCCCTAATGTTCTCCAGTACTATGTGAAACGGAGTGCTTCCTAAGAAGATTCCAGGATGAGGAGCAGAAAACACCTGTGCAACACCGGCAAGCGCCACTAAATAGGAACGCGGTGTAATGAACTGGATATCAATGGATAACATCCTTCAAGGAGGATGATGGAAACAATTATCATGTGAGTACACTTTTTATCAATGTTTTTGTAAGATATAAGATTGCTTAAGTTTATCCCTATTAGATTGTGAGCTCTCAAGAGCAGGACTCCCCTATTGTTCTCCAGTACCATTGGAAATTGAGTTCTTCTGCTGAACTCCCCAAGATGAGCAGCAGAAACAGAAAGGATCTTCATCATCTTCATCATCTTGATCTTCATCATCTTCATCTACATCTTTATCATCTTCATTTTCATGATCTTCAACTTCATCATCTTCATCAGGATCTTCATTTTCATCGGGATCTGCATCATCTACATCATCTACATCTTCATCATCATCTTCATCAGGGTCTTAATTTTCATCAGGATTTTCATCAGGATCTTCATCTTCATCAACCTCTCTATCTTTTGTTTCATCTTCATCTACTTGATCATCCTCATCTTATGAAGAAGACTCCAGGATGAGGAGAAGAAAACACCCCTGCAGCGCCGGCAAGTGCCACTAAGTAGGATCACGTTATAATGGATAACATCCTTCAAGGAGGATGATGGAAACAATTATCTTGTGAGTACACTTTTTATCAATGTTTTTGTAAGATGTAAGGTGGCTTAAGTTTATCGCTATTAGATTGTAAGCTCTCAAGAGCAGGGGCTCCCCTATTGTTCTCCAGTACCATTGGAAATGGAGTACTTCTGAAGAACACCCCAGGATGAGGTACAGAAATCACGTGCAACACTGGCAAGCACCACTAAATAGAGCCATGGTGTAATGAACTAAATATCAGTGGATAACGTCCTTCAAGGAGGATGATAGAAACAATTATTATGTGAGTAAACTCTTTTTCTATGTTTTTGTAAGAGATAAGATTGCTTAAGTTTATCTCTATTAGATTGTAAGCTCTCAAGGGCAGGGACCTCCCTAATGTTCTCCAGTACTATGTGAAATGGAGTGCTTCCTAAGAAGATTCCAGGATGAGGAGCAGAAAACAGCTGTGCAACACCGGCAAGCGCCACTAAATAGGAACACGGTGTAATGAACTGGATATCAATGGATAACATCCTTCAAGGAGGATGATGAAAACAATTATCATGTGAGTACACTTTTTATCAATGTTTTTGTAAGATATAAGATTGCTTAAGTTTATCCCTATTAGATTGTAAGCTCTCAAGAGCAGGGCTCCCCTATTGTTCTCCAGTACCATTGGAAATTGAGTTCTTCTGCTGAACTCCCCAAGATGAGCAGCAGAAACAGAAAGGATCTTCATCATCGTCATCATCATCTTCATCATCTTGATCTTCATCATCTTCATCTACATCTTTATCATCTTCATTTTCATGATCTTCAACTTCATCATCATCATCTTCATCAGGATCTTCATTTTCATCGGGATCTGCATCATCTACATCATCTACATCTTCATCATCATCTTCATCAGGGTCTTAATTTTCATCAGGATTTTCATCAGGATCTTCATCAACCTCTCTATCATTTGTTTCATCTTCATCTACTTGATCATCCTCATCTTATGAAGAAGACTCCAGGATGAGGAGAAGAAAACACCCCTGCAGCACCGGCAAATGCCAGTAAGTAGGAACACAGTGTAATGGATAACATCCTTCAAGGAGGATGATGGAAACAATTATCATGTGAGTACACCTTTTATCAATGTTTTTAAGATATAAGATTGTTTAAGTTTATCCCTATTAGATTGTAAGCTCTCAAGAGCAGGGGCTCCCCTATTGTTCTCCAGTACCATTGGAAATGGAGTTCTTCTGCTGAACACCCCAAGATGAGGAGCAAAAACAGAAAGGACCTTCATCATCTTCTTCGTCTTCATCATCTTGATCTTCATCATCTTCATCTACATCTTTATCATCTTCAACTTCATCATCATCTTCATCAGGATCTTCATCATCTGCATCATCTACATCATCATCATCTTCATCAGGATCTTCATCTTCATCAACCTCTCTATCATTTTTTTCATCTTCATCTTCTTGATCATCATCTTCTTGATCATCATCATCATCATCATCATCATCATCATCATCATCTTATGAAGAAGACTCCAGGATGAGGAGAAGAAAACACCCCTGCAGCACCGGCAAGTGCCACTAAGTAGGATCAGGTTATAATGGATAACATCCTTCAAGGAGGATGATGGAAACAATTATCTTGTGAGTACACTTTTTATCAATGTTTTTGTAAGATGTAAGGTGGATTAAGTTTATCCCTATTAAATTGTAAGCTCTCAAGAGCAGGGGCTCCCCTATTGTTCTCCAGTACCATTGGAAATGGAATACTTCTGAAGAACACCCCAGGATGAGGTACAGAAATCACGTGCAACACTGGCAAGCACCACTAAATAGAACCATGGTGTAATGAACTAAATATCAGTGGATAACGTCCTTCAAGGAGGATGATAGAAACAATTATTATGTGAGTAAACTCTTTTTCTATGTTTTTGTAAGAGATAAGATTGCTTAAGTTTATCTCTATTAGATTGTAAGCTCTCAAGGGCAGGGACCCCCCTAATGTTCTCCAGTACTATGTGAAATGGAGTGCTTCCTAAGAAGATTCCAGGATGAGGAGCAGAAAACAGCTGTGCAACGCCGGCAAGCGCCACTAAATAGGAACACGGTGTAATGAACTGGATATCAATGGATAACATCCTTCAAGGAGGTTTATGGAAACAATTATCATGTGAGTACACTTTTTATCAATGTTTTTGAAAGATATAAGATTGCTTAAGTTTATCCCTATTAGATTGTAAGCTCTCAAGAGCAGGGGCTCCCCTATTGTTCTCCAGGACCATTGGAAATTGAGTTCTTCTCCTGAACTCCCCAAGATGAGGAGCAGAAACAGAAAGGATCTTCATCATCTTCATCATCATCTTCATCTACATCTTTATCATCTTCATTTTCATCATCTTCAACTTCATCATCATCATCTTCATCAGGATCTTCATTTTCATCAGGATTTTCATCAGGATCTTCATCTTCATCAACCTCTCTATCATTTTTTTCATCTTCATCTTCTTGATTATCATTATCTTATGAAGAAGACTCCAGGATGAGGAGAAGAAAACACCCCTGCAACACCGGCAAATGCCACTAAGTAGGAACACAGTGTAATAGATAACATCCTTCAAGGAGGATGATGGAAACAATTATCATGTGAGTACACTTTTTATCAATGTTTTTTGTAAGATATAAGATTGCTTAAGTTTATCCCTATTAGATTGTAAGCTCTCAAGAGCAGGGGCTCCCCTATTGTTCTCCAGTACCATTGGAAATGGAGTTCTTCTGCTGAACACCCCAAGATGAGGAGCAAAAACAGAAAGGATCTTCATCATCATCTTCGTCTTCATCATCTTGATCTTCATCATCTTCATCTACATCTTTATCATCTTTTTCATCATCTTCAACTTCATCATCATCTTCATCATCTGCATCATCTACATCTTCATCATCATCTTCATCAGGGTCTTCATTTTCATCAGGATTTTCATCAGGATCTTCATCTTCATCAACCTCTCTATCATTCTTTTCATCTTCATCTTCTTGATCATCATCATCATCATCATCATCTTATGAAGAAGACTCCAGGATGAGGAGAAGAAAACACCCCTGCAGCACCGGCAAGTGCCACTAAGTAGGATCACGTTATAATGGATAACATCCTTCAAGGAGGATGATGGAAACAATTATCTTGTGAGTACACTTTTTATCAATGTTTTTGTAAGATGTAAGGTGGGTTAAGTTTATCCCTATTAGATTGTAAGCTCTCAAGAGCAGGGGCTCCCCTATTGTTCTCCAGTACCATTGGAAATGGAGTACTTCTGAAGAACACCCCAGGATGAGGTACAGAAATCACGTGCAACACTGGCAAGCACCACTAAATAGAGCCATGGTGTAATGAACTAAATATCAGTGGATAACATCCTTCAAGGAGCATGATAGAAACTTTTATTATGTTAGTAAACTCTTTTTCTATGTTTTTGTAAGAGATAAGATTGCTTAAGTTTATCTCTATTAGATTGTAAGCTCTCAAGGGCAGGGACCCCCCTAATGTTCTCCAGTACTATGTGAAATGGAGTTCTTCCTAAGAAGATTCCAGGATGAGGAGCAGAAAACAGCTGTGCAACACCGGCAAGCGCCACTAAATAGGAACACGGTGTAATGAACTGGATATCAATGGATAACATCCTTCAAGGAGGATTATGGAAACAATTATCATGTGAGTACACTTTTTATCAATGTTTTTGTAAGATATAAGATTGCTTAAGTTTATCCCTATTAGATTGTAAGCTCTCAAGAGCAGGGGCTCCCCTATTGTTCTCCAGGACCATTGGAAATTGAATTCTTCTGCTTAACTCCCCAAGATGAGGAGCAGAAACAGAAAGGATCTTCATCATCATCATCCTCATCTACATCTTTATCATCTTCATTTTCATCATCTTCAACTTCATCATCATCATCTTCATCAGGATCTTCATTTTCATCAGGATTTTCATCAGGATCTTCATCAACCTCTCTATCATTTTTTTCATCCTTATCTTCTTGATTATCATCATCTTGTGAAGAAGACTCCAGGATGAGGAGAAGAAAACACCCCTGCAACACCGGCAAATGCCACTAAGTAGGAACACAGTGTAATAGATAACATCCTTCAAGGAGGATGATGGAAACAATTATCATGTGAGTACACTTTTTATCAATGTTTTTTGTAAGATATAATATTGCTTAAGTTTATCCCTATTAGATTGTAAGCTCTCAAGAGCAGGGGCTCCCCTATTGTTCTCCAGTACCATTGGAAATTGAGTTCTTCTGCTGAACTCCCCAAGATGAGGAGCAGAAACAGAAAGGATCTTTATCATCATCTTCGTCTTCATCATCTTGATCTTCATCATCTTCATCTACATCTTTATCATCTTCATTTTCATCATCTTCAACTTAATCATCATCATCTTCATCAGGATCTTCATCGGGATCTTCATCATCTGCATCATCTACATCTTCATCATCATCTTCATCAGGGTCTTAATTTTCATCAGGATTTTCATCAGGATCTTCATCTTCATCAACCTCTCTATCATTTTTTTCATCTTCATCTACTTGATCATCCTCATCTTATGAAGAAGACTCCAGGAGGAGGAGAAGAAAACACCCCTGCAGCACTGGCAAATGCCACTAAGTAGGAACACAGTGTAATGGATAACATCCTTCAAGGAGGCTGATGGAAACAATTATCATGTGAGTACACCTTTTATCAATGTTTTTAAGATATAAGATTGCTTAAGTTTATCCCTATTAGATTGTAAGCTCTCAAGAGCAGGGGCTCCCCTATTGTTCTCCAGTACCATTGGAAATGGAGTTCTTCTGCTGAACACCCCAAGATGAGGAGCAAAAACAGAAAGGATCTTCATCATCTTCATCATCATCTTCGTCTTCATCATCTTGATCTTCATCATCTTCATCTACATCTTTATCATCTTCATTTTCATCATCTTCAACTTCATCATCATCTTCATCAGGATCTTCATCATCTGCATCATCTACATCTTCATCATCATCTTCATCAGGGTCTTCATTTTCATCAGGATTTTCATCAGGATCTTCATCAACCTCTCTATCATTTTTTTCATCTTCATCTTCTTGATCATCATCATCATCATCATCATCTTATGAAGAAGACTCCAGGATGAGGAGAAGAAAACACCCCTGCAGCACCGGCAAGTGCCACTAAGTAGGATCACGTTATAATGGATAACATCCTTCAAGGAGGATGATGGAAACAATTATCTTGTGAGTACACTTTTTATCAATGTTTTTGTAAGATGTAAGGTGGATTAAGTTTATCCCTATTAGATTGTAAGCTCTCAAGAGCAGGGGCTCCCCTATTGTTCTCCAGTACCATTGGAAATGGAGTACTTCTGAAGAACACCCCAGGATGAGGTACAGAAATCACGTGCAACACTGGCAAGCACCACTAAATAGAGCCATGGTGTAATGAACTAAATATCAGTGGATAACGTCCTTCAAGGAGGATTATAGAAACAATTATTATGTGAGTAAACTCTTTTTCTATGTTTTTGTAAGAGATAAGATTGCTTAAGTTTATCTCTATTAGATTGTAAGCTCTCAAGGGCAGGGACCCCCCTAATGTTCTCCAGTACTATGTGAAATGGAGTGCTTCCTAAGAAGATTCCAGGATGAGGAGCAGAAAACAGCTGTGCAACACCGGCAAGCGCCACTAAATAGGAACACGGTGTAATGAACTGGATATCAATGGATAACATCCTTCAAGGAGGATGAAGGAAACAATTATCATGTGAGTACACTTTTTATCAATGTTTTTGTAAGATATAAGATTGCTTAAGTTTATCCCTATTAGATTGTAAGCTCTCAAGAGCAGGGCTCCCCTATTGTTCTCCAGTACCATTGGAAATGGAGTTCTTCTGCTGAACTCCCCAAGATGAGGAGCAGAAACAGAAAGGATCTTCATCATCATCTTCGTCTTCATCATCTTCGTCTTTATCATCTTCATTTTCATCATCTTCAACTTCATCATCATCTTCATCAGGATCTTCATTTTTATTTGGAATCTTCATCATCTGCATCATCTACATCTTCATCAATATCTTCATCAGGGTCTTCATTTTCATCAGGATCTTCATCAACCTCTCTATCATTTCTATCATTTTTTTCATCTTCATCTACTTGATTATCATCATCTTATGAAGAAGACTCCAGTATGAGGAGAAGAAAACACCCCTGCAACACCGGCAAATGCCACTAAGTAGAAACACAGTGTAATGGATAACATCCTTAAAGGAGGATGATGGAAACAATTATCATGTGAGTACACTTTTTATCAATGTTTTGTAAGATATTAGATTGCTTAAGTTTATCCCTATTAGATTGTAAGCTCTCAAGAGCAGGGTCTCCCCTATTGTTCTCCAGTACCATTGGAAATCCCTATTGTTCTCCAGTACCATTGGAAATGGAGTTCTTCTGCTGAACTCCCCAAGATGAGGAGCAGAAACAGAAAGGATCTTCATCATCTTCATCATCTTGATCTTCATCATCTTGATCTTCATCATCCTCATCAACATTTTTATCATCTTCATTTTCATCATCTTCAACTTTATCATCATCTTCATCAGGATCTTCATCATCTACATCTTCATCATCATCTTCATCAGGGTCTTCATTTTCATCAGGATTTTCATCAGGATCTTCATCTTCATCAACCTCTCTTATCATTTTTTTCATCTTCATCTTCTTGATCATCATCATCATCCTCATCTTATGAAGAAGACTCCAGGATGAGGAGAAGAAAACACCCCTGCAGCACCGGCAAATGCCACTAAGTAGGAACACAGTGTAATGGATAACATCCTTCAAGGAGGATGATGGAAACAATTATCATGTGAGTACACCTTTTATCAATGTTTTTAAGATATAAGATTGCTTAAGTTTATCCCTATTAGATTGTAAGCTCTCAAGAGCAGGGGCTCCCCTATTGTTCTCCAGTACCATTGGAAATGGAGTTCTTCTGCTGAACACCCCAAGATGAGGAGCAAAAACAGAAAGGATCTTCATCATCTTCATCATCATCTTCGTCTTCATCATCTTGATCTTCATCATCTTCATCTACATCTTTATCATCTTCATTTTCATCATCTTCAACTCCATCATCATCTTCATCAGGATCTTCATCATCTGCATCATCTACATCTTCATCATCATCTTCATCAGGGTCTTCATTTTCATCAGGATTTTCATCAGGATCTTCATCTTCATCAACCTCTCTATCATTTTTTTCATCTTCATCTTCTTGATCATCATCATCATCATCATCATCATCATCATCATCATCATCATCTTATGAAGAATACTCCAGGATGAGGAGAAGAAAACACCCCTGCAGCACCGGCAAGTGCCACTAAGTAGGATCACGTTATAATGGATAACATCCTTCAAGGAGGATGATGGAAACAATTATCTTGTGAGTACACTTTTTATCAATGTTTTTGTAAGATGTAAGGTGAATTAAGTTTATCCCTATTAGATTGTAAGCTCTCAAGAGCAGGGGCTCCCCTATTGTTCTCCAGTACCATTGGAAATGGAGTACTTCTGAAGAACACCCCAGGATGAGGTACAGAAATCACGTGCAACACTGGCAAGCACCACTAAATAGAGCCATGGTGTAATGAACTAAATATCAGTGGATAACATCCTTCAAGGAGGATGATAGAAACAATTATTATGTGAGTAAATTCTTTTTCTATGTTTTTGTAAGAGATAAGATTTCTTAAGTTTATCTCTATTAGATTGTAAGCTCTCAAGGGCAGGGACCCCACTAATGTTCCCCAGTACTATGTGAAATGGAGTGCTTCCTAAGAAGATTCCAGGATGAGGAGCAGAAAAAAGCTGTGCAACACCGGCAAGCGCCACTAAATAGGAACACGGTGTAATGAACTGGATATCAATGGATAACATCCTTCAAGGAGGATTATGGAAACAATTATCATGTGAGTACACTGTTTATCAATGTTTTTGTAAGATATAAGATTGCTTAAGTTTATCCCTATTAGATTGTAAGCTCTCAAGAGCAGGGGCTCCCCTATTGTTCTCCAGGCCCATTGGAAATTGAGTTCTTCTGCTGAACTCCCCAAGATGAGGAGCAGAAACAGAAATGATCTTCATCATCTTCATCATCATCTTCATCTACATCTTTATCATCTTCATTTTCATCATCTTCAACTTCATCATCATCATCTTCATCAGGATCTTCATTTTCATCGGGATCTGCATCATCTACATCTTCATCATCATCTTCATCAGGGTCTTAATTTTCATCAGGATTTTCATCAGGATCTTCATCTTCATCAACCTCTCTATCATTTTTTTCATCTTCATCTTCTTGATTATCATCATCTTATGAAGAAGACTCCAGGATGAGGAGAAGAAAACACCCATGCAACACCGGCAAATGCCACTAAGTAGGAACACAGTGTAATAGATAACATCCTTCAAGGAGGATGATGGAAACAATTATCTTGTGAGTACACTTTTTATCAATGTTTTTGTAAGATGTAAGGTGGATTAAGTTTATCCCTATTAGATTGTAAGCTCTCAAGAGCAGGGGCTCCCCTACTGTTCTCCAGTACCATTGGAAATGGAGTACTTCTGAAGAACACCCCAGGATGAGGTACAGAAATCACGTGCAACACTGGCAACACCACTAAATAGAGCCATGGTGTAATGAACTAAATATCAGTGGATAACGTCCTTCAAGGAGGATGATAGAAACAATTATTATGTGAGTAAACTCTTTTTCTATGTTTTTGTAAGAGATAAGATTGCTTAAGTTTATCTCTATTAGATTGTAAGCTCTCAAGGGCAGGGACCTCCCTAATGTTCTCCAGTACTATGTGAAATGGAGTGCTTCCTAAGAAGATTCCAGGATGAGGAGCAGAAAACAGCTGAGCAACACCGGCAAACGCCACTAAATAGGAAAACGGTGTAATGAACTGGATATCAATGGATAACATCCTTCAAGGAGGATGATGGAAACAATTATCATGTGAGTACACTTTTTATCAATGTTTTTGTAAGATATAAGATTGCTTAAGTTTATCCCTATTAGATTGTAAGCTCTCAAGAGCAGGGCTCCCCTATTGTTCTCCAGTACCATTGGAAATTGAGTTTTTCTGCTGAACTCCCCAAGATGAGGAGCAGAAACAGAAAGGATCTTCATCATCTTCATCATCATCTTCGTCTTCATCATCTTGATCTTCATCATCTTCATCTACATCTTTATCATCTTCATTTTCATCATCTTCAACTTCATCATCATCTTCATCAGGATCTTCATCATCTGCATCATCTACATCTTCATCATCATCTTCATCAGGGTCTTTATTTTCATCAGGATTTTCATCAGGATCTTCATCTTCATCAACCTCTCTATCATTTTTTTTAATCTTCATCTTCTTGATCATCATCATCATCATCATCATCATCATCATCATCATCATCATCATCTTATGAAGAAGACTCCAGGATGAGGAGAAGAAAACACCCCTGCAGCACCGGCAAGTGCCACTAAGTAGGATCAGGTTATAATGGATAACATCCTTCAAGGAGGATGATGGAAACAATTATCTTGTGAGTACACTTTTTATCAATGTTTTTGTAAGATGTAAGGTGGATTAAGTTTATCCCTATTAAATTGTAAGCTCTCAAGAGCAGGGGCTCCCCTATTGTTCTCCAGTACCATTGGAAATGGAATACTTCTGAAGAACACCCCAGGATGAGGTACAGAAATCACGTGCAACACTGGCAAGCACCACTAAATAGAGCCATGGTGTAATGAACTAAATATCAGTGGATAACGTCCTTCAAGGAGGATGATAGAAACAATTATTATGTGAGTAAACTCTTTTTCTATGTTTTTGTAAGAGATAAGATTGCTTAAGTTTATCTCTATTAGATTGTAAGCTCTCAAGGGCAGGGACCCCCCTAATGTTCTCCAGTACTATGTGAAATGGAGTGCTTCCTAAGAAGATTCCAGGATGAGGAGCAGAAAACAGCTGTGCAACACCGGCAAGCGCCACTAAATAGGAACACGGTGTAATGAACTGGATATCAATGGATAACATCCTTCAAGGAGGTTTATGGAAACAATTATCATGTGAGTACACTTTTTATCAATGTTTTTGTAAGATATAAGATTGCTTAAGTTTATCCCTATTAGATTGTAAGCTCTCAAGAGCAGGGCTCCCCTATTGTTCTCCAGTACCATTGGAAATTGAGTTCTTCTGCTGAACTCCCCAAGATGAGGAGCAGAAACAGAAAGGATCTTCATCATCTTCATCATCATCTTCGTCTTCATCATCTTGATCTTCATCATCTTCATCTACATCTTTATCATCTTCATTTTCATCATCTTCAACTTCATCATCATCTTCATCGGGATCTGCATCATCTACATCATCTACATCTTCATCATCATCTTCATCAGGGTCTTAATTTTCATCAGGACTTTCATCAGGATCTTCATCTTCATCAACCTCTCTATCATTTTTTTCATCTTCATCTACTTGATCATCCTCATCTTATGAAGTAGACTCCAGGATGAGGAGAAGAAAACACCCCTGCAGCACCGGCAAATGCCACGAAGTAGGAACACAGTGTAATGGATAACATCCTTCAAGGAGGATGATGGAAACAATTATCATGTGAGTACACCTTTTATCAATGTTTTTAAGATATAAGATTGCTTAAGTTTATCCCTATTAGATTGTAAGCTCTCAAGAGCAGGGGCTCCCCTATTGTTCTCCAGTACCATTGGAAATGGAGTTCTTCTGCTGAACACCCCAAGATGAGGAGCAAAAACAGAAAGGATCTTCATCATCTTCTTCGTCTTCATCATCTTGATCTTCATCATCTTCATCTACATCTTTATCATCTTCAACTTCATCATCATCTTCATCAGGATCTTCATCATCTGCATCATCTACATCTTCATCATCATCTTCATCAGGGTCTTCATTTTCATCAGGATTTTCATCAGGATCTTCATCTTCATCAACCTCTCTATCATTTTTTCATCTTCATCTTCTTGATCATCATCATCATCATCATCATCATCATCTTATGAAGAAGACTCCAGGATGAGGAGAAGAAAACACCCCTGCAGCACCGGCAAGTGCCACTAAGTAGGATCACGTTATAATGGATAACATCCTTCAAGGAGGATGATGGAAACAATTATCTTGTGAGTACACTTTTTATCAATGTTTTTGTAAGATGTAAGGTGGAATAAGTTTATCCCTATTAGATTGTAAGCTCTCAAGAGCAGGGGCTCCCCTATTGTTCTCCAGTACCATTGGAAATGGAGTTCTTCTGAAGAACACCCCAGGATGAGGTACAGAAATCACGTGCAACACTGGCAAGCACCACTAAATAGAGCCATGGTGTAATGAACTAAATATCAGTGGATAACGTCCTTCAAGGAGGATGATAGAAACAATTATTATGTGAGTAAACTCTTTTTCTATGTTTTTGTAAGAGATAAGATTGCTTAAGTTTATCTCTATTAGATTGTAAGCTCTCAAGGGCAGGGACCCCCCTAATGTTCTCCAGTACTATGTGAAATGGAGTGCTTCCTAAGAAGATTCCAGGATGAGGAGCAGAAAACAGCTGTGCAACACCGGCAAGCGCCACTAAATAGGAACACGGTGTAATGAACTGGATATCAATGGATAACATCCTTCAAGGAGGATGATGGAAACAATTATCATGTGAGTACACTTTTTATCAATGTTTTTGTAAGATATAAGATTGCTTAAGTTTATCCCTATTAGATTGTAAGCTCTCAAGAGCAGGGCTCCCCTATTGTTCTCCAGTACCATTGGAAATTGAGTTCTTCTGCTGAACTCCCCAAGATGAGGAGCAGAAACAGAAAGGATCTTCATCATCTTCATCATCTTGATCTTCATCATCTTCATCTACATCTTTATCATCTTCATTTTCATGATCTTCAACTTCATCATCATCATCTTCATCAGGTTCTTCATTTTCATCGGGATCTGCATCATCTACATCATCTACATCTTCATCATCATCTTCATCAGGGTCTTAATTTTCATCAGGATTTTCATCAGGATCTTCATCTTCATCAACCTCTCTATCATTTGTTTCATCTTCATCTACTTGATCATCCTCATCTTATGAAGAAGACTCCAGGATGAGGAGAAGAAAACACCCCTGCAGCACCGGCAAATGCCAGTAAGTAGGAACACAGTGTAATGGATAACATCCTTCAAGGAGGATGATGGAAACAATTATCATGTGAGTACACCTTTTATCAATGTTTTTAAGATATAAGATTGTTTAAGTTTATCCCTATTAGATTGTAAGCTCTCAAGAGCAGGGGCTCCCCTATTGTTCTCCAGTACCACTGGAAATTGAGTTCTTCTGCTGAACACCCCAAGATGAGGAGCAAAAACAGAAAGGACCTTCATCATCTTCTTCGTCTTCATCATCTTGATCTTCATCATCTTCATCTACATCTTTATCATCTTCAACTTCATCATCATCTTCATCAGGATCTTCATCTACATCATCATCATCTTCATCAGGGTCTTCATTTTCATCAGGATCTTCATCTTCATCAACCTCTCTATCATTTTTTTCATCTTCATCTTCTTGATCATCATCTTCTTGATCATCATCATCATCATCATCATCATCATCATCATCATCATCATCATCTTATGAAGAAGACTCCAGGATGAGGAGAAGAAAACACCCCTGCAGCACCGGCAAGTGCCACTAAGTAGGATCACGTTATAATGGATAACATCCTTCAAGGAGGATGATGGAAACAATTATCTTGTGAGTACACTTTTTATCAATGTTTTTGTAAGATGTAAGGTGGATTAAGTTTATCCCTATTAGATTGTAAGCTCTCAAGAGCAGGGGCTCCCCTATTGTTCTCCAGTACCATTGGAAATGGAGTACTTCTGAAGAACACCCCAGGATGAGGTACAGAAATCACGTGCAACACTGGCAAGCACCACTAAATAGAGCCATGGTGTAATGAACTAAATATCAGTGGATAACGTCCTTCAAGGAGGATGATAGAAACAATTATTATGTGAGTAAACTATTTTTCTATGTTTTTGTAAGAGATAAGATTGCTTAAGTTTATCTATATTAGATTGTAAGCTCTCAAGGGCAGGGACCCCCCTAATGTTCTCCAGTACTATGTGAAATGGAGTGCTTCCTAAGAAGATTCCAGGATGAGGAGCAGAAAACAGCTGTGCAACACTGGCAAGCGCCACTAAATAGGAACACGGTGTAATGAACTGGATATCAATGGATAACATCCTTCAAGGAGGATGATGGAAACAATTATCATGTGAGTACACTTTTTATCAATGTTTTTGTAAGATATAAGATTGCTTAAGTTTATCCCTATTAGATTGTAAGCTCTCAAGAGCAGGGCTCCCCTATTGTTCTCCAGTACCATTGGAAATTGAGTTCTTCTGCTGAACTCCCCAAGATGAGGAGCAGAAACAGAAAGGATCTTCATCATCTTCATCATCATCTTCGTCTTCATCATCTTGATCTTCATCATCTTCATCTACATCTTTATCATCTTCATTTTCATCATCTTCAACTTCATCATCATCTTCATCAGGATCTTCATCATCTGCATCATCTACATCTTCATCATCATCTTCATCAGGGTCTTCATTTTCATCAGGATTTTCATCAGGATCTTCATCTTCATCAACCTCTCTATCATTTTTTCATCTTCATCTTCTTGATCATCATCATCATCATCATCATCATCATCTTATGAAGAAGACTCCAGGATGAGGAGAAGAAAACACCCCTGCAGCACCGGCAAGTGCCACTAAGTAGGATCAGGTTATAATGGATAACATCCTTCAAGGAGGATGATGGAAACAATTATCTTGTGAGTACACTTTTTATCAATGTTTTTGTAAGATGTAAGGTGGATTAAGTTTATCCCTATTAAATTGTAAGCTCTCAAGAGCAGGGGCTCCCCTATTGTTCTCCAGTACCATTGGAAATGGAATACTTCTGAAGAACACCCCAGGATGAGGTACAGAAATCACGTGCAACACTGGCAAGCACCACTAAATAGAGCCATGGTGTAATGAACTAAATATCAGTGGATAACGTCCTTCAAGGAGGATGATAGAAACAATTATTATGTGAGTAAACTCTTTTTCTATGTTTTTGTAAGAGATAAGATTGCTTAAGTTTATCTCTATTAGATTGTAAGCTCTCAAGGGCAGGGACCCCCCTAATGTTCTCCAGTACTATGTGAAATGGAGTGCTTCCTAAGAAGATTCCAGGATGAGGAGCAGAAAACAGCTGTGCAACACCGGCAAGCGCCACTAAATAGGAACACGGTGTAATGAACTGGATATCAATGGATAACATCCTTCAAGGAGGTTTATGGAAACAATTATCATGTGAGTACACTTTTTATCAATGTTTTTGTAAGATATAAGATTGCTTAAGTTTATCCCTATTAGATTGTAAGCTCTCAAGAGCAGGGCTCCCCTATTGTTCTCCAGTACCATTGGAAATTGAGTTCTTCTGCTGAACTCCCCAAGATGAGGAGCAGAAACAGAAAGGATCTTCATCATCTTCATCATCATCTTCGTCTTCATCATCTTGATCTTCATCATCTTCATCTACATCTTTATCATCTTCATTTTCATCATCTTCAACTTCATCATCATCTTCATCGGGATCTGCATCATCTACATCATCTACATCTTCATCATCATCTTCATCAGGGTCTTAATTTTCATCAGGACTTTCATCAGGATCTTCATCTTCATCAACCTCTCTATCATTTTTTTCATCTTCATCTACTTGATCATCCTCATCTTATGAAGTAGACTCCAGGATGAGGAGAAGAAAACACCCCTGCAGCACCGGCAAATGCCACGAAGTAGGAACACAGTGTAATGGATAACATCCTTCAAGGAGGATGATGGAAACAATTATCATGTGAGTACACCTTTTATCAATGTTTTTAAGATATAAGATTGCTTAAGTTTATCCCTATTAGATTGTAAGCTCTCAAGAGCAGGGGCTCCCCTATTGTTCTCCAGTACCATTGGAAATGGAGTTCTTCTGCTGAACACCCCAAGATGAGGAGCAAAAACAGAAAGGATCTTCATCATCTTCTTCGTCTTCATCATCTTGATCTTCATCATCTTCATCTACATCTTTATCATCTTCAACTTCATCATCATCTTCATCAGGATCTTCATCATCTGCATCATCTACATCTTCATCATCATCTTCATCAGGGTCTTCATTTTCATCAGGATTTTCATCAGGATCTTCATCTTCATCAACCTCTCTATCATTTTTTCATCTTCATCTTCTTGATCATCATCATCATCATCATCATCATCATCTTATGAAGAAGACTCCAGGATGAGGAGAAGAAAACACCCCTGCAGCACCGGCAAGTGCCACTAAGTAGGATCACGTTATAATGGATAACATCCTTCAAGGAGGATGATGGAAACAATTATCTTGTGAGTACACTTTTTATCAATGTTTTTGTAAGATGTAAGGTGGAATAAGTTTATCCCTATTAGATTGTAAGCTCTCAAGAGCAGGGGCTCCCCTATTGTTCTCCAGTACCATTGGAAATGGAGTTCTTCTGAAGAACACCCCAGGATGAGGTACAGAAATCACGTGCAACACTGGCAAGCACCACTAAATAGAGCCATGGTGTAATGAACTAAATATCAGTGGATAACGTCCTTCAAGGAGGATGATAGAAACAATTATTATGTGAGTAAACTCTTTTTCTATGTTTTTGTAAGAGATAAGATTGCTTAAGTTTATCTCTATTAGATTGTAAGCTCTCAAGGGCAGGGACCCCCCTAATGTTCTCCAGTACTATGTGAAATGGAGTGCTTCCTAAGAAGATTCCAGGATGAGGAGCAGAAAACAGCTGTGCAACACCGGCAAGCGCCACTAAATAGGAACACGGTGTAATGAACTGGATATCAATGGATAACATCCTTCAAGGAGGATGATGGAAACAATTATCATGTGAGTACACTTTTTATCAATGTTTTTGTAAGATATAAGATTGCTTAAGTTTATCCCTATTAGATTGTAAGCTCTCAAGAGCAGGGCTCCCCTATTGTTCTCCAGTACCATTGGAAATTGAGTTCTTCTGCTGAACTCCCCAAGATGAGGAGCAGAAACAGAAAGGATCTTCATCATCTTCATCATCTTGATCTTCATCATCTTCATCTACATCTTTATCATCTTCATTTTCATGATCTTCAACTTCATCATCATCATCTTCATC
Source organism: Gastrophryne carolinensis (assembly GCA_027917425.1). NCBI lineage: Eukaryota > Metazoa > Chordata > Amphibia > Anura > Microhylidae > Gastrophryne > Gastrophryne carolinensis. The sequence goes on along the minus strand of CM051244.1, from coordinate 50,966,841 downwards.
AGGTTCTTCATTTTCATCGGGATCTGCATCATCTACATCATCTACATCTTCATCATCATCTTCATCAGGGTCTTAATTTTCATCAGGATTTTCATCAGGATCTTCATCTTCATCAACCTCTCTATCATTTGTTTCATCTTCATCTACTTGATCATCCTCATCTTATGAAGAAGACTCCAGGATGAGGAGAAGAAAACACCCCTGCAGCACCGGCAAATGCCAGTAAGTAGGAACACAGTGTAATGGATAACATCCTTCAAGGAGGATGATGGAAACAATTATCATGTGAGTACACCTTTTATCAATGTTTTTAAGATATAAGATTGTTTAAGTTTATCCCTATTAGATTGTAAGCTCTCAAGAGCAGGGGCTCCCCTATTGTTCTCCAGTACCACTGGAAATTGAGTTCTTCTGCTGAACACCCCAAGATGAGGAGCAAAAACAGAAAGGACCTTCATCATCTTCTTCGTCTTCATCATCTTGATCTTCATCATCTTCATCTACATCTTTATCATCTTCAACTTCATCATCATCTTCATCAGGATCTTCATCTACATCATCATCATCTTCATCAGGGTCTTCATTTTCATCAGGATCTTCATCTTCATCAACCTCTCTATCATTTTTTTCATCTTCATCTTCTTGATCATCATCTTCTTGATCATCATCATCATCATCATCATCATCATCATCATCATCATCATCATCATCTTATGAAGAAGACTCCAGGATGAGGAGAAGAAAACACCCCTGCAGCACCGGCAAGTGCCACTAAGTAGGATCACGTTATAATGGATAACATCCTTCAAGGAGGATGATGGAAACAATTATCTTGTGAGTACACTTTTTATCAATGTTTTTGTAAGATGTAAGGTGGATTAAGTTTATCCCTATTAGATTGTAAGCTCTCAAGAGCAGGGGCTCCCCTATTGTTCTCCAGTACCATTGGAAATGGAGTACTTCTGAAGAACACCCCAGGATGAGGTACAGAAATCACGTGCAACACTGGCAAGCACCACTAAATAGAGCCATGGTGTAATGAACTAAATATCAGTGGATAACGTCCTTCAAGGAGGATGATAGAAACAATTATTATGTGAGTAAACTATTTTTCTATGTTTTTGTAAGAGATAAGATTGCTTAAGTTTATCTATATTAGATTGTAAGCTCTCAAGGGCAGGGACCCCCCTAATGTTCTCCAGTACTATGTGAAATGGAGTGCTTCCTAAGAAGATTCCAGGATGAGGAGCAGAAAACAGCTGTGCAACACTGGCAAGCGCCACTAAATAGGAACACGGTGTAATGAACTGGATATCAATGGATAACATCCTTCAAGGAGGATGATGGAAACAATTATCATGTGAGTACACTTTTTATCAATGTTTTTGTAAGATATAAGATTGCTTAAGTTTATCCCTATTAGATTGTAAGCTCTCAAGAGCAGGGCTCCCCTATTGTTCTCCAGTACCATTGGAAATTGAGTTCTTCTGCTGAACTCCCCAAGATGAGGAGCAGAAACAGAAAGGATCTTCATCATCTTCATCATCATCTTCGTCTTCATCATCTTGATCTTCATCATCTTCATCTACATCTTTATCATCTTCATTTTCATCATCTTCAACTTCATCATCATCTTCATCAGGATCTTCATCATCTGCATCATCTACATCTTCATCATCATCTTCATCAGGGTCTTCATTTTCATCAGGATTTTCATCAGGATCTTCATCTTCATCAACCTCTCTATCATTTTTTCATCTTCATCTTCTTGATCATCATCATCATCATCATCATCATCATCTTATGAAGAAGACTCCAGGATGAGGAGAAGAAAACACCCCTGCAGCACCGGCAAGTGCCACTAAGTAGGATCACGTTATAATGGATAACATCCTTCAAGGAGGATGATGGAAACAATTATCTTGTGAGTACACTTTTTATCAATGTTTTTGTAAGATGTAAGGTGGAATAAGTTTATCCCTATTAGATTGTAAGCTCTCAAGAGCAGGGGCTCCCCTATTGTTCTCCAGTACCATTGGAAATGGAGTTCTTCTGAAGAACACCCCAGGATGAGGTACAGAAATCACGTGCAACACTGGCAAGCACCACTAAATAGAGCCATGGTGTAATGAACTAAATATCAGTGGATAACGTCCTTCAAGGAGGATGATAGAAACAATTATTATGTGAGTAAACTCTTTTTCTATGTTTTTGTAAGAGATAAGATTGCTTAAGTTTATCTCTATTAGATTGTAAGCTCTCAAGGGCAGGGACCCCCCTAATGTTCTCCAGTACTATGTGAAATGGAGTGCTTCCTAAGAAGATTCCAGGATGAGGAGCAGAAAACAGCTGTGCAACACCGGCAAGCGCCACTAAATAGGAACACGGTGTAATGAACTGGATATCAATGGATAACATCCTTCAAGGAGGATGATGGAAACAATTATCATGTGAGTACACTTTTTATCAATGTTTTTGTAAGATATAAGATTGCTTAAGTTTATCCCTATTAGATTGTAAGCTCTCAAGAGCAGGGCTCCCCTATTGTTCTCCAGTACCATTGGAAATTGAGTTCTTCTGCTGAACTCCCCAAGATGAGGAGCAGAAACAGAAAGGATCTTCATCATCTTCATCATCTTGATCTTCATCATCTTCATCTACATCTTTATCATCTTCATTTTCATGATCTTCAACTTCATCATCATCATCTTCATCAGGTTCTTCATTTTCATCGGGATCTGCATCATCTACATCATCTACATCTTCATCATCATCTTCATCAGGGTCTTAATTTTCATCAGGATTTTCATCAGGATCTTCATCTTCATCAACCTCTCTATCATTTGTTTCATCTTCATCTACTTGATCATCCTCATCTTATGAAGAAGACTCCAGGATGAGGAGAAGAAAACACCCCTGCAGCACCGGCAAATGCCAGTAAGTAGGAACACAGTGTAATGGATAACATCCTTCAAGGAGGATGATGGAAACAATTATCATGTGAGTACACCTTTTATCAATGTTTTTAAGATATAAGATTGTTTAAGTTTATCCCTATTAGATTGTAAGCTCTCAAGAGCAGGGGCTCCCCTATTGTTCTCCAGTACCACTGGAAATTGAGTTCTTCTGCTGAACACCCCAAGATGAGGAGCAAAAACAGAAAGGACCTTCATCATCTTCTTCGTCTTCATCATCTTGATCTTCATCATCTTCATCTACATCTTTATCATCTTCAACTTCATCATCATCTTCATCAGGATCTTCATCTACATCATCATCATCTTCATCAGGGTCTTCATTTTCATCAGGATCTTCATCTTCATCAACCTCTCTATCATTTTTTTCATCTTCATCTTCTTGATCATCATCTTCTTGATCATCATCATCATCATCATCATCATCATCATCATCATCATCATCTTATGAAGAAGACTCCAGGATGAGGAGAAGAAAACACCCCTGCAGCACCGGCAAGTGCCACTAAGTAGGATCACGTTATAATGGATAACATCCTTCAAGGAGGATGATGGAAACAATTATCTTGTGAGTACACTTTTTATCAATGTTTTTGTAAGATGTAAGGTGGATTAAGTTTATCCCTATTAGATTGTAAGCTCTCAAGAGCAGGGGCTCCCCTATTGTTCTCCAGTACCATTGGAAATGGAGTACTTCTGAAGAACACCCCAGGATGAGGTACAGAAATCACGTGCAACACTGGCAAGCACCACTAAATAGAGCCATGGTGTAATGAACTAAATATCAGTGGATAACGTCCTTCAAGGAGGATGATAGAAACAATTATTATGTGAGTAAACTATTTTTCTATGTTTTTGTAAGAGATTAGATTGCTTAAGTTTATCTATATTAGATTGTAAGCTCTCAAGGGCAGGGACCCCCCTAATGTTCTCCAGTACTATGTGAAATGGAGTGCTTCCTAAGAAGATTCCAGGATGAGGAGCAGAAAACAGCTGTGCAACACTGGCAAGCGCCACTAAATAGGAACACGGTGTAATGAACTGGATATCAATGGATAACATCCTTCAAGGAGGATGATGGAAACAATTATCATGTGAGTACACTTTTTATCAATGTTTTTGTAAGATATAAGATTGCTTAAGTTTATCCCTATTAGATTGTAAGCTCTCAAGAGCAGGGCTCCCCTATTGTTCTCCAGTACCATTGGAAATTGAGTTCTTCTGCTGAACTCCCCAAGATGAGGAGCAGAAACAGAAAGGATCTTCATCATCTTCATCATCATCTTCGTCTTCATCATCTTGATCTTCATCATCTTCATCTACATCTTTATCATCTTCATTTTCATCATCTTCAACTTCATCATCATCTTCATCAGGATCTTCATCATCTGCATCATCTACATCTTCATCATCATCTTCATCAGGGTCTTCATTTTCATCAGGATTTTCATCAGGATCTTCATCTTCATCAACCTCTCTATCATTTTTTTTAATCTTCATCTTCTTGATCATCATCATCATCATCATCATCATCATCTTATGAAGAAGACTCCAGGATGAGGAGAAGAAAACACACCTGCAGCACCGGCAAGTGCCACTAAGTAGGATCACGTTATAATGGATAACATCCTTCAAGGAGGATGATGGAAACAATTATCTTGTGAGTACACTTTTTATCAATGTTTTTGTAAGATGTAAGGTGGATTAAGTTTATCCCTATTAGATTGTAAGCTCTCAAGAGCAGGGGCTCCCCTATTGTTCTCCAGTACCATTGGAAATGGAGTATTCTGAAGAACACCCCAGGATGAGGTACAGAAATCACGTGCAACACTGGCAAGCACCACTAAATAGAGCCATGGTGTAATGAACTAAATATCAGTGGATAACGTCCTTCAAGGAGGATGATAGAAACAATTATTATGTGAGTAAACTCTTTTTCTATGTTTTTGTAAGAGATAAGATTGCTTAAGTTTATCTCTATTAGATTGTAAGCTCTCAAGGGCAGGGACCCCCCTAATGTTCTCCAGTACTATGTGAAATGGAGTGCTTCCTAAGAAGATTCCAGGATGAGGAGCAGAAAACAGCTGTGCAACACTGGCAAGCGCCACTAAATAGGAACACGGTGTAATGAACTGGATATCAATGGATAACATCCTTCAAGGAGGATGATGGGAACAATTATCATGTGAGTACACTTTTTATCAATGTTTTTGTAAGATATAAGATTGCTTAAGTTTATCCCTATTAGATTGTAAGCTCTCAAGAGCAGGGCTCCCCTATTGTTCTCCAGTACCATTGGAAATTGAGTTCTTCTGCTGAACTCCCCAAGATGAGGAGCAGAAACAGAAAGGATCTTCATCATCTTCATCATCATCTTCATCATCTTGATCTTCATCATCTTCATCTACATCTTTATCATCTTCATTTTCATCATCTTCAACTTCATCATCATCTTCATCAGGATCTTCATCATCTGCATCATCTACATCTTCATCATCATCTTCATCAGGGTCTTCATTTTCATCAGGATTTTCATCAGGATCTTCATCTTCATCAACCTCTCTATCATTTTTTTTAATCTTCATCTTCTTGATCATCATCATCATCATCATCATCATCATCATCATCTTATGAAGAAGACTCCAGGATGAGGAGAAGAAAACACACCTGCAGCACCGGCAAGTGCCACTAAGTAGGATCACGTTATAATGGATAACATCCTTCAAGGAGGATGATGGAAACAATTATCTTGTGAGTACACTTTTTATCAATGTTTTTGTAAGATGTAAGGTGGATTAAGTTTATCCCTATTAGATTGTAAGCTCTCAAGAGCAGGGGCTCCCCTATTGTTCTCCAGTACCATTGGAAATGGAGTACTTCTGAAGAACACCCCAGGATGAGGTACAGAAATCACGTGCAACACTGGCAAGCACCACTAAATAGAGCCATGGTGTAATGAACTAAATATCAGTGGATAACGTCCTTCAAGGAGGATGATAGAAACAATTATTATGTGAGTAAACTCTTTTTCTATGTTTTTGTAAGAGATAAGATTGCTTAAGTTTATCTCTATTAGATTGTAAGCTCTCAAGGGCAGGGACCCCCCTAATGTTCTCCAGTACTATGTGAAATGGAGTGCTTCCTAAGAAGATTCCAGGATGAGGAGCAGAAAACAGCTGTGCAACACTGGCAAGCGCCACTAAATAGGAACACGGTGTAATGAACTGGATATCAATGGATAACATCCTTCAAGGAGGATGATGGAAACAATTATCATGTGAGTACACTTTTTATCAATGTTTTTGTAAGATATAAGATTGCTTAAGTTTATCCCTATTAGATTGTAAGCTCTCAAGAGCAGGGCTCCCCTATTGTTCTCCAGTACCATTGGAAATTGAGTTCTTCTGCTGAACTCCCCAAGATGAGCAGCAGAAACAGAAAGGATCTTCATCATCTTCATCATCATCTTCATCATCTTGATCTTCTTCATCTACATCTTTATCATCTTCATTTTCATGATCTTCAACTTCATCATCATCATCTTCATCAGGATCTTCATTTTCATCTGGATCTGCATCATCTACATCATCTACATCTTCATCATCATCTTCATCAGGGTCTTAATTTTCATCAGGATTTTCATCAGGATCTTCATCTTCATCAACCTCTCTATCATTTGTTTCATCTTCATCTACTTGATCATCCTCATCTTATGAAGAAGACTCCAGGATGAGGAGAAGAAAACACCCCTGCAGCACCGGCAAATGCCAGTAAGTAGGAACACAGTGTAATGGATAACATCCTTCAAGGAGGATGATGGAAACAATTATCATGTGAGTACACCTTTTATCAATGTTTTTAAGATATAAGATTGCTTAAGTTTATCCCTATTAGATTGTAAGCTCTCAAGAGCAGGGGCTCCCCTATTGTTCTCCAGTACCATTGGAAATGGAGTTCTTCTGCTGAACCAAGATGAGGAGCAAAAACAGAAAGGACCTTCATCATCTTCTTCGTCTTCACCATCTTGATCTTCATCATCTTCATCTACATCTTTATCATCTTCAACTTCATCATCATCTTCATCAGGATCTTCATCATCTGCATCATCTACATAATCTTCATCAGGGTCTTCATTTTCATCAGGATTTTCATCAGGATCTTCATCTTCATCAACCTCTCTATCATTTTTTTCATCTTCATCTTCTTGATCTTCATCTTCTTGATCATCATCTTGATCATCATCATCATCATCATCATCATCTTATGAAGAAGACTCCAGGATGAGGAGAAGAAAACACCCCTGCAGCACCGGCAAGTGCCACTAAGTAGGATCAGGTTATAATGGATAACATCCTTCAAGGAGGATGATGGAAACAATTATCTTGTGAGTACACTTTTTATCAATGTTTTTGTAAGATGTAAGGTGGATTAAGTTTATCCCTATTAGATTGTAAGCTCTCAAGAGCAGGGCTCCCCTATTGTTCTCCAGTACCATTGGAAATTGAGTTCTTCTGCTGAACTCCCCAAGATGAGGAGCAGAAACAGAAAGGATCTTCATCATCTTCATCATCATCTTCGTCTTCATCATCTTGATCTTCATCATCTTCATCTACATCTTTATCATCTTCATTTTCATCATCTTCAACTTCATCATCATCTTCATCGGGATCTGCATCATCTACATCATCTACATCTTCATCATCATCTTCATCAGGGTCTTAATTTTCATCAGGACTTTCATCAGGATCTTCATCTTCATCAACCTCTCTATCATTTTTTTCATCTTCATCTACTTGATTATCCTCATCTTATGAAGTAGACTCCAGGATGAGGAGAAGAAAACACCCCTGCAGCACCGGCAAATGCCACGAAGTAGGAACACAGTGTAATGGATAACATCCTTCAAGGAGGATGATGGAAACAATTATCATGTGAGTACACCTTTTATCAATGTTTTTAAGATATAAGATTGCTTAAGTTTATCCCTATTAGATTGTAAGCTCTCAAGAGCAGGGGCTCCCCTATTGTTCTCCAGTACCATTGGGAATGGAGTTCTTCTGCTGAACACCCCAAGATGAGGAGCAAAAACAGAAAGGATCTTCATCATCTTCTTCGTCTTCATCATCTTGATCTTCATCATCTTCATCTACATCTTTATCATCTTCAACTTCATCATCATCTTCATCAGGATCTTCATCATCTGCATCATCTACATCTTCATCATCATCTTCATCGGGGTCTTCATTTTCATCAGGATTTTCATCAGGATCTTCATCTTCATCAACCTCTCTATCATGTTTTCATCTTCATCTTCTTGATCATCATCATCATCATCATCTTATGAAGAAGACTCCAGGATGAGGAGAAGAAAACACCCCTGCAGCACCGGCAAGTGCCACTAAGTAGGATCACGTTGTAATGGATAACATCCTTCAAGGAGGATGATGGAAACAATTATCTTGTGAGTACACTTTTTATCAATGTTTTTGTAAGATATAAGGTGGATTAAGTTTATCCCTATTAGATTGTAAGCTCTCAAGAGCAGGGGCTCCCCTACTGTTCTCCAGTACCATTGGAAATGGAGTACTTCTGAAGAACACCCCAGGATGAGGTACAGAAATCACGTGCAACACTGGCAAGCACCACTAAATAGAGCCATGGTGTAATGAACTAAATATCAGTGGATAACGTCCTTCAAGGAGGATGATAGAAACAATTATTATGTGAGTAAACTCTTTTTCTATGTTTTTGTAAGAGATAAGATTGCTTAAGTTTATCTCTATTAGATTGTAAGCTCTCAAGGGCAGGGACCCCCCTAATGTTCTCCAGTACTATGTGAAATGGAGTGCTTCCTAAGAAGATTCCAGGATGAGGAGCAGAAAACAGCTGTGCAACACCGGCAAGCGCCACTAAATAGGAACACGGTGTAATGAACTGGATATCAATGGATAACATCCTTCAAGGAGGTTTATGGAAACAATTATCATGTGAGTACACTTTTTATCAATGTTTTTGTAAGATATAAGATTGCTTAAGTTTATCCCTATTAGATTGTAAGCTCTCAAGAGCAGGGCTCCCCTATTGTTCTCCAGTACCATTGGAAATTGAGTTCTTCTGCTGAACTCCCCAAGATGAGGAGCAGAAACAGAAAGGATCTTCATCATCTTCATCATCATCTTCGTCTTCATCATCTTGATCTTCATCATCTTCATCTACATCTTTATCATCTTCATTTTCATCATCTTCAACTTCATCATCATCTTCATCGGGATCTGCATCATCTACATCATCTACATCTTCATCATCATCTTCATCAGGGTCTTAATTTTCATCAGGACTTTCATCAGGATCTTCATCTTCATCAACCTCTCTATCATTTTTTTCATCTTCATCTACTTGATCATCCTCATCTTATGAAGTAGACTCCAGGATGAGGAGAAGAAAACACCCCTGCAGCACCGGCAAATGCCACGAAGTAGGAACACAGTGTAATGGATAACATCCTTCAAGGAGGATGATGGAAACAATTATCATGTGAGTACACCTTTTATCAATGTTTTTAAGATATAAGATTGCTTAAGTTTATCCCTATTAGATTGTAATCTCTCAAGAGCAGGGGCTCCCCTATTGTTCTCCAGTACCATTGGAAATGGAGTTCTTCTGCTGAACACCCCAAGATGAGGAGCAAAAACAGAAAGGATCTTCATCATCTTCTTCGTCTTCATCATCTTGATCTTCATCATCTTCATCTACATCTTTATCATCTTCAACTTCATCATCATCTTCATCAGGATCTTCATCATCTGCATCATTTACATCTTCATCATCATCTTCATCAGGGTCTTCATTTTCATCAGGATTTTCATCAGGATCTTCATCTTCATCAACCTCTCTATCATTTTTTCATCTTCATCTTCTTGATCATCATCATCATCATCATCATCATCATCATCATCATCATCTTATGAAGAAGACTCCAGGATGAGGAGAAGAAAACACCCCTGCAGCACCGGCAAGTGCCACTAAGTAGGATTAGGTTATAATGGATAACATCCTTCAAGGAGGATGATGGAAACAATTATCTTGTGAGTACACTTTTTATCAATGTTTTTGTAAGATGTAAGGTGGATTAAGTTTATCCCTATTAGATTGTAAGCTCTCAAGAGCAGGGGCTCCCCTATTGTTCTCCAGTACCATTGGAAATGGAATACTTCTGAAGAACACCCCAGGATGAGGTACAGAAATCACGTGCAACACTGGCAAGCACCACTAAATAGAGCCATGGTGTAATGAACTAAATATCAGTGGATAACGTCCTTCAAGGAGGTTTATGGAAACAATTATCATGTGAGTACACTTTTTATCAATGTTTTTGTAAGATATAAGATTGCTTAAGTTTATCCCTATTAGATTGTAAGCTCTCAAGAGCAGGGGCTCCCCTATTGTTCTCCAGGACCATTGGAAATTGAGTTCTTCTCCTGAACTCCCCAAGATGAGGAGCAGAAACAGAAAGGATCTTCATCATCTTCATCATCATCATCTACATCTTTATCATCTTCATTTTCATCATCTTCAACTTCATCATCATCATCTTCATCAGGATCTTCATTTTCCTCAGGATTTTCATCAGGATCTTCATCTTCATCAACCTCTCTATCATTTTTTTCATCTTCATCTTCTTGATTATCATCATCTTATGAAGAAGACTCCAGGATGAGGAGAAGAAAACACCCCTGCAACACCGGCAAATGCCACTAAGTAGGAACACAGTGTAATAGATAACATCCTTCAAGGAGGATGATGGAAACAATTATCATGTGAGTACACTTTTTATCAATGTTTTTTGTAAGATATAAGATTGCTTAAGTTTATCCCTATTAGATTGTAAGCTCTCAAGAGCAGGGGCTCCCCTATTGTTCTCCAGTACCATTGGAAATGGAGTTCTTCTGCTGAACTCCCCAAGATGAGGAGCAGAAACAGAAAGGATCTTCATCATCATCTTCGTCTTCATCATCTTGATCTTGATCATCTTCATCTACATCTTTATCATCTTCATTTTCATCATCTTCAACTTCATCATCATCATCTTCATCAGGATCTTCATCGGGATCTTCATCATCTGCATCATCTACATCTTCATCATCATCTTCATCAGGGTCTTAATTTTCATCAGGATTTTCATCAGGATCTTCATCTTCATCAACTTCTCTATCATTTTTTTCATCTTCATCTACTTGATCATCCTCATCTTATGAAGAAGACTCCAGGATGAGGAGAAGAAAACACCCCTGCAACAACGGCAAATGCCACTAAGTAGGAACACAGTGTAATGGATAACATCCTTCAAGGAGGATGATGGAAACAATTATCATGTGAGTACACCTTTTATCAATGTTTTTAAGATATAAGATTGCTTAAGTTTATCCCTATTAGATTGTAAGCTCTCAAGAGCAGGGGCTCCCCTATTGTTCTCCAGTACCATTGGAAATGGAGTTCTTCTGCTGAACACCCCAAGATGAGGAGCAAAAACAGAAAGGATCTTCATCATCTTCATCATCATCTTCGTCTTCATCATCTTGATCTTCATCATCTTCATCTAGATCTTTATCATCTTCATTTTCATCATCTTTAACTTCATCATCATCTTCATCAGGATCTTCATCATCTGCATCATCTACATCTTCATCATCATCAGGGTCTTCATTTTCAACAGGATTTTCATCAGGATCTTCAGCTTCATCAACCTCTCTATCATTTTTTTCATCTTCATCTTCTTGATCATCATCATCATCATCATCTTATGAAGAAGACTCCAGGATGAGGAGAAGAAAACACCCCTGCAGCACCGGCAAGTGCCACTAAGTAGGATCACGTTGTAATGGATAACATCCTTCAAGGAGGATGATGGAAACAATTATCTTGTGAGTACACTTTTTATCAATGTTTTTGTAAGATGTAAGGTGGATTAAGTTTATCCCTATTAGATTGTAAGCTCTCAAGAGCAGGGGCTCCCCTACTGTTCTCCAGTACCATTGGAAATGGAGTACTTCTGAAGAACACCCCAGGATGAGGTACAGAAATCACGTGCAACACTGGCAACACCACTAAATAGAGCCATGGTGTAATGAACTAAATATCAGTGGATAAGGTCCTTCAAGGAGGATGATAGAAACAATTATTATGTGAGTAAACTCTTTTTCTATGTTTTTGTAAGAGATAAGATTGCTTAAGTTTATCTCTATTAGATTGTAAGCTCTCAAGGGCAGGGACCTCCCTAATGTTCTCCAGTACTATGTGAAATGGAGTGCTTCCTAAGAAGATTCCAGGATGAGGGGCAGAAAACAGCTGTGCAACACCGGCAAGCGCCACTAAATAGGAACACGGTGTAATGAACTGGATATCAATGGATAACATCCTTCAAGGAGGATGATGGAAACAATTATCATGTGAGTACACTTTTTATCAATGTTTTTGTAAGATATAAGATTGCTTAAGTTTATCTCTATTAGATTGTAAGCTCTCAAGAGCAGGGCTCCCCTATTGTTCTCCAGTACCATTGGAAATTGAGTTCTTCTGCTGAACTCCCCAAGATGAGGAGCAGAAACAGAAAGGATCTTCATCATCTTCATCATCATCTTCGTCTTCATCATCTTGATCTTCATTATCTTCATCTACATCTTTATCATCTTCATTTTCATCATCTTCAACTTCATCATCATCTTCATCGGGATCTGTATCATCTACATCATCTACATCTTCATCATCATCTTCATCAGGGTCTTAATTTTCATCAGGACTTTCATCAGGATCTTCATCTTCATCAACCTCTCTATCATTTTTTTCATCTTCATCTACTTGATCATCCTCATCTTATGAAGTAGACTCCAGGATGAGGAGAAGAAAACACCCCTGCAGCACCGGCAAATGCCACAAAGTAGGAACACAGTGTAATGGATAACATCCTTCAAGGAGGATGATGGAAACAATTATCATGTGAGTACACCTTTTATCAATGTTTTTAAGATATAAGATTGCTTAAGTTCATCCCTATTAGATTTGTAAGCTCTCAAGAGCAGGGGCTCCCCTATTGTTCTCCAGTACCATTGGAAATGGAGTTCTTCTGCTGAACACCCCAAGATGAGGAGCAAAAACAGAAAGGATCTTCATCATCTTCTTCGTCTTCATCATCTTGATCTTCATCATCTTCATCTACATCTTTATCATCTTCAACTTCATCATCATCTTCATCAGGATCTTCATCATCTGCATCATCTACATCTTCATCATCATCTTCATCAGGGTCTTCATTTTCATCAGGATTTTCATCAGGATCTTCATCTTCATCAACCTCTCTATCATTTTTTCATCTTCTTGATCATCATCATCATCATCATCATCATCATCATCTTATGAAGAAGACTCCAGGATGAGAAGAAAACACCCCTGCCTCACCGGCAAGTGCCACTAAGTAGGATCAAGTTATAATGGATAACATCCTTCAAGGAGGATGATGGAAACAATTATCTTGTGAGTACACTTTTTATCAATGTTTTTGTAAGATGTAAGGTGGATTAAGTTTATCCCTATTAAATTGTAAGCTCTCAAGAGCAGGGGCTCCCCTATTGTTCTCCAGTACCATTGGAAATGGAATACTTCTGAAGAACACCCCAGGATGAGGTACAGAAATCACGTGCAACACTGGCAAGCACCACTAAATAGAACCATGGTGTAATGAACTAAATATCAGTGGATAACGTCCTTCAAGGAGGATGATAGAAACAATTATTATGTGAGTAAACTCTTTTTCTATGTTTTTGTAAGAGATAAGATTGCTTAAGTTTATCTCTATTAGATTGTAAGCTCTCAAGGGCAGGGACCCCCCTAATGTTCTCCAGTACTATGTGAAACGGAGTGCTTCCTAAGAAGATTCCAGGATGAGGAGCAGAAAACAGCTGTGCAACACCGGCAAGCGCCACTAAATAGGAACGCGGTGTAATGAACTGGATATCAATGGATAACATCCTTCAAGGAGGATGATGGAAACAATTATCATGTGAGTACACTTTTTATCAATGTTTTTGTAAGATATAAGATTGCTTAAGTTTATCCCTATTAGATTGTGAGCTCTCAAGAGCAGGACTCCCCTATTGTTCTCCAGTACCATTGGAAATTGAGTTCTTCTGCTGAACTCCCCAAGATGAGCAGCAGAAACAGAAAGGATCTTCATCATCTTCATCATCTTGATCTTCACCATCTTCATCTACATCTTTATCATCTTCATTTTCATGATCTTCAACTTCATCATCTTCATCAGGATCTTCATTTTCTTTCGGGATCTGCATCATCTACATCATCTACATCTTCATCATCATCTTCATCAGGGTCTTAATTTTCATCAGGATTTTCATCAGGATCTTCATCTTCATCAACCTCTCTATCTTTTGTTTCATCTTCATCTACTTGATCATCCTCATCTTATGAAGAAGACTCCAGGATGAGGAGAAGAAAACACCCCTGCAGCGCCGGCAAGTGCCACTAAGTAGGATCACGTTATAATGGATAACATCCTTCAAGGAGGATGATGGAAACAATTATCTTGTGAGTACACTTTTTATCAATGTTTTTGTAAGATGTAAGGTGGATTAAGTTTATCCCTATTAGATTGTAAGCTCTCAAGAGCAGGGGCTCCCCTATTGTTCTCCAGTACCATTGGAAATGGAGTACTTCTGAAGAACACCCCAGGATGAGGTACAGAAATCACGTGCAACACTGGCAAGCACCACTAAATAGAGCCATGGTGTAATGAACTAAATATCAGTGGATAACGTCCTTCAAGGAGGATGATAGAAACAATTATTATGTGAGTAAACTCTTTTTCTATGTTTTTGTAAGAGATAAGATTGCTTAAGTTTATCTCTATTAGATTGTAAGCTCTCAAGGGCAGGGACCCCCCTAATGTTCTCCAGTACTATGTGAAATGGAGTGCTTCCTAAGAAGATTCCAGGATGAGGAGCAGAAAACAGCTGTGCAACACCGGCAAGCGCCACTAAATAGGAACACGGTGTAATGAACTGGATATCAATGGATAACATCCTTCAAGGAGGATGATGAAAACAATTATCATGTGAGTACACTTTTTATCAATGTTTTTGTAAGATATAAGATTGCTTAAGTTTATCCCTATTAGATTGTAAGCTCTCAAGAGCAGGGCTCCCCTATTGTTCTCCAGTACCATTGGAAATTGAGTTCTTCTGCTGAACTCCCCAAGATGAGCAGCAGAAACAGAAAGGATCTTCATCATCGTCATCATCATCTTCATCATCTTGATCTTCATCATCTTCATCTACATCTTTATCATCTTCATTTTCATGATCTTCAACTTCATCATCATCATCTTCATCAGGATCTTCATTTTCATCGGGATCTGCATCATCTACATCATCTACATCTTCATCATCATCTTCATCAGGGTCTTAATTTTCATCAGGATTTTCATCAGGATCTTCATCAACCTCTCTATCATTTGTTTCATCTTCATCTACTTGATCATCCTCATCTTATGAAGAAGACTCCAGGATGAGGAGAAGAAAACACCCCTGCAGCACCGGCAAATGCCAGTAAGTAGGAACACAGTGTAATGGATAACATCGTTCAAGGAGGATGATGGAAACAATTATCATGTGAGTACACCTTTTATCAATGTTTTTAAGATATAAGATTGTTTAAGTTTATCCCTATTAGATTGTAAGCTCTCAAGAGCAGGGGCTCCCCTATTGTTCTCCAGTACCATTGGAAATGGAGTTCTTCTGCTGAACACCCCAAGATGAGGAGCAAAAACAGAAAGGACCTTCATCATCTTCTTCGTCTTCATCATCTTGATCTTCATCATCTTCATCTACATCTTTATCATCTTCAACTTCATCATCATCTTCATCAGGATCTTCATCATCTGCATCATCTACATCATCATCATCTTCATCAGGATCTTCATCTTCATCAACCTCTCTATCATTTTTTTCATCTTCATCTTCTTGATCATCATCTTCTTGATCATCATCATCATCATCATCATCATCATCATCATCATCATCATCATCATCATCATCTTATGAAGAAGACTCCAGGATGAGGAGAAGAAAACACCCCTGCAGCACCGGCAAGTGCCACTAAGTAGGATCAGGTTATAATGGATAACATCCTTCAAGGAGGATGATGGAAACAATTATCTTGTGAGTACACTTTTTATCAATGTTTTTGTAAGATGTAAGGTGGATTAAGTTTATCCCTATTAAATTGTAAGCTCTCAAGAGCAGGGGCTCCCCTATTGTTCTCCAGTACCATTGGAAATGGAATACTTCTGAAGAACACCCCAGGATGAGGTACAGAAATCACGTGCAACACTGGCAAGCACCACTAAATAGAGCCATGGTGTAATGAACTAAATATCAGTGGATAACGTCCTTCAAGGAGGATGATAGAAACAATTATTATGTGAGTAAGCTCTTTTTCTATGTTTTTGTAAGAGATAAGATTGCTTAAGTTTATCTCTATTAGATTGTAAGCTCTCAAGGGCAGGGACCCCCCTAATGTTCTCCAGTACTATGTGAAATGGAGTGCTTCCTAAGAAGATTCCAGGATGAGGAGCAGAAAACAGCTGTGCAACACCGGCAAGCGCCACTAAATAGGAACACGGTGTAATGAACTGGATATCAATGGATAACATCCTTCAAGGAGGTTTATGGAAACAATTATCATGTGAGTACACTTTTTATCAATGTTTTTGTAAGATATAAGATTGCTTAAGTTTATCCCTATTAGATTGTAAGCTCTCAAGAGCAGGGGCTCCCCTATTGTTCTCCAGGACCATTGGAAATTGAGTTCTTCTCCTGAACTCCCCAAGATGAGGAGCAGAAACAGAAAGGATCTTCATCATCTTCATCATCATCATCTACATCTTTATCATCTTCATTTTCATCATCTTCAACTTCATCATCATCATCTTCATCAGGATCTTCATTTTCCTCAGGATTTTCATCAGGATCTTCATCTTCATCAACCTCTCTATCATTTTTTTCATCTTCATCTTCTTGATTATCATCATCTTATGAAGAAGACTCCAGGATGAGGAGAAGAAAACACCCCTGCAACACCGGCAAATGCCACTAAGTAGGAACACAGTGTAATAGATAACATCCTTCAAGGAGGATGATGGAAACAATTATCATGTGAGTACACTTTTTATCAATGTTTTTTGTAAGATATAAGATTGCTTAAGTTTATCCCTATTAGATTGTAAGCTCTCAAGAGCAGGGGCTCCCCTATTGTTCTCCAGTACCATTGGAAATGGAGTTCTTCTGCTGAACTCCCCAAGATGAGGAGCAGAAACAGAAAGGATCTTCATCATCATCTTCGTCTTCATCATCTTGATCTTGATCATCTTCATCTACATCTTTATCATCTTCATTTTCATCATCTTCAACTTCATCATCATCATCTTCATCAGGATCTTCATCGGGATCTTCATCATCTGCATCATCTACATCTTCATCATCATCTTCATCAGGGTCTTAATTTTCATCAGGATTTTCATCAGGATCTTCATCTTCATCAACTTCTCTATCATTTTTTTCATCTTCATCTACTTGATCATCCTCATCTTATGAAGAAGACTCCAGGATGAGGAGAAGAAAACACCCCTGCAACAACGGCAAATGCCACTAAGTAGGAACACAGTGTAATGGATAACATCCTTCAAGGAGGATGATGGAAACAATTATCATGTGAGTACACCTTTTATCAATGTTTTTAAGATATAAGATTGCTTAAGTTTATCCCTATTAGATTGTAAGCTCTCAAGAGCAGGGGCTCCCCTATTGTTCTCCAGTACCATTGGAAATGGAGTTCTTCTGCTGAACACCCCAAGATGAGGAGCAAAAACAGAAAGGATCTTCATCATCTTCATCATCATCTTCGTCTTCATCATCTTGATCTTCATCATCTTCATCTAGATCTTTATCATCTTCATTTTCATCATCTTTAACTTCATCATCATCTTCATCAGGATCTTCATCATCTGCATCATCTACATCTTCATCATCATCAGGGTCTTCATTTTCATCAGGATTTTCATCAGGATCTTCAGCTTCATCAACCTCTCTATCATTTTTTTCATCTTCATCTTCTTGATCATCATCATCATCATCATCTTATGAAGAAGACTCCAGGATGAGGAGAAGAAAACACCCCTGCAGCACCGGCAAGTGCCACTAAGTAGGATCACGTTGTAATGGATAACATCCTTCAAGGAGGATGATGGAAACAATTATCTTGTGAGTACACTTTTTATCAATGTTTTTGTAAGATGTAAGGTGGATTAAGTTTATCCCTATTAGATTGTAAGCTCTCAAGAGCAGGGGCTCCCCTACTGTTCTCCAGTACCATTGGAAATGGAGTACTTCTGAAGAACACCCCAGGATGAGGTACAGAAATCACGTGCAACACTGGCAACACCACTAAATAGAGCCATGGTGTAATGAACTAAATATCAGTGGATAACGTCCTTCAAGGAGGATGATAGAAACAATTATTATGTGAGTAAACTCTTTTTCTATGTTTTTGTAAGAGATAAGATTGCTTAAGTTTATCTCTATTAGATTGTAAGCTCTCAAGGGCAGGGACCTCCCTAATGTTCTCCAGTACTATGTGAAATGGAGTGCTTCCTAAGAAGATTCCAGGATGAGGGGCAGAAAACAGCTGTGCAACACCGGCAAGCGCCACTAAATAGGAACACGGTGTAATGAACTGGATATCAATGGATAACATCCTTCAAGGAGGATGATGGAAACAATTATCATGTGAGTACACTTTTTATCAATGTTTTTGTAAGATATAAGATTGCTTAAGTTTATCCCTATTAGATTGTAAGCTCTCAAGAGCAGGGCTCCCCTATTGTTCTCCAGTACCATTGGAAATTGAGTTCTTCTGCTGAACTCCCCAAGATGAGGAGCAGAAACAGAAAGGATCTTCATCATCTTCATCATCATCTTCGTCTTCATCATCTTGATCTTCATTATCTTCATCTACATCTTTATCATCTTCATTTTCATCATCTTCAACTTCATCATCATCTTCATCGGGATCTGTATCATCTACATCATCTACATCTTCATCATCATCTTCATCAGGGTCTTAATTTTCATCAGGACTTTCATCAGGATCTTCATCTTCATCAACCTCTCTATCATTTTTTTCATCTTCATCTACTTGATCATCCTCATCTTATGAAGTAGACTCCAGGATGAGGAGAAGAAAACACCCCTGCAGCACCGGCAAATGCCACAAAGTAGGAACACAGTGTAATGGATAACATCCTTCAAGGAGGATGATGGAAACAATTATCATGTGAGTACACCTTTTATCAATGTTTTTAAGATATAAGATTGCTTAAGTTCATCCCTATTAGATTTGTAAGCTCTCAAGAGCAGGGGCTCCCCTATTGTTCTCCAGTACCATTGGAAATGGAGTTCTTCTGCTGAACACCCCAAGATGAGGAGCAAAAACAGAAAGGATCTTCATCATCTTCTTCGTCTTCATCATCTTGATCTTCATCATCTTCATCTACATCTTTATCATCTTCAACTTCATCATCATCTTCATCAGGATCTTCATCATCTGCATCATCTACATCTTCATCATCATCTTCATCAGGGTCTTCATTTTCATCAGGATTTTCATCAGGATCTTCATCTTCATCAACCTCTCTATCATTTTTTCATCTTCTTGATCATCATCATCATCATCATCATCTTATGAAGAAGACTCCAGGATGAGAAGAAAACACCCCTGCCTCACCGGCAAGTGCCACTAAGTAGGATCAAGTTATAATGGATAACATCCTTCAAGGAGGATGATGGAAACAATTATCTTGTGAGTACACTTTTTATCAATGTTTTTGTAAGATGTAAGGTGGATTAAGTTTATCCCTATTAAATTGTAAGCTCTCAAGAGCAGGGGCTCCCCTATTGTTCTCCAGTACCATTGGAAATGGAATACTTCTGAAGAACACCCCAGGATGAGGTACAGAAATCACGTGCAACACTGGCAAGCACCACTAAATAGAACCATGGTGTAATGAACTAAATATCAGTGGATAACGTCCTTCAAGGAGGATGATAGAAACAATTATTATGTGAGTAAACTCTTTTTCTATGTTTTTGTAAGAGATAAGATTGCTTAAGTTTATCTCTATTAGATTGTAAGCTCTCAAGGGCAGGGACCCCCCTAATGTTCTCCAGTACTATGTGAAACGGAGTGCTTCCTAAGAAGATTCCAGGATGAGGAGCAGAAAACAGCTGTGCAACACCGGCAAGCGCCACTAAATAGGAACGCGGTGTAATGAACTGGATATCAATGGATAACATCCTTCAAGGAGGATGATGGAAACAATTATCATGTGAGTACACTTTTTATCAATGTTTTTGTAAGATATAAGATTGCTTAAGTTTATCCCTATTAGATTGTGAGCTCTCAAGAGCAGGACTCCCCTATTGTTCTCCAGTACCATTGGAAATTGAGTTCTTCTGCTGAACTCCCCAAGATGAGCAGCAGAAACAGAAAGGATCTTCATCATCTTCATCATCTTGATCTTCATCATCTTCATCTACATCTTTATCATCTTCATTTTCATGATCTTCAACTTCATCATCTTCATCAGGATCTTCATTTTCATCGGGATCTGCATCATCTACATCATCTACATCTTCATCATCATCTTCATCAGGGTCTTAATTTTCATCAGGATTTTCATCAGGATCTTCATCTTCATCAACCTCTCTATCTTTTGTTTCATCTTCATCTACTTGATCATCCTCATCTTATGAAGAAGACTCCAGGATGAGGAGAAGAAAACACCCCTGCAGCGCCGGCAAGTGCCACTAAGTAGGATCACGTTATAATGGATAACATCCTTCAAGGAGGATGATGGAAACAATTATCTTGTGAGTACACTTTTTATCAATGTTTTTGTAAGATGTAAGGTGGATTAAGTTTATCCCTATTAGATTGTAAGCTCTCAAGAGCAGGGGCTCCCCTATTGTTCTCCAGTACCATTGGAAATGGAGTACTTCTGAAGAACACCCCAGGATGAGGTACAGAAATCACGTGCAACACTGGCAAGCACCACTAAATAGAGCCATGGTGTAATGAACTAAATATCAGTGGATAACGTCCTTCAAGGAGGATGATAGAAACAATTATTATGTGAGTAAACTCTTTTTCTATGTTTTTGTAAGAGATAAGATTGCTTAAGTTTATCTCTATTAGATTGTAAGCTCTCAAGGGCAGGGACCCCCCTAATGTTCTCCAGTACTATGTGAAATGGAGTGCTTCCTAAGAAGATTCCAGGATGAGGAGCAGAAAACAGCTGTGCAACACCGGCAAGCGCCACTAAATAGGAACACGGTGTAATGAACTGGATATCAATGGATAACATCCTTCAAGGAGGATGATGAAAACAATTATCATGTGAGTACACTTTTTATCAATGTTTTTGTAAGATATAAGATTGCTTAAGTTTATCCCTATTAGATTGTAAGCTCTCAAGAGCAGGGCTCCCCTATTGTTCTCCAGTACCATTGGAAATTGAGTTCTTCTGCTGAACTCCCCAAGATGAGCAGCAGAAACAGAAAGGATCTTCATCATCGTCATCATCATCTTCATCTTCTTGATCTTCATCATCTTCATCTACATCTTTATCATCTTCATTTTCATGATCTTCAACTTCATCATCATCATCTTCATCAGGATCTTCATTTTCATCGGGATCTGCATCATCTACATCATCTACATCTTCATCATCATCTTCATCAGGGTCTTAATTTTCATCAGGATTTTCATCAGGATCTTCATCAACCTCTCTATCATTTGTTTCATCTTCATCTACTTGATCATCCTCATCTTATGAAGAAGACTCCAGGATGAGGAGAAGAAAACACCCCTGCAGCACCGGCAAATGCCAGTAAGTAGGAACACAGTGTAATGGATAACATCGTTCAAGGAGGATGATGGAAACAATTATCATGTGAGTACACCTTTTATCAATGTTTTTAAGATATAAGATTGTTTAAGTTTATCCCTATTAGATTGTAAGCTCTCAAGAGCAGGGGCTCCCCTATTGTTCTCCAGTACCATTGGAAATGGAGTTCTTCTGCTGAACACCCCAAGATGAGGAGCAAAAACAGAAAGGACCTTCATCATCTTCTTCGTCTTCATCATCTTGATCTTCATCATCTTCATCTACATCTTTATCATCTTCAACTTCATCATCATCTTCATCAGGATCTTCATCATCTGCATCATCTACATCATCATCATCTTCATCAGGATCTTCATCTTCATCAACCTCTCTATCATTTTTTTCATCTTCATCTTCTTGATCATCATCTTCTTGATCATCATCATCATCATCATCATCATCATCATCATCATCATCTTATGAAGAAGACTCCAGGATGAGGAGAAGAAAACACCCCTGCAGCACCGGCAAGTGCCACTAAGTAGGATCAGGTTATAATGGATAACATCCTTCAAGGAGGATGATGGAAACAATTATCTTGTGAGTACACTTTTTATCAATGTTTTTGTAAGATGTAAGGTGGATTAAGTTTATCCCTATTAAATTGTAAGCTCTCAAGAGCAGGGGCTCCCCTATTGTTCTCCAGTACCATTGGAAATGGAATACTTCTGAAGAACACCCCAGGATGAGGTACAGAAATCACGTGCAACACTGGCAAGCACCACTAAATAGAGCCATGGTGTAATGAACTAAATATCAGTGGATAACGTCCTTCAAGGAGGATGATAGAAACAATTATTATGTGAGTAAGCTCTTTTTCTATGTTTTTGTAAGAGATAAGATTGCTTAAGTTTATCTCTATTAGATTGTAAGCTCTCAAGGGCAGGGACCCCCCTAATGTTCTCCAGTACTATGTGAAATGGAGTGCTTCCTAAGAAGATTCCAGGATGAGGAGCAGAAAACAGCTGTGCAACACCGGCAAGCGCCACTAAATAGGAACACGGTGTAATGAACTGGATATCAATGGATAACATCCTTCAAGGAGGTTTATGGAAACAATTATCATGTGAGTACACTTTTTATCAATGTTTTTGTAAGATATAAGATTGCTTAAGTTTATCCCTATTAGATTGTAAGCTCTCAAGAGCAGGGGCTCCCCTATTGTTCTCCAGGACCATTGGAAATTGAGTTCTTCTCCTGAACTCCCCAAGATGAGGAGCAGAAACAGAAAGGATCTTCATCATCTTCATCATCATCATCTACATCTTTATCATCTTCATTTTCATCATCTTCAACTTCATCATCATCATCTTCATCAGGATCTTCATTTTCCTCAGGATTTTCATCAGGATCTTCATCTTCATCAACCTCTCTATCATTTTTTTCATCTTCATCTTCTTGATTATCATCATCTTATGAAGAAGACTCCAGGATGAGGAGAAGAAAACACCCCTGCAACACCGGCAAATGCCACTAAGTAGGAACACAGTGTAATAGATAACATCCTTCAAGGAGGATGATGGAAACAATTATCATGTGAGTACACTTTTTATCAATGTTTTTTGTAAGATATAAGATTGCTTAAGTTTATCCCTATTAGATTGTAAGCTCTCAAGAGCAGGGGCTCCCCTATTGTTCTCCAGTACCATTGGAAATGGAGTTCTTCTGCTGAACTCCCCAAGATGAGGAGCAGAAACAGAAAGGATCTTCATCATCATCTTCGTCTTCATCATCTTGATCTTGATCATCTTCATCTACATCTTTATCATCTTCATTTTCATCATCTTCAACTTCATCATCATCATCTTCATCAGGATCTTCATCGGGATCTTCATCATCTGCATCATCTACATCTTCATCATCATCTTCATCAGGGTCTTAATTTTCATCAGGATTTTCATCAGGATCTTCATCTTCATCAACTTCTCTATCATTTTTTTCATCTTCATCTACTTGATCATCCTCATCTTATGAAGAAGACTCCAGGATGAGGAGAAGAAAACACCCCTGCAACAACGGCAAATGCCACTAAGTAGGAACACAGTGTAATGGATAACATCCTTCAAGGAGGATGATGGAAACAATTATCATGTGAGTACACCTTTTATCAATGTTTTTAAGATATAAGATTGCTTAAGTTTATCCCTATTAGATTGTAAGCTCTCAAGAGCAGGGGCTCCCCTATTGTTCTCCAGTACCATTGGAAATGGAGTTCTTCTGCTGAACACCCCAAGATGAGGAGCAAAAACAGAAAGGATCTTCATCATCTTCATCATCATCTTCGTCTTCATCATCTTGATCTTCATCATCTTCATCTAGATCTTTATCATCTTCATTTTCATCATCTTTAACTTCATCATCATCTTCATCAGGATCTTCATCATCTGCATCATCTACATCTTCATCATCATCAGGGTCTTCATTTTCATCAGGATTTTCATCAGGATCTTCAGCTTCATCAACCTCTCTATCATTTTTTTCATCTTCATCTTCTTGATCATCATCATCATCATCATCTTATGAAGAAGACTCCAGGATGAGGAGAAGAAAACACCCCTGCAGCACCGGCAAGTGCCACTAAGTAGGATCACGTTGTAATGGATAACATCCTTCAAGGAGGATGATGGAAACAATTATCTTGTGAGTACACTTTTTATCAATGTTTTTGTAAGATGTAAGGTGGATTAAGTTTATCCCTATTAGATTGTAAGCTCTCAAGAGCAGGGGCTCCCCTACTGTTCTCCAGTACCATTGGAAATGGAGTACTTCTGAAGAACACCCCAGGATGAGGTACAGAAATCACGTGCAACACTGGCAACACCACTAAATAGAGCCATGGTGTAATGAACTAAATATCAGTGGATAACGTCCTTCAAGGAGGATGATAGAAACAATTATTATGTGAGTAAACTCTTTTTCTATGTTTTTGTAAGAGATAAGATTGCTTAAGTTTATCTCTATTAGATTGTAAGCTCTCAAGGGCAGGGACCTCCCTAATGTTCTCCAGTACTATGTGAAATGGAGTGCTTCCTAAGAAGATTCCAGGATGAGGGGCAGAAAACAGCTGTGCAACACCGGCAAGCGCCACTAAATAGGAACACGGTGTAATGAACTGGATATCAATGGATAACATCCTTCAAGGAGGATGATGGAAACAATTATCATGTGAGTACACTTTTTATCAATGTTTTTGTAAGATATAAGATTGCTTAAGTTTATCCCTATTAGATTGTAAGCTCTCAAGAGCAGGGCTCCCCTATTGTTCTCCAGTACCATTGGAAATTGAGTTCTTCTGCTGAACTCCCCAAGATGAGGAGCAGAAACAGAAAGGATCTTCATCATCTTCATCATCATCTTCGTCTTCATCATCTTGATCTTCATTATCTTCATCTACATCTTTATCATCTTCATTTTCATCATCTTCAACTTCATCATCATCTTCATCGGGATCTGTATCATCTACATCATCTACATCTTCATCATCATCTTCATCAGGGTCTTAATTTTCATCAGGACTTTCATCAGGATCTTCATCTTCATCAACCTCTCTATCATTTTTTTCATCTTCATCTACTTGATCATCCTCATCTTATGAAGTAGACTCCAGGATGAGGAGAAGAAAACACCCCTGCAGCACCGGCAAATGCCACAAAGTAGGAACACAGTGTAATGGATAACATCCTTCAAGGAGGATGATGGAAACAATTATCATGTGAGTACACCTTTTATCAATGTTTTTAAGATATAAGATTGCTTAAGTTCATCCCTATTAGATTTGTAAGCTCTCAAGAGCAGGGGCTCCCCTATTGTTCTCCAGTACCATTGGAAATGGAGTTCTTCTGCTGAACACCCCAAGATGAGGAGCAAAAACAGAAAGGATCTTCATCATCTTCTTCGTCTTCATCATCTTGATCTTCATCATCTTCATCTACATCTTTATCATCTTCAACTTCATCATCATCTTCATCAGGATCTTCATCATCTGCATCATCTACATCTTCATCATCATCTTCATCAGGGTCTTCATTTTCATCAGGATTTTCATCAGGATCTTCATCTTCATCAACCTCTCTATCATTTTTTCATCTTCTTGATCATCATCATCATCATCATCATCTTATGAAGAAGACTCCAGGATGAGAAGAAAACACCCCTGCCTCACCGGCAAGTGCCACTAAGTAGGATCAAGTTATAATGGATAACATCCTTCAAGGAGGATGATGGAAACAATTATCTTGTGAGTACACTTTTTATCAATGTTTTTGTAAGATGTAAGGTGGATTAAGTTTATCCCTATTAAATTGTAAGCTCTCAAGAGCAGGGGCTCCCCTATTGTTCTCCAGTACCATTGGAAATGGAATACTTCTGAAGAACACCCCAGGATGAGGTACAGAAATCACGTGCAACACTGGCAAGCACCACTAAATAGAACCATGGTGTAATGAACTAAATATCAGTGGATAACGTCCTTCAAGGAGGATGATAGAAACAATTATTATGTGAGTAAACTCTTTTTCTATGTTTTTGTAAGAGATAAGATTGCTTAAGTTTATCTCTATTAGATTGTAAGCTCTCAAGGGCAGGGACCCCCCTAATGTTCTCCAGTACTATGTGAAACGGAGTGCTTCCTAAGAAGATTCCAGGATGAGGAGCAGAAAACAGCTGTGCAACACCGGCAAGCGCCACTAAATAGGAACGCGGTGTAATGAACTGGATATCAATGGATAACATCCTTCAAGGAGGATGATGGAAACAATTATCATGTGAGTACACTTTTTATCAATGTTTTTGTAAGATATAAGATTGCTTAAGTTTATCCCTATTAGATTGTGAGCTCTCAAGAGCAGGACTCCCCTATTGTTCTCCAGTACCATTGGAAATTGAGTTCTTCTGCTGAACTCCCCAAGATGAGCAGCAGAAACAGAAAGGATCTTCATCATCTTCATCATCTTGATCTTCATCATCTTCATCTACATCTTTATCATCTTCATTTTCATGATCTTCAACTTCATCATCTTCATCAGGATCTTCATTTTCATCGGGATCTGCATCATCTACATCATCTACATCTTCATCATCATCTTCATCAGGGTCTTAATTTTCATCAGGATTTTCATCAGGATCTTCATCTTCATCAACCTCTCTATCTTTTGTTTCATCTTCATCTACTTGATCATCCTCATCTTATGAAGAAGACTCCAGGATGAGGAGAAGAAAACACCCCTGCAGCGCCGGCAAGTGCCACTAAGTAGGATCACGTTATAATGGATAACATCCTTCAAGGAGGATGATGGAAACAATTATCTTGTGAGTACACTTTTTATCAATGTTTTTGTAAGATGTAAGGTGGATTAAGTTTATCCCTATTAGATTGTAAGCTCTCAAGAGCAGGGGCTCCCCTATTGTTCTCCAGTACCATTGGAAATGGAGTACTTCTGAAGAACACCCCAGGATGAGGTACAGAAATCACGTGCAACACTGGCAAGCACCACTAAATAGAGCCATGGTGTAATGAACTAAATATCAGTGGATAACGTCCTTCAAGGAGGATGATAGAAACAATTATTATGTGAGTAAACTCTTTTTCTATGTTTTTGTAAGAGATAAGATTGCTTAAGTTTATCTCTATTAGATTGTAAGCTCTCAAGGGCAGGGACCCCCCTAATGTTCTCCAGTACTATGTGAAATGGAGTGCTTCCTAAGAAGATTCCAGGATGAGGAGCAGAAAACAGCTGTGCAACACCGGCAAGCGCCACTAAATAGGAACACGGTGTAATGAACTGGATATCAATGGATAACATCCTTCAAGGAGGATGATGAAAACAATTATCATGTGAGTACACTTTTTATCAATGTTTTTGTAAGATATAAGATTGCTTAAGTTTATCCCTATTAGATTGTAAGCTCTCAAGAGCAGGGCTCCCCTATTGTTCTCCAGTACCATTGGAAATTGAGTTCTTCTGCTGAACTCCCCAAGATGAGCAGCAGAAACAGAAAGGATCTTCATCATCGTCATCATCATCTTCATCTTCTTGATCTTCATCATCTTCATCTACATCTTTATCATCTTCATTTTCATGATCTTCAACTTCATCATCATCATCTTCATCAGGATCTTCATTTTCATCGGGATCTGCATCATCTACATCATCTACATCTTCATCATCATCTTCATCAGGGTCTTAATTTTCATCAGGATTTTCATCAGGATCTTCATCAACCTCTCTATCATTTGTTTCATCTTCATCTACTTGATCATCCTCATCTTATGAAGAAGACTCCAGGATGAGGAGAAGAAAACACCCCTGCAGCCCCGGCAAATGCCAGTAAGTAGGAACACAGTGTAATGGATAACATCGTTCAAGGAGGATGATGGAAACAATTATCATGTGAGTACACCTTTTATCAATGTTTTTAAGATATAAGATTGTTTAAGTTTATCCCTATTAGATTGTAAGCTCTCAAGAGCAGGGGCTCCCCTATTGTTCTCCAGTACCATTGGAAATGGAGTTCTTCTGCTGAACACCCCAAGATGAGGAGCAAAAACAGAAAGGACCTTCATCATCTTCATCATCATCTTCATCAGGATCTTCATCATCTGCATCATCTACATCATCATCATCTTCATCAGGATCTTCATCTTCATCAACCTCTCTATCATTTTTTTCATCTTCATCTTCTTGATCATCATCTTCTTGATCATCATCATCATCATCATCATCATCATCATCATCATCTTATGAAGAAGACTCCAGGATGAGGAGAAGAAAACACCCCTGCAGCACCGGCAAGTGCCACTAAGTAGGATCAGGTTATAATGGATAACATCCTTCAAGGAGGATGATGGAAACAATTATCTTGTGAGTACACTTTTTATCAATGTTTTTGTAAGATGTAAGGTGGATTAAGTTTATCCCTATTAAATTGTAAGCTCTCAAGAGCAGGGGCTCCCCTATTGTTCTCCAGTACCATTGGAAATGGAATACTTCTGAAGAACACCCCAGGATGAGGTACAGAAATCACGTGCAACACTGGCAAGCACCACTAAATAGAACCATGGTGTAATGAACTAAATATCAGTGGATAACGTCCTTCAAGGAGGATGATAGAAACAATTATTATGTGAGTAAACTCTTTTTCTATGTTTTTGTAAGAGATAAGATTGCTTAAGTTTATCTCTATTAGATTGTAAGCTCTCAAGGGCAGGGACCCCCCTAATGTTCTCCAGTACTATGTGAAATGGAGTGCTTCCTAAGAAGATTCCAGGATGAGGAGCAGAAAACAGCTGTGCAACACCGGCAAGCGCCACTAAATAGGAACACGGTGTAATGAACTGGATATCAATGGATAACATCCTTCAAGGAGGTTTATGGAAACAATTATCATGTGAGTACACTTTTTATCAATGTTTTTGAAAGATATAAGATTGCTTAAGTTTATCCCTATTAGATTGTAAGCTCTCAAGAGCAGGGGCTCCCCTATTGTTCTCCAGGACCATTGGAAATTGAGTTCTTCTCCTGAACTCCCCAAGATGAGGAGCAGAAACAGAAAGGATCTTCATCATCTTCATCATCATCTTCATCTACATCTTTATCATCTTAATTTTCATCATCTTCAACTTCATCATCATCATCTTCATCAGGATCTTCATTTTCATCAGGATTTTCATCAGGATCTTCATCTTCATCAACCTCTCTATCATTTTTTTCATCTTCATCTTCTTGATTATCATCATCTTATGAAGAAGACTCCAGGATGAGGAGAAGAAAACACCCCTGCAACACCGGCAAATGCCACTAAGTAGGAACACAGTGTAATAGATAACATCCTTCAAGGAGGATGATGGAAACAATTATCATGTGAGTACACTTTTTATCAATGTTTTTTGTAAGATATAAGATTGCTTAAGTTTATCCCTATTAGATTGTAAGCTCTCAAGAGCAGGGGCTCCCCTATTGTTCTCCAGTACCATTGGAAATGGAGTTCTTCTGCTGAACTCCCCAAGATGAGGAGCAGAAACAGAAAGGATCTTCATCATCATCTTCATCTACATCTTTATCATCTTCATTTTCATCATCTTCAACTTCATCATCATCATCTTCATCAGGATCTTCATTTTCATCAGGATTTTCATCAGGATCTTCATCTTCATCAACCTCTCTATCATTTTTTTCATCTTCATCTTCTTGATTATCATTATCTTATGAAGAAGACTCCAGGATGAGGAGAAGAAAACACCCCTGCAACACCGGCAAATGCCACTAAGTAGGAACACAGTGTAATAGATAACATCCTTCAAGGAGGATGATGGAAACAATTATCATGTGAGTACACTTTTTATCAATGTTTTTTGTAAGATATAATATTGCTTAAGTTTATCCCTATTAGATTGTAAGCTCTCAAGAGCAGGGGCTCCCCTATTGTTCTCCAGTACCATTGGAAATGGAGTACTTCTGAAGAACACCCCAGGATGAGGTACAGAAATCACGTGCAACACTGGCAAGCACCACTAAATAGAGCCATGGTGTAATGAACTAAATATCAGTGGATAACGTCCTTCAAGGAGGATGATAGAAACAATTATTATGTGAGTAAACTCTTTTTCTATGTTTTTGTAAGAGATAAGATTGCTTAAGTTTATCTCTATTAGATTGTAAGCTCTCAAGGGCAGGGACCCCCCTAATGTTCTCCAGTACTATGTGAAATGGAGTGCTTCCTAAGAAGATCTCAGGATGAGGAGCAGAAAACAGCTGTGCAACACCGGCAAGCGCCACTAAATAGGAACACGGTGTAATGAACTGGATATCAATGGATAACATCCTTCAAGGAGGATTATGGAAACAATTATCATGTGAGTACACTTTTTATCAATGTTTTTGTAAGATATAAGATTGCTTAAGTTTATCCCTATTAGATTGTAAGCTCTCAAGAGCAGGGGCTCCCCTATTGTTCTCCAGGACCATTGGAAATTGAGTTCTTCTGCTGAACTCCCCAAGATGAGGAGCAGAAACAGAAAGGATCTTCATCATCTTCATCATCATCTTCGTCTTCATCATCTTGATCTTCATTATCTTCATCTACATCTTTATCATCTTCATTTTCATCATCTTCAACTTCATCATCATCATCTTCATCAGGATCTTCATTTTCATCGGGATCTGCATCATCTACATCTTCATCATCATCTTGATCAGGGTCTTAATTTTCATCAGGATTTTCATCAGGATCTTCATCTTCATCAACCTCTCTATCATTTTTTTCATCTTCATCTTCTTGATTATCATCATCTTATGAAAAAGACTCCAGGATGAGGAGAAGAAAACACCCCTGCAACACCGGCAAATGCCACTAAGTAGGAACACAGTGTAATAGATAACATCCTTCAAGGAGGATGATGGAAACAATTATCATGTGAGTACACTTTTTATCAATGTTTTTTGTAAGATATAAGATTGCTTAAGTTTATCCCTATTAGATTGTAAGCGCTCAAGAGCAGGGACTCCCCTATTGTTCTCCAGTACCATTGGAAATGGAGTTCTTCTGCTGAACTCCCAAGATGAGGAGCAGAAACAGAAAGGATCTTCATCATCATCTTTGTCTTCATCATCTTGATCTTCATCATCTTCATCTACATCTTTATCATCTTCATTTTCATCATCTTCATCATCATCATCTTCATCAGGATCTTCATCGGGATCTTCATCATCTGCATCATCTACATCTTCATCATCATCTTCATCAGGGTCTTAATTTTCATCAGGATTTTCATCAGGATCTTCATCTTCATCAACCTCTCTATCATTTTTTTCATCTTCATCTACTTGATCATCCTCATCTTATGAAGAAGACTCCAGGATGAGGAGAAGAAAACACCCCTGCAGCACCGGCAAATGCCACTAAGTAGGAACACAGTGTAATGGATAACATCCTTCAAGGAGGATGATGGAAACAATTATCATGTGAGTACACCTTTTATCAATGTTTTTAAGATATAAGATTGCTTAAGTTTATCCCTATTAGATTGTAAGCTCTCAAGAGCAGGGGCTCCCCTATTGTTCTCCAGTACCATTGGAAATTGAGTTCTTCTGCTGAACACCCCAAGATGAGGAGCAAAAACAGAAAGGATCTTCATCATCTTCATCATCATCTTCGTCTTCATCATCTTGATCTTCATCATCTTCATCTACATCTTTATCATCTTCATTTTCATCATCTTCAACTCCATCATCATCTTCATCAGGATCTTCATCATCTGCATCATCTACATCTTCATCATCATCTTCATCAGGGTCTTCATTTTCATCAGGATTTTCATCAGGATCTTCATCTTCATCAACCTCTCTATCATTTTTTTCATCTTCATCTTCTTGATCATCATCATCATCATCATCATCATCATCATCTTATGAAGAATACTCCAGGATGAGGAGAAGAAAACACCCCTGCAGCACCGGCAAGTGCCACTAAGTAGGATCACGTTATAATGGATAACATCCTTCAAGGAGGATGATGGAAACAATTATCTTGTGAGTACACTTTTTATCAATGTTTTTGTAAGATGTAAGGTGAATTAAGTTTATCCCTATTAGATTGTAAGCTCTCAAGAGCAGGGGCTCCCCTATTGTTCTCCAGTACCATTGGAAATGGAGTACTTCTGAAGAACACCCCAGGATGAGGTACAGAAATCACGTGCAACACTGGCAAGCACCACTAAATAGAGCCATGGTGTAATGAACTAAATATCAGTGGATAACATCCTTCAAGGAGGATGATAGAAACAAATATTATGTGAGTAAACTCTTTTTCTATGTTTTTGTAAGAGATAAGATTTCTTAAGTTTATCTCTATTAGATTGTAAGCTCTCAAGGGCAGGGACCCCACTAATGTTCCCCAGTACTATGTGAAATGGAGTGCTTCCTAAGAAGATTCCAGGATGAGGAGCAGAAAAAAGCTGTGCAACACCGGCAAGCGCCACTAAATAGGAACACGGTGTAATGAACTGGATATCAATGGATAACATCCTTCAAGGAGGATTATGGAAACAATTATCATGTGAGTACACTTTTTATCAATGTTTTTGTAAGATATAAGATTGCTTAAGTTTATCCCTATTAGATTGTAAGCTCTCAAGAGCAGGGGCTCCCCTATTGTTCTCCAGGCCCATTGGAAATTGAGTTCTTCTGCTGAACTCCCCAAGATGAGGAGCAGAAACAGAAATGATCTTCATCATCTTCATCATCATCTTCATCTACATCTTTATCATCTTCATTTTCATCATCTTCAACTTCATCATCATCTTCATCAGGATCTTCATTTTTATTTGGAATCTTCATCATCTGCATCATCTACATCTTCATCAATATCTTCATCAGGGTCTTCATTTTCATCAGGATCTTCATCTTCATCAACCTCTCTATCATTTCTATCATTTTTTTCATCTTCATCTACTTGATTATCATCATCTTATGAAGAAGACTCCAGTATGAGGAGAAGAAAACACCCCTGCAACACCGGCAAATGCCACTAAGTAGAAACACAGTGTAATGGATAACATCCTTAAAGGAGGATGATGGAAACAATTATCATGTGAGTACACTTTTTATCAATGTTTTGTAAGATATTAGATTGCTTAAGTTTATCCCTATTAGATTGTAAGCTCTCAAGAGCAGGGTCTCCCCTATTGTTCTCCAGTACCATTGGAAATCCCTATTGTTCTCCAGTACCATTGGAAATGGAGTTCTTCTGCTGAACTCCCCAAGATGAGGAGCAGAAACAGAAAGGATCTTCATCATCTTCATCATCTTGATCTTCATCATCTTGATCTTCATCATCCTCATCAACATTTTTATCATCTTCATTTTCATCATCTTCAACTTTATCATCATCTTCATCAGGATCTTCATCATCTACATCTTCATCATCATCTTCATCAGGGTCTTCATTTTCATCAGGATTTTCATCAGGATCTTCATCTTCATCAACCTCTCTTATCATTTTTTTCATCTTCATGATCATCATCATCATCATCATCATCATCATCATCATCATCATCTTATGAAGAAGACTCCAGGATGAGGAGAAGAAAACACCCCTACAACACCGGCAAGTGCCACTAAGTAGGATCATGGTATAATGGATAACATCCTTCAAGGAGGATGATGGAAACAATTATCTTGTGAGTACACTTTTTATCAATGTTTTTGTAAGATATAAGGTGGCTTAAGTGTATCCCTATTAGATTGTAAGCTCTCAAGAACAGGGCTCCCCTATTGTTCTCCAGTACCATTGGAAATGGAGTTCTTCTGCTGAACTCCCCAAGATGAGGAGCAGAAACAGAAAGGATCTTCATCATCATCTTCGTCTTCATCATCTTCGTCTACATCTTTATCATCTTCATTTTCATCATCTTCAACTTCATCATCATCTTCATCAGGATCTTCATTTTTATCGGGATCTTCATCGTCTGCATCATCTACATCTTCATCATCATCTTCATCAGAGTCTTCATTTTCATCAGGATCTTCATCTTCATCAACCTCTCTATCATTTCTATCACTTTTTTCATCTTCATCTACTTGATTATCATCATCATATTATGAAGAAGAAGTAGAAACACAGTGTAATGGATAACATCCTTCAAGGAGGATGGTGGAAACAATTATCACGTGAGTACACTTTTTATCAATGTTTTGTAAGATATAAGATTGCTTAAGTTTATCCTTATTAGATTGTAAGCTCTCAAGAGCAGGGGCTCCCCTATTGTTCTCCAGTACCATTGGAAATGGAGTTCTTCTGCTGAACTCCCCAAGATGAGGAGCAGAAACAGAAAGGATCTTCATCATCATCTTCATAATCTTGATCTTCATCATCTTCATCTACATCTTTATCATCTTCATTTTCATCATCTTCAACTTTATCATCATCTTCATCAGGATCTTCATCATCTACATCTTCATCATCATCTTCATCAGGGTCTTCATTTTCATCATCTTCAACTTCATCATCATCTTCATCAGGATCTTCATTTTTATCGGGATCTTCATCGTCTGCATCATCTACATCTTCATCATCATCTTCATCAGAGTCTTCATTTTCATCAGGATCTTCATCTTCATCAACCTCTCTATCATTTCTATCACTTTTTTCATCTTCATCTACTTGATTATCATCATCATATTATGAAGAAGAAGTAGAAACACAGTGTAATGGATAACATCCTTCAAGGAGGATGGTGGAAACAATTATCACGTGAGTACACTTTTTATCAATGTTTTGTAAGATATAAGATTGCTTAAGTTTATCCTTATTAGATTGTAAGCTCTCAAGAGCAGGGGCTCCCCTATTGTTCTCCAGTACCATTGGAAATGGAGTTCTTCTGCTGAACTCCCCAAGATGAGGAGCAGAAACAGAAAGGATCTTCATCATCATCTTCATAATCTTGATCTTCATCATCTTCATCTACATCTTTATCATCTTCATTTTCATCATCTTCAACTTTATCATCATCTTCATCAGGATCTTCATCATCTACATCTTCATCATCATCTTCATCAGGGTCTTCATTTTCATCAGGATTTTCATCAGGATCTTCATCTTCATCAACCTCTCTATCATTTTTTTCATCTTCTTGATCATCATCATCATCATCATCATCCATCATCATCATCTTATGAAGAAGACTCCAGCATGAGGAGAAGAAAACACCCCTGCAACACCGGCAAGTGCCACTAAGTAGGATCACGGTATAATGGATAACATCCTTCAAGGAGGATGATGGAAACAATTATCTTGTGAGTACACTTTTTATCAATGTTTTTGTAAGATATAAGGTGGCTTAAGTTTATCCCTATTAGATTGTAAGCTCTCAAGAGCAGGGGCTCCCCTATTGTTCTCCAGTACCATTGGAAATGGAGTACTTCTGCTGAACTCCCCAAGATGAGGAGCAGAAACAGAAAGGATCTTCATCATCATCTTCATCATCTTGATCTTCATCATCTTCATCTACATTTTATTTTTTAATTAAACGTTTTTATTGAAGGGAGCAAGAATTACAGTGCCAAAAATTACATTGCTTGGCAACGCAGTGCCACAAGTTTATACATAGAACACAGAGCACATAAACATATATCTAAACATGAACGGAGTCGCTTTATGATGATCATAGATGGTTGTAGAACCATACGAAAGAGGTGCAGGGCCCCAGCAGGCCCTGCTCCCTACGGCCCCGGGCAGCGGCCCCGTTCAATGGCACACTTTATCTGCTGCAACCCTCGCCTCCAATTTTCCTTTCAAAGGGTAAAACAAACAGGACAAAACCAAACCATTCTGGAATAAGTAACGGGGGGGGGGGGAGGAGGGATAGACAAAACGGACACAATCAAGGAAGAAGCGGAGGGAGAGGAAAACTGCGTGGATACTAGAGGGAGAAGGGTGGGGCGGGAAGATCGCCCCCCCGATAGTCTGCCCAGGCCATGCTACGTATAGAGGAGGAAATCTGACGAGAAGGTGAACTGATCCCACTCCTGCCAGAGCCGCCTGTGTTTTTCATGGGTCCCCCTGAGTGAAGCAGTGAGTTCTTCCATCCTACAAATCTCCTGGACAGCAGCCAGCCACTGCGCTGTAGTGGGGGGTTCTGTGGACTTCCATTTGGCTGGTATGCACGATCTGGCAGCACTTAGTAGTGGGGCAAGGAGGGATCTACGCCTTAATCTCATAGAGGCCGGAGCCAAGTTAAGCAGGTAACATGCAGGGTCTTCGCCTAAATCAATCCCCGTCAGTTTCCTAACGACCTCCCTCACCCCCCTCCAGTAGCCGGCCAACTTCTCGCATTCCCAAAAGACGTGTAACATGGTCCCTCTATTTCGCAGGCACCTCCAGCAAAGGGGGGAGGAGGAAGGGAACATGGACGCCAGGAGCGCTGGGACCCGGTACCATCGGGAAAGAATTTTGAAAGTGGTTTCCTGGTACTTACAGGAGATGGCGCTTCTATGCGCCAGTTGAATCATGGCGCACCTTTGCTCGTCCGTAAAGGTTCTGTTCAGTTCCTTCTCCCAGCCCCTCACGTAGGGTGGAACAAAGTCATCTGGAGGCTCCACCAGTAACGAGTACGAGTACGACAGGGCACCCCTAAAATGACCGACCCCCAGACAGATCTGCTCGAATTGCGTTAGCCGCCTCGATACGTCAGCCGCAGACCCGACCAACCGCTGGTAGTGCAGAAGCTGGAGGGTCTGTAACTGCGTGATGGGTCTCAGGGCGAGGTCCTCAACCAGGGCCTCTGGTCTCCTCCATTCGCCGTCAACCTGCATATGGAGCCTTCTAAAACAGTTCTGCTGAATCCAAGCTTTAAAAGGGCCCCCAGCTATCTCCACCGGAAAGTCAGGGTGGCCCAGGACCGGCGCCAAGGGGGATCGCCCGGGCGAGAGGCCCGGCCTTGGAAAAAATCTGTCCACCACTCTCCTGGACGGGCCAATTGTGGGGTGCGTGTTCAGCTGTGGGAGTTTATTCAATGGGACCCATGGTAGACCCGGGAGAGGGCAAGGAGAAGCAGCTTGTTCCAACTGGACCCACTGTTTCAAGGCAGAGTGTCGGCACCAATCAATAACTCGGCTCAAATGAGCCGCTGCGTGATAACATCTCCAATCCGGCAGGCCCAACCCCCCTTAGATTTAGAGATTGTCAAGAGAGAAGCCGCCATGCGGTGAGCTCGGCCAGCCCATACAAACCTGGTGCACATTCCCATGAGCTGTTTAAAGAAGGTAGAGGGGACATCTATTGGGAGGGTCTGGAATAAATACAGTACCCTGGGGAGGATGTTCATCTTGATGACACTGACCCTTCCGAACCAAGAAAAGACTCCCCTGTTCCACTTCAGGAGGTCTTCCTCCAGCCGTTTTAACAGTGGGGGGAAATTCAAGGCATATGTTTCTTGCAGTTTGGAAGGGATCCGTGTGCCCAAGTATGTAACTGCCTCCCGCTCCCAGTTAAAGTGAAAATTTTTCATGATTTGGCTCAGTCTCTCTGCGGGGACATTAATGTTCAAAGCGGAGGACTTTTGGAAGTTGATTTTATAATTGGCGACCTCTTGGAAGCTCCTAAGCTCTGCAAGCAGATTCGGCAGAGTGATCTCTGGCTTCGTAAGAAAGAACATCAGGTCATCGGCGTGCGCCGCCACCTTGTGCTCGGTCCCGCCCACCTTCACGCCCGCCACATCAACATTTTGTCTAACTAGCCGAAGGAATGGTTCCAGCGAAATGATGAAAATAAGCGGGGACAATGGGCAACCCTGTCGCGTCCCGTTAAATAATTGAAAAGCCTGAGAGGGCAGGCCGTTCACAACCACGGATGCCGAGGGGCAGGTGTATGAAGCTAGGACCCGGCGAAGCATCTTGTCGCCTAGCCCGATGTGCCTAAGGGTCTCTTCCAGGAAGGCCCAACTCACCCTATCAAAGGCCTTCTCGGCATCCGTGGAGAGAAGCAGCGCAGCCCCCCCCATCCGTCGCGCATGGTGGATCACCCCCATAACTCTGATCGTGTTGTCTCTTCCCTCGCGGTTCGGGACAAAGCCCACCTGGTCCCAATGTATAAGGTCCGGGAGGAGGGGGGCTATTCTATCCGCCAGAATTTTATTATAGATCTTAAGGTCGCAATTTAGCAGGGATATGGGCCTATAACTGCCACACTGTGCTGGGTCCTTACCCGGTTTGGGGATGACTGCAATGCTAGCACGGAGGGTATCCCGCGGGGGGGGAGTTCCATTGCTCAGGGAGCCAAAGGACGAAATAAAATGGGGGCCCAAGACGCCCGTCAGTTCCTTATAATACTCCAAGCTGAAGCCGTCCGGGCCAGGGGCCTTTCCAGGCTTCATGCCTCTAATGGCCCTCGTGAATTCCCCCATGTCGATCTCCTCCTCCAGAGCCTCTGCCATGCGTCGCTCGATTCGGGGAAGGCCCGATTTCCGGATATAGGCCCTAATTTTTTGTAAGTGAGCCTGAGACTTATTTTGCGGGAGATTGTACAGGTCAGCGTAAAAATCCCTAAAGGTCTTAGCAATGTCCCCTATGTTGTGGTGTCTGTTACCGCCTGAGTCAAGTATGCTGGGGATGAAATTTCTGGCCCGCTGCCCCCGCAGAGCTCTAGCTAAGGCTCTGCCGCTTTTGTTACTGAATTTGTAAAAAAACCTACGGCATCTAGCTAGCTGGCCTCTAACCTTCACGAAGCTCACATCCCGGAGGGCCTCCCGAAGTTCAGCTAATTTTACACCTACAGCGGGGTCTAAGGATTGTTTGTGCCGAGTCTCCAGGCTCCGAATCTCTTGCAGCAAGTGAGCAGCCTGTTTCTCCCTCTCCTTTTTAAGGTAGGCACCCCTTCTAATCAGCAAGCCACGGATCACGCACTTGTGGGCTTCCCATTGCGATAGGCGAGGAACATCGGGGGTGTCATTTACAGAAAAAAAACTCAGTGATTGCCGTGCAAATTTCCGCCTTGAACTCAGGATCCTGGAGGAGGGAGCCATTAAGCCTCCAGTGTCCCGATGAGGGGGGCGAATCCGGGACTGATAGGATGATAGAAATGGGAGCGTGGTCGGAGACTGAAATTGAGCCTATGGACGGCCGCGATATGAGATGAACGTATCGGTGGGGGACCAGGAACCAGTCAATACGCGAATAAGTATTGTGGGGGGAGGAAGAGTAAGTATAGTCCCTTTCCCTGGGATTCATGATCCGCCAGACATCTAGAAGTTGATGTTCGAACAGGAGGGCTTTAATTCTCCTCAGCGCTGAATATGGGACACTAGAGTTCCCCCTCGAGGTGTCGAGCTGAGGGTCCAGAACACAGTTAAAATCGCCCCCCAGGAGGAGAATGCCAGTAGCGAACTCCGCCAACCTTTCCAGGGAGGACCTCAAGAACTTAGTTTGGTTCGAGCTCGGACCATAACAGGTCGCGAGCGTCACTTTCTGAGTATAAAGAGTGCCCCGCATGAAGAGGTATCTACCCTCAGGGTCATGGACCACCTCCTCCATTGTCCAGGGAAGGTGTCCTGCCAGGATGATGGCTACCCCCCTCGACTTGGAGTCAGGGGATAGGCCATGGTACTGGTGGCGGAAGTGACGGCTGGATAAATTGTGCACTCTCCCAGCCTTTAGGGGAGTCTCCTGGAGGAAGGCGATTCCCGCTCCCAACCGCCTCAGCTCAGTTAATACAGCGGACCGCTTAACGGGGGAGTTCAGGCCCTTAACGTTCAAGGACGTACATTGGACTCTAGCCATTTTAAGCCAAGTGATGCCGCCCCTGATTCAACGGTTAATGACACCAGGGAGAAATGGACCCCAAGCCCGTAAGAGGAACCAATGGGGAAGAAAAAGAGGATGGGGAGGGGGGGAGGCAGAGGGAGGGAGGAGGGTAAATACACCAGGGACACACTAATTGACAGGCACACTAGACAAAGGGAATCACACTGAGGAAGGATAAACGCCTAACTAAAACGTAAAGGGTGAAACTTACGTGTGAGGGGGAATCTAGGGAAATCTAAGAGCGGGAAGAAAACCTTCTTTCCCTAAGTCGGACCCGAGGCACCCAGGGCCACCAAAACGTCACCTCAGGGAGCCTTGGGGTCCTGGCCTATGGTGGGGGCGAAACGGGTCTGAGAGGTATAAGGAGGGTCCCCTGGCCGTCCCTTCTTCCAACCTACTGGGGGGTCCTCACCGCAGGACAACACCCACAGAAGCTTTAAATCTTTAGTTGAGTACGAGGCCCGTAGATAAGTATATCCAGCCCCGCCGGCCGATATTCGGGGGCCCGGTGGCGGAAGCAAGAGACGTCCGGGCAGCCGACTAGCTAGCCACAACCAATCAGAGAATGGGCAACCAGAACCTCACATGTGCCTAGGAGTGACATAAGTGAGTATGGAGCTGACTCGTGGCTCGCCGGGTCTGCCCCCATATAAGGGACCTTGCCGAAT
Source organism: Gastrophryne carolinensis (assembly GCA_027917425.1). Lineage (NCBI taxonomy): Eukaryota > Metazoa > Chordata > Amphibia > Anura > Microhylidae > Gastrophryne > Gastrophryne carolinensis. Next base: position 50,925,833 of record CM051244.1, on the reverse strand, counting down.
CCGGGAACGATGCCCAGCTCGGCAGGCCGACCATTAAGGGGGAGGTAGGCACAGCACCCGGAGGCGCCTGCCCCGGCCCCGCACTCCGCAAGCCGCCGGAGTAGGCGGGGGAGCAGCCCAGCGAGCCCGAGCCGTCCGAAACAGGCATTCTGAAAAATGTTGAAAGATGTCCCGCACGTCCAATCGTCGCGGGGAGAAGCATAGCTAAAAATATTAAGCACTGCTAACAGTAAAGGGGCTGGTTCAGGCCCATCGAGACCGGCCCCATAAGGGGTGGCCTCCAGCTCATCCGAGGTAAGCCCCGCATGAGGGAGACCAGCCCGCACGGGTGCAAGTAGGGCCCGGGCGCGGAAAGCCGCGCCGCCCGCCCGTCAGACCGGCTAAACAATGACAGGAGCCGTCCAACGAGCCCGACGCGCAGCCCTCAAAATCTTAAATAAGAGCAAGTTATATTTAGCAAGACAACATTCCATGCAAGGATATCGCCGATGGCGGCAAGGCGCGTCTAATCTTCATTGGCCCCCCGGCGGGGGTCTCTTGATGGACCCACGGCAGGCCTGCCGCGAGCCGCCGCTCCGCCCCTCGGCCGCCGAATCCTCTGCGGCTGTCCCTCCGGAGGCTGCAAGGGGCCCAAAGGAAGCGAGATGTCCCTCCAATCCGGAACCTCTATCGGGGGGGAGTCCAGGAAGGAAAACAGGCCCGACAGGTCTGCATGGGTTTTCACGGTGAAGGAGCGTTGGTTTCGGCGGACCACCAGATGAAAGGGGTACCCCCAGCGGTAAGAACCCCCACAGTCCCGTATCTTGGAGAGCAAGGGCTTCAGGACTCGCCTCATCATTAGGGACCTTCGTGAGACATCCGGAAACAGCTGTAAGGGGGCTCCGTCGAAGCACATTCGGCCCTGCTCCCAAGCCTTTGCCAGAATGTCCTCTTTCACAGCGTAATAGTGCAAGCGGCATATGACATCGCGTGGACGAGATGGGTCTGTAGGCCTGGGACCAAGGGCCCGGTGAACGCGGTCAATCACTATCTCGGTATCTGGCGGGCGGCGGAGTATGTCGTTGAAAATGCCGATTATGGTATGGCGAAGCTGATCTGGACCCGTCGCTTCAGGGAGACCTCTGACGCGGATGTTGTTGCGTCGGCTCCTGTTTTCAAGGTCGTCTAGGTGCAGAACCGCCGCCTGCGCAACTGCCTTCTGATGGGTCAGATCTCTCTCCAACGCCTCCAGTCTCTGGGTGGTTGCGGCCCGAAACTGCTCCAACGAGTCGACTCTGGTATCAAGATTGCCCACCGTCTGCTGCAGGTCTGAGATATCCTTTTTAAAAGCGCCTTCCACCCTCTGGATGAAGGATTCAAGGTCATCTCTGGTCGGTAAGGCTTTGAGCTCTGTCTTCAGGACTGCAAGAACAGGGTCCAGAGAGGGGTGTCGCGTCACCTGGGGATCACAGGCCATGTAAGGGGCATCGCTCCCGGGCTGGTGCGCAACTCTCGCCCCAGGGGGATCGCGCTGAAATGAACCCTGGGGGCATCCCGAGACTCCAGGCAGTGGAGGTCGGCCAGAGTTGGTGCTAGCGGGAGCCCCTGCGCATGCATCGCCATATGGAGCTGGCACCGTTGCTCCCCCCCTCTCCGCCGGGAGCCGGTTGCAGGGCCAGGCGGGCCCCGGGGAGGCATTTCTCTGCTGCTGGCCCGGGAGAAGGGGCATCCCAAGCCAGGTCCCCCCCGCATGCCCCACGACCGAAGAGCCCGGGGGCGGAGGTACATCTGTCCCAGTTCCGTGGGTGTGAGGCGAAGCCAGTGCAGCCCGAGGGTGGGGATCCCCTGCTGGCTGGGGAAGGTCAGGGCCAGGACTGAACCCCAGGTCCGCGGATTCCCGCCAGAATGATGGGGAAGGGGTAGCCGCCAAGGACCGGCAGGGGGACCCCATCACAGCCCCAGTCCCGCCAGAGTGCGCCCCGCAATGGGGAGAGGGAGGGTACAGGTCCGGGCTGGGGCAGCTCAGCTGGGACATACCTGGGCTCGCCGGTGGTTTCTCTCCCGCCTCAGTCCAGGCCCGCTCCTCCCGCATGCCTCCACGGGGGGTGGGGGCTTCTCCTCTCTCCCCCGCACGTGTCTTCTCAGGGGCGGCCTCCTCGGCACCGCACTCGCTCCGGCGCCCCTGCTCGTGTCTCCTCGGGCACGCATCACAGGCGGGGGGAGGCTCTCCCCCGCCCTCCGCTCAAGCCGCACGCCGGTCCCCGCGGCTCCGGCGGGACGAATAAGGGAGGGCAGCTCACTGCCCTAGCATCGTGGGTCGCGGTGGGGGTCCCCGATGGCGAGAGGGACCTCGCGTCCACGCGGTCTCGGCGTCCCCGATGGCCGGAGGAGGTCTCAGTAGCTCCGGTCAGGGCCGGCGCCATTTTGGATGGGGCGCCCTCACGGTCTGGCATGGAGCCCCGGTCCATATAGGCGCTGATCTTGCGGCTCCGGTTGCTGGATGGCGTCTTAGCACCCCTCCGCTTCTTCACCATGGCTTGGCAGTTGCTTTTCAGGTGGGTGAACTCAAGTATTTTTAATTTGCCAGGACGGCCAGCGGGAGCCCAAGCTGAGCACGTCCTCACTCTCCCATAGCCGGCCACGCCCCCCTCATCTACATCTTTATCATCTTCATTTTCATCATCTTCAACTTTATCATCATCTTCATCAGGATCTTCATCATCTACATCTTCATCAGGGTCTTCATTTTCATCAGGATTTTCATCAGGATCTTCATCTTCATCAACCTCTCTATCATTTTTTTCATCTTCATCTTCTTGATCATCGTCATCATCATCATTATCCATCATCATCATCTTATGAAGAAGACTCCAGCATGAGGAGAAGAAAACACCCCTGCAACACCGGCAAGTGCCACTAAGTAGGATCACGGTATAATGGATAACATCCTTCAAGGAGGATGATGGAAACAATTATCTTGTGAGTACACTTTTTATCAATGTTTTTGTAAGATGTAAGGTGGCTTAAGTTTATCCCTATTAGATTGTAAGCTCTCAAGAGCAGGGGCTCCCCTATTGTTCTCCAGTACCATTGGAAATGGAGTTCTTCTGCTGAACTCCCCAAGATGAGTAGCAGAAACAGAAAGGATCTTCATCATCATCTTCGTCTTCATCATCTACATCTTTATCATCTTCATTTTCATCATCTTCAACTTCATCATCATCTTCATCAGGATCTTCATTTTTATCAGGATCTTCATCAGGATCTGCATCATCTACATCTTCATCATCATCTTCATCAGGGTCTTCATTTTCATCAGGATTTTCATCAGGATCGTCATCTTCATCAACCTATCATTTTTTTCATCTTCATCTTCTTGATCATCATCATCATCATCATCATCATCATCATCATCATCATCATCATCATCATCATCATCTTATGAAGAAGACTCCAGGATAAGGAGAAGAAAACACCCCTACAACACCGGCAAGTGCCACTAAGTAGGATCACGGTATAATGGATAACATCCTTCAAGGAGGATGATGGAAACAATTATCTTGTGAGTACACTTTTTATCAATGTTTTTGTAAGATATAAGGTGGCTTAAGTTTATCCCTATTAGATTGTAAGCTCTCAAGAGCAGGGGCTCCCCTATTGTTCTCCAGTACCATTGGAAATGGAGTACTTCTGAAGAACACCCCAGGATAAGGTACAGAAATCACGTGCAACACTGGCAAGCACCACTTAATAGAGCCATGGTGTAATGAACTAAATATCAGTGGATAACATCCTTCAAGGAGGATGATAGAAACTATTATTATGTGAGTAAACTCTTTTTCTATGTTTTTGTAAGAGATAAGATTGCTTAAGTTTATCTCTATCAGATTGTAAGCTCTCAAGGGCAGGGACCCCCTAATGTTCTCCAGTACTATGTGAAATGGAGTGCTTCCTAAGAAGATTCCAGGATGAGGAGCAGAAAACAGCTGTGCAACACCGGCAAGCGCCACTAAATAGGAACACGGTGTAATGAACTGGATATCAATGGATAACATCCTTCAAGGAGGATTATGGAAACAATTATCATGTGAGTACACTTTTTATCAATGTTTTTGTAAGATATAAGATTGCTTAAGTTTATCCCTATTAGATTGTAAGCTCTCAAGAGCAGGGCTCCCCTATTGTTCTCCAGTACCATTGGAAATGGAGTTCTTCTGCTGAACTCCCCAAGATGAGGAGCAGAAACAGAAAGGATCTTCATCATCTTCATCATCTTGATCTTCATCATCTTCATCTACATCTTTATCATCTTCATTTTCATCATCTTCAACTTTATCAGGATCTTCATCAGGATCTTCATCATCTACATCTTCATCATCATCTTCATCAGGGTCTTCATTTTCATCAGGATTTTCATCAGGATCTTCATCTTCATCAACATCTCTATCATTTTTTTCATCTTCATCTTCTTGATCATCATCATCATCATCATCATCTTATGAAGAAGACTCCAGGATGAGGAGAAGAAAACACCCCTGCAACACCGGCATGTGCCACTAAGTAGGATCACGGTATAATGGATAACATCCTTCAAGGAGGATGATGGAAACAATTATCTTGTGAGTACACTTTTTATCAAATGTTTTTGTAAGATATAAGGTGGCTTAAGTTTATCCCTATTAGATTGTAAGCTCTCAAGAGCAGGGGCTCCCCTATTGTTCTCCAGTACCATTGGAAATGGAGTACTTCTGAAGAACACCCCCAGGATGAGGTACAGAAATCACGTGCAACACTGGCAAGCACCACTAAATAGAGCCATGGTGTAATGAACTAAATATCAGTGGATAACATCCTTCAAGGAGGATGATAGAAACAATTATTATGTGAGTAAACTCTTTTTCTATGTTTTTGTAAGAGATAAGTTTGCTTAAGTTTATCTCTATTAGATTGTAAGCTCTCAAGGGCAGGGACCCCCCTAATGTTCTCCAGTACTATGTGAAATGGAGTGCTTCCTAAGAAGATTCCAGGATGAGGAGCAGAAAACAGCTGTGCAAAACCGGCAAGCGCCACTAAATAGGAACACGGTGTAATGAACTGGATATCAATGGATAACATCCTTCAAGGAGGATGAAGGAAACAATTATCATGTGAGTACACTTTTTATCAATGTTTTTGTAAGATATAAGATTGCTTAAGTTTATCCCTATTAGATTGTAAGCTCTCAAGAGCAGGGCTCCCCTATTGTTCTCCAGTACCATTGGAAATGGAGTTCTTCTGCTGAACTCCCCAAGATGAGGAGCAGAAACAGAAAGGATCTTCATCATCTTCATCATCTTGATCTTCATCATCTACATCTTCATCATCTTTATCTACATCTTTATCATCTTCATTTTCATCATCTTCAACTTTATCAGGATCTTCATCAGGATCTTCATCATCTACATCTTCATCATCATCTTCATCAGGGTCTTCATTTTCATCAGGATTTTCATCAGGATCTTCATCTTCATCAACCTCTCTATCATTTTTTTCATCTTCATCTTCTTGATCATCATCATCATCATCATCATCATCATCATCATCATCTTATGAAGAAGACTCCAGGATGAGGAGAAGAAAACACCCCTGCAACACCGGCATGTGCCACTAAGTAGGATCACGGTATAATGGATAACATCCTTCAAGGAGGATGATGGAAACAATTATCTTGTGAGTACACTTTTTATCAATGTTTTTGTAAGATATTAGGTGGCTTAAGTTTATCCCTATTAGATTGTAAGCTCTCAAGAGCAGGGGCTCCCCTATTGTTCTCCAGTACCATTGGAAATGGAGTACTTCTGAAGAACACCCCTAGGATGAGGTACAGAAATCACGTGCAACACTGGCAAGCACCACTAAATAGAGCCATGGTGTAATGAACTAAATATCAGTGGATAACATCCTTCAAGGAGGATGATAGAAACAATTATTATGTGAGTAAACTCTTTTTCTATGTTTTTGTAAGAGATAAGTTTGCTTAAGTTTATCTCTATTAGATTGTAAGCTCTCAAGGGCAGGGACCCCCCTAATGTTCTCCAGTACTATGTGAAATGGAGTGCTTCCTAAGAAGATTCCAGGATGAGGAGCAGAAAACAGCTGTGCAAAACCGGCAAGCGCCACTAAATAGGAACACGGTGTAATGAACTGGATATCAATGGATAACATCCTTCAAGGAGGATGAAGGAAACAATTATCATGTGAGTACACTTTTTATCAATGTTTTTGTAAGATATAAGATTGCTTAAGTTTATCCCTATTAGATTGTAAGCTCTCAAGAGCAGGGCTCCCCTATTGTTCTCCAGTACCATTGGAAATGGAGTTCTTCTGCTGAACTCCCCAAGATGAGGAGGAGAAACAGGATCTTCATCATCATCTTCGTCTTCATCATCTACATCTTTATCATCTTCATTTTCATCATCTTCATCAGTATCTTCATTTTTATCGGGATCTTCATCATCTGCATCATCTACATCTTCATCATCATCATCTTCATCAGGGTCTTCATTTTCATCAGGATCTTCATTTTCATCAACCTCTCTATCATTTCTATCATTTTTTTCATCTTCATCTACTTGATTATCATCATCTTATGAAGAAGACTCCAGTATGAGTAGAAGAAAACACCCCTGCAACACCGGCAAATGCCACTAAGTAGAAACACAGTGTAATGGATAACATCCTTCAATGAGAATGATGGAAACAATTATCATGTGAGTACACTTTTTATCAATGTTTTTGTAAGATATAAGATTGCTTAAGTTTATCCCTATTAGATTGTAAGCTCTCAAGAGCAGGGGCTCCCCTATTGTTATGTTGGGTGTTGTTCTGTTGGGGGGATGTTGCTTTTTCAGATTAAACTTGTTTTTTTCTTGTTTGTATATAGATTTTTTAGGAAATGTGGCTTTGATTCTGCTTTTTTATCCATTTTTTAGGGAAACTCTTCGCAACCAAAGAATAGTTGAGGAACTATGGGCACATCAACACGCCTGGTACACCTAGAAAGCTTGAGGTGTCTACTTCCAGAGAATATATAGTTTGTTGGGGGTATTTCAAACGTATAGGGTTGTTTTTCTGGTAAAACTGCAAGGAGCAGATATTGCATAGCATAGTTGTTTTTTATCTGAAAATCCCCTAAAGAGCTATTTCAGTTTGGGGGAGTCTCCTTGGCAGGAAAGGGTGTCTACCTACACATATGTGGTATCGCTGTAACCAGGAGAAATCTTCTGGCCCCATCGTAATAGCCTATTAGATTGTAAGCTCTCAAGGGCAGGGACTCCAGGATGAGGAAGAAAATGCTCCTAGGTAACACCTGCAAGCGTTGCTGAAGATGACCAATGTTTAATGACCCCAATCTCAATGAATGACATCCTTCAAGGAGGAAGATGGAAACGTTTATCATGTGATTACACTCTTTTTCCATGTTTCTGTTAAAAAGAGAGATCCATGAGTTTGTAATATCTCAAGGGAAGGGACCCCACTTCTTATGTTCTCCTATACTAATGTGTATGGAATGCTTTTGAAGAAGACTCCAGGATGAGGATCAGAATGCTGCTATGTAACACTTGTTAGCGCCAGTGAAGAGGACCAAGGTGTTATGACCTGGATTTCAATGGATAACATCTTTCAGGGAGGAAGATGGAAATGCTCATCATGAAGGCACACACTTTTTTATGTTTTTGTAAAAAATACAATTCTGTGATTGCTCACCTGTAGAATTGGTATTATATGTATACAGCATGTCCTGTTCCAGAATATTCCTTACTGCTGGGTAATACATCCACAAGATGGCGCTGGACTGCAGAAAACAGCTTGTGGCTCCTCCCGGCCCCATATAAGCCAGGGAACTATAATAACCATAATTCAAAAAGAACATATGAACGATCACCATACAGAGGTAACTACGAACAATGAAAAAACAAGGGTGGGATGGAACAGGACGTGCTGTATACATATAATACCAATTCTACAGGTGAGTAATCACAGAATTGTAATATTCTAAGTATACAGCACGTCCTGTTCCAGAATATTCCTTACTCCTGGGACATCCAATAGCAGTGTCCGTAAGGTAGGGTGGGATCCCCAAAAGGATGAGCGGGCAGTTCAGACCACTGCCGCCTGCAGAACTTTGCGACCAAAAGCAGCATCAGCTGAGGCCCTAACATCAACCTTGTAAAACGTAGAAAAAGTGTGAACAGAAGACCAAGTAGCGGCCTTGCAAACTTGTTCAACAGAAGCTTGGTGCTGAAAGGCCCAAGAGGCACCAGTAGCACTAGTAGAATGAGCAGTAAGGTGGAGGGGAGATTCCTTGCCAGTGCATCCATGGCCAAGGCCAGAGGGTCCTGGGACAGAGAGACAAAGACTGGAAGCTTGTGATTGTGACGGGATGCAAACAGATCCACATCCGGCCAACCCCAACGGTGGCACAGGGAGCAAAACACCCTGCTGCTGAGGGACCACTCCCCCAGCCGAGACATCCCCCTGCTGAGAGAATCTGCCTCCAGATTTTCCACCCCCGGTATGTACACAGCTGAAAGGCAGGGGACATTCTCCTCCGCCCAGGACAGAATCAGGGACACTTTCTTGAGGGCCCTCTTGCGCCGGGTACCTCCCTTATGATTGATGTAGGCAACCGCCGTCTGGTTGTCCGAGCGGACCCGAAGGTGTGGAGTCAATTGAGCGAGAACCAACCTTATCGCCCTTAGTTCCAGAATGTTGATAGGAGTGTGGGCCTCCTGAGGGCCCAACTGACCCTGGAATTGCAGGGACTTCCAGAAGACCACCAACAGGTTCCTTGCGTCCAGCCACGACGAGAGAAACCGCCTGGCCAGAGGGGCCAAACTAACACCTGATCCAGGGACACAGGGTCACGATCCCATACTGACAAGAGGTGAAGTTGAAGAGGTCTCATATGAAACTGAGAGTATGGAACCGCCTCGAAGCAAGACACCATCAGGCCCACCAGCTGCATCCCCTGCCGAATGGAGGGATGAGGGCAAGACAGAAGAAGCTGGGCCTGAGCTTGAAGACACTCCATCTTCTGCTGAGGGAGAAGGATCTTGACCTGAGATGTATCCAGAATCATGCCCAGAAAGGACCTCACTAATGACGGGGACAGGGAAGACTTGGGGTGGTTGATCACCTAGCCGAAAGACTCCAGTGTGGACACCACCCTCTGGGTATCCAGCTCTGCCTGCTGGAAGGACTGAGAAGTGATGAGAATGTCGTCCAAGTAAGGAAGGATGAGAATGCCCTGAGATCTCAGCAGAGCCATTACTCTCGCCAGTACCTTGGTGAAAACCCTGGGAGCCGAGGTGAGACCGAAAGGCAAAGCTACAAACTGATATTGCTGATCTCCCAGAGCGAACCTGAGAAATTTTTGATGACCTGGAAAGATTGGTACATGAAGGTAAGCATCCATGATGTCTACAGATGTCATGAAGTCGCCCGGGCACAGTGAATTTACAGCTGAACGCAGAGTCTCCATGCGAAAATGCTTGAATCTGACAAACTTATTGAGGCATTTTAGATCCAGGATGGAAGACCAGTCCTTTTTGGGGACAGTAAAAAGATTGGAATAGAAGCCTTTGCCCCTTTCCCATAAGGGAACCAGGCAAATGACTCCCAACTCCAGAAGATTTTGGACGGCAAGACACAGACCCTGAGCTGACAAGGGGTTTTGAGCCATCCGGGATTTGACAAATCTTGGGGGTGGCCAGGCTGCAAACTCTATCTTGTAACCGGAGGAAACTACCTCCTGAATCCACCGGTCCGAGACATGAAGCCTCCAGACGTGAGCAAAGAGCCGAAGCCGTCCCCCCACCCGGATGGGTGAGGGCGCCCCTTCATGCCTGAGGGGGCTTGGGGGAGGACTTAGGCTTGGGACCCCAGGAAGGGCCGGGGCGGCCACGTCCTCTGCCCCTGCCCCAATAATCTCTGCGGGCCCCAGCAAAGAAGGCTCCTCGCCCAATTCTGTAACCACGGAAGGAAGGGAGAAAGGCACCTGTACCCCGAAAGGACCGGGACTGCCTCCTACGTTGAGGTCCCCTGCCGCCCTTAGCAAACAAGTCCAAGCGTTCACCAAAGAGGCGCAGCCCCTTAAAGGGAAAGCCAGTGAGAGCCTTCTTAGCAGCGTTATCAGCTACCCATTGACGCAGCCAGACAGAGCGACGTATATCCACTAACAGAGCAGATGTCCTCCCACACATTCTAATGGTATCATCCATGGCAGACAGAACATATGCAACAAATTCATAGCAAAGCAGGAGAGAACTGTACACTTCTCCTCCCGCGTCATCAGAGGCCCCATCTAAGAGACTCTTGAGCAGGCCTTTAATAGCAATAGCTGTAATGGCAGAGGCACAAACCGGACGCAGCACGGTCCCCACACAGGTAAAAGCATGGCAAGCCAGCTGGTCCATGCACCGGTCCTCACCATCCCTCAGGGTAGTAGTGTCAGGGGAATGCATGATGGATATATTGGACAGCCCCAGAACAGGCGCCTCCCCTTTGGGAGGACATGACCAACGCTTAATCACCTCAGCAGGAAAGGGATACCTCTTATCCCAACTCTTTGGCACCCCAGGAAGCTTGCTTGGCCGTTCCCATTCTTTGAGCACCAGATTATTAAAGTGAGTTTGTTCAGGAATCCCCAAACGTGGTTTAACCGTATGAAAAAGCTCACCCTGCTGCTGCGGAGCCACAGCCAGAGGGGAAATACAGAGCACTTCAAAAATATGAGCCAAAAGCCTGTCAGTGTCATCTGAGGACCATGGGTCAGCCCCAGACCCGGTATCACCATGAATCTTAGGCTGTTCCTTAGATGATTCTGAATCGGAAAATAATTCCCCCTCCTCCAGGGGAGAATAACCGGTAATGTATCATAGGTCATAGGAAAGAGAGAAACAGCGGGTGATAAATGCCGCTTCTTAGCAGAAGCCTTACGCGGGGCAGACCCAGCAATATGCTTTTCAATGCTGGCCACCCGTGCAGCCAAATCAGGTTGAGACTCCCCACTGGTATGCACCTCACTAGGAGTCAGATGTAAGCGTGAAGGGGCGCAGGCCCAGCCACAGGTAACCCAGACTGCAGCACAATCACCTGCTGGGCGCAGGGTACACACACCCTGACATCATCACTTATAGGGGACACCCCACACGCAATACACAGCCGGGCTTGTCCCGAAGGAACCCTAAGCACATTATCCTGAGAAGCCTCCATATGGTGATTATCGTGGCACAGCAGGCCAATATAGGATTAACGCTAAATATAGCTACCCGGGATGCCCCAAGAGCCCGCTAGGGAAGTGGGAGATATATAGATTACAATAGCTCTCCAATATAGAGTTAACGCTAAACCAGGGGGAGAGAAACCACAAAAAGTTTGACCCGCCTGAAAGACATAAGCAGACATCCCCATAAGAAGACAATAAATATATATATATATATATCAATTACAAAAAGGCCTTACGGACCGCGGTAGGTAGAGAGCAGCCACGCAGCACAGGAATCCAAAATGGCACCCGCATATACCTCGAGGGGCGGGCCACGGAAAACGTCATCCGCAAGGCCGCTACCCGAGGAGAAGGAAACACGCCCACGTGACTAAGCCTGCCAATGATGGCGCGGCAGCGCCTGAGGCGATGCCGCCGCCATCGGCGGAGCGTAGTACAAGCGTGCGGCGGCGACATTAAGTAAAACAGTGCAAACAAATCAACGAGGGATTAACACACAAGCACACCTACACACAGAACCCCCCCCAGGAGATCTACCCAGGGAGAGCGATGTGAGGGAGCAGCAGCCAATCTAAGAGGAGGAGCCCATCTAAAGGGGACAGGGGGTAAGGGAACCCAGAGAGTGGGAGGGGCATCCCATAAGGCTCACCATGGGCGGCAGGGACTGCAGTTGGAGCAGCGCTCCTTAGCACCTGACCCCGGTGCTGCCTACCTTCACCCGAACCAGTTCAGCCTAAGCTGGGAGGCAGTGGGTTCGGAACGGGTGGGAATAGTCCTACAGGGCAGCAGGCTAATAAGCCCCGCTCCCCTGCGCAGCATAAAGAGCCATCTTCTATTCTTCGCAGCCCAGACTGCAAATAAGAACTGGGGAATTTGTGGGAGGTCCCTGGCTTATATGGGGCCGGGAGGAGCCACAAGCTGTTTTCTGCAGTCCAGCGCCATCTTGTGGATGTATTACCCAGGAGTAAGGAATATTCTGGAACAGGACGTGCTGTATACTTAGAATAAGAAGATTGTTGACGTTTTCGTCCTTTAGATTGTAAGTTCTCCCCTAATGTACTCCTGTGTACTCATGTGCCAATTAGAGTGAATAATTCACGGCATGCGCCCAGTGTGGAGGGTTCTGGGGATGCTGCCTTTGTCAGCTTATGCTTTTCAAACCACCATAGGAGTACAGAAGTAAGGTAAGTGGACAGTCCCCAAAAAATGGTTTGTTGTTTATTGGGCAGGACATCCCAAACCACCATGCCCATTTTTCATGGTTAAAGTGGTCCAAAAGTCATTCGTGACATTCTGATCACTTTAATTGTGGGGTTTGCAAGCAGTGGGTGGGGGTCTCTGTAGTGCTCGTGTTGCACTGTAGTGCAGTCACACTGCAGGAAACAAGCGCTGCCTATTACTTTCACATCCTGGTTTGGAAAATGCTGGATTTATAAAAAAAATGAGAAACCTAGCATTGCACACGCAGCATAGCCCATAGTAGTCTAAAGCAGAGGAGTAAATCCCATCATTCCCCCTTTACTTGTGCTGCATTCATATTGCAGCTCTATATCACCTCTTTCCGAGCCATCTCTGCCTCTCGCCACTGCTGTGGCTGCTCTTCTCCAGATGCTTCTGCCATTGTCGCTTCCTCTACTGCTGCCACATCCTGGGTCTTTGTGGTATAGTACCAGCACATACCTGAAAGTATCATACATAACAAAAAAGATGACAAAGGGGTTGTTTTTTAAATCCTATTCCCAATGATGACGTCGAAAAAAGCTATATCCGGGGGAATAGGCCGCTTTTACCAAAAGGGCTGTTGCTGTTGTGTATCTATGTATCTCCCCACAATCAGGTGGTGGGGAGTATCTGGTTATTAAAGTTTTTACTATCCAGGGTTTTGATCCTTGAACCCGGGGCACCTTGATCAGGTTTCACCCGCCGCTTTTTACTCACCTCTTCCTGGTACCAACGGTGCATGCGCGGGCTCTCGTCCAATGAAAGCTACCTGCAGCGACTATGTTGTTCGACAAATAGCTCTCATTGACCAGAATGGGGAGTCTCATATTCTGCATCCCTATCTAAATGGCTGGGACTGGAGTGCACGCATGCCGCCAGGGATGCAGAGTGAGCGCTTCCCATTCTAGTCTATGAGAGCTGTTTGCCGAATGACTTACTGCAAACAGCTCTCATTGGACGAAAGCCCGCACATGCATTGTTGGCGCTGGGAAATGTGATGGTTTATGGGCTCAAATGCAATCTCCAGGGGCCGTATACCATGCAGCTCCTACTAAATTGCATACATGTCCAATTTAACATTGGCAAATTTAATGCAGAGCTCCATTTTCACACCGCTTTTCTCTTATATACGTGGGCCCGCCACCATTGGTATATTCTTACCAGATTTAGCTGGGTAAAGAGCCTTTAATTGCCTCCAGGGCTTATTATAAATTCAGCATTACCAAAGCTAGAGCCTCACTCTTTCAGTAACTCCACAGATACTTTTATACTGATCAGTTGCAAACTTATTACTGGTTTAGTTCTCCTTTAGGCTGTTATGCACTTATAAATTGTCAAAAGCAAAAAGGAAAAGACAAATTGCGATAATACAGCTAAACGCCTGCAACGCATGACGTGGAATTGAGGGGACATAGTCCTCGATTTGCTTTGTTAAAAGTTGTATTTAAGCGGACCAAAACCCAGGATTTTGACTATCCTGGGTTTTGGTCCATTCCCCCAGGGCACCCCAATCGGGGGGGCGCTGTGTGAACCCCCCAGATCGCCGATGCCAACTCACCTCTTCCTGTTCCTACGGTGCATGCAAAGCCGCTCGTCCAATCAGCGCGCTGACATCAGGTCGTCTAATCCCAGCGGCTGCAATTGCGCTGGTGGCCGCATCTCCCGCTTCTCTCTAACAGGGAGTGTGCCCGCGCCGGCCATTTACAAATGCCTGGTGCAGGAACGCAACCTGCTAGACCTAGAGGGTTTCACACAGCAGAACGTCCCAATTTCGGATGCCCCAGGGGGGATTGGTATGGGTTTTGGTCCACTTTAAGCTGAGCGAGATTCTGGGGATTAGAAGGAAGGGATTCCCCTTTATTTTAGCAGTATTATGCTATTTTTTCTTTCACATGGAGTGAAAAACTGAGCTCTGCAGTCAATATGCCAATGTTAAAATGGATATGTATGTACCTTAAAGTGGACCAAAACCCAGGATTTTGATTATCCTGTGTTTTGGTCCACTCCCTCGGGGAACCCCGATCGGGGGTGCCCCATTATGTGAAACCCTCCAGATCGCTCGCATCAACTCACCTGACCGCGGTCCATGGCCGCTCGCCACTAAGCTATGCATGTCTAAATGACGTCTTAGCTCAGCAGCTCCGAGTGCGCTGGCGGCCGCATCCCGCTCCTCCCTCTAACAAGGAGCGCGCCCACGTCCTGCTAGCGGGATAGCGGGGGTGCGGCCGCAGCTCACACATGCACCGTTGGACCGTGATTAAGTGTAACAGGCGACCTGGGGGTTTCACAAAGCGGGGCATCCTGATTTTGGAACCTTATAGTTTCCCGGGCCGATCCAGCTGGGATGGACTTTAAAGAGGACCAAAACCTGATTTGGGATGCCCCTGCTGTGTGACACTCCCTGATAACTTTGTTTATTTACCTGGCTGGTGATCCAATTGCACAGCTGCAAGCTCTCCTTCAGTCGCTGTTCTATGCCATGTATATGAAGAGCGTTTACCTTTCCCAGGTCCAATGGCGCATGCATGTGCCTAATGTAATTGGGGATCCCCTGCTGCGCTCCCACTCAAGCCATTCACATAGTCTGGGATGGGAGCAAGATGCAGATGCTCTCGTTCCACATTGAAGTCTATCGGAGCTGTTTGCCAAATGACATAGTCACGGCAAATGGCTCTGATTGGATGTCAGTGTACATAATATATACAGTGAAAAACAGAGGTTATAATTAATAATATACTATAATCCCACGCAGGGGTCTTGTCAAGCGCATATCATGAGACAAGAGGAGCATATTGAGATCGCTGACCAGGAATAGAAATAGTTCAATAGGAGCACAAAAGAGTCCAAGCAATGAACCGCAGTTTAGTTATTAGTGGTATATCCTGGAGCGTACCAACAAGAATCACTATTCCAATGCACAGTGTAAAGTATACAGAATGACAAGGCAAAGTAGCTTACAGGCTGACCGCTGGTTGCCAAACAAACCTCGACGTTTCGGTCAAATCCCGACGTCATCAGCGACTTCCGCATCCCGTCCCGACCAATCGCTGACTGGATGGCATATTTGCCATCCTCGCCAGGAAGTGGCGCACGGGGCGGGGAGCGGACCCGCAGGGAGGGTGACCAAAACCGCCTGTTAAGAAGGCGGGGAAGTACGGGGAGCATTGTGGGAAGTTCAGTGTTGTGGCGGCATTAAAAATACAGCGCTGTCAAAGTTATTAATTATAACCTGTTTTTCACTGTATATAGTTCACTGACATTAAATCACTATCTATTTTTTGCATAGTTTTGACTTGGGCGTACGTTTTTCAGTATTACATTTAAATGGCTCTGATTGGACAAGAGCCCGTGCATGGGTGAAATGGGGGTTTTCACACAGTAGGAAAGTCAAATCCCTGGGTTTTGTTCCACCTGAAAGCGAGGGGGTCACTGATCAAAACTTGTATTAGGAAGTTTATGGATGACAAGCAGTGCTAGTACAATGAGATGTATGAAACAGTCTGTGCTCAGCACCAGATCCACTTACTGACTCACCAGCCAACACAGTCCAATCACACATAACACAAGACATTGCTGCTCTGTTTACTGGTGAGCGACAGGAACTACATTTCCCAGCATGCACCATTTAGCTGCACTACAAACTGTGAAAGCTCAGTAGCTGGCAATGCATGCTGGGAGCTGTAGTGCCACAAGCAATGCTGCAATTAGAGTGACATGCAAGCATAGCAGAGCCGCTCATATCCCGTGTGTATTGGCCTCTGTGCTTCCTGTGCAGGCAAACTGCTCCCTTACTCCGCCCACACGGAAATCACAGCCAATAGGGAGGGCTTACCAATGTGTGCTGCTAAGATGGGCTGTGATTGGTTGCTATGGAGGGCTGGTCAATATGTGGAGAATAGAGGGGAGCACAAGCTCTATAATAGTATGAACTTTGGAGCCAGGTGCTTTACACAGCTATTGAGTCATTGCCCTGCATCCCCTCTACTGCGGATGCTATTGGTACAGCCCCGCTTAGTGCAATAGTTACTGAATGAGGAGCCACAACTTGTATTTTATTGTAATCCTGGTTTTTACTCTTGTATTTGGGGTAAGAAACCAGCGAGGGGCAATATCTTCTTGTTTATAGCTGGTCGGCGCGCGTGATTGGTTGGTGCGCCTGACGTCACAGTTACAAACCAGTTCAAACCAGCTCTTAGCTGTGTGACGTTCTCTGTGTCAGTGAGCTGCGGGGAGGCGAGGAGGACGGATGTATGTGTCCTCTGCTCCTGCCATCCCCTGCGCTGTGCCAGCCACAACGGCTCGGAATGGCGATGTGTGAGCTGGAGCTAGAGCAGCCTGGTAGGTGGCTATTACTCGGGTTATCATTTTACCAGTGTCATTCTACTGGGCCCCGAGGGCGCGGCTCCGCCCGGCTGCACTGATGTCACACAGCTCTCTAATACCCCAAAGTTGAACTACTAGTTTTTACTGTATTTAAAAAGACATTTCAGAGCCTGCGGCGGACTAAAGGTCTAAAAGGCTCCAGGGCCGGCCGCCAGGAAATCGTGAAGGCCGTCTGTGTGACACCCCCCTGGTCGCTGGTAAAATCCCCGTTATCGGCGGCTTCCCTGTGACTGTGGCGCGCTCCCACGGCCAGCCAATCAGATTGGGCTCCAGGGAAACCAAGCGGCGGTGGCTGGATGCAGGTCAGGAGCATGAGGTAAGTGTGTGTGTGTGTGTGTGTGTGTGTTTCCTAGCATGGTAACGGGCCCACTGCAGAGCAGCCTATGGGGCCCCCACCACCTTCTCCACAGCAACCTATAGGGCCTACACCACCTTCTCCACAGCAGCCTATAGGGCCCACACCACCTTCTCCACAGCAGCCTATAGGGCCCACACCACCTTCCCCACAGCAGCCTATAGGGCCCACACCACCTTCTCCACAGCAGCCTATAGGGCCCACACCACCTTCTCCACAGCAGCCTATAGGGCCCACACCACCTTCTCCACAGCAGCCTATGGGGCCCACACCACCTTCTCCACAGCAGCCTATAGGGCCCACACCACCTTCTCCACAGCAGCCTATAGGGCCCACACCACCTTCCCCACAGCAGCCTATAGGGCCCACACCACCTTCTCCACAGCAGCCTATAGGGCCCACACCACCTTCCCCACAGCAGCCTATAGGGCCCACACCACCTTCTCCACAGCAGCCTATGGGGCCCACACCATCCTTCCCCACAGCAGACTATAGGGCCTAAACCACCTTCTCCACAGCAGCCTATGGGGCCCACACCACCTTCCCCACAGCAGACTATAGGGCCCCCACCACCTTCTCCACAGCAGCCTATGGGGCCCCCACCACCTTCCCCACAGCAGCCTATGGGGCCCCCACCACCTTCCCCACAGCAGCCTATGGGGCCCCCACCACCTTCCCCACAGCAGCCTATGGGGCCCACACCACCTTCCCCACAGCAGACTATAGGGCCCCCACCACCTTCTCCACAGCAGCCTATGGGGCCCCCACCACCTTCCCCACAGCAGCCTATGGGGCCCCCACCACCTTCCCCACAGCAGCCTATGGGGCCCCCACCACCTTCCCTACAGCAGCCTATGGGGCCCCCACCACCTTCCCCACAGCAGCCTATGGGGCCCCCACCACCTTCCCCACACAATGAAGTTGGTTTATTATTTGGGCTGAAGTTGGTTTCTTATTCGTGTTTATGCTCATTTCCCACCTTCTTTAAAAGGAAAATGTCCATGAATTATGCCAGTTATTCTGTACACTGCTCTGATCAATATTGTATTAAAACTGGCACAAATCCTGCATTAGCTGGCACAAAATGGGCATCTAAATGGGCAATAAGGAATGTAATTTTAAGGGGTTAAATGGCTTTGAGCCACTGATGTCACAGTGCCAACTGACAGGGGACCCCCTGCATGGCATACAGTTGAGTTCAGCCTGGCCCAATGTTATTCTGGCTATAAAACTGGCATTAAAGTGGGCACAAAGACTCTTTTTAATGGAGCGAATAAGTAACAGCTGGCGGTGGCTCGGAGACATGAGTGGCCTAAAGCCATTTAACCCCTTGAAAACTGCTATTACTTATTCGCTCCATTGTAAAGAGCCATTGTGCCCACTTTAATGCCAGTTTTATGGCCAGAACAACTTTGGGTCAGGCTGAACTGTATGCCATGCAGGGGGTCCCCTTCTGTCAGTTGGCGCCAAGAAATCAGTGGCCCAAAGCCATTTAACCCCTTAAAATGACATTCCTTATTGCCCATTTAGATGCCCATTTTGTGCCAGCTAATGCAGGATTTGTGCCAGTTTTAATACAATATTGATCAGAGCAGTGTACAGAATAACTGGCATAATTCATGGACATTTTCCTTTTAAAGAAGGTGGGAAATAAGCATAAACACGAATAAGAAACCAACTTCAGCCCAAATAAGAAACTGGCGAATAAGAAACCAACTTCAGTATCATTTCTTTTTTGTGGGTTCATACAGCAGGGTATCCTAAATGTAGAAGGCAGGGAAAGACCTGCAGACCATGAAAAGGTGAGTTATGGGCGATCTGGGATGTTTCACACAGCAACCCAAAATTGGGGAAGGCCAGTGGCCGGCCCTAGAATATTTGAATCCAGGGCGGGCTACTTGGGGTATTCTTTCTTTCTTATTATGCCCTATGTACTGTATCTTTTACCCTGTCAGCATTTACTACTTTGTACAGTGCTATGTAAATAAACAATATTTTCACTCATTTATACTGGTTGTCCTTTTTAGTTGCCTTCACGCTGCTGCACAAGATGGATGCTTGGTGTTATTTATGTGTCCTAATAAAATGTATTTTTGGCCTCTTGCCCAATTGGGACTTAGGCCTTTAGTTTAGGTTGTACCCTTACCAGTTGGTCTTTATTATTTATGTTTGGTATTAGAGTAGTTACTATAAGTTTTCCAAATCGTCTTTCAGCATGACCACATGGAAATAGATGGTCCTGCTGAAGGATTCTTAAATCTGTTACTGGTAAGGTAATGGGCAGGGCAAGGGGTTAAAGCCCTATGGACATCCACTTTAACCCCAAATCACAGTTAACAGAGTCAAGAGTCAACATTTTCCTAGTCTTACTGTCAGCTGTGAATGTGGAATATCTTCCAGAGGCCACAAAAATAATCAGAACCCCGAAAATGACTTGGGGGTGACTGCTGCACAGTGACCTCTCTCATTGCTAAAAGCAGAGCCATATGCCTAACCTAAATATGCACGGCAAATGGCTCTGATGGGAAGAGGGATGAGTTTTTATGGCCAATCGGGATTGGGGGTTCAAATGGTGGCGTATACCAAATCAGGATGTCCCAGGGGCAAGGATCAAAACCCAGGATAGTCAAAATCCCGGGTTTTGTTTTGTTAGAAGCGGAGACGCTTTTGTGAGTTTCTAGAAACTTGCCAAACATTTTCAAGACCTATGACGGTGTTGGGACGATTATACAGATTGCATTGCATCAGGGCTGTGAGTGAGGGTCAGGTGCATTAGTGTTTGAATGCTGAACGATTAATATGAGTGCTGGCCATGGGGCAGATTTTGATTGATGGAGTGGTGGAATATGAGGAGATTTTGATCAAGGAGCATGGCAGGACTAGAATGAACTTTGTGGGGGAGAGATGGACAGAGAAATAGAACCGTGGTAGAGGGAGGAGTATTGTGGTTTACCAACTTGTTCTCTGAGCTCTCCATAGCTTTCTACCAGCTCTGGCTATCTACCCCCCCCCCCCCTTTCCAAATCTCTTCCCATTCATTCCTGTCCTTTTTGTTGTGCCCAGCTCTCTCTCCCTCCCTTCCTGTTCTGTCTATCCACCCCTCTTCCCTACAGCTTCTCTCTCATTCATTCCTCTCCCTGGAGTCCTATCTATCCATCCTTGTTACCAGACCTTATTGGCATTAACATTTTGGGTTTAGTCCACCCCTGTACATGGCCTGCACAGAATGCAAGGGGGGGGGGGGTTAAAGCAGTGTGCCGTGAGCTAGAGCTGTAGGTTATTTGGGGCAATAAATGCTCCTGTATTTTCTGAGAGCCAAATAAGACTTTCGGGGGGGGGAGGGGGTTGGGAAAGCAGTCTTTTTTAGTTTGGCCTGGTATAGCCCCTCCCAGTGCTCTGATTTCAAAGTATTCACTCCCTGCGACAGCCCTCCGCCCGGACCCTCACCTCTCGCCATTTAAAAAGACTGGGGACAGGAGCGCTCTTCAGTCCGCAGGGAGACTGGGGATGCGGCAGATTTGGCTCCTTATGTTAGACCTCTGTTCTAAACAGTGCTTTGTGCTGTGCATTAACATGCATGCTACAGATTGGACCAGAGCCAGCACATGCAACATGGGACCGCATGGAGGCAAGTTGTTAGGGGACATTCCAAATCGGGATGCCCTGGGGCAAGGGCCAAATGAAAATCCCAGGTTTTGGGACTTCTGGTTCTAGTAGGAGTGAGGAGTCTAGACTGTTGAGAGGAAGCTAAGAGTTCCAAGTGAACAATAAATCATCGCTATGGAGGTGGGAGGGGGGCAGCCAGTGATGCTGATAAGCAGAGGAGGGCTGCGTCCCGTCTTGTCTGTTGGGGGGCACTCACAGTTTTTTTTTTTTTTTTTCCTCCTGTGCTAATTTGGGATGCCCCGCTGTGTGAAACCCTCCACATTCTCCCTTTTCTTACCTATCGGACGTGCCCACAGCACATGGGCGGCTGGCAGCAGCATCTCTCACCCCCTTCTCTGGCCCTGCATGGCTACGTGTGCCATAACTGAATGGAGGAGAGCCGCAACCTGCACCGTGGGCTCATTGGAAAAGTAAGAAAAGCAGGTGACTGGCAGCATCTCACACAGCGGGGCATCCCAAATCTGGATGCCATAAGAGGACAGACCAAATCACAGGAGAGTGAAATCCTGGGTCTTGCTCCACTTTAACCCCTTCATGCCGGATCGCTACACAAGGAGGAAATCTGACCCATATCAGTACTTAAGTGGAACAATCACCAGTTGCTCGGGACCTGAAAGGCTCCAGGGCCGGCCAACTCAGAGCCCCTGTGGCATCCCAGTTTATGATGTCCCACTGTGTGAGCCGTCAATTGCGATTGTGGTCTGCATCCCTGCAGCTGTGCACGCTCCCATGCTGAGCCATTTAGGGAGTGAACACTCGCAGGGAAACTGGGGATGCGGCTGCCTCCATTCCCCATGCTGCCACTAACAGCTGCCAATACAGCTGCAGACTCCACTGCACAAGCAACTATAAGATCCACACAGCTGGACAATCGTGGCTTAGAGGTTAGGAGACGACCTTGCCACCGGATGTTTCCAGTTCCTGACCTTGACATACACCCAACTGTCCAGGGCAGTGGGATCGGGCTGAAAAACCGGGACCATCCTTCCAAAATCATGACTGTTGGGAGGTATTAAAGTGGACCAAAATGTCCTGAGTTTTTAGTCCATCCCCCTGCATCAAACTCCATGCATCTGCTTTTCTTAGCTGTGGAACCCAGGGCTCATGTGTGGCCAGCGGTGGCATCTCTTGCACCTGTCTCAGGCTCTGTGCGGCGGCTGTAACTGAATGGCTTGGCAGGGTAATGCACAGCTCAGGGTTGCTGTGGACCCAGCATGTGTGCAGCTAGGAGCTACGCCTGCACCGTGGGTTCCTTGTTATGTGGGATCCACTTTTACTAAGCATTAGCAGTATAAGTAGTGTGTGTGCGGGGGGGGGGGGGGGGGGTAGACTTTGTGAGAGACAGCTCAGAGTTCCAAGTGAATCATAATCAGGGGGCAGGGGGACAGACCAAAACCTGGAAATCTAAAAGACTTCAGAGTCGTG
Source organism: Gastrophryne carolinensis (assembly GCA_027917425.1). Taxonomy (NCBI): domain Eukaryota; kingdom Metazoa; phylum Chordata; class Amphibia; order Anura; family Microhylidae; genus Gastrophryne; species Gastrophryne carolinensis. The sequence continues at coordinate 50,903,535 of CM051244.1, read as the reverse complement.
TCGTGAGTAAGTGTCCCATGGGGAAGCCCGACTGGGGATGCCCCACTGTGTTCCCCCAGAACGCTCGAAAATCAGGACCATTGAAAAGTATTAAAGAAGAGAAAAACCCGGGTAGTGGTCTATCCCTCCTCGGGCAGTTTAGGATGCCCCGCTGCATGAACCCCTCCAGATCACCTGTTTTTCTTGGCTATTCAAGGAGCCAACACCGCAAGCGCAGCGTCTCTTCGCATCCCAACCTGGGGATGGCTCAAAACCCAGGATAGTGAAATCCTGGCCTTTGCTTGACTCTAAATCAGAACAAACTCTGGAATTTGGCTATCCCAGGTTTTGTTCCCTGTCCTGGGGCATCCCAATTTGGGATACCCTGCTGTGTGACCCCCCCCAGATCACCCAGTAAAACTCGCCTTTCCCTGGACCTACAGTGCATGCGCCCTCGCGTCCAATAAGAGCCGTTTGTCGTACATACGTGAAGTTCGGTAAACTGCTGCGTTTACAGCAATCGGGAATGCAAGCAGGCGCATCCCCAGCAGGGGGCGCGCTCCTGTCCCCACCCTATCTGAATGGCTGCAAGAGCCTGGGGATGCAGCTGTCGGCCTTTACATCAGTGGGGGAGTTTTGCTTAGCTTTGGGGGGGTTCATACAGTGGGATGTATTCGGGATGCCCCAAAGGAAAGCCAATTTCAAAGCTCGCCATTTTGTGTAAGGTTCCGTTTTGAAGTGGAACATTCACAATTCCCAGGGTTGACTAACTAAGTGCCTCTGGGGCATCGCAATTCGGGATGCTGCACTGTGTGAGTCCCGCCAGATCGTCTGTAATTACCTTTACTTTCCACTGGCCCCTCATCACATCCCTGCAGATGTGTGTACGCTCCTGTGCTCAGCTATTCAGATGGGGGGGGGGGGGGGCACACGCTGTGGGGAACCGGGGATGCAGCTGTTCCTGCTCCCCATGCCAATGCTCTGTCTAAACCATGCTTTATGCTGCACATTAGTATAAGAGCCTGCACATGCACCATGGGAACGGCGGAAGGGTAAGTGTTGTGGGTGACCTGGGGGGTTTCACACAGCGAGGCATCCTGAATCGGGGGAACCAGTCACTGAGATAGAGAACATCCAGGTATTGGTCCAATCCTGTGCAGAGTGGAACCAGGATGGCCCACCAGTAGAACTGACCCTGGGGTCCCACCTCACACTTACATGCAGGTATCTCTGGCTTATAGTTGGGGCCCATGCACAGCATTATTATGCCACACTGCATTGTCTGCCTGTGTGTGCACAGGCAAGACACAAATTAGCAATACAGAGTTCAGGTGTTAAAAGCCTTCAACTGCTCCTGAGTCCAAGGGCCCACCAGGGATTACTTGGTAATCGTGTGGGCCAGTCCGAGCCTGCCTCTGAGAATGGAGAGGGTTAGGCCCGCATCTACTCCCGTGATAACCCCGCCCCATGGCTCTCTTGGCCAATCAGAAGGCTGGCTGAGACGATTACGCTCTCCTCATTATTATTCATATATTCACCTTCCCCGTACAGTGCATTCTGCTCCTTCAGAGCATATAGCAGTATAAAAGCCTGTGCCAGCAGGACCCACAGCAATGGCAGTCCGCTGCCATGCTAATGGCGGCCGGAGTGTGTCCGCTCGCCAAAACTCTCCTTTTGGCTGTCAGTGTGAGTGGGCGCTGCAAACGGGGGCGGGTTTCCTGTAAATAGTGTTTTTATTTATTATCTAATGTACATCGCTGTTTATAAGTGGGCTATACGTGACTTGGTTGTAACGGCTGCGCTAAATCACGTGACGCGCTACGTCAACGATGACGTCATTTGGGTTCAGGGCTCATTTACATCCAAGACGATCGAGGGGGCGGACGCTGATGGTAAGGTTCGCCGTCACAACGGGAGGCGGAGTCAAGGGAGGTGCGAGAAGGGGTTACCTATAAATATGGTGTTCTTATTTATTATTTGATGTACATTGGTGTTATTAGCGGGCTATCGGTAGCTTGGGTGTAGCGGCGGCGATGCTATGTAATGCGGTGACGCAGTATAAATTAGCCGCCTTCTGATTTATCACATAGAGCACAAGCAATGAAGAAAGAAGACGCCTCCTATACACAGATATACTGCTATAGAGCTGCTTGTATGTAGTCCTCTCTATCCTGGGGAGTAGTGTGGGTGTACATAGCTCCTCCCCCTAACTCACGCGTGGGCCAGTCCGAGCCTGCTGTTATAGCCCCGCCCCACTGCTCTCTTGGCCAATCAGAAGGCTGGCGGAGACGATTACGCTCTCATTATTATTCATATATTCACCTTCCCTGTGCACTGCATTCTGGGTAAATCGTAATGCGCGCTCCTTCAGAGCATATAGCAGTATAAAAGCCTGTGCCAGCAGGACCCACAGCAATGGCAGTCCGCTGCCATGCTAATGGCGGCCGGAGTGTGTCCGCTCGCCAAAACTCTCCTTTTGGCTGTCGGTGTGAGTGGGCGCTGCAAACGGGGGCGGGTTTCCTGTAAATAGTGTTTTTATTTATTATCCAATGTACATCGCTATTATAAGCAGGCTTGGTTGTAACGGCTGCGCTAAATCACGTGACGCGCTACGTCGACGGTGACGTCAGTCGGTTTCAGCGTTCATTGACAGCCAAGACGATCGAGGGGGCGGAGGCTGATGGTGAGTTTCGCCGTCACAGCGGGAGGCGGAGTCGAGGGAGGTGCGAGAAGGGGTTACCTATAAATATGGTGTTCTTATTTATTATTTGATGTACATTGGTGTTATTAGCGGGCTATCGGTAGCTTGGGTGCAGCGGCGGCGATGCTATGTAATGCGGTGACGCAGTATAAATAGAAAGAAGCCTTTTTTCATTGTGATAAACGAGAAGGGGGCGGACTGGCCATAGGGCATACCGTGCAAATGCCCGGTAGGCCGTCACCTACCCTGCACTCCCCGCCGACTGGGGAAATGGGAGCCGCCGTCCAGCCGCCCCCATTCACCCGGCCCGGCACAAGAAGCATTGCTGGAAAGCCGGCATTATAGTCCAGCAGGTGGCCAGGGTCGCAGTGCCGGGAAGTGGGGTCCGGAATCAGGCCACCCCGATGGCAGCAAATGGGAAAGTGAGCTGCAGAGCCGGTAGGGGCGTAGCTATAAGGGTCGCTATTGCGACTGGGCCCCTAAGCCCTGCTCACTGTAACTGTCTGCCGCCGCGGGCCCGGAGGAGAGACAGAACGGGCTGCCTGGCAATGGATGAATGAGAGGCCTCAGCCCCGCCCCTCGCTCCTCAACAGGCTGCCTGGCAATGGACCAATCAGAGGCCTCAGCCCCACCCCTGGCTCCTCTACAGGCTGCCTGGCAATGGACCAATGAGAGGCCTCAGCCCCGCCCACTGACTCTGCAGGGGCAGCTGGGAAAGAATGATGTCTGTCACAGCGCGCTATTTACTGAAGAAGCCGAGTGCTGCAGGCGAAGCCACAAGGTAGGAAGTGCAATAACTGGAGGAGCTGAGAAACAGGGGAGACAGGGAGGAGGCAGCAAAGATATCTACTGAGCCACCAATGCTAAGCTGTGTAATGTAACTAGAGGCCATTGTAGAGTAACCACGGGGGAGGGACCGAGAGAGTATGGCTGCACTGTGTGTAAAGGTCATGTCTGTTCTTTATTTCTGGCTACTTCACTCCACAAGTTTGTTTATCCCTCTGTCCATTTATTTATCAACCTCTCCCTCTGCCTGTCTATCTATCCACCCACCCCTGTATCCATCCATCCACCCCTCTGCCAGTACATCTATCTATCTGTCTGTCTGTCTGCCAGTCTATCTATCTATCTATCTATCTATCTATCTATCTCATATCTATCTATCTATCTATCTATTTCTCTGCCAGTCTATCTATCTATCTATCTATCTATCTATCTATCTATCTATCTATCTATCTATCTATCTCTCTGCCAGTCTATCTATCTATCTATCTATCTATCTATCTATCTATCTCTCTGCCAGTCTATCTATCTATCTATCTATCTATCTATCTATCTATCTATCTATCTCTCTGCCAGTCTATCTATCTATCTATCTATCTATCTATCTATCTATCTATCTATCTATCTATCTATCTATCTCTCTGTCTATCTATCTATCTATCTATCTATCTATCTATCTATCTATCTATCTATCTATCTCTCTGCCAGTCCTATCTATCTATCTATCTATCTATCTATCTATCTATCTATCTATCTATCTATCTATCTATCTATCTATCTCTCTGCCAGTCTATCTATCTATCTATCTATCTATCTATCTATCTATCTATCTATCTATCTATCTATCTATCTGCCAGTCTATCTATCTATCTCTCTGCCAGTCTATCTATCTATCTATCTATCTATCTATCTATCTATCTATCTATCTATCTATCTATCTATCTCTCTGCCAGTCTATCTATCTATCTATCTATCTATCTATCTATCTATCTATCTATCTATCTCTCTGCCAGTCTATCTATCTATCTATCTATCTATCTATCTATCTATCTATCTATCTATCTATCTATCTATCTATCTCTCTGCCAGTCTATCTATCTATATCTCTGTCAGTCTATCTATCTATCTATCTATCTATCTATCTATCTATCTATCTATCTATCTATCTATCTATCTGTCTCTCTGCCAGTCTATCTATCTATCTATCTATCTATCTATCTATCTATCTATCTATCTATCTATCTATCTATCTATCTCTCTGCCAGTCCTATCTATCTATCTATCTATCTATCTATCTATCTATCTATCTATCTATCTATCTATCTATCTATCTCTCTGCCAGTCTATCTATCTATATCTCTGTCAGTCTATCTATCTATCTATCTATCTATCTATCTATCTATCTATCTATCTATCTATCTATCTATCTATCTATCTCTCTGCCAGTCCTATCTATCTATCTATCTATCTATCTATCTATCTATCTATCTATCTATCTATCTATCTCTCTGCCAGTCTATCTATCTATCTCTCTGCCAGTCTATCTATCTATCTATCTATCTATCTATCTATCTATCTATCTATCTATCTATCTATCTATCTATCTATCTATCTATCTATCTATCTCTCTGCCAGTCTATCTATCTATCTATCTATCTATCTATCTATCTATCTATCTATCTATCTATCTATCTATCTATCTATCTCTCTGCCTATCTATCTATCTCTCTGCCAGTCTATCTGTCTATCTATCTATCTATCTATCTATCTATCTATCTATCTATCTATCTATCTCTCTGCCAGTCTATCTATCTATCTGTCTCTTTGCCAGTCTATCTATCTATCTATCTATCTATCTATCTATCTATCTATCTATCTATCTATCTCTCTGCCTATCTCTCTGCCAGTCTATCTATCTATCTATCTATCTATCTATCTATCTATCTATCTATCTATCTATCTCTCTGCCAGTCTATCTATCTATCTATCTATCTATCTATCTATCTATCTATCTATCTATCTATCTATCTATCTCTCTGCCAGTCTATCTATCTATATCTCTGTCAGTCTATCTATCTATCTATCTATCTATCTATCTATCTATCTATCTATCTATCTATCTATCTGTCTCTCTGCCAGTCTATCTATCTATCTATCTATCTATCTATCTATCTATCTATCTATCTATCTCTCTGCCTATCTCTCTGCCAGTCTATCTATCTATCTATCTATCTATCTATCTATCTATCTATCTATCTATCTATCTATCTCTCTGCCAGTCTATCTATCTATCTCTCTGCCAGTCTATCTATCTATCTATCTATCTATCTATCTATCTATCTATCTCTCTGCCAGTCTATCTATCTATCTATCTATCTATCTATCTATCTATCTATCTATCTATCTATCTATCTCTCTGCCAGTCTATCTATCTATCTATCTATCTATCTATCTATCTATCTATCTATCTATCTATCTATCTATCTATCTCTCTGCCAGTCTATCTATCTATATCTCTGTCAGTCTATCTATCTATCTATCTATCTATCTATCTATCTCTCTGCCAGTCTATCTATCTATATCTCTGTCAGTCTATCTATCTATCTATCTATCTATCTATCTATCTATCTATCTATCTATCTATCTATCTATCTATCTATCTCTCTGCCAGTCTATCTATCTATCTATCTA